>CM062811.1:885057034-885722915 GCA_031772625.1 Pinus tabuliformis | reverse complement strand
AAGTCCAAAAAAGCAATAAAATAAAATTCGTTGAATCATTCTATATAAATCACCTTCACAAGAATATATGACATGTGTAGGAATTTACAAGGTAAGTTCCACAGAAAGAATACCAAAAGGACTCCGCTCACAACCAGATCTCAAATCAATACACCAGTTTTTTGACGTGGTTAAAACCCTCAGAGTGCAAAGGGAGGGAAACAGTCCACGGCCTGTCCCAACGTGGGTACTACAGGCAATTTATTAATCAAAGAATGAAAATTTACATAAGCTTCTCTCATGCACGGATTACCCGAACAATGACCCTCCATGCGCTTTAAATAGAACTCATGGACCAATCGGGTGTCAAGCCACGGATCAAGTGTCGGTAATACCGAGGTGAGAGTGAACCGTCGGATCACTACATATCGTGACCGTCGGATTGTAAGTTACAAAATGTACAACGGTAAAGAAACACACTTTACCTAACTCTAACCTAACTCTATACTAGACCAAGTTGAACTTAACTATATCCTATGTGTCGGAATATCCTAACATCCCCCCTTAAGAACAACTTGGGATAGGATTGAAGGATTTACAAATATGACACAATAGGAGAAGGAAGGAGGCACTAGAGCCTATCCCCCCTTAGTGACAACTTCCTGAACTCCAAGCATATATCGAAGTTTAGTGAACTTCGCCTCTGTGAGAGCCTTTGTGAAGATGTCTGCAACCTGATCATCTGTTGGACAATATTGCACTTCAAGAACATGGTCATGAATGAGCTTTCTGATGAAGTGCATGTGTAGTTCAATGTGTTTGCTGCGCTGATGCTGGACTGGATCTTTGCATAGCTGAATGGCACTTTGATTATCACACCAAAGTGTGGTTGGATGCTGCTGCTCAAAGCCAAACTCTGATAGGATCTGACGAAGCCACAAGGCTTCCTTACTAGCTTCCACGGCACCACGATACTCTGCTTCTGCTGACGAAAGAGAAATGGCAGCCTGTTTCTTACAAGCCCATGTAATAGGTCCTGAACCAAGAGTGAAGACATAACCGGCAGTAGACTTCCGATCATCAAGGTCACCAGCCCAATCAGAATCAGTGAAACCAACTAACAGAGGAGCTGCTTTGGCACTGTAATGAATCCCAAACTGTACTGTACCTCGAACATAACGAAGTATTCTTTTAGCTGCTTTCCAATTACTTTCACGAGGGTTTTGCATAAAACGAGCAACAAGGCCAACAACAAAGGAAAGATCAGGACGAGTATGGGTTAAATACAAGAGTTTTCCGACAAGTTGACGGTATAAGGTAACATCAACTTCAGGAGAAGTACAAGAGACTGAAAGTTTGACTCCAGACTGAAAGGGAGAAGGGGCTGGCTTACAGTCTTCCATGTGAAAATGACGAAGAATATCACAAGCATACTTGGACTGGGAAAGGAAAATACCCTCTTGGGATTGCAAGACTTGAAGACCGAGAAAATAGTGTAAGTGTCCTAAGTCTGTCATTTCAAATTTCTTTTTAAGGCTGGACTTCACATGGTTAATAAGGTTGGGATCACTACCAGTAAGAATAAGATCATCAACATAAAGAACAAGGATGATAAGAGAGTTGCCCACTTTCTTGGTGTAGACAGTATTGTCAGAATGACACCTAGAAAAGCCAGATTCTAAAAGAAAGCTATCCATTTTGGCATACCAAGCCCGAGGAGCTTGCTTGAGGCCATAAAGGGATTTCTTAAGTCGACAAACGAGGCTGGAGTCTGTTTGTATGAAGCCAATGGGTTGTTCCATATAGATTTCTTCCTGCAAGTCCCCATGCAAGAAGGCAGATTTAACATCCATTTGATGGACTTCCCATTTTAAAGAGGCAGCAAGGGAAAGAACAAGGCGGATAGAGTTCATTTTGGCAACTGGAGAGAAGGTTTCAGTGTAGTCAATGCCTTCAACCTGTGAAAAGCCCTTAGCAACTAGACGAGCTTTATGTTTATCAACTTTCCATCTGGTCCATACTTGGTTCTGTAAACCCATTTGCATCTAACAAGTTTGCGTCCCTTTGGTAGAGGAACAAGATCCCATGTATCATTTGTCATCAATGAATGATATTCTTCATTCATAGCTGCTTCCTAATGTGGATGGCCTGAAGCTTCTGCAAAAGTGTCAAGATCATGATTTACTGGAACTTGAGCCAGTAAAGAAGAGGCTCTTTCAAACTGAGAACGTGTACGTCGCTGATCTGTAGGATCACCGGCAAGATCACCTGCTGCATCCCGAGTAGCACGGACCCATCTTGGAAGTTGAGGATCCTGAGAAGGTGGGGGAGGATTATCATCCTCGCTTTCATCATCAGAAGAAGAAATGTTTTCAAGATAGAAGAGATAGGAAGAGGTGGCACATCCGCCGGACTAGGCTCGCAGGCCGATTTATTTTCATCAAATTTTACATCTCTTCTAATGATAACATTTTTGGACTTAAATGGAATAAGTCTATAACCTTTTACATCTTCAGAATATCCAACAAAAGTACATTTCTCAGTCTTAGGTTCTAAAGCTTTATGCTTTTCATCTGGAATATGGGCCCATGCTTCACTTCCAAACACACGAAAGTGACTTACATCTGGTTTAATGGAACTCCAAGCTTCTTCTGGAGTGATATTCTCTAGAACCTTAGTAGGAGTGCGATTGATTATATAATTTGCACAATTAATTGCTTCGGCCCAAAAACTAAGACTGAGTCCTTTAGATTGCAGCATACAATTAGCCATTTCCTTTAAGGTGCGATTTTTTCCTTTCAGCTACACCATTTTGTTGTGGAGTGTATGGAACAGTATGTTGCATTTGAATTCCATTTTCGGTGCAAAAGTTGATGAATGCGTTTTTAACATATTCTCCACCATTATCAGTTCTTAGCTTAAGAATTTGATGTCCAGATTGTTTTTCAACAAATGCTTTGAAGGCCAAAAAAGTTGTAAATACTTCGCTCTTGAGTTTTAAGAAGTATACCCAAGTGCGTCTGGAGAAATCATCAATGAAAGTTAAGAAGTACTTGCAGCCAGAGAATGAAGCAACAGGAAGAGGACCACATAAATCACTGTGCACAAGCTGTAAAGGGGCTGAGGCGTGCCAAGAGGCACGTTTGTCAAAACTGTCCCGATGATGTTTTCCGAGTACACATCCGGAACAAACACCATCTTTGCAAGATACCATAGGAAGACCTGTCACCATATTTTCTTTACATAGATGCTGAAGGGAGCGATAGTTTAAGTGACCAAACCGCTCATGCCAAAGTTTGCTCACTTCATCATTATGAGCAACAAATACTGAGGGAAGATGGGATGACCCAAAGTTGTGAAACTTATACAACCTTTTGGAATCATCAGCAAGACCAGTAGCTAGAATCTGTTTAGGATCTTTTAGATCCTTGATTACAACATCATGAGGTGAAAATTCAACAATTTTACCTTCACCTGAATGAGTTATCTGATAGACAGATAGAAGGTTGCAGGATAAGTTTGGAACACATAATACATCATTGAACTGACCATTGTCTAGATGAACAGTTCCAGTCCCTACAACATTAAGAGATCTATCATCACCAATATATATATTTTTGGTGTTACAATCATTTAAAGAAGAAAAACATGGCTTGGTTTTTGGCCATGTGACAAGAGGCTCCAGAATCAATGAGCCACTCATGAGAATGAGAAGAAGAAGAAGATACATTTAATGCATAACCAGACTGAGATGATTGACGATGACATGCAGAAAGTGCCGTTCCGGAAGTTGAAGTTGAAGTAGGCTCCAGATGGATGTTATGTTTCTTCATTGCGGCTTCCAAGGCTTCCATCTTCTTAAAGCATTTAGATTCTAAGTGGCCATCTCGATTACAAAAGTTACAATGTCTATCAGTCTTCTTCCATTTGTTTTTATTGGTCTTATCATTTTGCTGAAATGATCTTTCATTTTGAGGCTGAGATGGTTTAGGACCATTCTTTTGAGGATATGACTTCTTAGGATTCTTTGAATTTGGGTGCTGCTGGGCGGCTAACGCTTTCGTGGAAGAGTTTCCAAGATTAAGAAGACCAAGGTGTAAGAGTTTTTCTTGTTCTCTTATTAAGGAATCACAAAAGGAGTCAAAGGAAGGGGCCTTGTATTCTTGTCCTTGACAAATGAAAGCTTCCCTTGTAGAATGGAAAGTGGAAACAAATACAGAGTAGGCTGGTCCTAACTTAGTAAGGATGGAATAAATAAGGTTACCATCATCTTTCTTAACTTTAACACCTTCCAAGAGATATCTAAGGGTCTTGAATTTGGACAAGAAATCTTCAATGCAAGAAAAATTATTAGGATCCAAAGTAAGCAGCTCATTTTCAAGTTGATGGGATCTAATTTCATTTTTAATCCCAAAAACTTTAGCAAGTTTTTCTAATGCTTCATGAGGAGTCTCAAGTCCTGCAATGTGGAATCTAAGATCAGGAGAAATAGACATCCCTATCAAACCACGTGCTTGATCTTGTCTATTTTCCCATTTTGCCGCCTTGTCTTCATCTGTTGGTTTCTTCTCTTGGTTTGTGGCTATTCTGAAGAGACCTTTACTTCTAAGTAAATCTTCCATGTATTCTACCCATTGGAAGTAGTTAGTGCTGTCAAGAATGACTTGGCATGGACTTTCCATTTTTAAAAAAAACTGAAGCTGAAGATGCGGAAAGTAAGTGTACCAACGGATAGATCTCGAAAAAATAGGCGGTTTTAAAAAAACGGCTCTGAAAAAGGCTTCCGGATGAAGAAGTTATGGCTTTTTGAAAAAAATTGTTGACGTTGCCGGCAAAGTGCGCGAATGTGCGGGAATGAAAAAATCCGCCCCCACAAAATGGAGACTTGAACCCAAGACCTCTACTCTCTAAAAATAGCTTTGAACCAATTGATCTATACAAAAAATTTGAGAGAGAGAGAGAGAGAGAGAGAGGGGGGGGGGCCTTGGTTTGTGTGCTTGCCTTGAGAAAGCTCTTTTTCCCTATAAAACACAAAACACAAAACCCAACATGAATATGCAAAGAAAAACGAACCTTGCGGCTCGAAGTTAGCTTTAGCCAAAAAACTAGAAATTTTTAAAAAAAATCTCAAGGTTAGCTTTAGCCGAAAAAAAAAATATTTTTCTCAATGTTTCTGATTTTTCGAGATCACATCAAGGTGCAGGGAAAAGAGCATACGCATGAGAAAAATCCTTCCTTTCTGTTTCTGATTTTCCCAGATCGCACAGAGTCGCAGGACAAAGAGCATACGCAGAAATGAAAGGTATAGATCCGGTTAAAAAAAAGACTAAATAAACTGAGACCGAAATAAGCAGAGAGAAATTAACAGTAAACTGCAAAAAAAACACTGTATACCTCCCGATCTGAAAAATGACGCAGCTAGGGCTACCGGAAACCTTTTTGCGTGAAACGAAAGGGGTTCCTCACTGGAACAGATGCTCCGAACGCAACAGAGCAGTCCTCTCAGCCCGAAAGCAGTCAGAAACAGCAGATCTAGGAAACGACAGCCGCATGCAGTTCTACCGGCTTCATATTTGGATCACCAACGGACGCGGCCCTCAAATAGCTCCGATACCATGTAGGAATTTACAGGGTAAGTTCCACAGAAAGAATACCAAAAGGACACCGCTCACAACCAGATCTCAAATCAATACACCAGTATTTTTGACGTGGTTAAAACCCTCAGAGTGCAAGGAGGGAAACAGTCCACGGCCTGTCCCAACGTGGGTACTACAGGCAATTTATTAATCAAAGAATGAAAATTTACATAAGCTTCTCTCATGCACGGATTACCCGAACAATGACCCTCCATGCGCTTTAAATAGAACTCATGGACCAATCGGGTGTCAAGCCACGAATCAAGTGTCGGTAATACCGAGGTGAGAGTGAACCGTCGGATCACTACATATCGTGACCGTCGGATTGTAAGTTACAAAATGTACAATGGTAAAGAAACACACTTTACCTAACTCTAACCTAACTCTATAATAGACCAAGTTGAACTTAACTATATCCTATGTGTCGGAATATCCTAACAACATGTCACTGCACAAGGAAATGCACATTATCGATTTCGAGGAAAATTATTAAAAAATGAGTGAAATATGCATTAATTTGGTAAAAACATTATTTAAAACTTATAAATAAGGAAAAAAGTAAATCATTTTAACCATTTTACCAATTTGCAATTGTGAGAGCATTTTGACCTCATTTTACCTCAATTTTCAGGAAAGAAGCACGATCAATCTCGGATACCACTCGCCGAGCCGCTTGTTGCAGGTAAGAGATATGTCCCTTCCCTTCATTTTGGTACTAATTTCATGCATTTTCATCCATATATTAGTTTTAAAGGAGGACTTGCAAAAACAATTATATCGTGGGTGCCCAACGCGGATTTTACCCATCAGACTCACACTGCTCACCCTATGGTCAATTAGGCCCTCACGCTTTCAGCATGAGAAAATTCATACACAGTCACACTAGCGAGTGACACACCAGATTGGAGAGGCTCCTTATGAGGATGGAGCAGATCCTATTTTCGAGGTAGAGCATAACCTGGAAGCTTTTACCAGGGGCATTCCAGAATACACCTCGATTGATGAAGTTCTATTATGCTACCATATGCACACTGTAGGGGTTTCGGCCAAACTGCGTCAGCTGTTGGGCTGAGTCATTAGGGTTATTTCGTGCTATCATGAGTGCCATGTGGGTGAATAGCCAACTCTAGTTCACTTTCTGCATTGTTGTAGGCTTATAAAGCCATGTGTCTCAGAACACAAATTTTGTCATTTTGATATAGAAAACTCTTTTGCAAACACTACATATATATACGTGTTTTTCTTTTTACCATGTCTATTATGTTATGCTTTATGATTTACATGTTTCACAAATTTCTATCTAACACATAGTTAGCAAATGCATCTGTTAATGTGTTCATGCATTTCAGAAGGTGATGATAAGTAATAAAATCAAAGTCTCGTTCCAAAAGATGAACTCGCAAATACATTCTCAAAATTTGAGGGTTTCAAATTGAATATTTTCCATTAAGCTGTAGTACAATGAGTTGTGAATTAAGTTTCACGGTTAACTCTCTAATGCTAAGAGTGACAACCTCTGACAAAAGCTTGATGACTACATTATATTTGGCAATGTTATTAGTCATTCTAACTCACCGTTAGGGTCATAGATTTCCCATGCAACGGAAGATAGATTCTATGTACTATGACAAGCACGATCAGCAAAACCAACGTAATGGTTGGATGCCATTTGAAAACCAAGTAGAGCACAAGGTAAGCAAAGGAAAACGTTTGCAAAATCAAACTAACACAGCAAAACCACACTACACACTAATGAAAACACACTAATGTACATACGCATAATACTTCTTTAGGTAAATCCCGTTTCGGGGATCAGCTAAAGAATTTCCTTTGTAATCTACTAACTCATATGCACCTTTTTGTAAATTTGACAATGTAGGCCCATGCCACATTGGTTTGAATTTTCGAGATCCCAATTTATCATTGGCTTGATCATATAGCAAGACCAAGTCACCATCAAAAAAAATGCATTGAGAAACATTTCTATCATATTAAGCCTTAACTCGTTTCTTCTGGGCTTCAATTACTAACGCTGCAAGACAACAAGTTTCATCGAGCCTTTTGAGGTAAAGTAAACATTCCTCCTCTGGTGAGGTATCATGGAGTAATTTGACAACTAGTTTCAATGAAGGAATTTCACACTCAATTGGAAGAGTTGCCTTTAGACCATACACCAGCTGAAAGGGGGTGAATCTGATGACAGTCTTACTTGCGGTTCGGTAAGCCCAAAGAGCTGAAAATAAAATTAGATGCCAATTTTTTTTATGCATCCCAATGGTGCATTTAAGCATGGTAACCAAGACTTTTTTGACTACCTCAACCTCGCCATTGGCTTGTGAATAATAAGGAGTTGAGTTGTCATGATGCAAACCCAACCAAGCAATGAGCTTTTCCATCATTTAACTTCGGAAATGAGATCCATCATCAGTAATGATGGCTTGAGGGACACCAAATCGAGCTATGACATGGTTGAAAAGAGACTGAGCGACAGTTTTACCATCAACATCACGTGTGGGGATTGCCTGGGCCCATTTAGTGAAATAATCAACGACGACGATGATATAATCATGCCCCCGGTTGAGCGAGGGTTATATGTCATGAAATCAATACCCCATTTAGAAAAGGGTCGGTGGTAACAACTGGGTATAGGGGTGCGGGTGGGGCGTGATGTTTACGGTTGTAAATCTGGCGGGCATGACATTTTTGGACTGCTAAAATGTAATGTTTAAAGATCGAAGGCTAGAAATAACTGACATGAAGGATTTTATAAGCAATAGCATATCCTGGCATGTGACCACCACAAGCCCCAGAGTAGTAGTCATTTAGGACACTCTCATCTTCTTCGAGTTTCAAACATCTACGAAGGATATAATTGACACCAGCACGGTACAAAGTATCGCCAATGATTTGATAGGGTTGGGACTGATGTCGAATGCAATGAGATTCATAATTGGACAACTCTGATAAAAAAGTTTGTCTTTGGAGATAAACAATAATATCCTCGTACCATGGGTCAAGAGTGCTAATAAGAAAGAGAGTTTGTTTAGGAATGAGCTCATCAAAAGCCATAAATGCGGTTTCGGAGGGAAGGCCACAAATTAACTCAGCGAAAACTAGTGATTTCTTTGATTTGGCTGTAAAAAAATTCTAAATCAAACTCTTGAAGGATAACAATCCACTTAGAATACTTTCCCCCCTGTAACTCACGAGTCAGGATGTAGGTCATGGGGTTGCAGTCAGAAATCATGATGGTTTTCCACAAGAGAATATAGTGTCGAAAGTGTTGAACATTGTGAACAACTGCTAAAGCCAGTTTCTCAACATGGGCGTATCAAGTCTCAGTATCAATAAGATTTTAGCTTAAGTACTAAATCACGTATTTGTTTCTGTGATCATCTTCATGCACCAATAGTACTATCAGTTGCAACCAAGTACAAGAAGTAATCACGGCGATAATTAGGGGGATGCAGTAAAGGAGCACTAATGAGGGTGTCCCTTAATGCATCAAAAGAATTTTGAGAGATTTCATCCCAAATAAATGGGATCCTCTTTTTCAACAAACGAGTAAATCCCTTAGCAAGTTCAACATAATTGGCTACAAAACAATGAAGGAAATTAGCTTTCGCTTGCAATCTCTACAACTGGTGTAAAGATGATGGAGGGGGTAATTCACAATTGCCTCAACTTTGAGGGGGTCAATTCAAATGCCTTCCTTAGATACCACAAATCCTAGGATATGACCATATTCAATGTAAAAGACACACTTATGCAGATTCAAATGAATATTGTAGTGTCTACAGCAAAGAAAAAATACTCGAAGGTGGACAATATGATCATGACACTTAGTAGAATGGGTTGATAAGTCATCAAGATATGGTTGAACGATGTGTTTGATGTCATGAAAAGCATAAGGCATTTCTCGTTGGAAGTTAGTGCCAACGTTTTTCAACCAAAAGCGAGTTTTTTGTAGGCAAAGGTTCCCCATGGACAGATAAAAGTATTTTTATGTTGATCAGTAGGAAGAAGGTTAATTTGGTTGTAGCCAGAAAAACCATCCATAAAAGAAAAAATCTCCCTCCTAGCACATTCATCAATGATCTGGTCTATAAAAGGAGTTGGATAATTATCTCTCAGACAGGCTCGAATGATATCATGGTAATTAACACAAACATGACTAGTCCCTTGTTTTTTAGTCACAGGGGCAATGTTCGAAACCCAATCTATTAATGGGATGGAGCAAATGAAACCATCCTTTAGAAGTTTTTCAACCTCTCCCTTTATAGAGGCTTCCTTTCTAGGGTGCACTGGGTGAAGGCTTTGACGAACAGGCTTCACATTTGGATAAGGAATTTCGTGCACCATTATACTCAGATCTATGCCAGACATTTCTTCATGTGGACAAGCAAAGACATTGCGAAACTCCTTAAAGAGGGCAGTGTAAATATTGATCTCATACGGAGAACAAGAAACCCCAACATGGATTTTCTTAACAATTACTGGTTTAACATAAATTCTGATGGGCATCGTAGCAGTAATGTTCCACATGTTTCCCTCAAACAAAACTTCGTGCATGAAAATAGGCGCTTGAAGTGGATGGGTTAGTGTATGGGAAACAAAGGTATATAAACACAATGAAATCTCTCTGAGACTCAAGAGAAACGAGGAACAATGATGGGCATCATTCCAGGCAGTTTCCTTAAGAGAGATAACCTCAGTGATACTCTCGTCAGTGGGAAATATCTCGTTTAAGGGATCTGGAGAATCCCAAGAACCAAGCCAAGGGGATTGTGAATACGTGTCTAGATGCATACTAAGAGTAGCATGAATTTCAGAAGTGACCGCTGAAGCCAAAACAATAGCTTGATAGGCATGTTTTGATGGGCTGAGAGACATGAAATTGCTAAAAGAATCAACAACTTGATAGGCTTGTTGTGCTGGCCTAAGTGACATGAAATTGTCCAATTCTTTTAGGCATCATTCCTTATTTCCAGCTATTTTATTTAGTTATCTATATGTAACATGTAATTGTATCTTTCCAACTTTTTATCCTAATCCTTGGGCTATGTGTATTTTGAATGCAACCATTGTTTTTTTATATTCATTATTATTGGGCTATTATAATAAACCAAGACATTTTGCCTTGTGGTTATATATTTTTGTAACTTTTTAAATTTTTATTGCTTTGGTAAATTATTATCTTAAATGGTACACTTCATATTTTTGGATATATATTTTTTATTTGATTTAATTAACACATAATTTTACTTATTTTTTAATTAATTTTATTTTACTTCTAATTGATTTTTTTATTATTATTTTATTTAAGTAAAATTGTCTCATCAATATAATATTCTAAATTATATTTTAATTTTACATTGAGATAAAAAAATAATAATTGAAAGTTAAAAAAAAAAAAAAAATTACAATTGTTTTTAACTTTCTAATATGAGCAATATGTGTAATTCTTTCGCAATTTAATATGGAGTTCACAAGTGACATCTAAAAATAGCATTACTCATATTACAATTCAATATGAATGATACGAGTCATTCATTTATGTTGATATGTGATATTTAAAACAAAAATATGTTAATAACAAAAAAATATTCCAATAAGTCATAAATAAAAATTTTCAATATCCATATTAAATAGCAAAACTTCTTTTTTCTTTTTCTTTCTAACTAGGTTGATTGTAGTGTTGATTTAAGTAACATAATTTTATATAGTTGAAATTTAAAAAAAATCCTTATATTTTCACTTTTTATTATGAAGGGGATACATAATTTATACTATTCTTGATATTGGGTTGATATGTAACATTTTCAAATTCAAGGTATGAGTGACATTTACAATTCCTTACATACTTGTATGGACTTGATATGTAACATTTTAAAAAATATTATCAAAGGTGCATGGTAGGGATGGTGGTTTTCCATCCCATCTACTAGGGTTCAAGTCCATGGAGACATGGTTCATTATATCTCTCGAGTTTGGGATCTCGATTGTCCTAGGATGAACTATGAGTTCTTGATATATGCGGTCATAGCTCGAGTTTGGGATCTGGAATCTTCTAGTTGAACTATGAGTTCTTAATATGTGGTCATATCTCAAGTCTGGGATCTCGAATCCCCTAGGCTGAACTATGAGTTCTTGATATATGATATATGTGGTCATAACTCTTGAGTCTGGTATCTCGATTGTCTTAGGAACTATGAGTTCTTGATATATGTAGTCATAGCACGAGTCTGGGATCTTGAATCACCTAGGCTGAACTATGAGTTCCTGATATATGATATACGTGGTAATAGCTCTCGAGTCTCGATTGTCTTAGGAACTATGAGTTCCTGATATATGTGGTCATAGAACGAGTATGGGATCTTGCATCACCTAGGCTGAACTATGAGTTCCTGATATATGATATACGTGGTGATACCTCTTGAATTTTGGATCTCAATTGTCTTAGGCTAAACTATGAATTCCTGATATATGTGGTCATAGCTCGAGTCTGGGATCTCGACTGTCCTAGGTTGAGCTTGATGCTAATTTTATAGCTAGTATTGGGAGCTCATCAAATCATATACCCTTTGTTTATGACTTCACAATAAAGGTAATTTTTATCTTCATATCAATTTATTTCTTTGAATTACTTTCTTTAATATTGTCATTTGTAAGCCCATATGCATAAGAGATCCTAAATCAATAGTGTTAACTTTTGTGCAGGACATCAAGGGTAATGATTTGTATATCCACATTGTGTAATGTGTATTCTCCTCTTTCCATTGCTCGTCATCTTCTCATCTATTGTTGGTAGCGTCGGAGGTAAGCTACTCATTCTAAATCTTGCATTTATCAAAGGAATTTTTTTATACTCATTTAATTTGTATTTTTCGGTCAATTGTGTTGGGATCCCTCACTAATTCCTTTAGGATATTGGGTTGGTCATGTTCATATTCCTTTGGGTTTCAATCTATCAACATCTCTAACTATCTTCTATTTCCCCATTGAATGCCTCTAGACTGTGGTTGTCGATTGCCAAGTGTGATTTCATTCTAAAATTTAACCACATTTACTTTAGAGGAATTTTGAATGTGACTATCTTCTTATCTATCTTAGGAAACCTCTCAACTTTTTGTCATATTTTGGAACTTATTGTAAATATATATACTCCCGATGAAAAACACATCAACTATTGTATATCCCTCTAGGATTTGTGTATTTAGAATTACTAAAAACATATTGTAAACTCATTGTTTGCAGTGTTTCCACCAAATCCAATATAAATAGCCTCAAATAATGGACAAAATATCTATCTTATGAAATCTCTCATCTTTTAATCAAATTTTGAAAGTTATTGTAAATATATCTACTCCTGATGAAAAATGCATCAATTGTTATAGGTTTCTCTAGTAATTACCTATTTAGAATACTCATTGTTCACAGTTTTTCGACCCAATCAAATATAAGTAGCCTAAATTAATGGGAAAAGTTAATAAGTATTGACGTTCAAATTTTTATGGCTAGAAGCTCTTTTCAGAATTTGATAAAAAAATTGAATTTGTCTATGATGGTAATTTTTCTAATTATATCGAGAGGCATATTTGTTTCAAAATAAGGCTTCTAGAAGTTTTCCCACAAGTAATAATCTAATTCTTATTTTTTGCTTCATGATCATGTTCTTCTATCCAATTGACTAAGTGACCCTAAACTAGGTTCATCCTAATTACCAATATGTGTGTGTGTGTGTGTGTTTCTTCTCTCTAAGTTACCTCCTCATATGCAAAAGTAATACCAGTAATACAATAATGTGTTCGCTCTTATGACATGCTTAGGTAATCTATATCATATTATCGTGTCTTTTGGTGAAGACAATATTTGTCGTTTTTTTCCAAAGACATCAACAACATTTGATGTACAAGAAATCATTATATAATATAAATATTTTATGCCTCTACTATACTTTATGACATATTTTATTCTAAAATCATCGAGTATCATTTTTTACCTCAGACAACCCACAACAAATCATTCTATGATGTAGAGCTACTTTACTTCTCCTCTACTCTATGCAAAAGCAACTTTTAATTTATAATCAACTAGTTATTCTTCTAATTTGTTTATGTTCACAATTATCACAAGAATGCCAAAGTAGGCCCCATTGCATGGTCTTTGCTATGAGGGATCGCTTATAATTTTTTTGAACAAGACTTACAATCAAGTACTTTTAATATTTGACAATTACTTTTAATTTTAATTTGATTGTATGTTTGGTTATTGAGAAATTTTGATACAAAAAATAGATTTTAAAATAGAAAATATGTTATTATTATTAATTATTAAGGAATAATAAGATTGAGGATTAATAAGTTATTTGTGCTATGGTCATTTTGTTTTTCCTTATGATAAATATGTGAATTTTGTTTTACATAAATGCATTATTGAAGGAAAAATATTTAATCAAAACTTTATTGATTAAAGGTTAATTTATTATTGGAACATCATTCTTTATCACTTTTGGAGTACAAAATTTTAAAATAACATTCATTAACAAAAAATACAAAGATCCAAAATATTAAAAAAAATTGTATAATAGATAAAGAAAAATCCAAATTCCAACTTTAATGCCCACCCACTCAATTACATAACATTTAATGCTGAAAAAAATATTGTAGAGACAAATCCAACCACCTATATATACCACTTACCCAATAATAGGGAACGATAACATAAATACCTATGTTACACTTTACAATACCCTAATAATGCTCACCTACCCCATTTTTATAATGTTTATCAAGGTAGATAAACATAATTGTGTTACACCTTGCAAAACCCCAATAATGTTGAGTGAGTTCGATAAGCATAACTATATGCTTTACACCTGGTCATAAGTCAGCACTGAACGGATGGTAGTCGGTAGTCGGTCATTCTCACGGATGGAATTCAGCACTGAACGGGTAGTAGTCGGTCATTCTCAGGGATGGAATTTGTCGGTCAAATACGGTTAATTTCTACTCTAATAAAAGATAATACAAGGTTTGAATCTAAGATTTCTGTTTCCGTGAAATTTTATTTTTAAGATTATTGTTAATCGAACTAGGGTAGGTTTAGACCTAAAATTTCCGGATCCTTGAAACTTTATCTCCACAACCCACCATTGTTAATTAAATTAACCCAAACGAACAAAATTTATTTTTAAATATAAAATAAATTTTACTCCTTATATAAACTTTTAAATTGCTACTTCGGTCATCCTTCATTCAACAACAAAATGAGCGGGATGTTCTTTTCCGTCGTCGTCATGTATATTTTGGTTATAATGGCTCAACACCAAAATAATAGTGCTCCTCCCCTAACCGATGGTACTACGCGACAACACTCACAACTTCTAACTGAACTTTTTAACTTAATCGTCGTGTTTTTATGGTTTTTATTTGTTTTTATGCTTTATAGTATTTTTTAAAATATTATAGAAATTGATTGAAAATTTGTAAACTCTACACAATTCTAATATTTTAAATGTTTTTCAAAATATTGAATTTATACACACGTTCTAAAATTGATTTTAAACCACTAAAAAAACTATTCATTGGAAACGAAAATAATTAAACAAAAAGTTTCTTAATTGATTAGGTTTTTTATACTATATACCACTAATTTTAAAATCAACACAATATAATATTGTCTAAAAAAACTATTCATTGGAAACGAAAATAATTAAACAAAAAGTTTCTTAATTGATTAGGTTTTTTATACTATATACCACTAATTTTAGAATCAATACAATATAATATTGTTTCAAATAGTTTTGATAAAAATGAACAACTTTCTTTATATAAAAAAAATTATAATGATTTTGATCATTAAACCAAAGTTAATTCAAAGTTAATTATGAGGAAATGTGAAGGGTTTTGATTTCAAAGTCAATTAAATTGATTTTTATGAAACGATTTTGGTAAGATATAATTAAGTTATTATTTTTTTATAAATAAATAGTTTTGCATTTAGTTCTTCGTTATTTTTTATATTATTCATAAACCTTGAGTACCATATAATAATATGATATTATACATAGTATTTATGAATTAGGATGAATTAGTATTTATGAATCAAGATGAATTTAAATTATGAGAAGATATTATACAAATTATGATATCATATTATATATAGTATCTATGAATTAGGATGAATTAGTATTTATAAATCAAGATGAATGTAAATTATGAATGAAGATAAATTTTAATTAATTGTATTTGGTAGATTTAAATTTTAGAATATGCTAATGTGGAGAGTGATGTTATTTTCTCAATTTTTTTTATTAATGTTATTCTCTTTTGTTGAGAATTTTCCTCAAAATTTTAAGTGTTGCAAAACCTTTAATTTTGTATCACAAAAATATTTTAAATTTTCACAAATTTATTTCATAAGTTAAAAAAAACATATAATTATTTGTTTATTTATATTAAATTGTAACATCCCAAGTAACTTCACATGAAAATGCAAGGAGTTAGAAAAATTTTACACAAATTACCGAGTAGTAATTATCCAGATCACTATTCCATATCCTCATTAACCATTAGATAGAATGTTCATCAGTACATAGAGTAAATTTTAGTAGAGGAATAATAAGTTGCATAACTATTAACAACCACTATTGTAGTATATTAACATAAAATGTATGATGTAACTTTGTATCCATTTCACTATTCCCTTAAAGATATTAATTAATCACATACTTGACATTATGAATTCTACATCGAGCAAGGAATCAACATCACCAAACTGACACAATAATCAATCACATCATTGAACACCGATATACGCTAAAAACCCCGTAGGGTGAAAACCAGCAAACGTTTAATTTTATTATTAAACGCTCATGAGGGTGCTCACCCCTCATTCAATGGCTTATAAGGGAATTCATCCCTTAACCATTGTCATAAAATATTACAATGAAATATCATTAAAATACAACATATATAGTTAAAAGTTATTATAATAATCATGAAACTATTTACCCAAATATGTCCACTCTTTATATCCTTACATGATTCTTCCATTAGTGGACCATCCTGTAGCTCGTACTCCTCAACATGGACCATTAGTTCTTTATCTGTCACAACTAGGAAAAAGAATATTCCTCCCAACTAACAGGAACTAATTTCCACAACCAGAGTGATTTATTGTCACATCGAGAGAGTTCTTTGTCAGAGACCATACCAGGTCTAGTCTGGAATTCCACTCCCCAACCAACTTAGTAATTCCAATGACCATAAAGGGTCCAATACAATATTCCTCTTAGCAGTGTCCTGCCTATTCCTCTGACATCTTCCTATCTATGAGGAATTTTTGGGCCTCCTTCGACAAGCTCCAAAATCAATAGAGTTGCCTCAGACTTTTTCCCCTCTTCACCATCTTGGCCAACTCTTTTCCCTTACTAAGATAATCTATCTATAGGGTGATATCAATGGGAAAAGTAGTTTTGTTGTGCTAAATTCCTCTTCAGATTATGTAAAAGTGCTTAAGAATTCATGAGGTTAATTGCAAGTTTTAACATGAGTTTTTGAGTGCTTTTATATAAATTTCATGTACAAAATAACATAAAAAAATGAATGAACAACAACATATAACAAACATGAAAATAACCAAAATAGTATCACAATAACACATGATGAAGGATTTCACCCCGCCTGGGCTACGTCTCCTTGGTCCAGCTTCCAATTGCTTGGCCCTCTCTACTATGCTCAAAAGTGTGAATACATTAGTTTACAATGCTCAAATAACTTTGAAACCTATTCCAATGGCTCCAGAATGCCCAAAAATGCCTGCTCTCTTTCTGCTCCTAATTTGGTAAAAAAATGAAGAAGTTATGAGCTTCCCTAGCTCTTGCACTATTCGCTCTACAAATTCCCCCAAATCTAGCACTGGTCCTACAAATCTGCCTCGAATTGTGCTAACTAGGCACCAAATTTGTGGGATTCGAGGCAAATTTGTAGGCACGTTAATTCGTCCAGTAAGCCCTTAACCTGAAAATTAGGGTCATGTGGGGGATTCACATACCCGAGGCTAAGGCCAACGGTCCGCCCCCACCGACCGGGCCCCCATTCCACTCCGCTCGCGGTCCTGTTGGATGGCATGTGCCCAAGGGTTGGCCCCCATGTGGGTTGGACGCTTGCTGCTCCGTCATAGTTCCTATGGGTGGCCATATGGCCAAGGGCTGGCCCCGTGGGCTAACCCCTTCCTTTGAATGGCACAGACTTAAACTTTAAATATATGCTGACACCCATAGTTAATAAGAACTAAATGTTTGACGTGATGGCAACAGTTTGGCCTTGGAGTTTGGAGGTCACGGGTTTGATCCCCACCCGTTGTTGCTCAGACCTTAACCCAATTTTTGGTGGTCCTCAGGCTGCCATGTGGCGGCCCCTCACTGGGCCATGTGGCAGCCTGTAGTTGGCCACCAACCAACCAATCAAAATGTGCCACCTAGGCACTTGCCACTTGTCAACACACAATTCGTCAGAGGTCAAATAGTCACATGCGCAGTAACCCTACCACGTAGGCATGGTTAGTGCCACGTCAGCAGTACAGACTACTGACTGGGCTACCTGCATTTTTTTTTTTAATTTTCATGTTTACGAAAACAAACAGAACATGTTTCTGGCAGCATATGGAGTCTGTTTCGCCCGAAACGAGTTACACCAGATTAAGGATGACGAGCACTACGTGGTCTTTTAAGTTCCACACCAATCCCACAACTTTGAATTTTGAGCACCTGATCATTCCTCCCCACTGGAAGCTTTTGGTCCCCAAAATATCACTTTCAGTTGTTCAGCAAGTGAGGGTACAGTTCCCTCACCTTTCCAATCTTGATCTATTTGGATTTGGAAGGATTTGTTCCTTTCAGCTCCACACGAAGGTAATCCACATTTCCTTGTTTTGAACACCTTTTTCTTCTATCAAGAATGGTGTCTTGCTAAAGTTCATCAAAGTATTCAGGAGATAAATATTCAATGGACGGAATTTGAACATTTTCTCATTGATCTTCAATCAAAGGAGGTTCATACAACCTTAAATTTTCCACATTAACAACAACATAAATTTGCATATATGAAGGCAAATCCAACATGAAGGAATTGTCACCAATCTTTTCCAGAATTTTGAATGGACCATATCTAATTGGTTTCAGCGTTGTACCTTCCCCTTGGAGCCTCTCTTTTCTAATGTGAAACCAAACTTCATCACTGACTTGGAACTTGTGATCTACCCGATGCTTGTCGTGCCTTGCTTTGTACTTGCCTTGACTCTTTTCCAACTATTCTTGAACTCTTTGGTGTACCAATTGGATTTGTTCAATGAACCTTCTTTCTTTTTCTATGTCACTATGACCATCAATAGCAACATCCTTTCCAAAAATGAAATCCAAAGGAGACTTAGGCAAGTATCCCAAACATGCTTCAAATGGCAATGTTTGAGTTGAAGAGTGCTTGGCCCGGTTGTAAGCATGTTGAATGTAGTGCAAATGTTCATCCCACAACTTAAGATGCTTGTTGAAATACCCATGAAGAAGATGTATCACGGTCCCGTTCACCATCTATGTTTGACCATCTGTTTGCGAATGAAATGTTGTACTATTTTTCAATTTGATGTCCATGAATCCCCACAAGCTTGACCAAAAGTTCCCAACAAAGCGAGAATCTCGATCACTAACAATGGATGTGGGAAATCCAAAATGCACCCATACATTTTGAAAGAATAACTGAGCAGTTTGTTCAGCTGCAATTTTCTAATTACATGGCATCAAAATACACATTTTGCTAAACCTATCCACAACTACATAAAAATAATGACCTTTTTTGACAATGGAAGACCTCCTACAAAATCCATAGAAACACTCTCCCATGGTCATGAAGGTACTGGAAGTGGTGTGTATAATCCTAATTTCCTATTGCTATGCTTACTGACTGCACATAATGAACATCCTTTACTAAAGTGTGACACACTTTCAAGCATATGAGGTTAATAATAATATCTTTGTAGACGTGCCATCATCTTACTTACACTGAAATGACCAGCGATAAGAGAAGTATGTGCCTCTCTTATGATGTTGACTCTTTCTCCCTGTGGAATACAAAGCCTACCAAGACGGTACAACAAGTTATCACACAAATGATAATCCAATTCCTCTACTTGGTTACCTTGACTCAAGCTTTCATAAACATCCTGAAATTCATTATCTAATGCATACTGCTCAATATACATTTCATGCAAAATAGAATTATGCTTGAGTAAAGTAGTTTCACTAATAATATTCCTAGAAATCATATCAACAAATTTATTGTAGATACCTTTCTTATATCTTATCACCAAGTGGAATTGTTGAAGAAAACCCATCCATCAGAAGTGCCTTGATTGTTGCAACTTAGATTGAGATTGCAAGTATTACAATGGCTGATGATCAATGCGAATGATTGCTTCCTTACCCATCAAGTATTGTTTCCAATTTTTCACACTTTACACCAATGCATACAATTCCTTGTCATATTTAGGATAATTAATCATTGCACCATTGAAAGTTTCTGAATGAAAACAGATAGGCTTACCATGTTGCATGAGGACTGCACCCATGGCATAGTCACTAGCATAAGTTTGGATCTCAAATGACTGTCTCAAGTCGAGAAGTGCAAGTATAGGGGTTGAACTGATCTTTTCCTTCAATGCATCAAAGGCCTTTTGTTGTTTTCCTCCCCACTAAAAAACCTTTTTCACACTAGTCAATGCATGCAAAAGAGCTGCTATAGAAGAAAAGTTAGCAATGAATTTTCTCGAATATTGGGCTGCTCCCAGAACACTTCTTACCTCAGTAACTATCTTGGGCCTTGGCCAATTCAAAATGACATCAACCTTGGAGGGATCTATTTTCAACTCACCTTCTCAAACAATATGACCCAAGTAAACTAAATTTTTTTTCCAAACTCACAATTTGACATCTTTAAATACAACTGTTATTTCTTTAAGACATCAAATACTTTTATCACATGCATCACATGTTCATCACGAGATTTACTAAAAATTAAGATTTAATCTAAGTAGACTATAACAAACTCATCAAGAAATGGCCTCAACACATCATTCATCGCACACATGAAGGTAGCAGGAGCATTACATAAACCAAAAGGCATAACTAGCCATTCAAACAAACCTTCTTTTGTCTTGAATGTTGTCTTCCAAATGTCTCCTTTAGCAATTCTAATTTGATGGTAACCACTCCTTAAGTCCAACTTAGTAAAATACTTTGCATCTTTCAATTGATTAAGTAAATCATCTATTCTATGTAGTGGGTAACGGTTCTTTACCGTAATCTTGTTCAATGCATGGAAGTATACACACATGCACCATGTTCCATCCTTCTTTGGCACCAAAACAATAGGTGACCCACATGGTGAAGAACTTGGCCTAATGATTCCTTTATCCAACAACTCTTGAATTTGCTTTTTAATTTCTTCACTTTCCATCACTGACATCATGTACATGTCAATGTTAGGAATAGGACTATCTTGCTGCAACTGTATCTCATGTTGGATTCCTCTCTTGGGAGGACATCCTTTTGGTTCTTGAAACATCTCATCATATTGGTTAACAACATCCACCAATTCAGATTTCAATCTTGAGTCACAACCTTGAAAAGATTGATCATCAATATCATTTTTGGGTTTGATCATTAGAAGCAAAAAATTCTTGCTATAACTCACTAGTCTTTTCATATGCCCCACATTTACAAGTGAAAGATTTAGTTTCTTGTTATGGGCTCTTACAATGTATTCTACTCTATCTTTGAACAAATGGTTATTTTTTTCATGTCTATGGAAGATAGCTTTTCTGTCATAGAGATATAGGATACCCAAAACTACACCACATACGCCTAATGGCACAACATCAAGTTCCACTTCATCTATGAAATTTGCAGTAATGGCGAATTTTAGTCTACATTTTCTAGTTACTTGCAATTGTGCATTGTCACACACCCTTACTAATGTATATGGCTTATGATGTGGAATAGTTTCCAAGTTTAAACTTTTGACAATGTTTTCAGAGATGAGATTGGCTTGAGAGACGCTATAAAAAAGAGTATCAATTTTACTATGATTTGAGATTACCCTTATGTGAAAAGCTTCTATCCTCTTCTTTTCATTTGGAGTTTCATTGTGTAAATTTGAAGTACCAGTGCTAGCAATGGATTATTTTCTTTTCATACCCATGGCTATAATTTTAGTTTCATCACCCGAATCAGATCCAAAATCTTGTTGAGTGGTTGCAGTTGTCTTTTGCTTTCCCTTCTTGAAATTCTTTGGTTTCATCTCAGGATGAAGCTTCCAACAATAAGCTTCATCGTGAACCTCTTTGGAACAATGCTTGCATGTTAGTTTCTCTCCTTCCTTCTTAATGGATGCATTTTTCTTTCCTTTCCCTTTGAAACCTTTTTCTTTTCCTTTACCATTAAATGAATTTTTACTACCCTCTTCTGGAGTATTCTTCCCTCTTGCCTCAAGATGAGTGGCTTTCACGCAAACCTCATCTATATTATTGGGATTAAACATAAGGATAGTATGCCTAAGGTAACTGTGTAAACCCCCTATATAATTCAACAACGTGTCGTGTGATTGAAAATCTACACCTAACATTAGAGATCTTCTAAATTCTTGGGTGTAATATTGCACATTTTGACCTTTAAGTTGTCTAAAATTCTTCCAATTCATGATGGCTTTCTGCATATATGCTAGAGGGTAATTTTTTTTTTTTTAATTGTAGCAATGAAATCAGACAAAGAAATTGAGATCTTGCCATGTTTTTTTATCTCTTCTTGTGTCTTGGCTTCCCACCATACTAGTGTTGCACCCTCCAGTCTCAAGGAAGCTAGTTGAATCTTTGTATCATCATCTTGAAGGTTTTGGATTCTACAATAGACCTCCAATTGACGAACCCAATTGTCAAGCTTCTCTGCATTCACTTCACCATTATACATGGGCAGTTCAAATTTAACATCAAGTTTTAACATGGGTGTTTTACCAATTCCTTTAGAGGTATGTTGATGAGTATGAGTAAGGGTTGAATTAGTGGAAGAGGATGAAGATGCCTGTGAAGTTGAAGATTAATACGATGGTGGAGGCTTACCTCCATTTCCATTACCTCCTCCTCCTGAAGAAACTTCTCCTTTTGGAGGCTTGGAGCTTTCACCCTATAGTCTTGTATTCTTCTCTTCATAGAGGACTTTCACCATATTTGTCATGTCAAAGAAAGCCTTCCTAAAAACCTTCTCATCCTCTATCATATTTGTAGGCTCTCCTTCATGTGACATGCTTACTGAATATTCAACTGCAATTTGAGGTAGAACTAGTGGTGGAGATTGTGGCAATCTTACACTCCTTCTCCTTGGCCCAACTTCATGACCTTCAACTAACTTCCCTTCTCCTCTCTTGAGCTTCAACCTTGTACGCATCACATTCACTTGCAAACAGTTGAATCCTCCTTGCACAAAGAAAACCAAGAGCTCTAATACCCAACTCGATCTGAATTAGAAAATTACTTTTGTTGTGCTAAATTTCTCTTCAAAATATGTAAAAGTTCTTAAGGATTCATGAGGTTAGTTGTAAGTTTTAACATGATGTAAATTTCATGTACAAATTAAAATAAACAAATGACTGAACAACAACATATAACAGACATAAACATCACCAAAACAATATCACAACATCACATGACGAACGAATTCACCTGCTTGGGCTACGTCTCCTTGGTCCAGCTTCCAATGGATTGACCCTCTCTATTATGCTCAAAAGTGTTAATACATCAGTTTAATATGCTCAAAAGCTCTAAAACATGTTCCAATGGCTCCAAAATTCCCAAAAATGTATGTCTAGCCTCTTTCTGCT
This sequence comes from Pinus tabuliformis, assembly GCA_031772625.1. Classification (NCBI taxonomy): domain Eukaryota; kingdom Viridiplantae; phylum Streptophyta; class Pinopsida; order Pinales; family Pinaceae; genus Pinus; species Pinus tabuliformis. The sequence continues at coordinate 885,699,373 of CM062811.1, read as the reverse complement.
CTTGATTTGGTAAAAAAACGGAAGAAGTTATCATGACCTTCCCTAGCTCTTGCACTATTTTCTCTACAAATTCCCTAAATCTGGCACTGGTCCTACATATCCACCCCGAATTGTGCTAACTGGGTGCCAAATTCGTAGGATTCTAGGCTAATTTGTAGGCGCGTTAAATCGTCTAGTAAGCACTTAACCCGAAAATTAGGGTCATGTGGGGGGGCCACGTGCCCGGGGCTAAGGCCAACAACCTGCCCCCGCTGGCCGTCCCCCCACTCCGCTCTGCCTGCGGTCCTGCTGGGTGGCACACGCCGAAGGGATGGCCCTTTCCCGCTCCATCATAATTCCTGTGGGTGGCCATATGACCAAGGGCTGGTCCCTTTCTCCAAATGGCGCAGACGTAAAATTTAAATATATGTCGACACCCATAGTTAATAAGAACTAAATGCATGACGTGTTGGTAATGACTTGGACCTATAGTTTGGAGGTCGCGGGTTCAACCCCCACTCGTTGCTAGTTGGACCTTAACCTGATTTTGGTGGCCCTCAGGCTGCCACGTGGCGGTCTCTCATTGGGCCACGTGCCAGCGTGTGGTTGGCCAACAACCAACCAATCAAAACGTGTCACCTAGGCACCTATCACTTGTCAACACAAAATTTTCCGGAGGTCAAACAGTGACATGCACAATCACCTTGCCATGTAGGCATGCCCAGTCAGCGCCATGTCAACAATACGGACTACTGACTAGGTTGCCTACATTTTTTTTTTCTTAATTTGCTTGTTTAGGAAAACAAACCAAACATGTTCCGGGAGCATACGAAGTCCGTTTCGCACGAAACAGGTTGTGCCGAATTTAGGATGACGAGCACTACGCTGTTATTCAGGTTCGAGACCATTTCGACAACATTGAATTTTGAGCACCTGATCATAAAGGGTCCAATACAAGATTCCTCTTGGCAGTGTCTTGCCAATTTCTCTGACAGTATCCTATCTATGAGGAATTTTTGGGCCTCCTTCGACAAGCTCCATAATCAACAAAGTTGCCTCAGGATTTTCCCCCCTCTTCATCATCTTGGCCAACTCTTTTCCCTTAATGAGATAATCTATCTATAGGGAGAGGAAATCTGGGCAGACAAGTTCCATCAACTCCTCTAGGAAGGAAACCACCATCAACTCGAAGGCCTCATAACCTTGCACAATTGTCCACAATTGTATGGCATGCAAAGTTATCTTTTAGCACTCTTTCTCACATTAATTTACGTAGTAAAGCATATGCATATTATAATTAAAACAAAGAAACAATTATGTACATCATGCATCCATATTTGACCCTCAACATGGTTCCACAATATCTATATTGATAGGAAACATAATTGACATATAAGTGGTATACATTCTAATTTTGGAAATAACACAATCATGCATATCATAACATTGCACTTTATCATTTACGGTTACAATTCACATTGCAACGTTTTACCTTCATAGGTTTTTTTGTTGCCATTAAGCTACCTATTCACAGGATTTTGATTAAAATTAACCAAACAAAATATCGTGAAAAAAGTCATTTCATGTATAAGTTAGATTACAGCTTTAAGTATATTGTACACCACATACATGCTCTGTTCTAAAAGAAACTAATTTGTGTGGTAACTTATCTTTTCAAATGGTTGATTCCTCATCATAACATGGGCTTCTCCTTTTTAAATGCAGGTGCAACAATTCAGGGCTGGTGAGACCTTGATTCAACACGAACACAACTTTCCCTGGTTCAAGGGAAAACATTTCCCGCACCAAAGTAGGCAATCGATGACCACTTTCAGATTACCACATCGCCCACGGCTGACATCATTAACCATTTGTATTCTGGATAAATGCAACATCTCTTAAATTTTTAACGTCTTTTTCGTCACTCCCACCACGAGTTTTAACGATTTTCTCTTTTATTAAGGTCGAGTCCTCATATAAAATGGAAACATAATATAACCTAACAACTAAGCACACATTCCCTTTGATGTTAGATTTGCAGGCTAAACCCCTAAAGGAAAGCACACTCTTTTTTTCCACCTCTTTTTCCTTTTTCTCAGTATCATTACCGTGTGATAATTTTTGTCATTCCATAACAAATTTTCTTGTTTCATAACCGATGGTCTCTTTTTTTCCACCTCTTTTTCCTTTTTCTCAGTATCATTAGCGTGTGATAATTTTTTTGTCATTCCATTACAAATTTTCTTCGGTTATGTAGTTCCAAACTGTTTCCAAAACCCTAACAAGTCCTTGACATGAACCAATTGGAAGTATGTTAATAATTCACTTTAAATTAATAAGATAAGTCAAGCAGGCTAGCTGCTAGGTATATTACATAAATAATAGGAAAAGAAATAAAATAAATAAATAATCAAAATAAATATATAATTATTTGTTTAATTTATAATAAATAATAAAAAAAACAAAAATCAAAATCAAATTTTTTAAATACATTTGATTTTATTGATAGTAATATTATTTTTATATTTAGATTAAATAATAAATTAATTAAATTATTTTTTAATAATAATTCAAGCTTGCTTTTGGTAAATCTAAGTATGGATTTGAAATTATATTGATGGTATTTAAACCACATCATTAATATTAATACGATTAAGTGGAAAATCGAGACTATTCAAGATTGAATAACCATTATTACTTCTATTTGAAATAAATGATTTCTTTATTAATAATTTATTAATTATCGAAATATGTACATATAATCAGAAAATTCATAATTCTTATTATAGAACTGAAAATTACATTAGGCAATTTTGGAAAACAACCATCTTTCCAAAATAGCAAAAGAACAGGGGTAGCAGGGCTTTCCAAATGCTGTCTGGTGTGTTCATCAATTACATAGTTATATCATGATAATAAAAAGCATCCAATAAAAATTCCTCAGCAAAAGAAGCAGAATCAGAAAAACAGGAGTCCTCAAACACGCTGAATGATCCATCAGATGGCCTTCTATAATATGTAAATATAATTTATTATCATGTTATGATGTTTAATTTTGATTAATATAAATTAATTAATACTTATAATACAAATTAATAAAGACACATATAATATACTAATTTAATACAAAACAGTGACTTAATAAATATCGAACTCCAAGAGAAGAGTAAATATGGAACCAGTGATAAGGAATTAGTCTGTGTTACACGCCATATTGAATATATCTCATTTCGTTGTTTCTTAAGAATGTGGCTACAGAAAAAATCAGCAAAAGAAAAATTGCAACAGGAAAAATCGTCAAAGAAAAACCTGCCCACTCACAACTTTTGGTCTATGATCAACTCAACAGAGTTATCGGACTTTAAAAAGTTCTCACGGGGTAAGAGAGCTTGCTTCCGGAATGGTAAGTATTCAACCTTACACTATAATTTCATATTCAACCAGACAAGAGGGATCTGACTATGGAAAGTGGGAAAAAGGCTTTACCTGTTTATCTGTTGGGAATTTTTCTGGTAAAATTCCAAAAACAAAAATACAGAACAGAGAACAATGCTATGTTTTTGCACACACAGGATCCTTAACACAGCGGAAACTTAAAAAAAAATATTTGCAGCTGACAGAGCTTTCACACACCACAGATTTCTACTCTTTTATAAAAAAGACTTGCTGTTACAAAATATGGTTCTTCCTCTCTCACAGAGGGATTACACCAGGAGCACTTCAGTTCCAGTTTCCAGTAAACACTCACTGTCTCTCCTGAGAAATACTCTGTCTCAGCTTTATATATTAACACACTGCTGTGTATAATTACATATATTGATTTTTCTCACGCTACTGTGTGCTCCCAATTTTACATCGCACTGCTGTGCATTACAATTTAATTTACACTGCTGTGTATGCGCACCGCTACGTTCTTTCTTCTTCTCACAGCAACACATAAAAAAAAACATTACATATATATGACAACCAAAAGAAATTACTTCACGTTTTCACTTGCCATGCTTCCGTAAAAGAAAAAATAAAAATTAAATGGTTTTACCAACTTTTACTTGTGCCCATACTCCCGCTGAAATAAAATTAAAATCCTTACCAAAACTTACCAACCCACAGTAAATTGCATTTACTGTTTTACTGACAAAACTGGCGGTAAAGAAACTTTTACTTCACGTCAAATTTATTTGCTGCTGGCCTGTACTTCAACCATTGACTTCATTTAAATCACATCGCAGAATCCCATTTGGCGGAACACAAAAAAGATGGAGCACAAGCATATGGTGCGATCTGCGATATGCGATCGGATCGCATCGCACCATCACAATCGGAGAAATCAAGTGAACAAAACGGAGGATCCAAGCATGCATGCGATTTGCGATCTGCGATCTCATCGCATCGCAAAGGTAAAGAAAAACAGTTTGTTGCAGTTGAAATTATATTTCAACACTCCCTTTTAATTTCAACTGCTGGGTTATCAATCATACCCAGACGCTTCCTTAAAAACTCGAAATTTTTCTGGTCTAATGGCTTGGTCAGAATGTCTGCAACCTGTTCCTGAGTCCTGCAATGTTGTAAACTGATTTCTCCATTATTCACCAATTCTCTGATGTAATGGAACCTTGTATCAATGTGTTTCGTTCGTTTGTGAAACACAGAATTCTTGGACAACGCAATAGCAGAACTATTGTCGCAGAAAATCACTGTTGCTGTTGCCTGCTCTTGGCATATACTTCTTAACAGTCTCCTCATCCAAACCGCTTGACACGCTGCTGCTGTAGCTGCCACATACTCTGCTTCTGCTGTAGACAACGCCACAATTGGCTGTTTCTTGGAAGCCCATGAAATTGCTCCTGAACCCATGTGAAAAACGTAACCGGATGTGCTTTTCCGATCATCCACACTTCCAGCCCAATCGCTATCGGTGTAGCCAACTAAATTTGAACTTTCTGAAAAAGTATACAAAATGCCAAATCTTTTTGTACCTTTGACATATCTCAGAATTCTTTTTGCTCCCTGCCAATGTGCCTCTTTTGGCCTCTCCATGAATCTGGAAATCAAACTAACAGCAAACATTATGTCAGGCCTAATTGCAGTTAAATACATAAGGCTGCCAACTATGCTCTTATATAAGCTAGGATCAAAATCCTTGCTGCTGTCCTCTTTGCTGAGTTTTAATTCCATTACCGTGGGAGTGATTGCTGCTTTGCACTCTTGCATATTAAACCTGCTCAACACTTCATTTACATATCTTGCTTGAGAGATAAAAATTCCATTTTCATTTTGATTTACTATTCCTAAGAAGTATCTCAACAAACCCATATCAGTCATCTCAAATTCCTCTTTCATGACTGATTTGAAGTTTTCAATGAGGTAGTCATCATTACCTGTAAAAATAACATCATCAACATACAATACTACAATTAAAATCTTACCATCTTTTTCTTTGATGTAGACGGTGGGTTCTCCCTCACATTTGTCAAATTAATTTTCCAGTAGATAAGAATCTATCCTACTGTACCATGCTCTTGGCGCTTGCTTCAACCCATAAAGAGCTTTCTTCAATCTGCAAACTTTGTGTTCTTGGCCCTTCTTCTCATAGCCTAGTGGTTGTTCAATGTAAACCTCCTCCTTTAACACTCCATTTAGGAATGCCGACTTCACATCCATTTGGTAGACTTTCCATTTGTTTTGTGCTGCAATGGATAGCACTGCTCTCACGGTTTCCATTCTTGCAACCGGTGCGAAAGTCTCCTCATAATCTCTTCCATATTGCTGCTTGTATCCCTTGACAACAAGTCTTGCCTTGTGTCTTTCAATTTTGCCTTCAGCATTGCACTTGGTCTTATAGACCCATTTGACTCCAATAACTTCTTTACCTTTTGGTAGCTCAATCAAATCCCATGTCTTGTTTCTTTCTATGGCTTTCATCTCCTCATCCATAGCTTCTATCCATTTCCTATCTTTAATAGCATCTTCGAAATGAATACGATCATCAACATGACAATATAATGCAAACAAAGAATTCATTCCTTCATTATAAATGTCACTCAAGTTTCTGAACTTCTTACCTCTTTCACTTGGTGTGCAAGTGCTTGAAGATGCACTTGAATTTCCTCTTTGTGGTGTGCTTGGATAAGCACTCTCATTTCTCCTCAAGGGTGTTCCTTGCTGTCCTTGTGTTGGCGCTGCTGTTTGGGGATGTATTTCTACCATCTCCTCATCATCTTCATCATGAGACAAACAATTTTTAACATTCACTGTTTTCTCTATGCTTCCATCCCAAGCTTCCTCCTCAATGAACTGAACATCTCTGCTCACAAAGAACTTCTTGGTAGATGGGATATATAGCCTGTAGGCTTTGGATTCCTCACTGTATCCAATGAAGATACATTTCTCCCCTTTGCTGTCCAACTTCTTCCTTAGCTGATCAGGAATGTGTGCATAGGCTACACATCCAAAAACTTTCAAGTGGGTGACACCTTGCTTTCTCCCACTCCATGCTTCTTCCGGCACTTTGTTCATCACAGCTTTTGTAGGACACCTATTCAAAATATATACTGCACAATTTACGGCTTCAGCCCAATAAACATTTGGCAAATGATTTTCCTTCAACATGCTCCTCGCCATATCCATAATGGTCTTGTTCTTCCTTTCAGCAACTCCATTTTGCTGCGGAGTGTACCTTGCTGTAAATTGCTTGTGAATTCCATTTTCTCTACAAAAACATAAAAATTCTTTGGAGATATACTCACCTCCTCTGTCTGTTCTCAAAACTTTGATACACAGCCCACTTTGATTTTCCACAAGTGCTTTGAAATTTCGGAATTTTTCAAACACTTCCGATTTGTTCTTCAAGAAATAAACCCAAGTCTTTCTTGTAAAATCATCAATGAATGTTAGAAAATATTGGCTGCCTGCTAAAGATGGGGTTTGCATTGGTCCACATAAATCTGAGTGGACAATTTCTAAGGGTGCTTTTGCCCTGATGCTTTTCCCTGATGGAAAACTTTCTCTATGTTGTTTCCCCAAGATGCAACCTTCACAAAGGCTATCCGGTTTCTCTATCAATGGTAATCCCCTTACCATTCCTTTTCTGCTCAACAAGTTAAGACCTCCAAAGTTGAGATGTCCAAATCTCAAGTGCCACAACCAATTTTCATCTTTTGGTTGGCTTTGGAAAGCCTCTTGGGTAACTGCTGCCATTACTTCTTTGTTTTTCAATTCAGCTCTTATTCTGAGAGGGAACATTCTGTTCCTTGTCATCTTCACTTCAGCAATGCATCGCTTGCTGGGTGCTCTATCCATGATGGTGCATACATCATTCTCAAAGAAGACATTGTAACCCTTTTGAACAAGTTGTCCAATACTCAAGACATTACATCTCATTCCAGGAACATAATAGACATCTGTTATGGTTTTCTTTTCACCTTGCTTTGTAAATATTTTAACTTCTCCTTTACCCATAACAGAAATTTTTCTATCAGTCCCAAGTGTGACTTGTGACTTCACACTTTGATCTAAAGCAGAAAACAAAGCTATGTTTCCTGTCATATGGTTACTACAATCGGAATCTAGAAACCATATATCTTCACTATTTGTTTCAGCCATATTACAAGCCAACAATACATTATCCTCGCTGATATTTTCTCTAGTAATATTTGCATTAGATCTATTATTCACATCATGTTGTTTCTTCCTACATTCACTGGCATAATGCCCATATTTTTTACAATAATAACATTGGACATTGGATTTTTCATACCTTTGTCCTTGAGCATGATGTTGTCCACTTTGTTGGCTGCTGCCTTGGCCTTGGTTCTGATTTGGATTGCTGCATCTTCCTTGAGCATTTGCTGGACTGTTCCTTCCACCTCTGTTCTGGCTTCTGCCTCTTCCTCTCTTGCTTCCTCTGCCTTGACCTCTTCCTCTTCCAAAGGACATCTGGGTCTTGAAGGCTTGCTCTAGAGATGAGTTTTCATTTCTACTCAACCTCTGCTCATGTGTGATCAGTGATGCATGAAGTTCATCAACTGAAAAGTTTGAGAGATCCTTTGTCTCTTCTATGGTGGTGACAATCACATGGAACTTTGAGGGTAGGCACCTCAATAGTTTCTCCACAATCCTCCTTTCTTCAAGTATCTCTCCATGAGATCTTATCTGTGTGACCAGACCAATTACATGTGTGAAGAATGAGTCAATATTGTCTGACTCCTTCATGCACAGATTCTCAAAATCTTTTCTCAGCAATTGTAGTTTTGCTGTCTTCACTCTCTCCATTCCTTGATAGGCTGTCTTGAGAGTTTGCCATGCATCTTTGGATGTCTTAGCTGCTGCTAACCTTGGAAACACGCTTCCATGCACTGCTTGATACAAGAAGAAAAAGGCTTTTGAATCCTTCTTCTTGTAGATCTTCAACAGATCTTTCTCTCCCTGAGTTAATGCATTAAACTCATTTTCATCTGCTGGTTGTTCAAAACCATTTTCAACTATTTCCCATAAGTCTTGGGAAGCAAACAAGGCTTTCATTGTTATTGCCCAATAGTCATATTTTTTGCCATCAAATAGTGGGAGCTGCATACCCATGCTATTACTTGTGCTAGTGCCAGCCATTCTTGCACTCTTAACTATGCTTCAAATACTTCACTGTGTATTTAAAATAACAGACTGTCTTCAACAACAACACAAAAAAACTTGAGAAATACCTTGGATTCTTTTGCCTGAGTCTTCACACTGCTAGAGAAGTTGCTGCAGTAAGAATCTTTCCTTCAGCTTCTTTGAACCCTTCAAAGAGCCTATACCAGCTCTGATACCACTGTTGGGAACTTTTCTGGTAAAATTCCAAAAACAAAAATACAGAACAGAGAACAATGCTATGTTTTTGCACACACAGGATCCTTAACACAGCAGAAACTTAAAAAAAATTATTTGCAGCTGACAGAGCTTTCACACACCACAGATTTCTACTCTTTTATAAAAAAAACTTGCTGTTACAAAATATGGTTCTTCCTCTCTCACAGAGGGATTACACCAGGAGCACTTCAGTTCCAGTTTCCAATAAACACTCACTGTCTCTCCTGAGAAATACTCTGTCTCAGCTTTATATATTAACACACTGCTGTGTATAATTACATATATTGATTTTTCTCACGCTACTGCGTGCTCCCAATTTTACATCGCACTGCTGTGCATTACAATTTAATTTACGCTGTTGTGTATGCGCACCGCTGCGTTCTTTCTTCTTCTCACGGCAACACATAAAAAAAAACATTACATATATATGACAACCAAAAGAAATTACTTCACGTTTTCACTTGCCATACTTCCATAAAAGAAATAATAAAAATTAAATGGTTTTACCAACTTTTACTTGTGCCCATACTCCCGCTGAAATAAAATTAAAATCCTTACCAAAACTTACCAACCCACAATAAATTGCATTTACTGTTTTACTGACAAAACTGGCGGTAGAGAAACTTTTACTTCACGTCAAATTTATTTGCTGCTGGCCTGTACTTCAACCTTTGACTTCATTTAAATCACATCGCAGAATCCCATTTGGCGGAACACAAAAAAGATGGAGCACAAGCATATGGTGCGATCTGCGATCGCATCGCATCGCACCATCGCAATCGGAGAAATCAAGTGAACAAAACGGAGGATCCAAGCATGCATGCGATTTGTGATCTACGATCTCATCGCATCGCAAAGGTAAAGAAAAATAGTTTGTTGCAGTTGAAATTATATTTCAACATTATCCATGGATTTGGTGGACTGGGAAAAACTAGACTAGGAAAAACTACCCTTGTTGATGCTGTGTATGCAACGTTGTTTGATACCAACAAAAGAAGCCGAGGCTATGCCAGAGATCAAAACATTTGAAGAAGGACAGCGAGAAATTAGCCGCTTGTTGGATCAACAGATGGCCTTCATTTATATCTGAAGATCTGAGGACGGGAACAACAGAAGAAGCGGAGGCTATGCCAGAGATCAAAACATTTGAAGGACAACGAGAAATTAGCCGCTTGTTGGATCAACATGTGGCCTTTATCTATATCGACAATGTTTTGCTTCTGTACAAAGTCGGCCAACACCGAGATGCACTTGAACAACTTCTCCCTAAGAATATGAGGAAAGCAAGAAAATTTGAAGGAGGAGAGCGAGAAATTAGCCGCTTGTTGGATCAACATGTGGACAATGTTTTGCTTCCAAAGTCGACGAACGTCGAGATGCACTTAAACAACTTCTCCCGCTGAATATGAGGAATGCACGAGATACAACCGCCACAGACAGCATAAGCAGTGTAAAACGAAAATTCTACCCAATTGAAACCCTTCCCAAAACTGAGGCCAAAATTCTTATCAAGAAAGCGCTGGATAAAAATGAGAAGCAACTAAATACTAGCCAAATGGACCAGATAGTCAGCATATGTGGGGGCGTTCGAAAGCTTTTGACGATGTCCGCGGGATTCATAGGTTGCCAGGAAAACGCACAAGAAGTTTTTGTTACAGTAATGGAAGAGAGGGAAAATAATTGGGAAGGTAAAATTGGAGATGATATAGAGTGCTACGTCTTTGCCTGCAATAAGCTGGAGAAGGATTTGAGAGAAGCATTTCTGGATATTTGTTCATATTTTCAAGGATGGGTCTGGGAATAACTTTCAAATATTGTGGGAAAGCCTGCACTGCATAGTTTACCTAGAAGAGCGCTGGTAACCAAAGACGTGAAAAGCATAAATTTATTGAAATCATAAGTTTGATAGATAACTTTGTACAATCTAAGGTTTTTAAAGATGCTGAATCCATATATATAATTAAAAAAAAACTAGTTTAAATAATACAAATCAAGATTTTGCCTTAATTTTTTGCAATCAGGCTAAAATCAATTCCTTTATGTTATTTTCAATATATGTGCAATTTTATTAGTATTTAAAGACTTTCATATATCAATAACTACATAATTTGCGGATACCCTCCAATCTTAGACACATTGATTTCCAATTAAAGTCCCCCTCTTTCCAAATCTCTTCCAAGTGCATTAAGAAACTCAGCGAGTTGCGAGTTCTGCGACTGAGGAATGCAGAGTTGAAAAGATTACCTCAAGACCTAGGAGATCTGCGAGATGGTTTGCAGGTGCTCACACTTTCAAAGTGCAAATTTTTAAAAGAATTATCGGAATCAATTTCAACCCTTCGATTTTTAAGAGTGTTGAGAATGGATTCCTGTTCTCATTTGACGCAATTGCCAGAAGATTTTGGATCATTGAATTCTCTGCAATAATGCCATTTAGCTAGGTTTAAAAGCCTAAAAGTGCTTCCTACCAGTCTAGGAAAGCTTACATCAATGCAAGAACTCCATTTGGGTGGGTGTGCAAGCCTAGAAGCTCTCCCTGCACATCCTGGGGAACTTTCATCATAAATAATTTTGGACTTATTCGGGTGTGTAAGAATAGAAGATCTCCCAGATGGCTTAGGAGAGTTAACATCCCTTGTTAACCTTCTTTTAAATTATTGTTGCCAACTAAGAAGTATTCTAGAAAGCATTTGTCGGTTGACGTCGTTGGACTCAATCAACTTATATTGGACCCATTTAAAATAACTACCCGATCGGTTTTGCGACCTCTCCTCTATAACAATGGATGGTTGCTAGAGTCTAAAGGGGTTTCTGGATTGATTTGGAGCAGTAACAAGCTTAAGAAGGCTAAGTTTGCGATCTTGTAGATGTCTAGAGAAGCTTCGCGAAAGTTTCAGCCAACTCAAGTACTTGAATTTATTAGACTGCGAGAATCTTGAAGAATTATGTGAACACTTCCAAGGTCTCTCTTCACTGCGAGTTCTATTATTGGCTGGATGCCAAAAGCTAAAAAAAATCCGCCAGGATTTCCATTGTCTCCCATCTCTGGATAGCCTGTGTTGGATACTTAATTATCTCACCACAAGCACCACACCGCCTTAGTCGTCACCGCCTTCGCCCTCACCGCCTTAACGCATTGAAGTTCGAAGGGTCAACATCGTTTGGCCTCATTAATACTCGAAAAGACAAAACTAATCTATGTAACCGACTCAAATTTTGAATAAATATAGGTGATCAACAGAGTTGGGACATTCCACTCTCTGTTTCAGATTTATTTGTTTAAATTAACAGTTGTAGCTCCATTTTGGTTTGTAATGTTTCCTTTCAAGTGGTATCAGAGCCGGCCCTGGGCCTACTCCCTGACGGGAGGGCCAGGGGACGAGTAGATCAGTGGAATTTGAGTGGTTGGTTTTTGGACCGCTCTGTGAACCAGCGTCGAGTATCAAGCAACCAACGTTCATTTTCATGTGCATGAGTCAGCGAGCTGTGCAGCAGCATTATAGCAAGCATCTCTAATTGAATTAAGAGATGTACAAAAGTTGTGTTGAGGCATTATGCTAAGTGAGCTAGGTAATCAGTATTGCTTGAACTATGAATGAGGAGTCACATGGGTCCGAATTTAATTTCTCCATGGGTTGTGATGCACTGGTAAGTGTAGTACAAAGTAATTGTGATGTGCTGGTAAGTGTAGTACAAAGGAACTGAGTTGTAAGCCCAGTCTGAGGTTGTGCAAGCGGAAGTCATTCCAAAATGAAGTAGGAACTAGAGGAGTGTGGGTCTTAAGTTGTAGTGAGTGTGTGTGATTGCATTAAAGTATTATGGTGTGAAGTAGTTGAGCTACACCAAATTGGTGATGCAGCTGAGTGTTGTCATGAGCTACTCTGCCATGTGAGTGGCTATCAGTTGAGCAGAGTATATGAAACTATTGTGGAATAAGGAGCTGCTACGAGTGGAGAAATTGAGAGTAATATTTCTTTGGAAAAGTTATAGTATTGTGTGTGGAGTTCGAGTGGCCAAGAAAGTGTGAGAAGCAGCCAAAGTCAATGTTTTGCCACTGTGAGAGCTGGAGCGCATAGGTGTAGGTAACATTGCGTAGAATAGATTCTTTGTGGAGTGGTCAGCAATGAGTTTCTTTGTTGCAGAAATTATAGAGGGTAAAGGTGATAATAGTGTGCTGAACATTTTTGCCAAGAATGATATGAGTGGAGCTGAGTTGGAACAAATTCCCCATGGTGCGGTCAGAAAAAAAAAAAAAAAAAAATCGTGGTGTGGTAAGCATGGAATTGTTTATATGTTGAGTTGAGCCTGTGGTGTGAGGCTACATTTAATATCTTTTATAGGAAAGAAATGAATGTAATGATTTTTTCACGGTTGAAATTTATCGATGTAAAATTATGACGAGGGTAATGAAGACAAAGAGGGGTCTGCAAGATGATATTAATGGATTCTGATGAAATTTAAATGCGTTATGGGTTTTGTTAACCTTTGTGTTTAATGTACCTCACTTGAGATTGTTGTAATGAGGCATTTCTGTTGTAAGGGGTGTATGATCGATTGTACCCGACACCCCAAAGTTGATTTGGCCAAGTATGTTGTAAGCCTTGTTGAGTCAAACAGGAATGTTTATCCCTCTTAGGTAGAGAGAGGATGTGACATCAAGTTGGGGAATTAACCACTAGGTAGATACGAGGGTGGCAGGTGTACTCGTATCTAAGCTCGATGTGTAATCGAGGGAGTTAAAATGTGAGATGAAATCAGAATTTAAGGGATCAAGTCAATCATGAAGAGTTTAACATGATTGTTGAACCATGTAGGTGAAAAGGATTCCTAGAGAACTGGTGAGTACAACGGATGGTACCCATGTACTTCAGTAGATGAATTTATTTTTATATGGACATTAGTAATAAATTGTATGCAGGTACAACAGAGAAGCAGAATGCCTATTGAAGTAGAATGTCTATTGTGATGAAAGCCCAAAGAGAAGATAATAACAACCAAAGACAATGTTTCTGGAGTTCTACAGATTACAAGATCAATTTGTATACATATTTAAAAAATCCTCATCAATCCTTTTTTGGTGAGATAATTAAGGGGGGAATGTTGGATACATAATTATCTCACCACATGCGCCACACTGCCTTAGTCTTCACCGCCTTTGCCGCCACTGCCTTAACTCACCGAAGTTCAAAGGGTCAACATCATCTGGCCTCATTAATATTGGAAAATACAAAACTAATCTATGTAACCGACTCAAATTTTGTATAAACATAGGTGATCAATAGAGTTGGGACATTCCACTCTCTGTTTCAGATTTATTTGTTTAAATTAACAGCTGTAGTTGCATTTTCGTTTGTACTGTTTCCTTTCACTCTGGATCTAAAAAATTGCGATATGTTGGAAGGGAAATCGATGGAGGGCATTGTAAAGTTGAAAAAACTACAGAGTGTGTTGTTGGAAATAATTATGCCTCGACACCACCTCACCGAACACCTTCTACCCATCATCGCCATGAACTTTCAACTCTTAATGGGCGTCACCGCCATAACCCTTTTGAATTGAAGGGACAACTAACCGACTTAATTTATGTATAAATTCAGTTGATCTGAGATAGAAGATAGATGCAGAGTCTGGGGACGCATAGTCTGCATTGTACGCAGTTGTAGCTGCCTTGATCTTATGTAAATTAATGTTTGGTTTTTTTTACAGTTTATTTCAACAGCCGTAGCTGTGTTTCCGTTGTTTGCTCTGTATATTTTCAATTGGTATCTGAGGGTTGTTTACTCTGAGTTCTTTCAGTTGGTATCAGAGCATTGTGTGCTCTGCCCATTCTTTCATGTGGTATCAGAGCGCTGCCCGGTGCTCTGTTTCTTTCATGTGGTATCAGAGCCACGGTCGTGAGGGCTCGTTGCCGTAGCAGTTGAGTTCTGAGAGTCAGTGAGAGCAAATTCAAAAATTGCTACACGTAGATGTTGTGGAACCTGGTAGCCTGATCTTTGTAACATGTTATGATATGAATATACTCGAAGGGTATAATACTTTGTTTAATGAGGTGAATCCATTACAGACTATGTATGCCCTGAAGCTTTTCTGCGGTCATGTTTTCCTCCAATCAAAACCTTTCGATGGATATAAAGAATTGATGGCGGAGTTTTTAAACTTGTTGATTGGATAACTGAATTGTCTAGGGCTGTGTGAGTTGATTAGAATCCTGGAGATGCATGTTGGCAAGCAAAGGGGTGTTCAACTCGCTGTTTTTTTTTTTGGAGGAAACAAGCCACTTGCTTAAGGCTCTTTGCCATCGTTCCCCACTCCCATATGCCAGGAGAGCTGCAAGTTTGTACGTGCACTTGGGGCTGAGGCTGTCGCAAGTATTATCTGCCCAATATTATTTAAAGTTGTTAAAGTGTGTGACTAATAAGAGTCAAAATTTGTTTCGACTACTGCGTACGTGAATGAGCACCAGCCTACAGAGCCGCAATAGCCGAGCTCGTTTGGTCAACAAACAGTGTAAGGAGAGTTCGTTGAACGTTTGTAAACCTGTCAGTTGTGCAGAACCCCAACCGTTGCCACTATGAGTCAGAGGAGCTGACCACAGAGTCGTCTGATCGCTAATTACAAAGAACAAAGGTTGAACGTCATGTGGGCAAGGTATTTCTTTTAAAAAGTGTGATTTTCAAAAGGAAAAATCAATAGGTGGTTTTGTTTTGATGTGAGTAATAATCCGTGACATCCTTTTTTTTGAAAAGTGCCTGGTTTTATTAAAGAGTTTTATAAGGAGATTTCTTCTAGCAAGTTTATTGGTTTTTTAAAAGGATTAAAAAGGTTGTTTTTAAAGGGTTTACTTTTATATTAAAACCAAAAAGGAGGTGTATGGTAGGAAGGCTTATAAACCTTTTTGAAAGGCATGATTGTATGGAGATTTTATTAAAAAAAGGAGTTTTATTGAGCTAGAGTTTAATACTTTGCAAAGTTCGTCAGTTTACAAAAATATTTGGGTGTTTTGTCAAGCATGATACTGTTTTGGATAAAGATTGTGTCTTACCGGGTGCATATTAAACATCATATTTTTTTCGGGGGCGATATGGAACATATCCTTATGCAATCATGAAAGCACTTATAAGAAAGCAACTATAAGACACGGGAAATATATTAGTCATGGGTCGCAAAGCTCAACTGAAGCAGATGAAGAAAATGAATCGAAAACAAAAGGAAAAGATCATTGCCATGTTTAGAGAAGTTTAGGCTGAAGCCGAGGAACTGAGAAGTCTAGCCGAAGACAAAGAAGAAATCAAAGGTGATTGGTGTAGCTTTGATCTGCTACCACCACCTATGTTTACTAGTAAATATTTTGATTTATGGGTTATTAGAATGCTAACTTTTCTTTGAGCTAAAGACTTAATTGAACATTCGTCTAACAAGCCATATGATGAAGTATGTGATGATTTAGCATTAAATTTTATAAAACAAGGATTGGATGAGAAGTTTTTGTGCAAGGTAGCAAAAGCTACAACTTCCAATGAAGCATGGAAGATCCTCGAAGCAGAATTTGGTGCAAGGGGGAGTAATCAAGTCAAAGACAGTAGTGTTGTTCAGCCTATTGTAGCAGTGCTTGAAGATGAGAATGAAGATGGATTTGTAGCAGTGAATCTACAGAGAGATGAAGGATTTTGTGAATCTCACTTGAAAGTGGATCACAATGTTGATGGTGTGTTATCAGCAGACGTTGATTTTGGCATAGATAATGTTGCCAATGGAGAAGCATCTGGTTTAGTGGATCCAACAATTGAAATTGCTGATGTTAAATTTGATGAAGAACAATTAACTCATGATGAGTGGTTGCAGATGATGCAACATAAACATCTTATTGATAGACTGTTATTTGGTGAGAGAAACCCACTTGTGTCTGAAAACCAAGTGGAAGAAAACCTATTTGCAGAAGCAAAGGTGGAGACTCAAGATTACGAGACATCCACAAAGTTAAAGAAGGAAGAAGAGGAGAAAGCTCTCAGTCTAGAGCATAATGAACAGAACCAATATGGTTCTCAAAATTTTTTTTCATATAAACTTAAAAATGATTTTGTGTGTGAAGATGCTAGAAGCAACTAAGATGAAGCAACAAAACATGAAGAAGAATTAAAGTTACTTGAAGCATGGCTTGAAAAACCATATATTGATGATGCCTGCATAGAAATTGCAGCTATGAATATTGAAGACAATATGGATGATATTGAAAATGAAAATGAAATTTTCATGTATTGGAGCCCTGAAGAGATTAAGTTTTATTATGAACTTATGTTGCAGCAAATTGATAATCTGAAGATTGATTATGAAGAAAAAACTACAGAAGATGGCATGTGGTAGCAGTCCACATACGAACAGATTTTTAACTAGGTAAAGGACGTCCATGGACACCCTGAAATGATTTTCTATGTTTTGGAAGATCTGCAACAACAAATGAAGAAACTGAAATTTGAAGCCTACAACAAAAACGCAAAGATGAAGCAGTTCAAAGGATATAGGATTTGGAAGAAAAAGAAAAAGAAATCGAGCAAAAGAGTTGATGTCAAAGTTTTTAAATCATTCTAAGCCTAGCTGAGACTTAGACCAGCATGCATGTTTAAGTTATGTTGAGTCAAGGTTAAGTTGTCGGTCGTAATTAAGGGGGAGTGCTGGAAATAATTACGCCTCAACACTGCCTCACCGAACACCACCTCCCCATCACTGCCATGACCTTTCAACTCTTAACGGGCATCACCGCCATAACCCTTTTGAATTGAAGGGACAAATAACCGACTTAATTTATGTATAAATTTAGTTGATCTGAGATAGAAGATAGATGCAGAGTCTAGGGACACATAGTCCGCATTGTACGCAGCGGTAGTTGCCTTGATCTTATGTAAATTAATGTTTGGTTTTTTTACAGTTTATTTCAACAGCCGTAGCTGTGTTTCCATTGTTTGTTCTGTATCTTTTCAATTGGTATCTGAGGGTTGTTTACTCTGAGTTCTTTCAATTGGTATCAGAGTGTTGTGTTCTTTGCCCATTCTTTCATGTGGTATCAGAGCGTTGCCCGGTGCTTTGTTTCTTTCATGTGTTAATCAGTGGAAGTCCATCGTTGCTGGGGAAATGGGGCGAAATTAAATTCAAAAACAATGTGATCAATCATGGTCCATTGCATTGGAAACAGGGGAGGTGATTATTCAAACCTGCGTTTTATCCACATTATAGTTGCTAAGCATACACTAGTTTTCCTTCCCACTCACGTATGATTTCTCTTCAGGGTTCATTTCAGGCAAAAGATCATTTCAACCTCACTAATGGACAAGGAAAAGCGTTCAGTATTTCCGATCTTCCTCTGAACACCGATCTACTTGTGTTGTTTGATTGCCAACAAGAATTCAGTCATTGTTCCACATTGATATTAATTGACGACAATATGGATGATAATTTGGAAATTATTTATCTTAGCAACCATTTTAATAAGTTTCTTAACAAAGTGGCAAGTGGAATTCGCGGCCATGCTCCTGGATGACGAAATTTTGTATTTCACTCATGGTAGACATGAAATATATATCCCTTTACAACACCCTACGGTTGTGTCACAAATCAAGATGGAAGGGTGTTTTCATTAAGTTTATCCAAGGACGATAAACTTAATAATCAATCAAGATAGAAGATTCGATGACATGGGAAAACTTCTAGAGCTTATTTGGGTTATGATGATTTATAGATTTGAACTTCCACGTATGATTATAATGGATGAAGATGGAAATTTGCTAACAATGCAGGATGAAGATGGACGTCTGGTAATAATGTAGGGAATTATTTTTATAAAATTATTACTTGAAGAACATTTACATTACAAAGTAAAGGATTTGGTGCAACAATTGATCAATGGTGACAAAGAAAGTAGATAGGAGACCTTGATTGAATTATAACAATTGATGAAAGGGTGACAAATAAAAGTAGAAAGAGGCATTGATTGAATTGGAACAATTGATGAATGTTGAAAATAGAAAGTTGAAAAGAAATATTGGTTGAATTTGAATAATTGTTACATTTTTAGTTCAAAATCCTAGATTCAACAATGTCCAATTCTTTTAGGCATCCCTTTTTATTTCCAACTATTTTATTTAGTTCTTTTATATGTAACATGTAATTGTATTTTTCCACTTTTTTTCCTAATCCTTGGGCTCTGTGCATTTTGAATGCAACCATTGTATTTCTATCTTCATTGTTATTTGGTTACCCTAATAAACCAAGGCATTTTGCCTTGTGGTTATATATTTTTGTAAATCTTCAATTTTTTATTGTTTTTGGTAAATTGTTGTTTTAAATAGTACTCTTCATTTTTTTTGCTTATATTTTTTATTTGATTTAATTAACACATAAATTTACTTTAGTTTTTAATTAATTTTAAATTTTTTTTTTAAAGTAAAGTTGTCTCATAAATATAATATACTAAATTATACTTTAATTTTACATCGAGATAAATAAAGTAATTGAAAGTTTAAAAAAAAAAATTACAATTGTTTTTAACTTTTTACTATGAGCAATGTGTATAATTCCTTCACAACTCAATATGGAGTTCACAAGTGACATCTAAAAATAGCATTACTCATATTACAATTCAATATGAATGATATGTGTCATTCATTTCTATTGATATCTTATATTTAAAACAAAAATATGTTAATAACGAAAAGATATTTTAATCAGTTCAATATCCATATTAAATAGCATAACTTTTTTTTTCCTTTTGGATTAAGTAACATAATTTGATATAGTTGAAATTAAAAAAATCCTTATATTTTCACTTTTTATTATGAAGGGGATACATAATTTGTTATAGCTCTGATACCACTTGTTATAGATCTAACCCAGAAAATATATGAGAATAGAAATAAACCCAAGAATAATAAGATCTGAATATAGATAGAAATGATTCACTTTATTGATAAAACCCTTGAGGTAGGGAAACACCATACATTCACTCCTTAAGGAAGGAGAACACTCCACAAGCCATATGCCTGTTCATACAATAATCCTTGACATCTCTCCATGTGGAGTCTCTAGCCTCTATATAGGCGTCATATATACAATACCATGGATCATTACCATGGTTCCCTCATACCATCGAACTAATACCATGGGCCCATTACATTATTACTAACTACTTGTGGTCCCTTACATGATATGGGTTAACCACCTTATTTACTACTATGGCCCATCCCATTATTACATTATTACCTTGGGTACCTTCCTTTGTACCCCATATTATCCCCCCTAGGTATATAACATTCCACCCCCATTAGCATGTTTTGTCCCCAAAACATGGGAAGAACACAAATAATAAGATCTACTCAAAAGAGTAGTCCACTGGTACCATGCACATGCATCTTGCCATCCAAGAGAAAGGTGAACCCTTGATCTCGCTGGTGCCTCGCTCTCTTGAGATGGAAGTTGACCATGGCAGCTCTTCTGTGTTGATGTGCAGTAGGTGGATCTTCGTTCCTCTTTATCTGTCCTGCGGGGTTGTTGTCCTGTTGTGGCCACCAACAAGCCCCCCTCTTTGTTTGGTATTAGCGATAACACCAAGCAAATGGGGACCCTTAATAAAAATCCAAAAAAACATTTTATCAAATTTTTTGTATTTTAACTCCCTAAAGCTGTATCGCATCGCGAGAAGAGAGTGAAACGTTTTCCTATGCGCATAATAAGCTGCGAAGAAGCAACACGAAATTCATCGCATCGCATATATTGTGAAGCGCTCTTAAATGAAAAACTTAAGGAATCGCCGACGGCCGATATGCGACGTCGCATATCGCAACATCGCATAAGCAGCACACAATGATTGGATGACTAAGCGCGATTTGCGATTCGCGATCTGCGATATTGCGATCTGCGATGTTGCGATCTGTGATGTTGCGATCTGCGATGTATGCGATCATCAATTCCTGCGACGACACATCTTGACGACGCAATCCTCGATACTGCGATGCGAGTCGCAGAAATCACCCATCGCAAAATTTCCTCGACACAGTATTCAAGGAAAGCTGTCTGTAGACCAAAATTGGGCGCGCGCCTTAAAAGAAATTAATGATTGTACGCCAAAGTATCCAAGAAGGATTGTGTTGTGTTTTTCGAAGAGTCAGTTCATTATGGGTGTCATGATTATGCATTCATTAGAGCTTAAAGCTTTCATGTCAATCTTTTCATCATTACTCTTTTCCTTTGCGTACACTGTAAGACAGCAAATAACATAAAGCAATGTGCAGGAAGCATCTAAGGAAAAGGGGAAAGCGTCAATGCTCGGAGAACAGAGAAGAGATGCCTTCACAAATGGATGCCGCATGCAACAGGACCACAGATTCCAGAGTATCACTCAACAGATACTGATGTCAATAGGCCATCCAAAACTCAGAATCAAAGGTGCACAAAAGCAACATGTTTACAAAAGATCCTGAAGCTTAGACTAGGTAAAGCAAGAAGAAAAAGGCACTAAAGAGGGAAAACGCACCAGAAAAGCCTGGAACAAAGAACGGAGGCAGTTTTCAATACAGAAAATTGTTCAGAAAGCAAAGTCCCTAACTTATTCAGTCATTCGCAAGGCCGGAAACCGAAATATCAAAAGCACAATCAGTTTGAGAGAAATTTGGGTTATTACCAAGTATACACACAGTGAATACACCAAGCCAGAGGAAGATTTTCGAAAATATCTTCTAGTTTGCCAGAAAGCGGTGCCAGCGCTTGTTATTTCTATTTTCGTAGCTCAAACGAAAGGAGAAGACGACCAACCGACTCTTCCCAGGCGAATGTTGCATTGCTTACAACACTAAGGAGCAAATACAGAAACGGTTAGAAATTAGATTCAAGTTTTAGAAATAAATTTGCTTTAGTAGAAGGGCGGTCATTTAAAACCGTGTCCTAAATTTATGTAATTAAGATTAATTAGTTAGCAGTATTTAAACCCTTCTCAGGCATTTGGAGAAGGGTCCAGAAATTTGTCAAAAAACTTGTCCTCAGAACATGCACTTTTGCACCCTCGGAGGGGGTTTTTGATGAATGGATGGATCGAGATTTATCAATGTTTGCATTTGATGTCTGCTACTGATGTTGCACTTTTGTACTCTTAGTAGATATTAGAACAAGTAGAGATAAATCGTTGTTTCTTGAAGCTTATGAGTGGAACCAGTCATAAATGGTACTTTTATCTCTTGACCAATTTTTGCTTATATTCTTAAAGTGATATACAGTTTTCAGTTGTTTATATGTTAATGCATGAATGTGTGGGTTACCATTTGGCACTTTTGTACGGTGGGGTCATTTATTTGTGTTTGATATATGAATAACGTGTTATGCAATATGCTATTCACAACTGTTTTGCTTAACTTTTTATGCAAAGTGGTTTATCTTAATTGATTTCTATTCTTGTGATAGCTGAATGATCTTTACTACTAGTTATTGTTCGAAATCTCTTTAGATCGCATAAGAGAAGAAATACACCCCGGGTTAGCATAGATTAGATGTGTTGTTTCTCATTAGATTACAATAGCATAGAGTTAGTTTAGAAGTTTGAATTAAATTAACTTTAAATACTCCTAGATCAGCATCATCCAACTCTACACACACACACACCCTTAGATTGGGAAACTGGTCCCATTATCCCCAGTCGGACCCGCTATACCAAACGGATAAGGAGCTGCCAACCAAGGTCCGGACCGGGTGGGTATCCCCCTTGTTGTCGACCCGATTTTCGGGGCTTCAACATATTTGGCGCTAGAAGGAGGGCCCAAACTATGAATGGCACCTAAATCAAAATCTAAATACCATTCTGAGAGTAAAACGCCCTCATCAACTCCCCCGACTACTCCAGTACGTTTAAATCCAGAGTCAGAAGTCGCTCGAGTATCAACTGCTGCTACATACCCTAATATTTCAGACCAATTTACCATTGAACCCCCTGAAGTTCAAACTCTAATTCGCAAACTCCAGGGATTTTCTATTTTTACACAGAGGTCTGATAAATCTCAAAGCAGCATGACTTCGCAGTACAATCCTGCTCATCCCCTGACCAGATTAAAAAGTGAAAAATTTGGCATCCAGCCAACTGAATTCCCTCTCCCCACCAGGAAAAGAGCAAGGAAAACACCACCAGAGTCTGACAGTGTGACTCTTTCATCTACGTCGTCCATTTCAACTCCCTCACCGCGAAGTCAGCCACCCACATCTTCATTCCAAACCACTCATCCATCTTCCACAACCCCTCCTCTTCAATCATAAAAGATCATAATATCTTCATCTTACAAGCATCAGGGATCATCCTCTGCACTTTCATTTACTAGCATCTCAACGATGGCCCAGTCTCCGTGGAACAATCCTGGGGCAGTTTTAATGCCTCCACCCCTGAGCCAAATACCAGCCCATCCTGAGAAATGGCTACCCAAATTCAATCCAGAAGCAGGCATGCTAGCTGAAGAGCATATTAATAATTTCATGCTTTCTGTCAATCTCAACGGAGTTACCAACGAGGATGCTGTCGTTCGGCTTTTTCCGAATACAATTAAAGGAACAGCCGGGTCATGGTACTTTTCGTTACCTTCCGGGTCTATCACAAGTTGGGACATTTTTCAAAGTCAATTCCTTACCAAGTTTGGTGATGACAGATCAACGTCGACGTTAATCAATGACCTATCCAATCTTAAAGCAGAGGCTAGAGAACCCATCAAAGATTTCAATTTATGGTTCAATAAAATCCTCAA
Source organism: Pinus tabuliformis (assembly GCA_031772625.1). Classification (NCBI taxonomy): domain Eukaryota; kingdom Viridiplantae; phylum Streptophyta; class Pinopsida; order Pinales; family Pinaceae; genus Pinus; species Pinus tabuliformis. Next base: position 885,675,789 of record CM062811.1, on the reverse strand, counting down.
CAAAATTGCCGCTGCTTCCCAACCCAGCGAAGAAGTAAGATGTGAATGGTATATTACGGCCTTACCATCAAACTTGGCAATCTTCGTGGACAGGGCAAATAAGACAACCTTAGTTGAAAACTTGACAGAGGCGATAGCAGTAGAGAAACGCGTAGTAGCCCTGGAAAAAAGATCTGCGATAGAGGAACGTAAATCTAAGAAAATCTCCTTCAAGGAAGACACCAAGAAGAAACAAACGAAAGACCCTTTCGATTTGGAAGGATTACAAAAAGTGCTAAAAATCATGTCCAATGAGATGATTGACATAAAAAAACAAGTAGCAGAAACTTCTTCAAAAAAGCTCTATAGAGCTTTTAAAAGAAGTCCTTCAATGGATGTGAAACCACCCAATGCTATCTCAAACGTCGAATCCGAAGAAGAAGAAGAAGAAGAGAATACCACTGAAGGGCAGACCGATGACGAAGAAGTTGTGGAACTACAAGGAATGTGGGATTTCATCCTCCCACAAGAAGAAGATCAAGAAGCATTTCCGGTTAGCACACGAAGCAAAAATCAACTTGATCCTCCCCAAACTACCCCTAAGCAGAAGGGCGCAAGCCCTGCAGCAAAAGATAAAGTCGCAACAAAGAAAACGACTGCTAAAGCGACTCAATCTAGCCCAGTCCAATCAGATCAAACACCTCCGTCAAGAACACTGATTGTGTCGGATGAAATGGAGTACAATATTATTGATGACATGAAAAAGACTAGGGCTAATATCACTCTTCATGAATTGAGCAAATTGAAACATCAACAGAAAATAATGATGAAAGAATTACATGCCGTGCCTACTACATCTTTGCCTATAGCTGTAGCTTCCCACAACATGGGAAGACCTCCAACCAACACGATCAATAAAGTTGACCCAAATGACATCGCCTTGATTGGAGGAAGATCAAGGTCTCACACTCCCCCTTTTCTACTCACTTATGAAATTTTCAATAAAAATGTGCACAATTGTTTGGTAGATTCTGGTGCTTCAACGAATATTTTACCGAGATCAATATGTGCCAAGTTAAATGTTCAACCACAAAAATCCACAGTGCGCATAGTTCAGCTTGATCGATCTCAAGTCGAAGTGATTGGTGAACTTAATCAAGTGACCATAAGATTGTCGTCTAACCCGAAGGTATGTCAGGTTATTGACATTCTCGTAGCTGATATCCCAAAATTCTATGGCTTGATTCTTAGCAGGGATTGGTCCGAAAAACTCCATGGATACTTCTCAACCGACTGGTCGCACATGTGGTTACCCTACAATGGTAAACCGAATCAAATAAAGGTTGAACGAGAGTTACACCAGAAGTACATAGTAACTGAATTGGAGGGAGAAAATGAAGCAATAGCATACAACAGCAGTATCATAGGCAATTACTCGGTAGATTCTTTCCTCGGAAATTTCAATGCTCATACCTCACCTTACTTAGAAAATTCAGTTTTGTCCCAAGTCGAAAATTTTTCCCAAACTGATAATTCAAAGTGTGTTAATTTTTTAGATAAACCTGTAAATACATCTTTGTTTTGGAAATTATATTTTGATGGCTCTAAATCTAACGAGGGAGCAGGAGCAGGATGCGTTCTGATTAGCCCAGACGGAAATAAGACCATGCTTACGTGCAGACTTGAATTCGATTGCACAAACAATACAGCGGAATACGAGGCCTTGGTGCAAGGCCTATACAAAGCAATCGGGTTGAACGTTAAGTACCTTCAAGTCTTCGGAGACTCTGAGGTTGTCGTCAAACAGGTACGTAACACCATACATTGCCTATCAGGTCATTTGAAACACTATCAATCTTTAGTACAAGATCTAACTGCACATTTCATAGCATTCAATATTTCGTCAATCCCAAGACTCCAAAATGCGAGCGTAGACCTGTTAGCTAACGTAGCCTCTAGACTTATTCCCTCCGAAGATTTTAGTCCAGATAGATTTTCAATAGAATTAATCTTTAGACCGTCCAACCCTGACAACATCACAAGCTGGAGAGTATTCAATGACGATCCTGACATTGTAAATTTCCTCACTTCTGAAGGATCCTACTCCAATCAAATAATAGACGAAGACCATCATGATCGACAAATACAACAAAATAGCACTGATAATGCTATACCTAAATCGGTGGTTAAGTTAGAAGACTTATATGATTTGAAAAGTCGGTTTAAAAGGTCTACCAATTCTAAGCTCTACAGTTCAACTCTGAACTACGAATTAGTAAACCTAGGAACCGATGATAAACCACAAAACGTTAATCTAGGCCACAGCCTAGCCCCTGAAGAAAAATTAGCGTATATCCGTCTTTTGAGACAATACAAAAATGTTTTTTTTGCCTGGAATTACGATGAGCTGAAGACATACGACACTTCTATCATTCAACATACTATCCCTATGATTGACAATGAAAAACCTGTCCAACAGAAACTCAGAAAATCCCACCCCAATTTAGAAAATCAGATAAAAACTGAGCTAAATAAGTTATTGAGAGCCAGAATAATTTTCCCCGTCAGACATTCCAAATGGGTCTCCAATATGGTACCCGTTAGAAAGAAAAACAGAGATATTAGAATTTGTATCGATTTCCGAAATCTCAACAAAGCCTGTCAGAAAGACAATTTTCCCCTCCCACCTATGGAGCAGATATTACAGGCACTAGCAGGCTCAGAATTAATGTCTTTTTTGGATGGATTTTCAGGATACAATCAAGTGCTGGTACATCCCGATGATCAGTTAAAAACCACATTCCGAACTAAATGGGGCACATACGCATATCGGAAGATGCCATTTGGTTTGATCAATGCCGGCGCTATATTTCAGAGAAACATGGACATCGCATTCAAAGGTTTAGTCAATAAATTTGTAGTAATTTAACTGGATGATATAACAGTGTACTCCAAGAAGCGAAGCGACCATCTCAAAGACTTGAAACAAATCTTTCAACGATGTTTAAGGTATGGGATTTCACTTAACCCAAAGAAATCTTTTTTCGCATTAAGTGAAGGAAAACTTCTAGGATTCATAGTGTCAAAATCTGGTATTCACATTGAACCTGACAGAATCAAAGAAATTTCTGAAATATCCATGCCTCATAACAAAAAAACCATGCAATCTTTCCTTGGTCAAATCAATTTTGTGAAGAGATTTGTCCCAGATTTTTCACGTATTGTTTCTCCTTTGCAAAACATGATTAAAAAGAATTCAAATTTTAAATGGGGTCAAGATGAGCATGAAGCATTCAACCTGATCAAACAAGCTATCATTAACGCTCCATCTTTAGCAACCCCAAATTTTTCAGAATCTTTTATCTTATACACATTTGCCTCAGAGAAATCATATGCCGCGATTCTAACTCAAGCAAATCAAGAGAAAGCGGAAGCTCCAATCGCATTTTTTAGCTCGAATTTACAAGGTGCTGAACTCAACTATTCAGACGTGGAGAAACAGGCATATGTTGTTTTCAAAGCGATCAAATATTTCAGACCTTTCTTACTTAAAGCCCATACTAAGGTCATAGTACCGTTTCCAGCGGTAAGAAACCTTCTAATACAGAAGGATGTGGGCGAAAAAAGAGCAAATTGGATCACCGCTTTACAAGAATACGATCTTGAGATCAAACCAGCAAACATTGTAAGAGGTCAAGGCTTCTGCAAAATGTTAGCCGGAGCATCGCAAATTCCTGAGAATTCATCTGAAGAGGTACATACGTATGAGGTAAGCCTAAACGATGCAGAATCATTATATGCTGACACCATTTATTTTCTTAAGAACGAGTATGCTCCATCACACCTGGATCACACCAAGAAAAGAGCTCTGAGATTGAAAGCTAAACAATACCAGCTCATAAATGATGTTCTGTTTAAAAGGAATTACGATTCTGTGCTTCTTAGGTGTCTTGAGAAAACTGAAGCCGAAAAGGTTTTGCAGGAACTCCACGATGGACCAGCGAGCGGACACTATGCTGGAGATGCTACTGCACATAAAATCTTACGTGCAGGATATTATTGGCCCACGCTGTTCAAAGACTCACACAGTTATGTGAGGAAATGCCAAGTCTGCCAGACCGCTGCAGAGAAACAAAAGAAAACGTCCATGCCACTACAGCCGGTAAACATCGAGCTAAACATCGAGCAACCATTCAGTCAGTGGTGCTTGGACGTAATAGGTGAGATTGTTCCTCACTCTTCTAAGCAGCATAGGTACATCCTCACGGCAACAGATTATTTTACTAAATGGGTAGAAGCAGTTCCTCTCAAGACAGCTAATTCTGAAAACATTATTGAATTCATAGATCAATTTATAATCACTAGGTTTGGATTGCCAACGGCCTTAATGTTTGATAATGCCTCATACTTTTCTGGAAATACCATGACTGAGTTTGCACTTAAAAGAGGGTTCAAACTGAAATATTCGGCCAACTACTATCCGCAAGGTAATGGATTGGCTGAATCAACAAATAAAAACCTAATCAGGATTATTAAAAGAACAGTTGACCAGAACCAAAAGAATTGGCACAAAGCATTGGTAAATGCTTTATGGGCAGATAGAATAACGAAGAAAGCTTCAATCGGCACTTCTCCCTTTGATTTAGTTTATGGGAAAGAAGTGGTTCTTCCAACTCACTTAGTCATCCCCTCTTTGTCTTTAGTACAACACATCGATGAGGTATCTACTTCCTCCATACAACTAAGACAAATGGAAATAATTAAATTAGAAGAACGACGAGAACAAGCTAAGAAAACCCATGCTCATCACCAAGCGCTGATAAAATCCTCTTTTGACTCAAGCGTAATGACCAGAAAGAATTTTCAGATGGGAGATTTAGTTTTGAAATGGGATAAGGCTCATGAAGAAAAGGGCAAACATACAAAATTTCAGAAAATGTGGCTTGGTCCTTTTCATATTGTAGAAGTCATAGGACCATCAACGTTTGTGTTGCAGGATTTAGCAGGTAGAAGGGACTCTTTTCCTGTTAACGGACAGATCCTTAAAATATATTTTCCATTGAAGATCACTCTTCTATTTTGTAGGATAGTTTTAGTTTTTATTTGTTTTTCTCTTTCTTATAAATAAAACCAGTTGTAGATGGTTACTAAAGGGGTTCATGAAAAAGACACCAATTCTCTATCAGATTTTGAGCTTTTTCGCTTGTACAAGTAGCAAAATTTTTCGAAAAATCTGATCTTTATTATTGACAAGTAGAGTTAACTTTAGCCTAAATATGATACTAGTTTCAACTTCAAAAATTTGATGAAAGCAACCTTTGGTAAAAAATTGTTTTATATCAGCACAATGAAAGGTTTCAATAATAAAATAAATATTCTCTGTAAAACCGCCGTTTTCAAAACTCTATTATTGTCGTCCAGAGTTTTCTTAAGGAAAAACAATGACTTCCTCCCTGCTAAAGGAAATCGCAGCATTCAGAGGAACAATCCGAGAAAACACTGTATCTCAAAGAATAAGAGGTCTCATCACGAGCCGGCTTATCATGATCACAGATATTATAACTTGCTGACTTTGCCAATACTGTCCACCAAAACAGGGCAACGACTCAAGATTGTTGCAATCAAAAGACAAGGGGTCTCATCACGAGCCAGCTTGTTCAGCAAAAGTGTAAATCAAGTGAATGACTGTGTCATAATTTGGCCACCAAACCAAGACATTGTTCTTTAGAGAATAAAAAAGGGAAAAGTGTCATAAGGGGTTTTTCTCTGAAAAGTTGTAAATAGCCTTAAGCAGGATAAAGGATCATTGCTGGGTAACAGGTAACCCTGTCGAGGCTATGGACGCTTGCGGGCAGCAGAGGCTCTACCTACGACAAATGAGCATATTTTAAAAGCCAGCACGCAGAGAAGACCTTATTTTATCTTTGAAAGACCAAGTAATGTCTGGTGTGAATACAAGGACTAAGCCTGAGGAAACAAACAATTGGAATATGAAAAGGTTGAGACAAAATATCATTGATAGGATAAGGCATAATTTACTCTATCTGTCCATAACAAATTTTAGACATATAAAAAGTTTTTCTGCTTCGGAAGTTAAAATTCAATAGAAAAGCAGAGATAACTGGTTCTTCACAGTGAATCGCCATTGTTGTGGCCACCAACAACCCCCCTCTTTGTTTGGTATTAGCGATAACACCAAGCAAATGGGGACCCTTAATAAAAATCCAAAAAAACATTTTATCAAAATTTTTGTATTTTAACTCCCTAAAGCTGTATCGCATCGCGAGAAGAGAGTGAAACGTTTTCCTATGCGCATAATAAGCTGCGAAGAAACAACGCGAAATTCATCGCATCGCATATATTGTGAAACGCTCTTAAATGAAAAACTTAAGGTATCGTCGACGGCCGATATGCGACGTCGCATATCGCAACATCGCATAAGCAGCACACAATGATTGGATGACTAAGCGCGATTTGCGATTCGCGATCTGCGATATTACGATCTGCGATGTTGTGATCTCCGATGTTGCGATCTGCGATGTATGCGATCATCAATTCCTGCGACGACACATCTTGACGACGCAATCCTCGATACTGCGATGCGAGTCACAGAAATCACCCATCGCAAAATTTCCTCGACACAGTATTCAAGGAAAGCTGTCTGTAGACCAAAATTGGGCGCGCACCTTAAAAGAAATTAATGATTGTACGCCAAAGTATCCAAGAAGGATTGTGTTGTGTTTTTCGAAGAGTCAGTTCATTATGGGTGTCATGATTATGCATTCATTAGAGCTTAAAGATTTCATGTCAATATTTTCATCATTAATCTTTTCCTTTGCGTAAACTGTAAGACAGCAAATAACATAAAGCAATGTGCAGGAAACATCTAAGGAAAAGGGGAAAGCGTCAATGCTCGGAGAACAGAGAAGAGATGCCTTCACAAACAGATGCCGCATGCAACAGGACCACAGATTCCAGAGTATCACTCAATAGATACTGATGTCAATAGGCCATCCAAAACTCAGAATCAAAGGCGCACAAAAGCAGCATGTTTACAAAAGATCCTGAAGCTTAGACTGGGTAAAGCAAAAAGAAAAAGGCGCTAAAGAGGGAAAACGCACCAGAAAAGCCTGGAACAAAGAACGGAGGCAGTTTTCAATACAGAAAATTGTTCAGAGAGAAAAGTCCCTAACTTATTCAGTCATTCGCAAGGCCGGAAACCGAAATAGCAAAAGCACAATCAGTTTGAGAGAAATTTGGGTTATTACCAAGTATACACACAGTGAATACACCAAGCCAGAGGAAGATTTTCGAAAATATCTTCTAGTTTGCCAGAAAGCGGTGCCAGCGCTTGTTATTTCTATTTTCGTAGCTCAAACGAAAGGAGAAGACGACCAGCCGACTCTTCCCAGGCGAATGTTGCATTGCTTACAGCACTAAGGAGCAAATACAGAAACGGTTAGAAATTAGATTCAAGTTTTAGAAATAAATTTGCTTTAGTAGAAGGGCGGTCATTTAAAACCGTGTCCTAAATTTATGTAATTAAGATTAATTAGTTAGCAGTATTTAAACCCTTCTCAGGCATTTGGAGAAGGGTCCAGAAATTTGTCAAAAAACTTGTCCTCAGAACATGCACTTTTGCACCCTCGGAGGGGGTTTTTGATGAATGGATGGATCGAGATTTATCAATGTTTGCATTTGATGTCTGCTACTGATGTTGCACTTTTGTACTCTTAGTAGATGTTAGAACAAGTAGAGATAAATCGTTGTTGCTTGAAGCTTATGAGTGGAACCAGTCATAAATGGTACTTTTATCTCTTGACCAATTTCTGCTTATATTCTTAAAGTGATATACAGTTTTCAGTTGTTTATATGTTAATGCATGAATGTGTGGGTTACCATTTGGCACTTCTGTACGGTGGAGTCATTTATTTGTGTTTGATATATGAATAACTTATTATGCGATATGCTGTTCACAACTGTTTTTCTTAACTTTTTATGCAAAGTGGTTTATCTTAATTGATTTCTATTCTTGTGATAGCTGAATGATCTTTATTACCAGTTATTGTTCGAAATCTCTTTAGATCGCATAATAGAAGAAATACACCCCGGGTTAGCGTAGATTAGATGTGTTGTTTCTCATTAGATTACAATAGCATAGAGTTAGTTTAGAAGTTTGAATTAAATTAGCTTTAAATACTCCTAGATCAGCATCATCCAACTCTACACACACACACCCTTAGATTGGGAAACTGGTCCCATTATCCCTAGTCGGACCCGCTATACCAAACGGATAAGGAGCTGCCAACCAAGGTCCGGACCGGGTGGGTATCCCCCTTGTTGTCGACCAGATTTTCGGGGCTTCAACATATTTGGCGCTAGAAGGAGGGCCCGAACTATGAATGGCACCTAAATCAAAATCTAAATACCATTCTGAGAGTAAATCACCCTCATCAACTCCCTCGACTTCTCCAGTACGTTTAAATCCAGAGTCAGAAGTCGCTCGAGTATCAACTGCTGCTACATACCCTAATATTTCAGACCAATTTACCATTGAACCCCCTGAAATTCAAACTCTAATTCGCAAACTCCAGGGATTTTCTATTTTTACACAGAGGTCTGATAAATCTCAAAGCAGCGTGACTTCGCAATACAATCCTGCTCATCCCCTGACCAGATTAAAAAGTGAAAAATTTGGCATCCAGCCAACTGAATTCCCTCTCCCCACCAGGAAAAGAGCAAGGAAAACACCACCAGAGTCTGACAGTGAGACTCTTTCATCTACGTCGTCCATTTCAACTCCCTCACCGCGAAGTTAGCCACCTACATCTTCATTCCAAACCACTCATCCATCTTCCACAACCCCTCCTCTTCAATCATAAAAGATCATAATATCTTCATCTTCCAAGCATCAGGGATCATCTTCTGCACTTTCATTTACTAGCATCTCAACGATGGCTCAGTCTCCATGGAACAATCCTGGGGCAGTTTTAATGCCTCCACCCCTGAGCCAAATACCCGCCCATCCTGAGAAATGGCTACCCAAATTCAATCCAGAAGCAGGCATGCTAGCTGAAGAGCATATTAATAATTTCATGCTTTCTGTCAATCTCAATGGAGTTACCAACGAGGATGCTATCGTTCGGCTTTTTCCGAATACAATTAAGGAACAGCCGGGTCATGGTACTTTTCGTTACCTTCCGGGTTTATCACAAGTTGGGACATTTTTCAAAGTCAATTCCTTACCAAGTTTGGTGATGACAGATCAACGGCGACGTTAATCAATGACCTATCCAATCTTAAAGCCGAGGCTAGAGAACCCATCAAAGATTTCAATTTATGGTTCAATAAAATCCTCAACAAAATTCCCGCTGCTTCCCAACCCAGCGAAGAAGTAAGATGTGAATGGTATATTACGGCCTTACCATCAAACTTGGCAATCTTCGTGGATAGGGCAAATAAGACAACCTTAGTTGAAAACTTGACAGAGGCGATAGCAGTAGAGAAACGCGTAGTAGCCCTGGAAAAAAGATCTGCGATAGAGGAACGCAAATCTAAGAAAATCTCCTTCAAGGAAGACACCAAGAAGAAACAAACGAAAGACCCTTTCGATTTGGAAGGATTACAAAAAGTGCTAAAAACCATGTCCAATGAGATGATTGACATAAAAAAACAAGTAGCAGAAACTTCTTCAAAAAAGCCCTACAGAGCTTTTAAAAGAAGTCCTTCAATGGATGTGAAACCACCCAATGCTATCTCAAACGTCGAATCCGAAGAAGAAGAAGAAGAAGAGAATACCACTGAAGGGCAGACCGATGACGAAGAAGTTGTGGAACTACAAGGAATGTGGGATTTCATCCTCCCACAAGAAGAAGATCAAGAAGCATTTCCGGTTAGCACACAAAGCAAAAATCAACTTGATCCTCCCCAAACTACCCCTAAGCAGAAGGGCGCAAGCCCTGCAGCAAAAGATAAAGTCGCAACAAAGAAAAAGACTGCTAAAGCGACTCAATCTAGCCCAGTCCAATCAGATCAAACACCTCCATCAAGAACACTGATTGTGTCGGATGAAATGGAGTACAATATTATTGATGACATGAAAAAGACTAGGGCTAATATCACTCTTTATGAATTGAGCAAATTGAAACATCAACAGAAAATAATGATGAAAGAATTACATGCCGTGCCTACTACATCTTTGCCTATAGCTGTAGCTTCCCACAACATGGGAAGACCTCCAACCAACACGATCAATAAAGTTGACCCAAATGACATCGCCTTGATTGGAGGAAGATCAAGGTCTCACACTCCCCCTTTTCTACTCACTTATGAAATTTTCAATAAAAATGTGCACAATTGTTTGCTAGATTCTGGTGCTTCAACAAATATTTTACCGAGATCAATATGTGCCAAGTTAATTGTTCAACCACAAAAATCCACAGTGCGCATAGTTCAGCTTGATCGATTTCAAGTCGAAGTGATTGGTGAACTTAATCAAGTGACCATAAGATTGTCGTCTAACCCGAAGGTATGTCAGGTTATTGACATTCTAGTAGCTGATATCCCAGAATTCTATGGCTTGATTCTTAGCAGGGATTGGTCCGAAAAACTCCATGGATACTTCTCAACCGACTGGTCGCACATGTGGTTACCCTACAATGGTAAACCGAATCAAATAAAGGTTGAACGAGAGTTACACCAGAAGTACATAGTAACTGAATTGGAGGGAGAAAATGAAGCAATAGCATACAATAGCAGTATCATAGGCAATTACTCGGTAGATTCTTTCCTCGGCAATTTCAATGCTCATACCTCACCTTACTTAGAAAATTCAGTTTTGTCCCAAGTCGAAATTTTTTCCCAAACTGATAATTCAAAGTGTGTTAATTTTTTAGATAAACCTGTAAATACATCTTTGTTTTGGAAATTATATTTTGATGGCTCTAAATCTAACGAGGGAGCAGGAGCAGGATGCGTTCTGATTAGCCCAGACGGAAATAAGACCATGCTTACGTGCAGACTTGAATTCGATTGCACAAACAATACAGCGGAATACGAGGCCTTGGTGCAAGGCCTATACAAAGCAATCGGGTTGAACGTTAAGTACCTTCAAGTCTTCGGAGACTCTGAGGTTGTCGTCAAACAGGTACGTAACACCATACATTGCCTATCAGGTCATTTGAAACACTATCAATGTACAAGATCTAACTACACATTTCATAGCATTCAATATTTCGTCAATCCCAAGACTCCAAAATGCGAGCGTAGACCTGTTAGCTAACGTAGCCTCTAGACTTATTCCCTCCGAAGATTTTAGTCCAGATAGATTCTCAATAGAATTAATCTTTAGACCATCCATCCCTGACAACATCACAAGCTGGAGAGTATTCAATGACGATCCTGACATTGTAAATTTCCTCACTTCTGAAGGATCCTACTCCAATCAAATAATAGACGAAGACCATCATGATCGACAAATACAACAAAATAGCACTGATAATGCTATACCTAAATCGGTGGTTAAGTTAGAAGACTTATATGATTTGAAAAGTCGGTTTAAAAGGTCTACCAATTCTAAGCTCTACAGTTCAACTCTGAACTACGAATTAGTAAACCTAGGAACCGATGATAAACCACAAAACGTTAATCTAGGCGACAGCCTAGCCCCTGAAGAAAAATTAGCGTATATCCGTCTTTTGAGACAATACAAAAATGTTTTTTTTGCCTGGAATTACGATGAGCTGAAGACATACGACACTTCTATCATTCAACATACTATCCCTATGATTGACAATGAAAAACCTGTCCAACAGAAACTCAGAAAAATCCACCCCAATTTAGAAAATCAGATAAAAACTGAGCTAAATAAGTTATTGAGAGCCAGAATAATTTTCCCCGTCAGACATTCCAAATGGGTCTCCAATATGGTACCCGTTAGAAAGAAAAACGGAGATATTAGAATTTGTATCGATTTCCGAAATCTCAACAAAGCCTGTCAGAAAGACAATTTTCCCCTCCCACCTATGGAGCAGATATTACAGGCAGTAGCAGGCTCAGAATTAATGTCTTTTTTGGATGGATTTTCAGGATACAATAAAGTGCTGGTACATCCCGATGATCAGTTAAAAACCACATTCCGAACTAAATGGGGCACATACACATATCGGAAGATGCCATTTGGTTTGATCAATGCCGGCGCTACATTTCAGAGAGCCATGGACATCGCATTCAAAGGTTTAGTCAATAAATCTGTAGTAATTTACCTGGATGATATAACAGTGTACTCCAAGAAGCGAAGTGACCATCTCAAAGACTTGAAACAAATCTTTCAACGATGTTTAAGGTATGGGATTTCACTTAACCCAAAGAAACATTTTTTTGCATTAAGTGAAGGAAAACTTCTAGGATTCATAGTGTCAAAATCTGGTATTCACATTGAACCTGGCAGAATCAAAGAAATTTCTGAAATATCCATGCCTCATAACAAAAAGACCATGCAATCTTTCCTTGGTCAAATCAATTTTGTGAAGAGATTTGTCCCAGATTTTTCACGTACTGTTTCTCCTTTGCAAAACATGATTAAAAAGAATTCAAATTTTAAATGGGGTCAAGATGAGCATGAAGCATTCAACCTGATCAAACAAGCTATCATTAACGCTCCATCTTTAGCAACCCCGAATTTTTCAGAATCTTTTATCTTATACACATTTGCCTCAGAGAAATCATATGCCGCGATTCTAACTCAAGCAAATCAAGAGAAAGCGGAAGCTCCAATCACATTTTTTAGCTCGAATTTACAAGGTGCTGAACTCAACTATTCAGACGTGGAGAAACAGGCATATGCTGTTTTCAAAGCGATCAAATATTTCAGACCTTTCTTACTTAAAGCCCATACTAAGGTCATAGTACCGTTTCCAGTGGTAAGAAACCTTCTAATACAGAAGGATGTGGGCGAAAAAAGAGAAAATTGGATCACCGCTTTACAAGAACACGATCTTGAGATCAAACCAGCAAACATTGTAAGAGGTCAAGGCTTCTGCAAAATGTTGGCCGGAGCATTGAAAATTCCTGAGAATTCATCTGAAGAGGTACATACGTATGAGGTAAGCCTAAACGATGCAGAATCATTATATGCTGACACCATTTATTTTCTTAAGAACGAGTATGCTCCATCACACCTGGATCACACCAAGAAGAGAGCTCTAAGATTGAAAGCTAAACAATACCAGCTCATAAATGATGTTCTGTTTAAAAGGAATTACGATTCTGTGCTTCTTAGGTGTCTTGAGAAAACTGAAGCCGAAATGGTTTTGCAGGAACTCCATGGTGGACCAGCAGGCGGACACTATGCTGGAGATGCTACTGCACATAAAATGTTACGTGCAGGATATTATTGGCCCACGCTGTTCAAAGACTCACACAATTACGTGAGGAAATGCCAAGCCTGCCAGACTGCTGCAAAGAAACACAAGAAACCGTCCATGCCACTACAGTCGGTAAACATCGAGCAACCATTCAGTCAGTGGGGCTTGGACGTAATAGGTGAGATCGTTCCTCACTCTTCTAAGCAGCATAGGTACATCCTCACAGCAACAGATTATTTTACTAAATGGGTAGAAGCAGTTCCTCTCAAGACAGCTAATTCTGAAAACATTATTGAATTCATAGATCAATTTATAATCACTAGGTTTGGATTGCCAACGGCCTTAATGTTTGATAATGCCTCATACTTTTCTGGAAATACCATGACTGAGTTTGCACTTAAAAGAGGGTTCAAACTGAAATATTCGGCCAACTACTATCCGCAAGGTAATGGATTGGCTGAATCAACAAATAAAAACCTAATCAGGATTATTAAAAGAACAGTTGACCAGAACCAAAAGAATTGGCACAAAGCATTGGTAAATGCTTTATGGGCAGATAGAATAACGAAGAAAGCTTCAATCGGCACTTCTCCCTTTGATTTAGTTTATGGGAAAGAAGTGGTTCTTCCAACTCACTTAGTCATCCCCTCTTTGTCTTTAGTACAACACATCGATGAGGTATCTACTTCCTCCATACAACTAAGACAAATGGAAATAATTAAATTAGAAGAATGACGAGAACAAGCTAAGAAAACCCATGCTCATCACCAAGCGCTGATAAAATCCTCTTTTGACTCAAGCATAATGACCAGAAAGAATTTTCAGATGGGAGATTTAGTTTTGAAATGGGATAAGGCTCATGAAGAAAATGGCAAACATACAAAATTTCAGAAAATGTGGCTTGGTCCTTTTCAGATTGTAGAAGTCATAGGACCATCAACGTTTGTGTTGCAGGATTTAGCAGGTAGAAGGGACTCTTTGCCTGTTAACGGACAGATCCTTAAAATATATTTTCCATAGAAGATCACTCTTCTATTTTGTAGGATAGTTTTAGTTTTTATTTGTTTTTCTCTTTCTTATAAATAAAACCAGTTGTAGATGGTTACTAAAGGGGTTCATGAAAAAGACACCAATTCTCTATCAGATTTTGAGCTTTTTCGCTTGTACAAGTAGCAAAATTTTTCGAAAAATCTGATGTTTATTATTGACAGGTAGAGTTAACTTTAGCCTAAATATGATACTAGTTTCAACTTCAAAAATTTGATGAAAGCGACCTTTGGTAAAAAATCGTTTTATATCAGCACAATGAAAGGTATCAATAATAAAATAAATATTCTCTGTAAAACCGCTGTTTTCAAAACTCTATTATTGTCGTCCAGAGCTTTCTTAAGGAAAAACAATGACTTCCTCCCTGCTAAAGGAAATCGCAGCATTTAGAGGAACAATCCGAGAAAACACTGTATCTCAAAGAATAAGAGGTCTCATCACGAGCCGGCTTATCATGATCACATATATTATAACTTGCTGACTTTGCCAATACTGTCCACCAAAACAGGGCAACGACTCAAGATTGTTGCAATCAAAAGACAAGGGGTCTCATCACGAGCCAGCTTATTCAGCAAAAGTGTAAATCAAATGAATGACTGTGTCATAATTTGGCCACCAAACCAAGACATTGTTCTTTAGAGAATAAAAAAGGGAAAAGTGTCATAAGGGGTTTTTCTCTGAAAAGTTGTAAATAGCCTTAAGCAGGATAAAGGATCATTGCTGGGTAACAGGTAACCCTGTCGAGGCTATGGACGCTTGCGGGCAGCAGAGGCTCTACCTACGACAAATGAGCATATTTTAAAAGCCAGCACATAGAGAAGACCTTATTTTATCTTTGAAAGACCAAGTAATGTCTGGTGTGAATACAAGGACTAAGCCTGAGGAAACAAACAATTGGAATATGAAAAGGTTGAGACAAAATATCATTGATAGGATAAGGCGTAATGTACTCTATTTATCCATAACAAATTTTAGACATATGAAAATTTTTTCTGCTTCGGAAGTTAAAATTCAATAGAAAAGCAGAGATAACTGGTTCTTCATAGTGAATCGCCATTGTTGTGGCCACCAACAAGCCCCCCTCTTTGTTTGGTATTAGCGATAACACCAAGCAAATGGGGACCCTTAATAAAAATCCAAAAAAACATTTTATCAAAATTTTTGTATTTTAACTCCCTAAAGCTGTATCGCATCGCGAGAAGAGAGTGAAACGTTTTCCTATGCGCATAATAAGCTGCGAAGAAACAACGCGAAATTCATCGCATCGCATATATTGTGAAACGCTCTTAAATGAAAAACTTAAGGTATCGCCGACGGCCGATATGCGACGTCGCATATCGCAACATCGCATAAGCAGCACACAATGATTGGATGACTAAGCGCGATTTGCGATTCACGATCTGCGATGTATGCGATCATCAATTCCTGCGATGACACATCTTGACGACGCAATCCTCGATACTGCGATGCGAGTCGCAGAAATCACCCATCGCAAAATTTCCTCGACACAGTATTCAAGGAAAGCTGTCTGTAGACCAAAATTGGGCGCGCGCCTTAAAAGAAATTAATGATTGTACGCCAAAGTATCCAAGAAGGATTGTGTTGTGTTTTTCGAAGAGTCAGTTCATTATGGGTGTCATGATTATGCATTCATTAGAGCTTAAAGCTTTCATGTCAATCTTTTCATCATTACTCTTTTCCTTTGCATAAACTGTAAGACAACAAATAACATAAAGCAATGTGCAGGAAACATCTAAGGAAAAGGGGAAAGCGTCAATGCTCAGAGAACAGAGAAGAGATGCCTTCACAAACGGATGCCGCATGCAACAGGACCACAGATTCCAGAGTATCACTCAACAGATACTGATGTCAATAGGCCATCCAAAACTCAGAATCAAAGGCGCACAAAAGCAGCATGTTTACAAAAGATCCTGAAGCTTAGACTGGGTAAAGCAAAAAGAAAAAGGCGCTAAAGAGGGAAAACGCACCAGAAAAGCCTGGAACAAAGAACGGAGGCAGTTTTCAATACAGAAAATTGTTCAGAGAGCAAAGTCCCTAACTTATTCAGTCATTCGCAAGGCCGGAAACCGAAATAGCAAAAGCATAATCAGTTTGAGAGAAATTTGGGTTATTACCAAGTATACACACAGTGAATACACCAAGCCAGAGGAAGATTTTCGAAAATATCTTCTAGTTTGCCAGAAAGCGGTGCCAGCGCTTGTTATTTCTATTTTCGTAGCTCAAACGAAAGGAGAAGACGACCAGCCGACTCTTCCCAGGCGAATGTTGCATTGCTTACAGCACTAAGGCCAGCCGACTCTTCCCAGGCGAATGTTGCATTGCTTACAGCACTAAGGAGCAAATACAAAAACGGTTAGAAATTAGATTCAAGTTTTAGAAATAAATTTGCTTTAGTAGAAGGGCAGTCATTTAAAACCGTGTCCTAAATTTATGTAATTAAGATTAATTAGTTAGCAGTATTTAAACCCTTCTCAGGCATTTGGAGAAGGGTCCAGAAATTTGTCAAAAAACTTGTCCTCAGAACATGCACTTTTGCACCCTCGGAGGGGGTTTTTGATGAATGGATGGATCGAGATTTATCAATGTTTGCATTTGATGTCTGCTACTGATGTTGCACTTTTGTACTCTTAGTAGATATTAGAACAAGTAGAGATAAATCGTTGTTGCTTGAAGCTTATGAGTGGAACCAGTCATAAATGGTACTTTTATCTCTTGACCAATTTCTGCTTATATTCTTAAAGTGATATACAGTTTTCAGTTGTTTATATGTTAATGCATGAATGTGTGGGTTACCATTTGGCACTTCTGTACGGTGGAGTCATTTATTTGTGTTTGATATATGAATAACTTATTATGCGATATGCTGTTCACAATTGTTTTGCTTAACTTTTTATGCAAAGTGGTTTATCTTAATTGATTTCTATTCTTGTGATAGCTGAATGATCTTTATTACCAGTTATTGTTCGAAATCTCTTTAGATCGCATAATAGAAGAAATACGCCCCGAGTTAGCGTAGATTAGATGTGTTGTTTCTCATAGATTACAATAGCATAGAGTTAGTTTAGAAGTTTGAATTAAATTAGCTTTAAATACTCCTAGATTAGCATCATCCAACTCTACACACACACACACCCTTAGATTGGGAAACTGGTCCCATTATCCCCAGTCGGACCCGCTATACCAAACGGATAAGGAGCTGCCAACCAAGGTCCGGACCGGGTGGGTATCCCCCTTGTTGTCGACCCGATTTTCGGGGCTTCAACATGTCCTTATGGCTAATTGGTTTCCATCTTGTTTGTTGTTGTCTTGCGGGGTGATGTGGGTGATGATATGTTGAAATTTTAACCCACAGTGTCTTTTTCTTTAATTCACCCCTTACTAAAGCCTGACTGTTATGTTGTGGTGCTTGCTGTGGTGTCTTATCTTCCAATATTACTTCAGCCACTGAGCCCTCATCTGATGTATCAGCACCTGTAACCTTTCCTACTTCAGCCTCTGTTTGTGTTTGATTGTCGATCATCACTGGCTCATCATCTGATATGTCAGTACCTGGAACATCTTCTACTTCAGCCTCCATGTACTCTACCTATTTATTGATGGAAATATCCTGTAATGTAATTTTCTTCTTTTTATACCAGAGTTTCAGGAATTTCTTCTGCACATTAATATTGATAGTACCCACAGATTCCATCCAAGGATATCCCAAAACAACATCCATATTATCCATCTCTGAAGTATAAAAATCACTGTGCAACACATACTTATCCATAGAAATCTTCAAATCCTTATACACTTGAACACCCTCATCATCCACCTGTGTGTTTTCAATGTGTTTTGCTAGAACTTGTAATTTTTTTGCCAAATTAACATTGATAAAATTATGCTTGCAACTAGGATTTATAGAAACAATGATCTTCTCCTTTTGAATCAATCCATGAACCTGTAATAAGGATATACCCGTAGGAAATAGCCCCACATGTTTCTCCTTATCTTGTTTTCTGGCATCAGACCATCTATCTAAAAGTAATTTTTCAAATTCTTCATCAGGCAGGTTGGAACACTTCGTTTGGTTGAGTAATCCCCACCATGTGGCTGTCTCATTTTCAAAATTAAACACTACAAAAAATCTCCAATGATGTGCCCATAATGACTTTTGTGCTTTTATGTATTCTTCAATAGTAGGACCATTATCTTTTCATGTAAAACATAGAACCGCCATGAAGAGGGTTTTGAAAAAATTCACTTACTTGGCGAAAATTTGAAATTGTCACAGTTTAGTCAATATTGCTCAGAATCCCTATTATGACCTATTTTCGGAAATGGAACAAACATTCTTCATTTGCCCATGTGATGGAAATCTTGATCCAGGCATTGGAATTTCAGATATGCGCTGCAACCTTCCCGCAGTCACCAAAAATTCTGAAAAAAGAGTTGATTTTAAATCAGCGATATCTCCCTCATTCGGACTCCAATTCGACTGATTTTTTTTTTTTAAATTGGGTATTTTTATACAAAGAATCCAGATCTGAAATTAGATTTTGCAGATCTTGCACCAGGACATCCAAATCTACGTTGTAAACTCGCTGCCCCGAAAAATGTCTACAACACCACTGATTTTTAGATTAGCGATATCTCCTTCATCCGGACTCCGATTCGACCGATTTTTTTTGAAATCGGGTATTTTTTCGCAAAGAATCTAGATTTGCAATTATATTTTATAGATTTAGCACCAAAACATACAGATCTGATCTGCAAACTCGCCGCCCCCAAAATCCTGCAGAAAAATAAAAAAAATTCTCCATTTTTTGCCCAAGAAAGTGCTCTGATACCACTTGTTATAGCTCTGATACCACTTGTTATAAATATAAACTAGAAAATATATGAGAATAGAAATAAACCCAAGAATAATAAGATCTGAATATAGATAGAAATGATTCACTTTATTGATAAAACCTTTGAGGTAGGGCAACACCATACATTCACTCCTTAAGGAAGGAGAACACTCCACAGGCCATATGCCTATTCATACAATAATCCTTGATATCTCTCCATGTGGAGTCTCTAGCCTCTATATAGGCCTCATACATACAATACCATGGATCATTACCATGGTTCTCTCATACCATCGAACTAATACCATGGGCCCATTACATTATTACTAACTACTTGTGGCCCCTTACATGATATGGGTTAACCACCTTATTTATTACTATGGCCCATCCCATTATTACATTATTACCTTGGGTACCTCCCTTTGTACCCCATATTACCCCCCTAGGTATATAACATAATTTATACCATTGATATGTAACATTTTCAAAATATCAAAATAACAATATCAATGTGGGTTATATATCAAATTTTCCAATATACACATTTGAATAAAAAAATTCAAAATGGAATATATAAAAGGTGTCTTCTCATTCCATGGATAGGTGCTTTCCAATTCAAGGTATGAGTGAGATGTATAATTCCTTACATGCTTATATGGAGTTGATATGTATCATTTTAAAAAATATTGTCAATGGTGAGTCCTAGGGATCGTAGTGCAGATCATTTTTTCGAGTAAAAAACACGAGGAAAAATTTACACCTTGAGAGATTTGATCGCTTTCTACACTTGGTAAATCTGTGGTTATCATGGATATAATATGTTTTCAATCATGTCCGGCCATGGAAATTTTTTTGAACATCTAATTATTCTGATAATTTTAAATATGTTTAAGATGAAAATTCAAGTATTTTATTTATGGTTGAATTACTATAACATAGAAATCATTGCACATCATCAATAATTTTTTTTCTTGCATACATTGAAGTTAACTCACACTATCAATCTAATTAGTTTGAAATGAATGTACATCATACATCTAGTTACATCAAATAAAAAATCAATATCTACACTCAAATCAATGCATCTAGTGCAAGCATTCAAATAGAATTAGAAATCAACATATACACTGAAATCATTGTGTTTAGTGCAAACAATCAAATAAGATTAGAAATCAGTATCTATACTGAAATCAATGCATCTAGTGCAACCAATCAAATAAGATTAAAAATCAACTGCACTAAAATCAATGCATGTAGTGCATTCAATTAAATAGGATTATGAATCAACATCTACACTAAAAACAATGCATTTATTTCACTGAATAACAATGTATCTCCCACTCCCTCTCTTTCCTCCCACCCCCCTCTGTTTCTCCCCGCCATCTATATTTATATATCCATCTACATTTCACCCCCCCCCCCAAAAACTCTCTCTCTCTCTCTCTCTATATATATATAGATATATCTATATATATATATATATATATATATATATATCTATATCTATATCTATATCTATATCTATATCTATATCTATATATATATATATATATATATATATATATATATCTCCCCCTCCTTATCTTTGCCTCTCCCTTCTTCTCTCCGCCCCCCCCCCCACCATCTT
The DNA here is from genome assembly GCA_031772625.1 of Pinus tabuliformis. NCBI lineage: Eukaryota > Viridiplantae > Streptophyta > Pinopsida > Pinales > Pinaceae > Pinus > Pinus tabuliformis. The sequence continues at coordinate 885,654,919 of CM062811.1, read as the reverse complement.
TGCCTCTCCCTTCTTCTCTTTGCACCCCCCCCCGCCCTCCATCTATATATCTATCTGCCTTTGTGTCTCCTTTTTCTTTCTATCTCACCCCGCAAAAATACACACTCTCTTTCCATATCTCTCTCTCTCTCTCCCTTCCTCCCTCTTCTTTACACTCTCTCTCGTCCCCTTCTCTCTCTCTCTCCCTCCCTCCCTCTTCTTCTCACTCTCTCTCCTCCCCTTCTCTCTCTCTTCCTCCCTCCCTCTTCTTCTCACTCTCTCTCCTCCCCTTCTCTCTCTCTCTCCCTCCCTCCCTCTTCTTCTCACTCTCTCTCCTCCCGTTCTCTCTCTCTCTCCCTCCCTCCCTCTTCTTCTCACTCTCTCTCCTCCCCTTCTCTCTCTCTCTCCCTCCCTCCCTCTTCTTCTCTCTCTCCTCCCCTTCTCTCAGACTCTCTCTATCTCTTTATATATCTTCCCTCCCACTTCCTGTCCCCCTCACTTTATCGCTATCTCTCCCTTCTCACTCCCTCTCTCTCTCCACCTTTCTCTCTTTATGTCTTTCTTCTTCTCTCCATCTCTCTCTCTTTTCCTCCCTCCCTCCTCTTTCTCAAGTTGTCTCTCTCTTCCTTACTCTCTCTCCTTTTTTATTGCACCTCCCTTTATTCCCCCCCCCCCAATCACTCTCTCTCTCTCCACCCTCCAACTTTGTCACTATCTCCCCCTCCAACTCCATCTATCTCTCCCTCCCTCTCTCTATCCCCACCTCTCTCTCTTCCTTCCTCCCTCCCCATCTCTTTCTCTCTCACCTCCCCCCTCTCTCTCCCCTCTAGATCTGTCACTTTCTCCCTCCCCGCTCTCTCTCCCCTTATCTCCCCCCTTCATCTCTATGTTTCCCTTTCTCTCTCTTCCCCTTCTCTCCCTCTCTCTTCTTTCCTTCTCTCTCTCTTCCCCCCTTCTCTCTCTCTCTTCCCTCCTTCTCTCCCCCACTCTCTCTCATTAGAGAAATTTTGAAGTAAAAAATGGGTCTCACAACAAAAATGTACATAAAACTTAATTTTATAAGAACAAATAAGATTCAATATGATGATGTAAACCGTGGGGGTGATTCATCATTTTTTGAGTAAAAGGTTAAAAAAATAAAAACAAAAATATTCAACTTTTACTTTCAACTTATCTCCCTATGATTTTACTCAAATTTCAAGCGGGAGCACTCCTTGGATGCGAAATTTAATTTTTCATCAAAGGAGTACCCATGTTGCATACTTTGAATGGACCATACTACATGAAAATTGTGAAATACATGAAAAATGGTGATCTCATGTATTTCACATTTTTTTTTTATGTATTAGGGTCCATTGAAAGTATGTAACATGGGTACTCCTTGGCTGAAAAAATAATTTATCCATCCAACGAGTGTTGCCAACCGAAATTTGAGTAAAATCATGGGAAGAGAAGTTGAAAAAAGTAGTTTTTTTTTTGCATCCAAAGCTTGATGAAGTGATCTGGTGATCTAATATTATTTTATTATTTCCACTATTGTTTTATAATATTCTTTAGGAGTTCCATTTTAGACCTCAAAAGTTTTCTAATTCCATCTCTTCCTTGTCACTCCCTCTCTCTCTCTCTCTCTCTCTATTTCTTTGTTCTTCCCTCCCTCTCTCTCCTCCATCAACTCCATTTCTCTCTCCCTCTCTCTCTCCTCTCTCTTCCCTCATCTCTCTCTTCTACCCTGCAAGCCACCCGTCAGGGGGGGCTGTCACCCCCCTGTGACCCACCTTCTACACCCGACGCAAATGTTGTGAAGGCAAATCCCCTCTGTGAACAAAGGTGATCCCTCTAGCCCAATGAGTGGGTCTAGAAATAAATTCAATGGAGAAGTTCACTTGGAGCCTTGTAAATCGAGTGATCAATTGGCGGATATATTTACTAAGTCATTAGCAAAAGATGTGTTTGAGTTTCATAGAAAAAACTTGGGTGTTGTAAGCCTAGTTGAAACATAGACCAATAGGCATGTTTGAGTTGTCATGAGTCATGTCTTAGTTTAGAGGTTGTAATTAAGGGGGAGTGTTGAAATAAGCTAATTACTCCTGCATGAGGAGTTGGTTAAAATTAGAGAGTAAGTTAACTGAGTGTTGAGCGTTGAAGCGTTGAGTCAAGTCGAGTTAATTCATAGTCGAATTAAGTGTGTGGTTGCATATCAAGATATTTTAGGCGAGCCACTAGTCGAAAAGGTTTAAATACCCTTCACCAGGTTCATTGTAATAATCAAGTTTTATGTGTGATCAATAGAAAAGCCGCAGCTCGTGCATTGTGTGTGAAATTTGTGTTTAAACTCCTCTACATTTACAACAATCTATTGGGTTTATTAATCTAAGGGTTCATTTTTATAGGGTTAATATTATTCCCTTCAGTTTATATTACGTTGGGGTTTTAGAATTAATCCCTTGGGTTTATCAATCTGTTGGTTGAACGTCACTTTGTGACAACAATGGTCATCCATGGTCAACCATGGTCCAATGTCGCATTGTGACAAAGATTGTCTCAATATGAAAATCACCCATGGTCAACCATGGTCAATGCCTTGGTTTATAATCCCTTGAGTTTTTAGTATTAATTTGTTGGGTTTATTATTCCTTTGGGTTTTAATATTTATCTTAAGGTTTATATGCCTTGCATTTATAATACTAATCCCTTAGGTTTAATATTATTCCTTTGGGTTTATCAATCTAAGGATTAATTATTAATAATGAATGAGTTATTTTTGTAATGAATTAATTAACAATATTGATAACAATATTTAACTAACAATGTTGTTCTTTAATTAACAATAGTTATATTAATAAATAATTGTTTATGATTAAATTAATTAATTAATTACTTAATGAATAAACTAATGAAATAAAAATGAATGAATGAATTATTATTATTATTTATTAATTAATAATGTTGTCAATATTTATTAATAAATTTATTAATTAATAATTATTATTAACAATAAAAACAAGAGTCACCTGGTGGTAATGTCATTGCTTTTTCCTTTTTGCACATTGCCACCATGTGGCTTTTACTTCAAGTGTATATATTATTTTAATTAATGAATTTTGTTATAATTAATAACCATGTTTTAAAATTAATTTTTTTAATTATTATATGTTTTAATTTTTTTTATAAAAATTGGATCAAATATTTTTTGGTGAGATCACAATTTTTGTTGTTTAAAATTTGTATAAATAAATTTAATGCATAAATTTCTAAGACACTAAGATGATATAGAATTCACAAATGAAACTAATAATTCAACAATTTTTATGAAATTTTGGACTGATTTAACTAGAACTGACAACATAAAATTCTACTTTATTATTTTCAAATTTCAATTGACAACCATAATTACATCCCAAAATATCGATAATAAATATTTATTAATTTTTTTATAAAAAACAATAATTGATATTTAATATATATTTGATTAAGAAGTATAAAAAAATGTTTATTATTATCTATTTTTTTTTTCTGAGTAAAGACTATTCTATTATGTATAAATAAAAGAGGAAAATATTTACAAAGAGATTGTAACCTCTGAGGGGGCTAAAGCCAGCCCTCTGTCAAAAAAACTTCGGCCATCAGCTCTCAACTATTTGTTTACATAGATAAAAAACGAGAGCCCAGGACTCTGTAGAATTAGACACCACCACCAAAAAGCAAAAACAAGAAGACTATGGAGAATTACACTGAAAAAGGCTGGCGTGGACATCAGCGGCAGCACTAAACCGCTTAACAAAAACCTCCAGTTTATCGGACTGCCGTCGACCAGCGAGCGGTTTCCGTATGAACGAGCCCGATAAAATCTCCTGTTGACGCGTGGCTCTCGACTGACGTCATCATTTCTGACTTTTCGGGACGTAAAGTTCCGCCAAAAAGAGCCTTCTGAAATCCTCCACCGCCGTCCGATCTGCTCCATCAATCTCCGCCGTTGATTGATTCTGCCTGAGGTGGTAACTCTGCATCTTCGTTGTTGGCTTTGCACGGAGAGCTGACCCATTCAATCATCACATTGTCTTCAACATCCGTAATACTGCGACCAGGAGGCATCACCGGATACAGAACAGTGCCAGAGAACTGTGCCGGTGCACAAATAATGACCTCCTCGTGTGAAGAAGTTTGCTGAAGATGCACATCCTCTTCATGACCTTCATCCTACTGCACCTCTGGAAGATTGGGGATATCCTCTACCCTGCCTCCTTGAGAGTCCTTAGAATTCTGTGAGAGAGTTCTGTCCATGGAATGTTCAGCAGAGCCAGGGAGGTCATCTTCTTCCTCTGAGAAGATGACCGTGATAATAGCAGAGATAGTAGGCTTGTTTAGCTTGCTTTTAAAAGTGAAACGGGAGGAGTGGAAAGAACTGGAGAGGGACGGACCAGAGTGGTCAGATGATGGAGAGGCCGGCGAGACTGAAACAAGCGGGGAGATGCGTCGAGGAACAGGACCTCCCCTTCCTCTAACACCCCCCCGTGTGCCTGAACTTCTACCCCTCCGGGAAATTCCTCGAGGTCGAGCCATACCAGCAATAATTGATAAACTGAGAGGACAAAAGGGTTGGATGAGGAAGAAGAACGACCCACCCCAATTTGAAATAAACCGAGGATAGCAGTACTCAGAGTAGAAAGTGCCCAGAGAAAGCACCACACAGATAAAAAAAAGAACCCCGAAATAAATTCCAGAATTGTCTGAATGATTCCCACACCCAGCCCAAACAGCTTCAACAGACTCCGTGACCCGACCAATTGCAGTTATATACCCAAGGAAAAAACAATGACCATACCAGATGCGAGCCAGAAGAACCGTGATTAAATGCTTGAGGCTGGCCTGTTGCAGGCTTTGATGGAGCCCTGATGGCTTCCAAATGCTTAGCACTGCACCTAACTCCTGTGAACCAATTCATCCTGGAATGTCTCTGCTAGAATGAGCCAGAGAGAGTGTTGAGCTCTGGGCAATTGAAATAGATCGTATGCTCATCATCCTGAAGTACTTACTCCGCATGCTGTTCACCCAATTCCTCATTAATGGGACTTAATGCACTGCCAAAAGTCGCCTACTTGCTCTACGATGGCGCCCAATGCCGGCGTCGCTCGTATGGGCATTAACTGCTCATAATATCACCCGCATCCGGGTGCGAGTTCTCCTGCGGCTGCATATCACTAGTAACTATAGTCTTGAAGATGGAGAGTTGATTCTCTGAAACTATGCTGGAGATTGAGCCTTCAAAGAATTCCCTTCCACTTTCCACCCCTATGTTTGCAAGAAAGTCAGCCAATTTATTCCCTTCCCTTCTAATGTGTTTAAAGGAAATTGCTTGGTGATTGGTAAACCATTGTTTGAGAAGCTCTAGTCTAGTGGCCAATCTCCAACTGCTACTGACCTTATATACCTGAGATCCCTGCATAAGCTTTGAGGCCATGTTGATAATGATTTGAGAGTCCCCCTCCACTATAAGAGGCAAGAGTCTCCGTTCCTATGCCAAATTTAGTCCTCTCCATAGGCCCTCCAATTCTGCCGCATTGTTGGTATTCCAACCAATTGAGCCAACATAGGTTATTAGGGGGAGTCCCTGGTAGTTTCTGATGCTTCCTCCGAATCCTGTTTTTCCTGGATTCCCTTTCGAGGCTCCATCGAAGTTAAGCTTGTATGCATTATTTGGGGGAGGTGTCCAACTTGATGGAGATTCTAGATGCTTTGAAGAGTTATCCTTTGATATTAACGGATGTTGTAATTGAATCTGCCAGTTATCCCATATGGCTTGTTCCTGCGGGAGAGATGGGAAGTCCTCTTTAGACCATCCTTTAATAGACAGAGTTTCTTTAATGTTCTGGTGCAGTCCATGCCAAATTTGTTCAATTGGTTGTGCTTGATCTTTAAATATCCTTCTATTTCTTTCCTTCCAAATATTCCACATAAGTAATCCTGGTATGAGCTGCCATAGTGTGTTTAAGAGTTTACTATTATATGGCTCTTGGGGCCAGGTGCGGAGAGTCCCTTTGATGTCTCCATTCACTCTTCCATCCTTCTGACATCGGAAGGCAATTTTTTCCCAGAGTTTCCTTCCCATTGGACAGGATTGCATAAGATGTAATGCTGATTCCTCTTCCTGTTTGCAGTTTGGGCAAATGGAAGGTCCAGCAAAATTCCTTTTCCTGAGATTGTCCCATGTGAGAATTCTGTTGTGAGAGATAAGCCATAGAAAAGTTGAGACCTTCGGCCATATGGATGGGTTCCATATCCGATCCCATAATTGATCTTTCATTATCTTTTCTTTGATAATTATTTTATAAGCTTCCCTGGTGGTGAAAGTGCCTTTTTCCTCATATCCCCATCTAAGGGTGTCCCAGCCTGCCGAAGTGAGTATTTTCCTTTTTTGAAGCTCAGTGGAGAGGGAGAGTTGAGTTTGCTCCGGGCTATGTGGTATTATGTGCCTGGCCTCTTTCCATTTTCTATGTTCTTGAGTGTTATGTGAGTCCCAAAATCGACTCACCTTCTCATGTTGTTGTATGTCTTGATCAACAATATCTGGAATTGTGTCTCTGAGGTTAGGGAGTTGCTGCCATGAGTCTTCCCAAAATCTAGCCGTGTGACCATCCTTCACCTCCCAAAAACTGTGTTTCTGAATTATATCCCTGTGTTGAATGGCTGAGTTCCAAATCACGGATCCTTTACTGGTTTCTGACATTCTAAGTCTCTCCTCCATGGATTTGTTGCTTGCATATTTCGCTGTCCAAAGGTAGGCCCAAGGTGTTGTGGGATTGGTTAGCCATTTCCACCAGATTTTGGCCCCCATAACCATATTACTATGTTCTGGGTCTCTTAGTCCAATTCCCCCTGCCTTTTTGGGAAGACATGCTTTCTCCCATTTTACTAATGCCCATTTTCGATTAGGTCCCGAATTACCCCAAAGGAAGTTTCTCTGAAGCTGTTTGATAGCTTTAAGGACCCATTTGGGTGCTGCCAATATGGAGAAAAGGTAAAGAGGCATGGTTTGAAGCACTGCTTTGATTAGAACTAGCCTACTTGCCATATTGAGCGCTCTATGCGTCCACAGGGATAATCTGGCTTCCAGCTTCTCTAAAAGATTGTTCCATGAGGCATGCTTAAGAGCCGTGGCAAATAAAGGAGCCCCCAAATACTTAGACGGAAGGGAAGCAATGGAAAAACCAAAGATACGGGCAATAGTTCTTTGGATGGATGGCGAAGTGTTGAAGAAGAAGATCTGGGATTTGACTTTGTTGATGAGGGCACCAGAGGCCTCCGAAAAGTCTGCAAGAATAGATTTAAGGGCTCGAGCTTCTTGAACAGACGGATGACCGAAAAGCAGGTTGTCATTGATGAATTGCTAATGTGAAAAAGCAGGGACTTGGTGGAAGGCTAGACCTTTGAGATGATGAGAGCGGAGGGCTTCTTTAATGCTACGACCTAAACCTTCAGCCAAAATGACAAACAGGAAGGGTGATATAGGGTCCCCTTGGCGGATGCCTCTGGAAGGACGAAAAGTGGGTGAGGGGATTCCATTGATGAGAATAGAGAAGAACGAAGAGGAAATGAGACTACTGATCCATCTAATCCAAGAGGGGGCAAAACCAAAGGCTTGAAGGACTTTTTGCAGATATTCCCAACTGATACTATCAAAAGCCTTAGATAAATCGAGTTTGAGCAACATACCTGGTTTTTTTGTGTGCTTGAGAGAGTGGATTATCTCATGGGTTAGAATTATCCCATCCGTAATCTGCCTTCCTTCAACGTAACCAGTTTGTTCTGGAGAGATGAGAAGTGGAAGCAGGGGCTTCAATCTGGAAGCTATCACTTTGGAGACAATCTTGTATATGATGTTGCATAAAGCAATCGGACGGAATTTATCCGGAGTGGATGATTCCTCTTCTTTAGGGATTAAAGCTATGAATGTTGCGTTCAGTCCTGGATACATCCATCTGAGGGTACGCGATTCTTCCACCACTTGCCACACCTCCCATTTGACCAGATCCCAAAAGTGATGAAAAAAATTTGAAGTAAAGCCATCGGGTCCCGGAGCTTTTCCTGCTTTGAGTTGATGAACAACATCATCAACTTCCTGGAGGCTTATGGGTTTGAGAAGGAGAGTGTTATGCTCATCCGTGATTAATTTGGGAATATTGCTGATGATTTTCCCAATAGCTTCTGTTCTGTTTATATCCGGCTCTTGATTCATTTTCTTGAAGTAGTTGAGGAACACCTGTTCTATCCCTTCATGTGTTTCAATTTTGCCTCCTTGTTCATTGGTGACCCTTGAAATTTGATTAATCATTCTCCTTTGCACTGTAGATTTGTGGAAGAATTTCATGTTCTTCTCACCCTCCTTCAGCCATCTAACTCTCGATTTTTGTCTCCAGAGAGTTTCCTCCTGTGACTCTCGCTCGAGGAGTTGATTCTCTAAGGACTGCTCTTTCTTGCTAAGTTCTTCCGAGCATCCTTCAGTTATCATTCTTTGCTGAACCACTTTCATTTCTTGATTGAGGATTTCCTTAGCCTTAAAAATGTTGCCAAAGACAGAGTGATTCCATTTTTTAATTTCCCCTTTGATATATTTCAGCTTCCTTTGGAATGAGGCCATTTTTGTACCATCCGTCAAATTGCATTTTTCCCAGGTTGCTTTAACAAATTCGTTGAAGTCCGGGTGAGACATCCAAAAAGCCTCAAATCTAAAGGGACGTCTAATATGGCAGCCAGGACGATTCCACTGGAGGGCAATCGGCCAATGATTGGAACCAGAGTAAGGGAGAATAGAAGTTGTGAATTCTCCACCTACATGAACTGCATTGTCAGAGATTAAAAAGCGATCCAGGCACGATGCTATTTGCATTGGACCTGTCCGTTTGTTGTTCCAGGTGTAGAGGCCATTATTAGTAGGAATATCTATAAGCCAATTATTCTGTATGAAATTCTTTAATAGAGATCCGTCCCTGTTTGTTCTACATTGGCCTCCCTTTTTTTCCTCCACCGAAGCGATCATATTATAGTCTCCTCCAGCTATCCATAACGGGTATTGCCTATCTGTGCTAAGATTTGTTAAAGCTTCCAGAATTTCATTCTTCTGCTGGGATTCTTGGGGAAAGTACACATTAGTGATGTGCCCATAGATGTTGGTTCCTATTATATGGAATATTGCTTGGATGAAATTTTTATTTGCATGTATGTTGGTCATTTGAATCTTTCTTGCATCCCAAAGCACTGCAAGTCCTCCAGAAGCGCCCTGAGCATCAACAGCTGCTACTGTCCCCCCTGGCCAGGTCTTAGCTGCTATTTTTTCCAAAACTGTCGAATTTCATTTTGTTTCCTGTAGAAAAAGAACTGCTGGTTTTTCTCCCATTAACATGTTTTTTAAGAGTTTTCCTTTCCTTGGGCAGTTAAGCCCTCTGATATTCCATGAGATCAACTTCATTGGGAAGGTTTGGGATTGATGTTGAAATACTTGGTTAGCTTGGCATATCTACCAGAATCTACCAGCACTTCTCCAATCTTGATGGTTCTTTCTAAGGTAGTTTTCCTTCCCCTTTTTTTGTTGTCTTTTGTAATGAATTTTCCGTCCCATTGGCTGCCAATTTGAACCCCTAGTGAATATTTTTTCCGGGCTTTATTGAGGACTTCCACTAGATTGTCCACTTGTCTGTCAGGTATTTTGTCGAAGTTCCCTGTTTTACAGGCCTGTTCTAATCCCAAGAGATTTAGCTCACCAATGTCTATTGATTCTGAATCCTCCTCCATGATTTGTGTTTCCTGAGAGTGACTATCGCCTTCCTTCTCATTTTCTATGCTGGGATTTATGCCATCTATATCCATTTCAGGAAGGCTCCAGTCTTTGGAGGCTGTCTTGGGCTGATTACCTTCTAGATCTATCTCCTTTTCTTTTTCTTTCGATTGGGATCGATCCATTTTTTCCTTTTCCTGAGTAGGCCCTCTTTTATTATGGGTTGAGTCGTCTGGATCTTGCGAATCCTGATTATCTAATACTGCAAAGCTATTACTAGTAGATGGCTTTGATTGATTTCCTGGGGGTGTCTTTATAGTAACAGCTGGTTTTTTACTCGCTCTTCTGCGATTTGTCACTTTGGTGAAACCATCTACCGATGGGTTTTCCTGTTCAGTTTGAGTCGTAGGTTTGCTATTTAAAGGGCAGTCTCTGAAGAGGTGACCTAGGTCATGACATTTCCTACATCTGAAGGGAACATGTTCATAATCGATTAACTGAATACATTCCACATCTTCATGAAAGAGACTTACCGTATCTGGCAGAGGTTGTTTCAGGTCCATGTAGACGCAGATCCTTGCATATGAGGTATATCTCTGTGTCTTTGTATCTTTAGCTATTCTGACAAAGTGGCCCAGAACCTTGCCAATAGCTTTTAGGGACTCCTCTTCCCAATATTCCAATGGTAGAGAATACAGCCGGATCCACACCGGCGCCCAACTTAGGTCCTCTTTATCCGGGTTGAACCGCTCAATCCATTCTCTGAGAAATAGCCCAACAGAGTTAAAGAAATAAGGCCCTCCTTCAAAAACTCTGTTCCTATCCTCCAAACAGTTAAAGACTACAGTGAAGAAACCCTTCGGCCCTAGATGCAGGGTTATGTGCCCCTTTGGATGCCATTTGACATTTATCCATGCTCTCAATGCTTTCTCGTTTGGCCATATTCCGATAAATTTGCCTATGAGAGCATGATCTCTCATGTATTGAATTCTGGCATTTATACGGTGACTGGGTAGTTCCACTTTTGGTCTGTGTGCAGCTACTGGCTTGCATGTGGACGAGCTGACTTTCGGTTTATCTTGCTGTGCCTGTTCAGTCTGTTGCTGCTGACTTTTGCCTGTGCTTCCATCATTATGTTCCTGTTCTCTGTCGGGACCCTCAGGATTCCCTTGTTGGTTGTCGTTTGAGGGAGGCTTCCCTCCTTCCCCCGGATGGGGGTCCATTGTACCCGCCGGTCAAAAACCCCAGTCTTTTGTTATCTGCGGTGTCACGATCTGATTCTGGAGTCCTCTGTTCTGCAGACCTGCTGTTGCAGGTGAGTACAGGAACCCTAATCCGCTTCTCAGAGCTCAGATCTCACTCTCATGTGTCTGGTTCGCTACCATAGAACCTTGTCTGCACACCAAATCTCTATTTTTCTAGGTATTCTTGAAAGAGCCAGAATGACCGTTTATTATTATCTATTATATACTAAATTCTATTTTAATAAATAGACTTTCCATTAAATATCATATTTTCAAATTTCAATAAAAATTATTAAATCACGTCAAAATAATTATTTCAATATTTCAAATTATTTTTTAAAAAAATTATTGTTAAATTTTTAAAATTTAATTTAATTTTTTTTAATTAATTAAAATCAATAAAATTAGACTTTTACTCCATTATTAAATTATAAATAAATTACAACCCATTAAAATTATTATTTAAATTATAGACAAATATATTATTTTTAATAAATTTAATGTTAGATTTTGTGAAAATCAATTCATTTCATAGAACCAATAAAATTATTAAAGTTGTTATTTTTATAAATATAAAAATCATAAATAAATACAATCTGAAACTCCGCATGAAAAGTATATGTAAATCAGATTAACCATTTTCCATCAATGGTCAGCGGTAAGGTATACCAAGTTACAAACAAAATCCCCATGCTAATTATATCAAAGAAATAAATTACAAACTCATCGAAGAAGTTGAAGGAAATCAATAATTTTTGTTCCATTTAAAGGGGATTTAGATCATAGTATATAAAGTATTCCTTCACAAATAGAGAAAACTTCAATACTCATGTACCAACAACCTTACAACCATGGTAATATCAAACTCCTACTATGAATGTCGGTTGCGGGTCATTCAATTCACAGTTCAAACAAAATTATTTGAGATGCTTATGCAATTGTTTTTTACCGTAAGAAGATTCGTCCATTCGAGTTCATTGCTAGATACAAAAATTCATTCATAGACTTCCAGGTATCGAGAGCAATTTCAAAACCCTAGTACTAGCCAAGTAAAATCTTCATGGCACCTGAGAAAACGCAAGGGGATAATGTTACGTCGGAATATGGGAGGCTGCAATGTTGGGTCTTACCTGCAACGGTAAAGACAAACAAACAAAAAGAAGAGTGATATGGTAAATAATTATGGGTTATATTTGATTAAAATAGTCATACATGTCAACAGTAGGAAATCAGGTGTCAACCCTAACCTGAGTCGAGGCCTAAAGGTGCTTTTCTAGAGACTCTTGTCCATGAAGACAGAAAACAAAAGTGCTATGTTAAAGAAATCCTAGAATTTTCGGACTATAATGACCAAGGACATCAAACATGTTTTTACCTGGGCAGGGTTGTCAACAAAAATTAGGCCCGCGACTTCTCAAGTAGAAGAGGCCTTCATCAGATTCCAACGACACAATTGAGATCCAACCAAGAGCTTAAAAGCCATAAAACAAAAGAAACAAATTTATTTCCACCTTCACATTCAATAAATATAGAAGACAGAAAGAGAAATTAAAAGGTCACCTCTACCCGTGAATTGATGGTACTCAAGGAACTCAAGGAGAAGGAGATGACACAGTGAGGGCACAATGATTCTTAAAAAAATTGTGACTATATTGACAAATTCCAAACGCCCACCATGGGAAGGAGAAAACACCTTCCCGTAGGCTTAAATGACAGAGGTTTCAAGCAATACTTATATAACCCTCACAGGAGGTGAAGGGATAACTAACTTACAGGCACAAAATTTCCACCGAGAGGCAACCCTTACCCCTCATAGCAGTAAGTTAGTGGAACAACAGAATCTGCTCATGATAAACTAGTCTAGTTACTAGCAAAAGCAAAATCATCTAATCTGTGTGAGAGAGTTGCAGAGTTTCGCTGGCAAGGAAAATTTTAAGGATGGAAATTTTTCTTGAAGTTTAAAAACATTGGTGAATCTCACTAATTTCTAATATGCAAACTATAAAATGTTTATTGATATATTTGTAAAATTATTCAAATTTATAACGATTTTATATATAGTCTCTATATAATGTTGGTGATTTTTAAGGTAAAATAATTTTATATTCTAAAATTTGGGCGAATCGTCTTTTATAAAATTGGAAATTGGCGAATATTTTTTCGGAAAAATCATGGAAAATTAGCTCACTGAGCGAACATTAGCCCCTAAAATTTTCCATGCTCACTAAAGCAAGAGTGAAGTAGAATAAAATAATAATAACCGCGAAAAAGAATTAGTTACCTCAACTAACCCAAACCATCCCCACCATTGACGGAGATATTGATCTAGATGTGCGATGAATCAGTGGACGCATGGGCAGATCTCTAGATGGGAGAAACCCCGATGTGCAACAGCTCAGCTTCTCGAATGATCGGAGGTGAATAATTTAGGTACTGGAGGAGTTACAGAACATGTCTGCTGCGTACACTGTTGACACCATGCATCAGGGTATGGAGCCTTGGTGGTGGCGGCGGGCTAACCTCACCACCAGAGAACTCCAAAATGTAAAGTGAAATTATGTAAAAAAAGATTTTTTCAAAAAAAAAAAATTGTATAGTGAAAATTAATAAAGAAACATCATTACTATAATTCATTGCTACCACAGTTAATTAATAACAATATTAAATATTAATTAATTATTATTATTATTATTAATCATAATAATTTTCATAATACTTGCAAACATTTTATATATATATATATATGGTTTGAAAAGTCTTTAATTAATTAATTTATTTCCGATCAAATGTGACACAATGTGCTTTTAGGGATGGTTTATTGGGCCTAGAGTATGCCCTAAAACTGTTTTTGCTTGGCTAAGAGCTCGTCTTCCTCCGACGTAAGGAAACAGGTTAACGGCCCATGACCCAGAGGCATTTGGCAGGAGTGAGAGCCTTCTCCCTTGGGGACCACCTGAGGGGTTATTCCAAGTGGCGTGGTTTTCAGAATGTACTCCAACAACATAATCTGCTTCTACACACAATCCTATAGATGGTGATACTGGATATCAATATTATTGGATTGATCACGAAATACAGGATTTTCAGAGAGTTTGATACAATTCTGATTATTATAGTAAATCACAATAGGATCCATCCTCTGAAAAAATAACCCAACAATAATCTTTCTCATCCAGATAGCCTCACATGCTTCTTGACTTGCAGCCATGTACTTTGCTTCCGCTGAGTTGAGTGCCACAGGTCTCTGCTTCCTGTTGTACCAAGAAATTGTTGGTGACCCAAAACTGGAAATTGCTCTTGATGTGCTCTTCCTGTGTGATGGATTTCCCACCCAATCTGCATCTGTGAAGCCTTACAACTTCACTCCCTCTATCCTTATGTACCAACGACCAAATTGAGTAGTGTCATTGAGGTATCTCAACACATGTGTTGTTGCCTTCCAATAAGTTTGGTTGGCTTAACCATTGCTTGACTAAGATGGTTAAATGCATAACAAATGTTTGTTCATGTGGTCACCAAATACATGAGTGAACCCACAAGTTGCTTGTAAATGGTAGCCTCCACTACTTCACTTGAAGCATCCTCTTTCCTCCAGTTTCCTGCTAGAAGAGTCTCCATGGGTTTTCATTTGTTCATGTGTAATCTTTGAAGTATCTCATTGGCGTAATTTCCCTGAGAGACAAATAGTTCCCCATCACCTTTCCATACTTCCAATCCAAGGAAGTAGTCCATGAGGCCCATATCCTTCATCTCAAACTCTCTTGCAAGGTCCTCCTTGCAAGATTTGATCAAATGTTCATCACCAATAAGGATAAAGTCATCAACATATAAAACAATAATCAATAACTTACCTTGTAGCACAATTTGATAAAGGTTTGCATCTGCTTCACTTTTGGTGAAGCCCAAACTGGTGACATAGTTATCGATCATGGTGTACCAAGCTCGGGGTGCTTGATTGATTCCATACAATGCTCACTTGAGTTTGCACACATGTGACTCTCTATCAAAGGTCACAAACCCCTTTGGCTACTCAATATACACCTCCTCCTCATTAATTACATTGAGGAATGTTTTCTGCACATCCTTTTGGCAGATCTTCCAGCCCATATGTGTTGATAGTGCCATAATTGACCAGATGGATGAGTACCTTGAGGTCTCCTCATAGTCAATTCCCTCAACTTGAGAGAACCCCTTGGCCAAAAATCTAGCCTTGTGTTTTTCTATGGTTTTGTCTACTACATGATTTACCTTGTAAAGCCAATCGAACCAACCATTGATTTGTCTTCTGGTCTTGGGACCACATCCCAAACATTTTTTCTAACAATGGAATCATATTCCTCTACCATAGCATCAACCCATACTGGTTGTTCTATATCTTCCTCGAATGCGGATGGTTAAGTCTATACAATCTCACTCATTAGAGCCATGTAGCCAATGTACCGATCTGGTGACCTCCTCTGTTTGTGCTATGATGTTGGTGCTCCCAGATTCTCTTTAGCATCTTGCAATAATCTGTTATCTTCCCTGGTCCACTTCCTTCCTTCTCTAGATGTCTCTGCTTGATTGGATGTTTCCAGTCTCTGCTCCTCTACTTGTGGTTTCTCCAAAACTTTTGAGGTTCTTCATTTAGAGCCAAAAGCTCCTGATCAAGCTACAACTAAAGCTCCCTCTCAAGTGAACACCTCATTGCCTTCTCCTCATCAAATTTCACATCCCTTCTAACCATTGTCATATTGAGGGATGGAAAGTACACATGATAGTTGCGAGGTGTTTTTGTGTACCCCGAAAATATGCCCAACTATGTTGTCAGCTTTAGCTTTTTCCTTGCTTCCTTGGAAACATGACAATGAATTGATGATCCAAAGATCCTGAAGCATGACACATCTGGTTTCTTCCCTGAAAAAGCTTCCTTTGGTGTACTCATACTAAGAATCCTGTGAGCACTCTTGTTCTGAAAATAGATCGTTGGGTTGCATGCTTCAACCCACAAGTGCAGAGGTAGGCTTTGGTCATACAACATCGCTCGTGTTGCTCCCACAATACTTTTATTCTTCCTTTTGAGCAGCCAACCCATTATGTTGCGGGTTATAGAATGATGTCAACTCTTGTCGAATGCCTTCCTTTGCATAGAAAATTTTAAACTCTTTTGACACATACTCACCTCTATTATCGCTCCTGAGATCCTTCACCTTCTTGCTAGTTTCTTTCTCAACAAGTGCTTTAAATTCAACAAATTTGGAGAATGTTTGTTCTTTCTTCTGCATGGAGTAAATCCAACACTTCCGTGAGAGACCATCTACAAATATAAAAAAAATACCTGTTCTTAGTAGTGGAGGCTATCGAGAAAGGTCCACAAACATCAAAAATGGATCCTTTCAAGGACTGCATACACCCTGCTGTCCCGATCATTGAACGTGGATTTTGTGTACTTCCCCAACGTACACCCTTTTCATGTATCTCATTACTCTAGTGCTCCTTTGGGGAGGCTTGTAGAAATTTGTTGCATGATCTTCAAAGTGCCATGATACAAATGGCCAAGCATTTTATGCCATAATTCGATGACATCTCAGCGCTACAACTTCTTTGCTTTTTTGCTCAATGCTGCAAAGTCTTCCATGTCTAATTTGTAGAGGTTCTTCACTCGAACCCTGATCTTCTTCACTTGTCACATGGTAGTGTGTTTGATCTGAATTTAAATAGGAACACAACAAATTACATATATAACCATAAATACAGAGATGGAGCAGAAATAACACTTCATTTCATTAATATCAAATACTGAGATATGCTTACAAACAAAATGGAAATAAGACTAGCTCGGGTGATGGTAGCTTATCTTTGAGAAGAGATGTGGCGACTACATGCCCCTGAACTATGTTACAATGAGGCTCGAGGGCCTATTTATTATTGAAAAACATGAGAAAACCCTAAAAAACCAAAACCCTAATCCCAGGAGATGTAACGCTAAGAGTTTGTGGGCCCCATTGGGGTTAGTTGGGTAGCCAACTTCCCAGGGCTATAACTTGGTCATATTATCTCTGTTTGGTGTGTATGATACCTTCCTGGAAAGGTTTCTCTGAGTACTACATTTTTTAGGTATTTACCTACAACGGACCTCAAAAAATGCCATTTAGGGGGTCAAAACTGCTCTGGAAGTTCAGGACCTGAAAAATTGCTAAAAATAGTAAATGCTGAAATAAACAAGGAAACAATTGAAACCGACTAGAGGTATAGGTGGAATAGGTGGGTAGCCATCAATATCCACTTGGATCATTCCTCCCCCCTTAGGAATAAATGGTTCCCATTGCATGCAAAGCCTCCATGAGGTCAGGAAATTTCTGTTGAACCTGGTCCCTCGTGAACCACTTCCCTTGTTGCAGGAGTTGGCCAACTTTGACAACCTGATTGGATTGGATATTCTGTTGGCGAGTGTTCTTGACCTATGTTTCCATAATCCGATTAGTTGTGGCCTATTCCATGTAGTCTTGGTTTAACTATGTTGGTGTGATTTGTTCTGCAATGTCTTATGTGTCTAGTAATGGTGGGAAGTATGGTCGAAGGCGGTCCACATTGATCACTGGGTGCAGGCCAAGGAATGGGGGAATGTCGAGCTCAAAAGAACTGTCTCCAACAACTTTTGTAATGGTGTAAGGACCATATTAGAGTGGTATGAGCTTCCGATGGGCTCCAGTAAGGCGCTCTTTCTGCAAATGCAACTAAACTTTGTCGCCCACCTGAAACTTGTGTGGCACTCGATGTTGATCATGTCGTTGCTTGTACTTGGAATTTGACTTCTTCAGGATGTCGTGAACCTGTTGGAAGATGTGTTGGATGCATTCAATAAATCTGGTCAGAGGGATCTGGAAGAGGAGATCTACATGAAGCAACCTGAAGCCTTTGCGGTGAAGGGTAAGAAAGAATTGGTATGCAAGTTAAAGAAGTCTTTGTATGGGTTAAAACAGTCACCAAGGATGTGGTATCAAAAATTTGATACATTTATACGAGGACTTGGCTTCACCAGAAGCAAAGCAAATCACTGTGTGTATTTTAAATTAATTGGTGACCATGTTATTTATCTGGTCTTATATGTGGATGATATGTTGCTGGTTGGAAATGACAAAGAAATTATCTAGGATTTGAAGACCCAATTGTCCTCCAAATTCGACATGAAAGATCTTGGTGCTGTAAACTATATTTTGGGCATGGAAATTAAAAGGGATCGGGGAAAGAGGAAGCTCTAGTTAAACCAGAGGAAGTATTTCGAGACAATATTGCAGAGGTTTAATATGTAGGATAGTAAACCGGTGAAGGTTCCTACTTCTGTAGGTGTAAAGTTATATGCTGAGCAGTGTCCCAAGACATAAGAAGAGGAAGAGGAAATGTCCCATTTTCCATATACAAGTGCAGTCGGTAGCCTGATGTATGCGATGCTCTGTACTAGACCATACATTGCACATGCAGTGGGAGTATTGAGCAGGTTTATGTCAAAACTAGGGAAGAAGCACTGGACAATAGTGAAGCGGGTTTTCAGGTATTTGCGTGGCACTAGTGATTATGGCTTGTGCTATCAAGGAAGACCAGGATTAGACAGAGTGTTGGATATTTGTGGCTTTGTTGATGCAGACTGGGCTGGAGATCTGGATCAGAGAAGATCTACAAGTTGGTATGTGTTTAACCTATTTGGAGGTGCAGTCAGTTGGATGAGTAAGAAACAATCTGTAGTGGCACTATCAACTACAGAGGCAGAATACATAGCAACCACTCATGCAAGCAAGGAAGCAGTTTGGTTGCAGAGATTGTGTTCAAGTATGGGGTTAGTACAGGGAGCTATAAGGATAGACTGTGACAGCCAAAGTGCAATTTTCCTAGCAAAGAACCCTGCTTATCACTCAAACACAAAGCACATTGATGTTTAGTATAACTTTGTGAGGGATATGATAAAAGACAAAAAGGTGTTGCTCGTAAAGGTGGACACTTTGAAGAATAATACAGATGCATTGACAAAATCTGTCAGCTCTGAGAAGTTTTCTTGGTGTAGAGAAACAATGGGCATTGTAGGGCTGGATAAATGACTAATCTCTTCTATGGCCCCCTGTGGAAAGAAAACAACAAGTGGGAGAATGTTGGGTTGTGTTATATTCTTTCCATGACTAGCCTATGTAGTTAATTGGGGGGTTAGAGGGGAGGTGGAGCCCCCCCCCCTTTCTTTGCGTCGATTGCGTAGTGAGGGGGTCACGGTGGGTGGCAGCCCCCCCTATCGAAAGGGTTTGAGGGGGGCAGGTAGCTCCCCTCTACAGGGTTCGGGGCAGCGCCTCGATTTTTTTTTTTGGACCCTATATTAGGTTGGGCGGACCTGCCAATGGTTTTGTGCATGGTTTTCGCACATGGTTTTGGACGTGATGGTTTTTGGTCCATGGTATTGGATGCTTCGGCATGTATAAATATGTATTGTAACATTGAAAGGAACATAATGAAAAATCAATCTGGTAGTCCTGGTTTTGGGATCCAGGGGAAAATCTCTGTGTATATGTGTTTTATGTGTTATGCTCTCGCATTGTTTATTTTCTATGTTTTGGAATTCGTATGTAGGTAATTTCTGTACGGGGTTAAAATCTACATTGAAAGGGACTGCGACCATTCAAGCTATGGAGTGCTCTATTATAACTGTGTTGCACATATGGAAGATTCCCATCCTAGTTTAGAGGATGCTTGGAGTTGTACATGCAGAGTATGTGCACTATCATCTTATTGATGACCTCTGTCTCGTCATCAGTTTGGGGATGGAAGGTAGTCGACTTGGTGAGCTTGGTGTCCGATAGTGTCCAAAGTCTTGACCAGAATGTGCTTAGGAATCTGCTATCCTGATTTGATATAATGGTCTGTGGGATCCAAAAATGTACCCCTACTCATTCAAAGAAGAATTTGGCAATGTCCTCTACTGTGATACTCTTCTTACAGGTCGTCAATATAACCATCTTAAAAAATCTGTCCACGACCACAAATACATAGTCATTACAATGCTTGGTAGAATGGAGTCTATACATATAGTCCATGGAGATGGATTCTGATGGTTGGATGGAAGTAGGCAGAGGAGTGTACAAGCCTTGCTACTTTATGGTTGGCTTGGCGATGGTGCAGGTAGTGAAGGATCTAATATATTTCCCAACATCCAGTTGGAGTTTGGGCCAATAAAATTACTTTTGTAGTACATCCATAATTTTTTCCACACTAAAGTGTCTTGTGACCCAACTATAGTGCACCTCCCAAATCAGCTTGGCACGCTCGCTTGAAGGAACACAAAGATGGCCCAGGTAGCATAATAATGTGTCCTAGAGGTGGAAATCGGGAACTTATTTTCCATATACTAGCATCTGGTATATAGAGGTGAACTCTGGATCATTTTTGTATAGTTGCGACCATATAGAAGTCTCGTGACAACAAGAGTTGAGAACAGTAATTAGTAATGCAACTAGGGGCTAGCTGAGGCAGTTTGCAGCATGATTGGTGCTGCCCTTTTTGTATTTAATATTCAAGTGGAATTGTTGTAGATATGTAGACCACTTCTGATGGTGATCATTATGCAACTTTATCCTTCCCCAAAATTTAGTGCTTCCACTATCGGCAAGCCTGCATGATGGAATACATCTATTTATCATAGGTGGGGTACTTATGAATTATATTGGAAAGTGTCTCAATATGATAGGCCACTAGATGTCTGTGTTGGGTGAGGACTACACCAATAGCATAGTCTGAGGCGTCTGTCTTAATTTCAAATGGTTGTTGCAGGTTTGGCAATATGAGTACTAGTGTAGAGCAGAGGTGGTGCTTCAAATCAATGAACGCCTTCTATTGGGACTCAGACCAGGAAAACTTTGATTTTTCCCTGCCCTTAGTAATTTGACTCAAAGGCCAAGTGATATGGGAGAATCCCAACACGAACCTTGGATAAAAATTTGCAAGGCCTAAAAAAGCTACGAAGCTACATTAGAGTGGTTGGGGCTGGCTAATCCTGAATGACTTGGATATTAGTTGGGTCCACATGCATGCCACACTCATTTATGATGTAACCCAAGTATTGGACGTGGTTCATGCCAAATCTGAATTTCTCCAAGATGGCACACAATTTGCGCTATCGAAGGGTTTGAGGGACCTGCCGAATGTTTTGCAAGTGTTCTTCCCAACTCTTCCTAAAGATGAGGATGTTGTCTAGGTAAACCACCTGAACGAGTTGGTGAAGGGCCGCAAGATGTCATCCATTAGCCTCATAAAAGTAGAAAGGCCATTTGTCAACCTGGACGGTATAACCAACCATTCGAAAAAGGCCTTCCTTGGATTTAAAGGCAAGCTTCCATACATCTATGGGTTCTATTGGAACCTGGTGATAACCATACTGTAGATCGATCTTGCTGAAATATTTGGCCCTCTTTAGTTGTTCTAGCAGGTCATCAATCCGTGGGATTGGATACCTATTCCTCACAGTGATTTTTTTTAATGCCCGATAATCAATGTAGAGCCTCAAGGTCCCATCCTTCTTCTATACAAGTATAATCGGGCTCCCACAAGGCGAGGAAGTTGGTAGGATGTGCCCATTTTGTAGCAAATCCTAGATTTACCACTTGATCTCTTCAATTTCAAGAATGGAGCGACGATATTTCAGCCTGTTGGGTAGAGGTGCTCCAGGAGTCAGATTGATCGAATGCTTGACTTGACAATGCAAGGGTACCCCTGTGGGTGAGGAGAAGATGTCCCTATATTCTTCCATGACCGCATCCACCTGCTTCTGCTGCTTGGAGGAACCCTTCCTAGGGGCCATGGATGTGGCTACGACCTTCCCCTTACTTTGAGAGAGAATCAGAAAGAAAACAAATTTCCCAGTCTGGGAGATGACCTTACTACATTTCTTAGCAGAGATCAAAGAGATGGCGGTAGGTGGGGCTACCTTCGGTATCCTGTATAACTTACTACCAAAAGAAATAATAACAGAGCAAGGTCTAGACTCATATACAACATGTCGCTTCCATAAGTATGGTTGTCCTAATAATACATCACAAACTTCAAGAGGAGCAACATCACACAGTACCTCATCCATGAAGGGCTTCATGCTATAGGGAAGGCGACACTGCTGGCTGACGCGATGATCTCGTCCTTGGTGAAGCCACCTGATGGTGTATGGATGTGAATGTGTTGTAGTTGGTAGGCCCAACCACTTCATGACCTTTGTTTAAATGAGGTTATTTTGGCTCCCGCTGTCGACAATGAACTGCAACAAAGAAACCTTCACCCACATATGTGAGTGGAATAAGCGTTCCACCTCTTCTAAATCTTCAGGCTCGATCTTCTGGATCTTGGTGGTGGCCACAGCGGCACTAGGCTCCACATCAATGATCTGTTTCCCTTTTTCATTCCCCTTGTCAGGTTCTGACTCAAAATTGAAACATGCATCTGTCACGGAAGCCTTCAACTCGACCACTAGTGACTCCTTGGCCCGACACTCACTTGTGTTGGGAGTGGAGCTCTTATGGAACTGACACCACTTTCCCGTGTCTTTCTTTGTCTTCATGGTGTTGTTCTTTCCTTGCAGCTTCGGTTGGTTATCCTGTGTCACCTCGCCTTGGCTTTGCCCTTTGTTCTGCAGTTTGGGGGCACATTTCCCTTGCTTCTAATTCGCAGATCCAAAGTCTCACTTTTTATTTTTAAACTTCTTTTCAATCTTGATAGTGTATCGGTACGCCATGCTGAGCGAGGAGATGTCCAGTAACTCCATCTCATCCTAGATGTACCTGTGTAGGCAGTCGCGATACTTGAGTACCAAATGTTTCTTAGAATCCTTGATAACTAACTTCGTGTGAAGGGTATGAAAAACATTAGTAAAATTTGGCACATCTTGGTCCCTTCCCTATCGCAACATGGTCCACTTTATGTATTTATCCTCATAGCTCCCGACATGGTAGTACTGCTCCTTGATGGCGCCCCGGAACGAATTCTAGGTGGGTGCAGTAAAAAATAGTGAGGGTGTACTTTCTTCCTTCTTCTCACAATAGGTTTCCCACTAGTCCTTGGCCTGGCGGGTTGTAGTATACCTAGGGGGGATATTATGGGGTATAGAGGGAGGTACCCAAGGGAATAATGTAATAATGTTATGGGCCATAGTTAATAAATAAAGTGCTTAACCCGCATCATGTAAGGGATTACAAGTAGTTACGAATAATGTCATAAGCCCATTGTATTATATATATGGTATTGAGAAACCCGTGGTAATGACCCATTGTTTTGTATGTATGAAGCCTATATAGAGGCCAGAGACTCTCCATTGAGAGATTTCAAGGATTATTGTATTGACAAGCATATGGCTTGTGGAGTGTTCTACTTCCTTAAGGAGTAGTTGTATGGCGTTGCCCTACCTCAAGGTTTTTATCTATATAAAAGAATTTTCATGTTATATTACTGGATCGATATTGTTATTTTTTGGTATATTTCCTATTTTAATATATTTTTAGGTCAGATCTACTACAAGTGGTATCAGAGTACTTTCTTGGGTGATAAGGGGGTGCAATTTTTTTCATTTTTTGTAGGAATTTTTTAGGGCGACGAGTTTGAAAATCAGATCTGAATTTTTTGGTAAAAATTTTGCAAAATAAAATACAAGATTTGGATTCCTTGTAAAAAAATACTCGATTAAAAAAAATTTAGTCAAATTGGAGTTCGAATGAGGGAGATATCATTGATTTAAAATCATCTGTGTTGTAGAATGTTTTCTGACGACAATTCATGGACAACGACTCTCTTGTCAATTTTTGCAGTTTTTATGCAGAATTTCAGAAAAAAGATTGCAGATCTGAGCTCCTCTTGAAAAATTTCCCAGTTTCAAAAAACAATCAGTCGAATCGGAGTCTGGATGAGCGAGATATTGTTGATTTAAAATCAGCTCTTTTTTTAGAATTTGTTGTGACGACAAGACATTTGCAGCATGAATTTGAGTTCCAGAGTGCCCAGATCATAATTTCAAACACATGAGAAGATGCAGAATGGTTGTTCCATTTCTAAAAACAGGCTATAATAATGATTCAAAGCCATATTGACCGAGTTGTGGCCATTTTAAATTTTCCGCATAAAGTAGGTAATCTTTTTTCCAAACCCTCATAACACTTCATGGGTTCTACTGAGATGATTTTTACAGGAGATGGTAATGGTACCGCTATTGAAGAATTTATAAAATATCACAAGTCTCAATCCAAAAAAAATTAGATAAGTTGTGTACTATTTAATATAAAAGATGAGGCTGCTAAATGGTGGTACTCACTTGACGATTCGGTGTGCCGACTTCCTCATGAAAAAATAGAAGAAGTCCTTTTAGAAAAATGGTCTCATGCTAGAAAACAAGAGAATGAGACACGTAAGGGGTTATTTTATGGTGGTATCTCCTTATTACAGGTTCATGGATGTATTCAGAAGGAGAAGATCATTGTGTCTATAAATCCTAGTTGCAAGCATAATTTTATCAATGTTAATTTGGTAAAAAAATTGCAAGTTCTAGCTAAACACATTGAAAACACATAGGTTGATAATGAGGATGTTCAATTTTATAAATATTTGAAGATTTCTATGGACAATTATGTATTGCATTTTGATTTTTATGCTTCAGATATGGTTAATGTGGATGTTGTTTTGGGATACCCTTGGATGACATTTGTTGGTACTATCAATATTAATGTGCAGAAGAAATTCCTAAAGCTTTGATATAAAAAGAAGAAAATTACATTATGGGATATTTCCATCAATAAACAGGTAGAGTCCATGGAGGATGAAGCAGAAAATGTTGCAAGTAATGACACATCAGATGAGGCGTCTGTGGTTGAAGTAATACTTGAATATAATCAACAACCGCAGGCGCCAAAACATGTACCAGATATCAATCAACCTCCATTAGGTGGTGAATTAAAGAAATATACATCATTGGTTAAAACTTCAGCATATCACCACCCACATCACCCAATAAGAAAACAACCAACAAGATGGCAACGAATTAGCAACAAGGAAAACAACCCCTACAAAACAGATAGAGAGGTGCAACGATCCACCAACAACACATCAACACAGAGGAACCACCAGGATCAACTCCCATCTCAAGCGAGCAAGAAATTGACTAGATCAAGTAATCACCTGTCTCTGGGATGGCTAGATGCATGTGTATAGTACCAGTGGACTACTCTTTTGAGTAGATCTTATTATTTGTGTTATTCTTATGTTTTGGGGATGAAACATGTTTAAGGGGAGGTGGAATGTAGTATACCTAGGGGGAATATTATGGGGTATAGAGGGAAGTACTGGTGAGCTCCAGTATTGTAGCAATAATGCTACAACTCCTGGGGCTTCCTGTCTCTTAATTTTATCAACTCGGTAGTTCGTACAAACTTGGAAGCGACGGTGCTGTATGCACAAGTACTAGCCCTTGTCGCAGCTGTCACTTGGTCAGCTGGCACAAGTCCGCTAGGGCTTAAGCCAACTTCTATAGGCTCACAGAAGAAGCTTTATCAATGATGGACGAAAGTTAACTCGAAGGAAGGCTACTCCATTTGACAAACTGAATCAAAAGCAACTTACAACATGTAAATCTATGAAACCCTAATTTAACTAGTCTATCCTCTACAATGCAAAGAATGTGGGTGCAACTCTTATGAATGCTGTCATTGCCTCTAACAAGTATAAATGCATGGGTCTAAGCTACTGGCATCATGAGAAATGTGTTTTTGTGTTTTTCCTTTAAGTGTGTGGAATGAGTGTGACCTTGGCCTAATTAGGGTTTGATTGTGCAGGTGGGATGGAGATGGAAGGAAAGTGTGGGACAGGTTGGGGAGGCTTGGAGAGGTTCCTAAGGATCCTCAGCACCCATCCACAGAGGTCCCTCACATTCAGAAGCTCGGAAACGAAGTGAATGGCCTCCTACAGGAAGGCTGCTGGGAATTCTACAGGATACTCTGTTTTCTACAGGATGGTTGTGCACGTCTACAGGATGGTTGGTCGTGGAGGTTTTAGGAGTTGATGGAGTGTTGGAGTGGTGTGGGAGGCTAAGGGAGATGGAGATGGACCTAATGATGTCTTAGGAAATGGCAAGTCAGACGAAGGAAGGGTGCATGCAATGGGTTGATGTTTTGGAAGGGTGAAATCAACGAGAGTGAAGGAGATGGAGCTGTACGTGAAATGAGAGAGTTGGAGGGCAAGTGAGTGAGGTAGAGGATGAATAGAACTTGCAGGTGGATGGAGAAAACGACGAAGGAAGTGGCTTGAGAAAGAGCAGCGTAAATGAAACAAATGACCTGTGCATCAAAACAAGAGATTCATTAACCTATTATGCCATGAAACCTACAAATCCGAAATGGAAAACAAGAAATGAAACTAATGCGTGAGAGTGCAGTATGGATCAATGTCGAGAATATATGAATGGATTTTCAATAAAAACGTTCATGTGGCAACTTGCGTGGAGATGAAATGACTGCTTTTCTTTTTGGTGGCTGATCATGGTCTACACCCCAATCCCAACAGTGAGATGGCAGTGAGCCTTTTGCAACCTGTTTTTGATGGAGCTCCAAGAGATTTATTCTACCAACCTATCAAACTCGAATACTGAAAGCAAAGCATCATACCAGTCCTATCTATGCTAATGAAAACAACTAAACTAACAAGCTGGAAATCCGAACTGCATAGGAAACTAAACAAACTCAAGTGCTGGAACTAATGGTAAATGCATTACAACACGGAGGAGGACTATGGCTCTCAGGTTGGGCCCTCACCTGAGAGCTATAGCTCCTTGAGAAAACTCAGAACTAACTCAAAAGTGGCCTTCTTTATTCATAATCTGATAACATGCCAAATTGGCTTACAAAAGAGAACGAAACTTGAGCTGTGCTCCAAAATTACAATAGTAATACGAGAGTTTCAACAACCTAACCAAGGCTAAGGCTTCTATACTTATACAAAACGATGCTCCAACAGATATCCATGATTCTAGGAGCTCGGCTGTTCAATCTATAGTTTCACTGCTGATCCTGTAGGATGGTCATAAATGTTGTTTCCTGTAGAGCAGTTTTGAACAGCTGTTCCTGTAGAACAGCTGGCCGTGTATTAAGCTCGGAGGGAGGCTGAAGTGGGCTCGGAGTTCTTGGTGAGGATCACGAGGGATGTCCCCCAAAACCGTGGACAACCTCTCCTTATGTCAGCAATGCCAACTCGTTGTCTCCTTGCCACCTTTTCGTTGTCTTTTGCTCCCTTTTAATGCCAAAACCTGGAATCACAATGCATTAGCTACGTGGATAAAGTGCCTATCCTTTCTCCTACAAACAACATGAATAAACTAAGAAGTGTATGCATAAACAATAAAAATGAATGGTTTGAGCAAGCAAAATAGGCCAAAAATGAGCCCAAATTGTACCAAAATTGGGGCTCATCATCACCCCCCAGCTGAACCATTTGCTCATCCTTGAGCAACCTTGCCCCTGCTCCTTGTCCTTGGCCGAGGACTCGGGACCGGAACAGGCTGTTTCTTTTCTGCTTTTGATGGTCCTGCCTTTTCTGCCCCTGATGGTGATGAGGGTGATGCTTCCTTCCCTTTTTCTATTTCCTTGAGTCGGGCTTCAGAAGGCGACTGGCCTATCTTTCGTGTCCAGGAAGTTATTTTTGGGCTCCCTTTTTCGGGGGTAGCTGATTGTTTAGAGGGGGTTCTTGCAATGGGTGAAGTAGGTACATCCCCTGAAGTGGTATGGCCACTGGGTGAAGGCTGTGGCTTGCTTGGGGACATCCTTTTGCTTCTCGTGGCTTCAGGTGGCAGAGGGGTCTCCCTCTCCCTTTTCTCTTTCGGTTTTGGAGGAGTGCTGAGGGCAGCCAGTGCCGCTGCTGCCTCCTTATCGAGGATGTCAGCCTTCTCTTTCTTGTGTTTTGCTTTCTCGGAGCTCCTTGTAGAGGGTCCCTCCTTTTTAAATTTCAGGCTTCCCGTGGAAGACCCTGCTTTGCCCGCTTTCGGGCCTCCTGTAGAAGATTCCTTCTTTGTCTTCGGGCTCTCTGTAGGAGGCTGTTTCTCAATGACCTTCGGGCTTCTTGTAGGAACCCCTCTTTCTAGCCTTGTGATTCTTGTAGGAGCCCCTGTCTCTGTCTTCGGGCTTCCTGTAGAAGCCTGTGGTTGTACTGTCGGGCTTCCTGTAGAAGCCTTTGTCTCCATCTTTGGGCCTCCTGTAGAAGCCTGTTTCCCAGCAATTTCCGGGCTTCCTGTAGAAGCCTTGGTCGTTGCTCTTGGGCTTCCTGTAGAAGCCTGCTCCTTACTGATCTTCGAGCTTCCTGTAGAAACCTCTACCTTTGTTTTCGGGTTTCCTGTAGAAGCCTGAGATTGCGTTCCTGCAGATGCAATTCTCACCACCTTCTCTTGCCTTGTTGCGTGGCTTTTGCGTTTGGCTTTGACTGCAGAAGCTGACGAGGTGCTTGGGCTGGCAGGGGCCACCTCAGCTTTGACTGCCCTGCTCTTCAACCTCTGTTCCCTTGCTGATAGGATGGGGGTGTCCTCTTTGACTTTGTCATCTTCTCCCTCCTCCTTCTTCTTTCGTTCCTTTTTCTGTGCTGGAGCCGGAACTTTTTGGCTTTTTCCTTTCTTACTCCCGGCTGCCGGCTCGTCTTCTTCTCCGTTAGAGGATTCCGCTTCTTCAAGCAACATTTTTATGTTCCCCGTTCTTGATAAGTTCCTAAATGATTCCCAAGTGAGGGGGACTTTATATGAGCGGAGAGCATCCTCCACGAGGAGCTTGACTAGCCCATGGTGGGCTATCTGGTCCGGAATTCCGTCCCTGAGCTTGGTGGAACACTCGATTAAGGATTGTAGTAGAAAGTAAGGAATTCTTAACCTCTGTGCTGCAGGGGGGTCAATCTGGTGTCTTAGTTCGTTAAGCAGCCTGAAGTGATACGCATATACAATGCTATATCGGCCCTCACAGGTGATATATTTCATAATTTGTAGACTGACTTCGTTCCATGGCGGCAACAGGCTTGCCCTTTTGACTCCATTTTTGTCTTCGGTGAATGACTCTTCCGGTGGGAAGAACTCCTTCTTTGCTTGCTGGCTCTGCTTCCGCTCTTCTTTGTCCCACGGCAGACCCATGGGCAACTCTGTAATCCGACTAATATGCTCGGGGGTGAGTTTGAGGCTGAGACCTCTGAAGGTTACCGTGGCCAACGTCTGTGATTTAGGCTGCAGAGCCTGCAAAAATTCCTCGGCTACTTCCTCATCGTAGCCCTGTAGTTTATCACAGAAAGGCATCCATTGTGCTCTAGTGAAGAGCTCAACCACTGCCGGGTTTCTCCTTAATGCATTTGAATTAGTGGGCTCTCGCCTGATAAACCCGCCAGGCATGATGAACACAGTGTTTGTACCAAAGGTGGTGGATACACAGGAAATTCGGTCTTAAAGACAGAACATGCAATGAATTTTCAGACCACAGTGTGATTATACAGCTATCTTGTAGGAGCGATGGTATAGGCACGGCAAACCAAAATTTTTTATGACCACACTGTGACTAATTGCCTTGCCACCTTTTAAAAAAACCAATTGCGGAAGGAGTTGCAGGGTTACCTCTTTTCTGCCACCTTTTTTTTACGTGAAGACTTCACCTTCCTGTAGAGCCGCATGCCTGTAGAAACTGCTTCCTGTAGGACGGCGTTCCTGTAGAAACTGTTCCTGTAGGGGCAGTGTGCAGGCTTCGGGAAGAGCTTTTAGCTGGCTGGCGGTCGAGAGGTGCTTTACCAACGTTCAGGTAGCCAAGAGCTCGGCGTGTCAACATGCAGAGGTAAGCAGAGGATCTACTCAAGTTTTGAAGTGAGGTTGATGGAGATACACGCTTAATCGAGCCGATTAGATTTTGTATCGGCGCAGCTCGTGGCGCGGGGGTGAGCTGTCCCCGCCGGACCGTTGGGTGACGTCACCCCTCATCCGCCTGCACATTCGTTTGTTGCCGCATTCATTCCCACAGATCTGCCGCCGCCCTTTTCGGTTAAACTTCACTTCTCAGTTGACGGGACCGATCTTCACGTGCTTGCTGCGTGTGTCTCTCGTCGTGGCTGCCACCTCGTCCTCTGACTATCCCTTTACTAACCGACGTGGCCCATCACTGGCCTTTAGGCCGCTCAACCATTCACCTTTATGCCATGCAAGACAAATCGAAGTAATAATCATGCAGTTTGATGGAGAGAAGGATTAGAACACTTACCTGCGCGCGGCTGCACATGATTTCCAGATTTTTTAGCGATGGATCCACCTGCCGCATGTGGCTGCACATTCCTGTAGGCTCGTGGTTACAGGATGCTGGCGATGGAGTGGATGGATCTGCGTTCATGCGCCCGTGTTTGATCTCAGATGGCGGTGCTGTGAACGGTCTTCACTTGAGCAGGTCGAACTGTTACAGGATCCCCGCGAGGGGTCTTGTCACCGTTCTTTCTTCTCGGGTGTATGCTGCATGCTGGCGGTTCTGGCTTCTCGATCATGATCCCAGCGCTTCTGATGTATCAACGTGGATGTGGTATGGTTCTCGGTGCTTAGTTTCTCTTTGACAGGTGCTTTCTCACGAGAACTGATTACTTTGGTGTGCTGCTGCAGGGATCTTGGTTGCATGGCGACGAGGGTGGTGGAGGACGATAATGGCAATGTTCAGGGGTGCCATCATTGACATGCATGCATTCAATCCACTCCTCAGTCGCTAGATCTTCATTTGAAACACATTTCGGCCATCGTAACCTTCTACAGGAAGTTTCCTGTAGAACACAGAGCTTCCTGTAGAAATTTGGCACTTTCCTGTAGAAGATCCACGTCTTCCTGTAGGAAGACTGTCTGTTCCTGTAGAAAAACTCTATCCTCCTGTAGAAGATCCGAAGCATGATAATAATTGCACATACCTTAAAAACAATGCTGTTCTTGGAGGAGGTGCTGATGACATCCTTTGCTAGCATGATGAAGGCCCCTGGCTTGGAGTGGAGAGGCTTCTTCTCCTCCATAGAACATCTGCATGCAAACCTTTTATTGTGCTGATTGTTTTTTCTTTTTTTTTAGAAAGACAATAGGAGCGCCTCGATGAGGTTTTCACCCCCACTGCCTGCCTTGGGTGCCTCAGAGAGGTTTTCACCCAAGGATCTTTATTTTCCTCTTTTTTTCTTGAAAGACAATAGGAGCGCCTCAATGAGGTTTTCACCCCTACTGCCTGCCTTGGGCGCCTCAGAGAGGTTTTCACCCAAGGATCTTTATTTTTTCCTTCTTTTTTTTTTTTCTCTTTTTTTTTTTTTTGTGTGTTTTAGATCCTTCAGGGTATGCCCAAAGTGGAGGCAGAACCCTTCTCTATGACCAAAACAGATTTCTCCATAGTGCTGATAAACTCTTGTCTTGAGAGAGGTCTTCTATAGATCTTCAATCGGTGCCCATTGACAAGCATGGGAATGGATTCCTCATCAATGGTTCGAATGAGGACAGATCCATTGTCATGGCACTGTTCCACCACATATGGTCCTAGCCATCTGGTTCTCAACTTCCCCTTGAAATCTTTGAATCTGGAATCATACAACAAAGCCCAATCTCCCGGCTGAAATTGCTTGTCATGGAGATGGTGGTCATGCCACACCTTCCTCTGAAGTTGAACCACCTCTGAGTGAAGGAGGGCCTGCATGCGGTGTTCATCCAGTCCATTCAGCTGCAATAGCCTTTCTTGCTGTGCATGGCTGAGATCTAGGTCCAGCTGAGCTGCCAACCTCAAAGTGTTATACTCAAATTCAATGGACAACAAAGCTTTCTTCCCATAGACCAGCTCATAAGGTGTGAAACCGGTGGTGGTCTTCCAAGTGGTGTTGTAAGCCCATGTGGCTTCAACTAGGCGATCTGCCCAGTCTTTTCTGCTGCTGTCTACCACTTTGGTCAAGATCCCTTCTAGAGCTCTATTGGTGACTTCCACCTGCCCATTGGCTTGAGGATGATAAGGGGTGGAAGTCCTATGCTTGATCTTGTGATGAGCCAATAGATCTTCAACCAAGTTAGAGGTGAACTGGCTCCCTTGATCGGTCACCAGCTCTCTTGGGTAGCCAAACTTGTAGAAGATGTTCTCTCTTAAGAACTCGAACACCTTTTCTTCAGTTGCTGCTTTGATTGCTTTAGTCTCTGCCCACTTTGTCAAGTAGTCAGTACACACTATGATGTAGGATCTCTGCCTCGAAGAGGGATTGATTGGGCCCACAAAGTCCATGCCCCACTTCTCAAATGGCTCGAGAGTCACTTGAGGTTGGAGAGGCATCTCATCCCTTTGGGTCGGTTTCCCCATTCTTTGGCATTGGTCACACTGGCTAACATATCTTCTGACATCTTGATGAAGTGTGGGCCAATAGTAGCCTGCCTGCAGGATCTTGAAGGCAGTTCTCTTTGCTGCAAAATGTCCTCCACAAGGCCCATCATGACAGGTGAGGAGAATGTCAAAGACTTCCTCCTCCCTTACACAACGCCTTAAGATCTGATCGGGGCCAAGCTTGAACAGGTTGCCCCCAATCCATGTAAATGAGGCACTCTTTCTGATGATTTTGCTCTTCTCTTTTGAAGAGAGGTGTGGAGGAAACTGAGCTAAAACAAGGTAGTTTGCTATGTCAGCAAACCATGGAGAGAGTACTGAGATAGCAAACAGATGCTCATCAGGCATCTGGTCATCCACCGTCCCATCTTCATCTGCAGACAAATCCAATCTAGACAAGAAGTCAGCAACAACATTTTCTTTTCCTGGTTTATCAACAATGGTTAGATCAAACTGCTGCAATAAAAGTAACCATCTAATAATACGAGCATTCACATCTGGTTTATTCATCAAGTATCTAATAGCAACATGGTCAGTATGTACAACAGTCTGGTAACCAGTAATGTAATGTCGAAACTTGTTCAGTGCATGAACCACAGCTAAGAATTCCTTCTCGGTTACAGTGTAATTCAGCTCTGCTTTGGAAAAGTTTTTGCTAACGAAGTAAATGGCATATGGAATTTTTTGCTCAACTTGTCCTAAGGCTGCTCCTATGGCTTTGTTCGAGGCATCAGTGTGGATGTGGAAAGGTAGGGCCCAGTTTGGACCTCTTAGGATTGGAGCTGACACTAACTTGTCTTTTAATTCATTCAAACTCTTCTGACAATCGTCAGTCCAATTAAACTCCACATCTTTTGCCAACAAACCAAACAATGGTGAGGCTAACTTGCTGAAGTCTTTAATGAACCTCCGGTAGTATCCTGCTAGTCCCAAGAAACTCCAGACATCCCTTACTTTTTGAGGAGGTGGAACCCTCTTGATGAGAGCAATTTTGTTAGGATCCACCTGGAATCCTTGAGAAGAAATGGTATGGCCTAGCACTGTCCCTTCAGTCATTAGGAATTCACATTTCTCAGGGCTAAGGGACAAGTTCATCTCGATGCACTTGGTTAGGACCTTTCCCAAGTTGGACAATGCTTCCTGGAAGTTGGCCCCATAAGGGGTAAAGTCATCCATGTAGATTTCCACTGCATCATGGACCAACTCCGAGAAGATGCTCAAGACATCTCTCTGAAAAGTAGCAGGAGCATTGCATAGCCCAAAGGGAAGGACTCGGTAGGCAAAGGTACCCCAAGGACAAGTGAAGGTGGTCTTATCTTGGTCTTCCGGCTGATTTGGATTTGATTGTACCCGCTGAACCCATCCAGGAAAGAGAAGAACTTCTTTCCTGCCAGTCCATCCAACACTTGATCTATGAAGGGTAGAGGGAAATGGTCCTTCTTGGTAGCTTTGTTCAGCTCCCGGTAATCTACACAGATCCTCCACTTCCCATTCTTCTTGGGAACCAACACCAGAGGGGACACCCATTCACTATCTGAGATGGGGTAAATGAATCCGGCGTCCAACAGTTTTTGCAATTCTTCCTTGACAATGTCCTTAAGGGCTGGATTCATTCTCCTCTGGGGTTGCCTAACTGGTTTACAATCCTCTTTGATGTATATATGATGGGTACAGACCGAGGGGTGGACTCCTTTCATCTCCTTATAGCTCCAAGCAAAAGCATCTAAGTGGCTGGCCAATAGGCTACACAACTCCTTCTCCTGGGAAGGAGACAGAGAGGAGCTGATCTTTAACGCTCTCTCAGGGCCGAACTCCACACTTTTGACTCTGGGAGTTACAGGGCTGGTTGTACAAAGGTCCACTAAGGTGCTAGCTTGGGCATCCTCCACCAACTTCTCTAAAGATAGTGCACTAGAAGGTGGATTCTGGATCAGGGTCTCAATTAAATCATCCTCAGTAGGAGAATTTCTTCTAGCGGTATCTAGGGTGCACAGAGGCGCAGAGTACACCTCGTCTTCCTCTCCGTCCTCCAACCAGAGTGGTAAATCATGCTCTAAGGAAGGTTGGGCAGGAGGGTATAGGACTAGCTGCTTGGACATGGGACCATTTTTGATGGTCATGTTCCCTGCCCGACAACTTATGTAAGCATCTGCAGTAGCTAACCAAGGCCTTCCCAAGATGAGAGGATATCCAGTAAGCTTGGCCTTTGGTTGCAGAACCAGGAAATCTGCAGGGTATTCCCAAGAATCAATTGAGACCAAGACATCCTCCACAATCCCTTCGGGAGTCACGGTGGAGCGATCTGCTAACTGCAGTACTGTCGAGGTCTTTCTCAAGGAACCCTGAAGATTGAGTTTAAGCATGGTATCCCTGGTCATCACATTGATGGCTGCCCCCAGATCAATCAAGGTGTGGGGGATAATGGTGCCATTGATGTGTACATCTACTACAGGACTTCCAGGATCTAGGTATTTTGGGCAGATGACTTGTCCTAGCATAAGGTCAGACAGTTGTCCTATGACATTGATAGTTGAAGCATCTTTCTTCCGTCTGCCTGGGTGTTTGAAACACTTCTCCTTAATCAGCTTGTTATATATTGGCACATCCTTGATGGCTTGGAAAAGTGGGATTTTTACACACAACTGTTTCAGCTCACCCAAAAGCTCATC
Source organism: Pinus tabuliformis (assembly GCA_031772625.1). Classification (NCBI taxonomy): domain Eukaryota; kingdom Viridiplantae; phylum Streptophyta; class Pinopsida; order Pinales; family Pinaceae; genus Pinus; species Pinus tabuliformis. The sequence goes on along the minus strand of CM062811.1, from coordinate 885,619,908 downwards.
TTCTTCTGGGTTCGGTTGTGCGGTGGCAGTTAATCTCTCAGGAAAGGGTGGAGTAGGCTTTGGTTCACTCTCCTGATGGTTTTCCTCATCCTCTGGGGGAGGAGGTTGGCGATCTGGAAGAATCTTTCCATATCTAAGATTGATCTCCTGGATCTCCACAGCATAGGTAGGGCACGAGGTCTCCCCAGTATATACCTGCTGAGCCCGTCTATTGTTGGGGTTCGGGTTCGGTTGAGCAGGCATCTGAGGTTGCCTTGGAGGAGCAGGAGGTAAAGGCTGAGGTTGAACTGGTGGTGGAGGCAAAATGGCAGGAGGAGTGTTGTATTGGGGCCTCCACCCCGACTGAGGAGCACTCCATTGAGGTTGCGACTGGGTATGTGAGTGATATGGATGAGAAGTAGGTTGAGTAGGGTACTGAGGTGGATAAGACCATGGAGGAGGCATTGACCAGGAAGGATGAGCAGGGGGACCCCAGGAAGGCATGGGAGTCAAGTGGTTGGGGTTGTAATAAGCTTGAGATGCCCCTTGCATCCCCTGCTGATAAGGTCGAGATCCTTGAGGCCTCCTTTGGTTGATGAAGTAGAGAGGTTCAGTGGGGGCTTCAGTTCCCTGGTACATGGCTTTAAACCCAGGCAAGGTTGGACACTGATTTGTTGGGTGGTCCTCCTCACAAACGAAACACACTTCAACCGAATGCAATGGACATTCGTTCTTAGGGTGTCTTCTGGTGCACCTAGGGTAGAAGACAGCCAAGGCTCTCTCAGCTTCCTCTTTCTTTTGCTGGATCCTGAATGTGTCCAGCTGCATGGCAATGGTATGTCTCACCTCACTCTTAAGATCTTCTAATTGGTTTGTAAGCTCATGTTTGGAGAAAGGGACACCGGTGGAGAGGAGGTTTCCTCTACCTCGTTTTCTAGCTGCCCTGGAATGATTTCGAAACACAGTTTTGATGTCCTCATAAGGAAGTTGGTAAATGTCCCCCCCAGCTAACATGTGAAGGGTGTCTAGGAGATCTTCAGGGACTCCTCGGAGTAGAACCAACTTGAGGGATTCAGGGTCAAGTGTGCACCTGGCCCGTTTATAGCTAAGTTGGAACCTCTCCTCATAGTCCTCTAAAGACTCATCATTCCCCATGGTCATTCGAAAGATCTCTCCCTTGGTTTCCTTGGACCTACAATAATCCCTATACTTGGTATTGAAGGCTTGCTGCATCTGAGCCCAAGTGGTGATGCTATTCCCAGGTAATCCCATGAACCAGCGTAGTGCTGCATCCTTGAGAGTGGAAGGGAAAAGCTTCAACTTTTGCTCATCCTTAGTATATTCATAGGTTCGACAAAGGACAACAAACTCAAACAAGAAGGTATCTGGATCCTCAGTGGTCAGTCCATGGAAGTGAGGCAAGGTAGAGGGGCTAATGTTTTTCATTTTCATATCCCCATTGGTTTCTCGGATGGGGAAAGCTCCTTCTATTCTCTCATCTTCTCTCCCATTATCAGCCATGGCTTCAGATGGAGTGGTTTCTAACTCTTCTTCGTCTATAGGGTCTTGGTATATCTCGGGATGTTCACCTATAGGTTCCTCTAGGTCACTGTCACCAAAGAAGAGAGAAGGGTGACTTAGTGATGTGGTGGGGGTGTTTGGTAGGAATTTGCCTGATCTATCTCGGTTCCTACGAGGCATGAAAGGGAAAGGACTCTTCTCTGTTTTTAGTGCTTTTTCTTTTTTCTTGTACCTGCAAAACTGAAACAAAGTGATCTACAACTAACTAGATTGCTCAAATGAAATTTGTGGAATTGGAAATATTAATCTAGGAAAGCAGGAAATACTAATCTAAGAAAGCAGGAAATATTAATCTAGGAAAGCAGGAAATACTAATCTAGGAAAGCAGGAAATACTAATCTAGGAAAGCAGGAAATACTAATCTAAGAAAGCAGGAAAGATTAGTCTAGGAAAGCAGGAAAGTCTATGCTACTTTTGCATAATGGAAATGAAGCAAACTACTTAGCAGAAGGTAAGAGTAGGAAAGTAGAGGGAAAGCAACAGGTGCTAATACTCTGACGCTTCCCCGGCAACGGCGCCAAAAAGATGGTGAGCTCCAGTATTGTAGCAATAATGCTACAACTCCTGGGGCTTCCTGTCTCTTAATTTTATCAACCCGGTAGTTCGTACAAACTTGGAAGCGACGGTGCTGTATGCACAAGTACTAGCCCTTGTCGCAGCTGTCACTTGGTCAGCTGGCACAAGTCCGCTAGGGCTTAAGCCAACTTCTATAGGCTCACAGAAGAAGCTTTATCAATGATGGACGAAAGTTAACTCGAAGGAAGGCTACTCCATTTGACAAACTGAATCAAAAGCAACTTACAACATGTAAATCTATGAAACCCTAATTTAACTAGTCTATCCTCTACAATGCAAAGAATGTGGGTGCAACTCTTATGAATGCTGTCATTGCCTCTAACAAGTATAAATGCATGGGTCTAAGCTACTGGCATCATGAGAAATGTGTTTTTGGTGTTTTTCCTTTAATTGTGTGGAATGATTGTGACCTTGGCCTAATTAGGGTTTGATTGTGCAGGTGGGATGGAGATGGAAGGAAAGTGTGGGACAGGTTGGGGAGGCTTGGAGAGGTTCCTAAGGATCCTCAGCACCCATCCACAGAGGTCCCTCACGTTCAGAAGCTCGGCAATGAAGTGAATGGCCTCCTACAGGAAGGCTGCTGGGAATTCTACAGGATACTCTGTTTTCTACAGGATGGCTATGCACGTCTACAGGATGGTTGGTCGTGGAGGTTTTAGGAGTTGATGGAGTGTTGGAGTGGTGTGCGAGGCTAAGGGAGATGGAGATGGACCTAATGATGTCTTAGGAAATGGCAAGTCAGACGAAGGAAGGGTGCATGCAATGGGTTGATGTTTTGGAAGGGTGAAATCAACGAGAGTGAAGGAGATAGAGTTGTACGTGAAATGAGAGAGTTGGAGGGCAAGTGAGTGAGGTAGAGGATGAATAGAACTTGCAGGTGGATGGAGAAAACAACGAAGGAAGTGGCTTGAGAAAGAGCAGCGTAAATGAAACAAATGACCTGTGCATCAAAACAAGAGATTCATTAACCTATTATGCCATGAAACCTACAAATCCGAAATGGAAAACAAGAAATGAAACTAATGCGTGAGAGTGCAGTATGGATCAATGTCGAGAATATATGAATGGATTTTCAATAAAAACGTTCATGTGGCAACTTGCGTGGAGATGAAATGACTGCTGTTCTTTTTGGTGGCTGATCATGGTCTACACCCCAATCCCAACAGTGAGATGGCAGTGAGCCTTTTGCAACCTGTTTTTGATGGAGCTCCAAGAGATTTATTCTACCAACCTATCAAACTCGAATACTGAAAGCAAAGCATCATACCAATCCTATCTATGCTAATGAAAACAACTAAACTAACAAGCTGGAAATCCGAACTGCATAGGAAACTAAACAAACTCAAGTGCTGGAACTAATGGTAAATGCATTACAACACGGAGGAGGACTATGGCTCTCAGGTTGGGCCCTCACCTGAGAGCTATAGCTCCTTGAGAAAACTCAGAACTAACTCAAAAGTGGCCTTCTTTATTCATAATCTGATAACATGCCAAATTGGCTTACAAAAGAGAACGAAACTTGAGCTGTGCTCCAAAATTACAATAGTAATACGAGAGTTTCAACAACCTAACCAAGGCTAAGGCTTCTATACTTATACAAAACGATGCTCCAACAGATATCCATGATTCTAGGAGCTCGGCTGTTCAATCTATAGTTTAACTGCTGATCCTGTAGGATGGTCATAAATGCTGTTTCCTGTAGAGCAGTTTTGAACTGTTGTTCCTGTAGAACAGCTGGCCGTGTATTAAGCTCGGAGGGAGGCTGAAGTGGGCTCGGAGTTCTTGGTGAGGATCACGAGGGATGTCCCCCAAAACCGTGGACAACCTCTCCTTATGTCAGCAATGCCAACTCGTTGTCTCCTTGCCACCTTTTCGTTGTCTTTTGCTCCCTTTTAATGCCAAAACCTGGAATCACAATGCATTAGCTACGTGGATAAAGTGCCTATCCTTTCTCCTACAAACAACATGAATAAACTAAGAAGTGTATGCATAAACAATAAAAATGAATGGTTTGAGCAAGCAAAATAGGCCAAAAATGAGCCCAAATTGTACCAAAATTGGGGCTCATCAAGTACCCAAGGGAATAATGTAATAATGTGATGGGCCATAGTTAATAAAGAAAGTGGTTAACCCGCATCATGTAAGGGACCACACGTAATTAGGAATAATGTGATAAGCCCATTGTATTAGATATATGGTATTGAGGGACCCATAGTAATGACCCATGGTATTGTATGTATGAATCCTATATAGAGGCTAGAGACTCCCCATTGAGAGATGTCAAGGATTATTGTATTGACAAGCATATGGCTTGTGGAGTGTTCTCCTTCCTTAAGGAGTAGTTGTATGGTGTTTCCCTACCTCAAGGGTTTTATCAATAAAGAAGCATTTTCATGTTATATTATTGGATCGTTCTTGTTATTTTTGGGTATATTTCCTATTTTAATATATTTTCAGGTCATATCTACTGCAGGGGCGACTTTGAGAAGTGCAAAAGTAATCTTTTCCCAATTGGAAAAATTATGAACAGAAAATTATCCTTCTAGCAGATTTAACCATTTATCTACGACCTCTACATCTATTTGACCCTAAAATATGGAAATGTAAAAGTTAACTTGTACCTTAAAGGGTGAGGTGCTTCCAGAGTATCTGCTAGAAGGAGATGCATCATCCTTGGGTAGTCGCTGAAGGATATGGGCAAAGTTGTCCATCATCGTGTTCCTTTGTCGCTCGAAGGCTTCTTCAAGCATGATTTTGAAAGGATCTCCTGCCCCCTTGTCTTTCTTCACTTCTGCGATGGGAGGTCGTCGGGGTTTGCGAGGCTGGTCTTGCAAATGTTTGACCAACTCAAGCCCTAACTCCTTATATCTTGACCTCGTTGGGGACATGCAAAGAGAAACAGAGAAAGAGTAGACCGATCTAATACCACTAATCCAAATTTAAACTGGAACGCAGCAAATTACAGATGTAACCATAAATATAGAGATGCAACAGAAATAACACTTCATTTCATTAATATCAATTACTAAAATATGCTTACAAACAAAATTGAAATAAGACTAACTCGGGCAATGGTAGCTTATCTCTGAGAAGAGATGTGGTGGCTACATGCCTCTCAACTGTGTTACAATGAGGCTCAAGGGCCTATTTATTATTGAAAAACATGAGAAAACCCTAAACAACCAAAACCCTAACCCCAGGCGATGTAACACCAAGTGTTTTTGGGCCCCGTTGGGGTTAGTTGGGCAACCAACTTCTCGGGATCATAACTTGGTCATATTATCTTTTTTTGGCGCATACAATACCTTATTGGAAAGGCTTCTCTGAGTACTACAGGTTTTTCCATAGGGCATCTCCATGGCATAGACTTGTAGCAGACCTCAAAAAAATGTCGTTTAGGGGGTCAAAACTGCACTAGAAGTTCAGGACCCGAAAAATGCTAAAAATAGTAAATGTTGAAATAAACAAGGAAACAATTGAAACCAACTAGAGGTCTAAGTTGAATAGGTGGGTGGCCACCAATATCCACCTGTATCAGTGTCTCAGGAAAACCTTTACTGAATATCACATCGTAGCCACTGTCTTCCAACACAACTATGGAAACATATGTGAGCCTGAGAGGGGAGCCACTCCCTCTAAAAAGTAATTGTACCAATACCAGTCGTGTTATAGCTTCCATCATCTCCCATCTTGATGTGTATTTGAATATCCTTCTCCTATAAGTCACTAATTTTTTTTTGTTCCTTGTCATGTGGAATGAGGCATCGTTGTCGAGATACCACACACTACCCATCACAGTGCTTGCCATGCATGCAATGAGGGTAAAATCAAGTTCGAACTATGAAGCCAAGGCTTCATCCACTACTCCTCCTGTGGTCTTCTTGCTTTCCTTCTTGTGTGGACACTTTGTTGCATAGTGCTTGAATTCATGACAGTGAAAGCACTTGATTCTGGACAAGTCTTTCTTCTTTCCCCCTTGACTCGAATCTTCTTTTGATTAGGATTTATTCCCCTTCCCTTTATTTTCCTTTCCATCCAAGGCATAGTTCTTCTCATCCTCACCCTTGGATGAGGTCTCGTCTCTGGTGTTCTGCCTTATTTCTTCCTGCACTAGATTAGACCATAATTGCTCCCAACTCGGTAGTTTATCTCTACCATTTACCGAATCTTGATAGCTATGCCATCTCTTGGGAAGGCCCAAAAGGGCTAGAGATACCAATTCTTCTTCAGGGATATTAACATCGACGCTTCCAAGTTCATCACTACACTGTGTAAATATTCTCGGGTACTGTGGAATTGTGTCATTCTTTTGCATCTTGATACTTCGATGATTGTCCTTGAGTGCCAGCTTCATGTGGTCACTATTGTTCTCGAACAATTCTATTGGTGCTTTCCACATTGCAAACAGAGTCTCTTTTCCATGGATATTTGAGACAATATGATCCCGAACTCCCTCCAATATGATTCTCCTCGATTTAGCCACATCCTTCTTCCACTTAGCAAGATTATGGGCATCAGATGCTTGGGGTTTTTCTACATCTATCTTGATGTATTCTATCATCCCATTATCATCCAATATTGCCTCCATGCAGCCCTTCAATGCAACAAAGTTTGAGGTTCCTTCCAAGGCATACTCAAGCCTGAGTCCATTGAAATCCATCTTCTCAGTTCCAAAGAAAACTTGCAACATTGATCTTCAAATTCAAATCTCCTGCAATGACAACTTCAGAATCTCTGCTCTAGAGTGATTCCAAGTTTGATACCATCTATGAAATTAGTGTATAGATTCAATATTGCTCATGAAATTTACTAAATCATTACACTTGAGGCTATTCTATTGATTTTCGAAAGTTAATTCACCATCAAAATCAAGAATCATAGACATGGAAAAGGAAACATAACACATGCACAAATATTTATCTAGGGGAAAGTAACTACTCAAAACCCCTTACTATCTATATTGCATTAATCAGAGAATAAAGAATAAATACAATGCTTACTCAATCTTGAGCACACCCTGCGAGTGTAAAGTCTATCCCTCTGCCTCACTCACAAAACCTAACCCAACACTTAGCCAATTTCAAGTCTTCCCAAGATCATATTTATTTGCGACGTTCCCTTGGGAAATTGACCCTATTTTTTTAGGAATTTTGCACCAAGGAATTGCGTAATAGCCTTAGGTCAATCTTTGGCTGCATGCACCACTTGTACACATGGGAATATGCTAGAGATGATAATACTCTCTCTTGGAATCTCGATCTCATCTCAGTAACTCAAATTCTCTACATGCAACAATTATTTTGAGTTGATTGATCCGATAATTGGGTAATCATTTAGTGTGGTTGAAGTTCCACTTCCACAATTTAACCTCCACTAGTTCTTCTGATTGTTAGAACTAAATAAACTAATAATAACTCAAATTAAATGAAATAGATTTCTACAAATTAGAAATCAATCATGTAGAACTAAACTCAAGTGTCTCCAACTCAAATTTACTGAGTTAACTGAGCAACAAGAGCCATGTCACCTCAATTAACAACCCCCAAGTATTTTGTTGAAATAGAAATTCAAATTTTAATCTAGTTTAGCCAAGGCAAAGTCAAAATTAGATTTTCTTTCTACATTTTCAACAATGCCAAACTACTCCCTTCATTTTTATAAAAAAATAAAGGACCCCTCCTTCAAATTTTTACTATTCCTTCTAGTTGTTTTGGATTTGATTGGAATGGGCTTAATGAACAAGTTTTTATTAAGTCATATTTGATTGGAATGAGCTCAACAAATGATGCTTGGAATTTAAGAAGTCAAGATGTATTTATCTTGAGAATGAAGGGTAGAAGTGTGAGAAGCTAACCTGAGGGTCAACAAGGGAGATCACTTTGACACAGAAACTATAATTAGCTTGATGTTTGGGAAGGATTAATATAATTCCTTCATCTATGATGACAAGATGAAAGCGATGTGGAAAAGAAATGACCTAGAACTTGTCACAAGATTTAAGGGTGTAGATGGCTCCATGATACCTCAGAAGGAATCTAGCTCGATACAATAGATGCAAAGGAAAGAGGAAGCCATGTAGCTATGAATAACAAGTAGTTGTTACTCTTATAAAAGTAAGCTATAAGACTTGTGATGTTGAATTCCAAGTTAGAAAGGAAGTCAAGAATCTCCTCTGGTTTTCAGAGGAAGTAAAGGAGTCTCATTGAATAGGAGTAAGGATCTATTATCTGATTAAAATGAGAATAGGGATATTCTCTCTAGTTTAGAGGGGGGGTGATGATGGACATCACATGTGCATTATCTTCTTCATGTATTGTGTACTTGACCAAGACTAACAAAAGTAAGTCTAAGTGAAGGCCATGAAAAGAGAATGGCGGAGGATTGGATAAGAATTTGTGATTTCCTTGAGGATGGACAATCCAAAAAAGGAAAGGTACCTACACTATTTGAGGATGAGACATGTATCCAAGATAAGAGTGGTTGAGGAGATCCGATATTCTTTGAGGATTTAGAAATGGAAATTCAAGATAAGAATATTCCTAAAAGGACATACCTTGTGAACATTTGGATGGGGTATGTGCCTTGTAGAGGTAGTGTGGTATCACACATAAAGCCTCCTAGCATAATTCTCTTGAATGAATATGAGCTTGTCTTGTTAGGCCTCAAAGACAGTGTTGGTCATAATGATGATGATTATCATTGGCTTATCAATCTGACTCTTCTTATGCGAACTCTTCTATTTGAGAATGATGTTGTACTTGATGTATAATTATGAATACATCCCTAGTTAAGAGGGAGTGCTGGAAAAGTTACTAGTTTCGGTCTTCATAATTATTGTTGCACTCATTTCAATATGCATCTTATGTAACAAACAAAAGAAGAAAAGAAAAATTTATTGTAAAGCATGAGTTTCATGGTCTTTATTGATGGTCTTCTATGTAAAAGCATGTTCTTCATGCTTCTAGAGTTTGTTAGGTAATATGATTTATTGTCATGAATTAAGAGAGTCAACATCATATTTATAAGACCCTTCGAGGAAAAATATATCCTGTAAAGGAATTAATTTTGAGTCTAGAAAGTCCTGGAAACTTCAAAAGTACAAGTCAACCCTAGCAACATCAAATTGACCTAAAGGAGGGAATTCGACCCCTTGGAAGGGCTATAAATAGAGACAACTTCGACCTCATTTGGCACACACACTCAACCACAGGTTCGATCTCAAGAAGGGAAGTTCAATCTATAACTGGGAAGTAGAAGAAAAGTAGAGTGAAGGTCTAGAAGGAGAAGAAGGAGGAATAAATCTTGTTTTTGGGCTCTATCTCTCTCACACGTGCAAAATTCTAGGGTTTTTGCAACTATAAAGTGGGCTGAAATTGCAAGTCCAAGTTGCAGTAGTATGAGTTGCACTATCAAGTTGTTGAGAGAAGGTATAATCTCTCGACTTTGTTGACCTTGGGAGGATTTGTCTTGCTCAAGGAAGGATCTCTTGAAGAAGCTGGATTAGGGTTTTGGTAGTAGCTACAGGGCCGAAGTTGCAGGACAAAGTTGCAGAACAAAGTTATAGGGTCGAAGTTGTGGTTGAAGTTGCAGCTAAAATATGGTTGATGTAGGATTGAGATAAGGGCTCACTTGGTACTTGGAGGAGGACTTGGTCTAGATTTTAGATCTTTGTTGTCTCATTTGAAGCAGATTCTATAAGAAGAGAAAAGTTTTATGGGTTTTCCCCTTGGAGGGGATTTTCCCTGACTTCTATTGTCTTTATTATTTTTTCTCTTGATATTTGGAACGTAATATCTGTCCATTGTCTTTACTATTTTTGCTCTTGATATTTGTTTGATAAAAAAGATCTAATAAAAAAACACAAGAATAATAAAATTCATAAGCAAGTATTAAAATTAAGTAAAATTGGAATTAATAGATGCCATATTACATTTTCCAACACAATCGTCATATCCAATGCCAAATTCTATAATGCAACTAACACCTTCATGATTTCAAACTTTAGCAGATTGAGAATCTCACTGGCAAAAGCAAATCAAATTTGAATCCCTGTTAAAGAGGCCTAACAGAATCTTGACTATATTTCGTCCCTCATGTTTATTCTTATGAAAATAATCAAATATGAAAATTAGGCCAACTATAACCATGATTCTCATTATAGGAAAACTAAAACATTCAATTGATCATGCGCCCTTGACAAAATGAACAATAGATTGAAACAATGAATTTGCAGGTTGCAGCTTTTAAGTAGTTGGATCTGAAAAACAAGTCACTGAAATCGCTGATGTGATCGATCTGGCATAGAGAGTCTCTTGAGGATAATGTGGCCGGATACGATGCAGAGATGTTGGGATTTTATCGCTATGCATCTCCAATTCATACGTAAAGATTGCATTTTGAGAACTTCGACATTTTTGTACTGTTACACCATTCGATTTCCCAGTGCAGTCGTGACTTGACTGAAGGCCGTTCATATCTCCCAATGCAGTCGTGACGTGATTTGGAAGGCCATTCATATCATAATTTCATGTTAGCATCTCCAACAGTGCATTGTATACTTGGAATTTCTCCTGTGTTGACTTGACTAACGTGGACAATTCGAAATTCTAGTAGAATTAGATTCATGTGGTTTACCTAGGAAAGTTGGCAACCGATATTTCTGGAGAACTTTCCCATATAAAAAGGTTTTGGACGTAGAGATAATGGAAACATTAAATGTGTGAAAGGGAAGTTTAAAGTCACATGGTAAGCATCCTTCGTATACCAGCGGCCTTATAATATTTGACATCAACATTGCATCGAATGCAAATTTATGATATTTGACAACAACCCATAATGACTAGAAGGATATCTAATGTGAATGGATCAAGCATGTCATGTTGATGTCTCAAGTCGGACTTGGTTAATATTGTAATATTTTTGGTATTTCAAATATAGTATACTAGAAAATTCACAGAAAGGTAAAAAAATAATGCCGAAGCCAATGCCTTGAAAGCTTTGCTCCAGTGCCGACCCTGACAATTCCATTATAGTCGTGGGGTACGGAAACTTCACCTACGAATTCGTTTCAACGGTTGTTTGAAGAAATTTGCAAAGTACATTGATGGAATAGAAGGTTTGAGAAGATAATCTCACCACGAACAAATCTCACTACTAAATGCATACACATAAGGTTTTTCAAACTTTCCAATGAAAAAATCATTAGTCATTTCTTTGAGTAGAGCTAAATTTCTTCTTGATGACAGATATGTAAATAGACTCATAGACGTCAGTGAGGTGCATACAAATCTTTGAGAAGGAATCCACGTCTTAGAGAAATGTTGTTGGGCTCAGCAATCATCCTAACCAATTGAAGAGCCTCCTTTTCGTGTGCCTCCCTCCAATTTAAATTTGACACTTAGCAATGTTCACAACGTCTATGGTCACGGTTATTTGATTCAAATAGAATTGAAGGCCAGGAATTTTGGACAGAAAGACTGATGAGCATAATTAGGCTGTTGTTGGGACTAAGGAAGGTGTTTTCAGTATTTAGAAAGACGTCATTGTCAGTTCCTCCAGTACGGTCGAGTATTGGAGCAAGAGGAATGGGAACGACAACAAAGGAGGTGGAATTGGAGAAGAGGGATGCTCTTCCAGAAGTGGAAAGAGGGATACTCTTCAAGAAAAAGAAATCTAAATTCATCAATCGACCACACACATAAACCACATGATCAACGGTCAATACCCCATGTGTAAGCACCCAATGACTCACCTATTCCTTCCCCGACTAGGTGGCTATATAATGCATTCCTTGATGATTTTCTTGGCAAAGGTCCTCACAAATCTTTGTGGTTCTCTCTTTGAAACTTTATTTTCTTTCGTTGCTGCCTAAATATTTTTTATCTAGTGTAGTTGTTTTCTAGGGTGGAATTAACAATACATACATATTACAATCATGTGTGTTGAAGCTAGGAAATATTAGATTAGCATGAATGAATTTATACGTATGCAATTTTCAGCTCTAATAGTGGTAATAACAATGTGTTGCTCCCCATGGACCCCCTGTCGATGGGACCGTTGTTCGAGGAGAAGATGGTGAGTGTGCATAGCAGGGCATGCATGGCTCCTACTACCAAGAGGTGATGGTTCAAACCATCCAAAGGTGCGATGTTTTTCTGTGTGAAGGTGTAGAGTCCACCTTCGATGTATTGGAGTCAGAGGTCACCCACAATGCAATTGTGTCGGTGGTATTCGAAAATCTAATTATTGTCCTTTGCCACGTGGTCAAAAATGGTTGGACACAGGAAGATGAAAAATACCTTTAATGTAATCAACATCATCTTACACTATGTGACAACCCAACCCAACTTGATAGCTTCTAATATTCCATAAACTATTTCCCAGAATAAATCAATCCACTTGTGAGGCCATGTCATTTCTCAAGAACTTAAGCCTTACTGAACACAAACAATATACCACTCACCTCCACATAGCATATTCCATCCTCATCACTTTTTGTATAGTCTTAAATTTTATTATTTAAATTGTAAAAAAGTAATTTGAATATATATATATATATATATATATATACCAATTAAAAAAATCTACATAAAAATACAATTATTTACCATAATTGTTTTTTAAAAATAAATAACACTAACCTCAAAGGAATTAGCACATGCAAATCCATAAAATTTCACCAACAACCTAAAATTAATAAAACAAATTTTCACAACATGTTTCTCAATACAATCCCAACACTAAAACAAATTTTCACTAACATATTTCTCAATACAATCCCAACACTAAAGAGAACACAAAACTACAACATTGAAACATATTTTTAAATCACACGTCATCATTATATCCACACTTAGCGTTGTCACAGGGTTTAAAAGTGAAATTTCAAAGGCATACAATAAATCAATTGAATGTTTAACATTTTCATCAGCGTTTAAGCAAAAGATCCATGAATGGAATGTTTGCTCCTACAAATTACAACAATGGAATTTCCCCATTTTGAAGCGTTTGATATTACAACAATGGTTCAATTTAAAAGGGATTAATGGAATAATTTCCTCATTTTGAAGCGTTTGATATTACAACAATGGTTCAATTTAAAAGGGATTAATAGAATGTTTGTTCCTACAAATTACAACAAGAATGAATCACAAGAACTTGGTATCTTTAATAGGCTATTGTAATGACTTCATAGAGTTTATGCTTATTTATGAGAACACGTCTGAGGATCTATGAGAGGCCACCTTTATGGTAAATATAAGGGTATATGTAATTGAGAAATATGTTTAATTGTATAATTAGTATATAAAGTTATCATGTGGTTTTCTTTCCCATAAATTTACATTGGGTTTTGTTTCATATCAATTTGGATGTCAAACTCTGCACTGCTCAAATTTAATAATCATAAAATAAACATGTTAATCAATATTCATTTTCTTTTCTTTTCTCCAGGTTGTAGTGTAGAATATTACGCACTAGATTGGAAAACAAGGCTTAAAATAGGTTCAGATGCAGCAAAAGGTAACTTTATTTTGTGATATGGGAGGTGGTGAGATTGTTTTATATATTGTATAAAGTAAATAACATCGGCTAACTCGATTTCTGTTTTATATTGCAATGGACCACATGGAATGCAATTTGTATCCAAAGGGCTGTAATCCCTACAAATGGCTTGCACCCCAAAGATAATTCACAGGTACGTGAAATCCGCCAACATCCTTTTAGACAACCACATGAATGGAAAGCTGGGTGACTTCGGTATTTCGAGGATGACAATTGATCGCGAGGCTACTCATGTCACCATAATAGTGAGAGGAACGACATGATACCTCGATCTGAGTATGTAATACATATAAATTTTAAAATCTTCTTGCGATTGGAAAAAATAAACGAGCCAAACCGATTCTTGTTAACTTATTATGACTTTCATTTTTGTTTTCACCGTACTCAGTGACACTATTTTCAGTTTTGTTTTCACAGTGCTTTTAAACTAACCTTCTGTAGGAATTGTTTCTGGTATTTCAACACACAGATGTTGACCGAGAAGAGAGACGGGCATATTTTTGGAAAGGAATTTGATATTTGTTAGAATGACTTAAACGTTGACCATGTCAGTGTGATTGAATGGGTTGAAAATTATTTTATTGTTCGGAACAGATTGCCTGATTTACCTCTCAACTTGTTAGATTTGAGAGTGTTAAAACAATTTGTTCCGATTTCCCTTAAAACCAACTTTACATTTTCCTAGAATCCCAACTGATATCGTGATAATATGGTGAACCAATAGACTTGCAGGATCGACTCCGGACTGACCACAGTAACCTCCCGTGGAACTAGGGCTAGCGCTGGGGCTTTTTTTCTAGTAATTCCCTCTCCTCAGTGGATAGCTCTAACTCGGGCTTCTTTTACAGTAGTGCCCTCCCCTCGGACGAGCGCTATAACTTTGACTTCTATACATTGGAAAATATGTGTAAATCTCGATCAAAACAGTAGAAGAATGTGCATCAATAGAACCTTAATTTTGTTAAATTTGAGGTCTAAAGTGACATGGAAATCAATGGCATTCATATGAAAAAAATGATTCAGGGAGGATATGCGGAGAGAGTGCTTCTTACTCAACGACAGATGCCGAAGATGTTCAAATGATATGCTTGATGTAACACAACTCTCTATTTTCGTGAGAATTTAGAAGCCTATATACACAGACCTTCCATTTTTAAACCCTTAAGCAGAAAGCTCCTAAAGTCCACAGACCCTTCGATCAAGAACCTGAAATCCAGATTCATGAACCTCACATTCCCCTGTTGGTGTGATTGAACTAGTTGAAAATGAGTTAAACTGTAAATTAAAGCAGAGAATGCTGAGGAAAAGAGGAAAATTTTAAAAAGAAGGGGATTTTGCCTCAAAAATCAGTTGCAGAAAAAATATAGCAACTAGACAGAGGCTTAAATAAAACACAAAAATTTACTCCCCATAAAACAAAATAAAACAATATGGTTATGGTAAATCTACTCATGAATGTCTAAAACTATATTGCAACAAACCATACTTTAGCTTATGATATAAAACATACTCCAAGTAATCAAAAATCTTACTGCTATTTACACTTCCCTAGGGGTTGTAGAGTAACTCTCTGTAAAACTCAGTAAGAACTTGTTTTCACATGCCCACCAATATTTTCTTCACGATTTTCTCCTCACTACTTCACAAACTTACACACGACTCCTCTCACAGACAAAAGTCTTTTACATTCATATTTATCCAAAACATACAACTTTGACTCATTTATTCATGACAAAGATATTTAAGACACAAGATGGGCGATTATATAAAATGAGGGATTTTCTGAACTTGCAGAGGTTGCCTACTGCAAGTAGGAGTTGCACAGTAAATATTAGAACATACATTTTACCAACTTTGTATTAGGTGCTTTAACTATGTGATGTGTTGTGGAATGGTCAACTTGTACTTCTGCTTAGAACTTAGTCCTTCTGGCTACAAACAAAATCATAACTTGCAAAAATCAACTGGGAAAGTAAGGTTGTTGTCAGTAGGAGTTGCACAGTAAATATTAGAACATACATTTTACCAACTTTGTATTAGGTGCTTTAACTATGTGATGTGTTGTGGAATGGTCAACTTGTACTTCTGCTTAGAACTTCAGTCCTTCCGGCTACAAACAAAATCATAACTTGCAAAAATCAACTGGGAAAGTAAGGTTGTTGTCAGTGTGTTCAACGCAGTGGTTGGGATTAATTTTCCAACACTCCCCCTTAATCACAACTGCTGCGATTGAAAATTCCTAAACAATGTCTGGGATAAACAAAATTTTCAGCTGCCAATGGCTTTGTGAAAATATCAACAAATTGTTCTTGTGACCTGCAGTGCTGCAACACAATTTTACCATTGTTAATCAACTCTTTGATAAAATGATATTTAGCATCAATGTGCTTGGTCCTCTTGTGAAAGATAGAATTCTTTGAAAATGCAATTATGAAAGTGTTATCACAGAAAATAGTTGTTGTTCCCTCTTGTTTGTGGCAAAGATCCCTCAACATCCTTCTCATCCAAACTGCTTGACACGTTGCTGCTGTTGCAATGACATATTCAGCTTCTGTTGTTGAAAATGACACTATTGACTACTTCTTGGAGGCCCATGAAATGGCTCCCAAACCCAAATGAAAAACACATCCTGACGTGCTCTTTCTATCATCTACACTTTCTGTCCAGACACTATCAGTGTAACCAACCAGCCTAAAATCGTTTGTTGCGGTGTACAAAATACCATATTCTTTTGTCCCATTGACATACCTTAGAATCCTTTAGTTGCTTTCCAATTTGTTTCCTTGGGTTTCTCCATGAACGTCGACACCAAACTCACTGCATACATTATATTCGGCCTAGTGGCGGTCAAATACATCATGTTTCCCACCATACTCTTGTATAATGTCAGATTGACATTGTTGTTGCAATCTTCTTTTCTCAACTTCAACCCCATGACAGTTGGAATTGGTGTGGGCTTGTTGTTCTACATATTAAACCTCTCCAAAATGTCTGCTACATACTTTTCTTGGGAAATAAAAATACCATTTCTTTTGTTTACTTCACTTCTATGCTCAAAAAATATCTAAATAACCCCAAGTTAGTCATTTCAAACTCACTTTTCATGACTTCTTTGAAATCAACGATGAGGAAATCATCACCACCTGTAAAAATCGAATCATCTGCATATAAAACAACAATAAGAAGCTTGCCATCACTCTTTTTGATGTAGAGAGTAGGCTCACCATCACTTTTGTCGAAACCATTGTCCATCAAGTAAGTGCCTGTTCTACTATACCATGCACATCGTGCTTGCTTTAGCCCATAATGAGCTTTCCTCAATCGATACACTTTGTCTTCTTGGCCTTCTACCTCATAACCAGGTGGTTGCGCAACATACACTTCTTTTTTCAGCACTCCATTCAAGAACATTGATTTTACGTCCATTTTATACACTTTCCATTTATGTTGTACGTCAATCGCCACCATTGTATGTACTATCTCCATCCTCATGACTGGCGCAAATGTCTCCACATAATCTCTTCCATGTTGTTGTTTTTATCCTTTAACAACTAGCCTTGCTTTATGCCTTTCAATCTTACCATTGACATTGCTCTTGGTCTTATAGACCTACTTCACTCCAATAACTTCTTTTCATTACAGAAAGTCCACTAACTCCCATGTGTCATTATTTCCTATTTCTTCCTCCATTGTCATAACCCATTTTTCTTCTTTGAATGTATCTTAAAAATGGTTTGGGTCATCTACATGAAAAAATAATTCAAATAAGGAATTTACACCAACGTTACTATCAACTTCATCTTACTCATAAATTTCATTTAAATTTTTGAATTTTGGTCTTCTTTCACTTGTTGAAGATGAGATTGACATGTCACTTGGTGTTGCACTTTGTAGCATGCTTGGAGAAACACTTTCTTGACTGCATGACATTGTCTTATTATTTGTTGATGGTATTATTTGATGCATGCTTTATTACACTTGAATAGGAGTAGAGGGAGTCACTGTTGAGGAATCACTTGTTGTTGCCAATTCCTCTTTGTCCTCATGTGGTATACACGCTTTCACATTGACTCTATTCTCTAAACTTCCATCTCATGCTTCATCTTCTGTGAACTGCACATCTCTGTTGATTGTGACCTTCTTGGTTGATGGAGTGTAGAGATTGTATGCCTTGGATTCATCACTATATCCAACAAATATGCATTTCTTCCCTTGTTGTCCAACTTCTTCCTCAACTCATTCGGAACATGTGCATATGTCACACATCCAAAGACTCTCATGTGAGTGACACTATGCTTTCTTCCACTCCATGCCTCTTCAGGAACCACATTCTTGAAACTTTTGCTTAGACACCTATTAATGATATACGCTGCACAAACGAAAACTTCAGCCCAATAATCATTTAGAAAATGCTTTGCCTTCAACATACTCCTTGCCATTTCCATAATGGTCCTATTCTCCCTTTCTGCGACACCATTTTGCTAAGGTGTACACCTTGTTGTAAATTTCTAGCGAATTCCATGCTCCCTACAAAATAAAATGAAGTCATTTGAGATGTATTCGCCACCTCTTTCAGTCATAAGGACTTTGATGTAGTGTCCACTTTGCTTCTCAAGAAGAGCCTTGTATTGGCGGAAGCGCTTAAACATTTCACTTTTGTGTTTTAGGAGATAGACCCTTGTCTTCCTTGTGTAGTCATCTATGAAGATCAATAAATAGTAGCTACCACCAATTGATGGTGTCTACATTGGTCCACATAAATCCGAGTGGACAATCTCAAAAGGTGCCTTTGCCCTTATTTAGTTTCCTACTGGAAATGTTTCTCTATGATGTTTGCCCAAGATATATCCTTCACATAGGTTGTCCGACTTTTCTATGAGTGGCATTCCTTTCACCGTTCCTTTCCTATGTAGAAAATTCAAACCTCCAAAGTTGAGATGACCAAATCTCAAATGCCATCACCAATTTTCATCTTTGACCTTTGCTTGATAGTTCACTTGTGTAACAACTGCAACTTTTATTTCATCCTCTTGTGAATACATTGATAGTTGTGCTTGTGCACCTTCTTCCTCCAAATCTGATCTTATCTTTAGGGGAAACA
The DNA here is from genome assembly GCA_031772625.1 of Pinus tabuliformis. NCBI lineage: Eukaryota > Viridiplantae > Streptophyta > Pinopsida > Pinales > Pinaceae > Pinus > Pinus tabuliformis. Next base: position 885,601,109 of record CM062811.1, on the reverse strand, counting down.
TTCTATTGCTTGTCATTTGTACTTTTGGAATCAAATGTCTACTTGGAGGCTTATCCCAAATTGTGCACTCATCATTTTTGAAAAAGACATTGTAGCCCTTTTGTATGACCTGTCCAAAGCTTATGAGGCTATGCTTCAAACTAGGGACAAAGTAAACATCTGAGATGTACTTCTTCTCCCCCTTCTTTGTTAGAATGTTGACTCTTCATTTTCCCATGACAGAGACTTTGCTATCAGTGCCTAATGTCACTTCAGGTTTCACACTTTCATCTAGATTGGAAAACATTTCTATGTTCCCTCACATGTGGCTGTTGCACCCTGAATCTAAATACCATATATCACTTTGTTTTTCTTGTGCTACATTACAAGTTAATTATCATGGTTCTAATTTTCCTTTATGAAATTTACATTTGGTTTGCATTAGGAGAATTTTGAGGTCTAAAATGGGCCTCCTAAGAAACATGTATAGCCAAAATAAACTTTATAAGAACCAACAGGATCGAAGATGATGACGTAAACTATGGGGGATTATTCACCATTTTTGCAGTAAAAAGTTTTAAAAAATAATTAAACTTCTTTTTCAACTCGTATTTTCAACTTATCTCCCTAAGGTTTTACTCAAAGTTCGAGTGGGAGTACTCGTTGGATGCAACATTTGATTCCTCATCCAAGGAGTACACATGTTGCATATTTTCAATGGACCCTACTACATGAAAAATGAGAAATACATGAAAAACATGATTGCAATCACGTTTTTCATATATTTCTCATTTTTCATGTAGCATGGTTCATCGAAAGTATGAAACATGGGTACTCCTTGGATGATGAATCAAATAATGCATCCAACGAGTATTGCTGCTCGAAATTTGAGTAAACGCATAGGGAGATAAGTTGAAAATACGAGTTCAAAATATAGTTTTTTCATTTTTCCCTCTAAAATTTGATGATGTAATATAATCTTGTTTTATTATTTTCACTATTATTTTATAATTTCATTAGGAGGCCCATTTTAGATCTCAAATTCCCCTAATGTTACTAATGTCATATTGCTTCTTTCTACATTCATTTTCATAATGACCATACTTGTTATAATAATGACATTGAACTTGAGATTTATCATACCTCTGACCTTATGCTTGATTTTGGCTTGTGCCTTGACTTGGATTTTGATTGTTGCCCCTTCCACTTGAGCTTGAAGGGCTTCTTCTTCTACCCCTGTGTGGGCTTCTTCCACCTCCTCTAGCATATGATCTTCCTCTACCTCTACCTTGACCAAATGAAACTTGTGTCTTGAAGGCATGCTCCAATGAGGAGCTTGATGCTCTGTTCATTCTATGTTCATGAGAAATTGGTGATGCATGAAGCTCATCCACTAAGGACTATGAGAGGTCCTTTGTCTCTTCTATGGCCACAATAATAGCATCAAACCTTGCAGGTAGACTTCTCAGAACTTTCTCAACTATTCTTCTTTCCTCAAGTGTCTCACCATGAGATCTGATTTGAGTAACTAGTCCAATTACATGTGTACAAAATGAGTCTACATTCTCAAACTCTTTCATACAGATTATCTCAAAGTCTCTTCTCAGCGTTTCCAGTTTTGTTGTCTTGACTTTTTCCATGCCTTGGTGGGCTTTCTGGAGGGTTTCCCATTCTTGCTTGGACTTCGTTGCTACTACAATCCTTGGGAAAATAGTTTCATGAACTGCTTGAAAAATGTAGAAGAGAGATTTTGCACCATTCTTCCTCTTGTCCCTCAATAAATCCCTTTCTCCCTGAGACGAGGCATTGTATGCTGTTGCTGTTGGTTCTTGAAAACCATTCTCCACCAAATCTCAAATGTCTTGAGAAGAAAACAGGGCCTTTATTGTAATGGCCCAATAATCATAATTTTTCCCATTAAATTGAGGTATCTAAGCATTAGTCAAGCTTCTGCTTGATGTTGCCATTTCTGAGTATAAAAATAACTTTGTGGTAAATCTACTCGTGAAAGTTTAAAATCATATTGCAACAAACCACACTTTAGATTATGATATAAAACATATGAAAATATATTCGCTTGGTGATTTCTGAGTGTAAAAAAACTTTCTACTTGGTAAATATACTTAAAAAAATTTCTTGTAAATCTACTCATGAAAGTTTAAAATCATATTGCAAGAAACCATACTTTAGATTATGATATAAAACATATGAAAATATATTTGCTTGGTAAGTGGAGGCTACAGCTCCAAGTAAAAAAAAGATCTTACTTCGAGTAACTCTTTGTAAAACTTCGTAAGACCTTGTTTTCATGTGCCCACCAATATTTTCTCCACGATTTTCTCCTCACTACCTCACAGACTTACACACTCGACTCCTTTCACATACAAAAGTCTTTTACATTCATATTTATCCAAAACATACAACTTGGACTCATTAATTCATGACAGAGCAAATATTTAAGACACGAGATGGGCGATTATACAAAATGAGGGATTTTTCTGAACTTGCAAAGGTTTCAGACTGCAAGTAAGAGTTGTGTAGTAAATGTTTGAACATACAATTTACCAACTTTGTATTAAGTTCTTTAACTATCTGATGTGTTGTGGAATGGCCAGCTTGTACTTCTGCTCCGAACTTTTGTCCTTCCCCCTGTAAAATCACAGCTTGCAAAAATCAACTAGGCAAGTATGGTTGTTGGTGGTGTGTTTAACGCGATGGTTGGGATTAATTTTCCAACAGATTTGAGCAGTGATGCATGAAAATGTTGGCATTTGTTCATAAAGTTCACATCCCCTGTTGGTGAGAGTGAATCCGTCATGTTCCTGTTCTCACCCTTGACAGACAGGGAACCCCAGTGAAGAAACTGGTGCGCAGGTGACCGATCCGAGGTGTGCCTAGCAATTCACGTCGGTAGCGCAACTAGCAGTCAGACAATGTTAACACAAGAAACCACCGTAAAATTGTCATCCACATGTCATAATTTAATATGGTGAAGGAAAATGAAATTGAAGTTCACTGATTGGCCTCAGTGAACAGTGTTTACATCGAAAGCCATAGAGAGAACGCCTTCCGCATATAAATATTAAGTATATATGTGTACTTTAAAATTTTCCCCATAAAATATAACGCAACATGCTTTTAAGTATAGTTTATTACGTACATGTTTACTTTTGTGTTCTTTCCCCCAAATATATATATATATATATATATATATATATAAATATATAATTATAATAGATTTATAATATATACATATATTAAAATTTTATGAATAGGGTTATTTTATATATGTACAAATATAATTTTTATCATGAATATTGAATGTATAAGAAAATGTTTTTATTATTTATTAATATTTATCTATTTTTAAATATACATTTGATTTTAGATAAGAATGCCATGTAAAGTCTAAACCAAGACCAATTAACTAAAAAAAAACCATGAAAACAAAGTGTCAAAATGACGAAAATAGAAATTACTAGTGAGAATCATTGAAATTTGATTCATTAGAATATTGTTGAAATGCGAGGTACTCAACCAAAGCAACAATTTTGAAATGTGGGGGCACAAAATGTGTGAAGTCATGAAGTATACCCTAAAGGACCTAGAAGCTTGAATCCCATATGATGATGATAGGGGAGACCATGTATCAATCAAGTGCAATAAATAGGGATATTTTCTAAAAATTGTAACAAGGGCTCCATCATTTTGACTCAAAATGTAAGAGAGTTGTTGGCAAGCCAACACTCTCTAATTACAATTAGACATTCTCTTTAAATGGAAAAAATGTAAGAGATTTGTTGGCAAGACAATACTCTCTAAATATAATTAGAAATTTTGTTTAAATACAATTAGATATTTTCTTTAAATGCCATTCAACATTCAGCCACTACTTCAAAATGGCCATAATTTTTAAAACAACCCTTATAAAATATTAACCTTAGCCAAAAAAAAAAAAAAAAACTGCTCATCTTTCTCTATTAAATATAATATAATTTATAATAATAAAAATAATATATTTTACACAATTAAACTATAACCTTAAATTATTTTATTTATCAAAATATATAATAAATAAAACAAAAAAATTATTTTATATATAATATAAACCTTCCTCCCTTCCTCCCTCCATTGCTTTAAAAACTAAATAAATCTACTCAACGATAATACCCAATTTATAAGATATTTACAATCACGTGCCTGAATATCTTAATATTTTAATTTTTTAGACAAGCCATCTTCAATTTACTTAACTGCCCTTTTTATTCATGTCTCTTTCAACATGTGGATGTAGGTATGTGGATTTTTTATTTTTTGAATCAATGAACAGTATTGAATGTTCACGGAATATACTTCATCTTCACCTGCCCACGGCTGTGATTTGTCTTTGCGCTCTCCTATTGTGCGTTACAAATTAATTAAATAATTTATTGTGCGTTACAAATTAATTAAATATTTTTTTGAATGATAAAATTCAAACGTTTTTATCCTTGTTCAAGCAATCTTTGGTCCTTGTTACCAAAGATGGTATGTTTTTGGGGCGCCGGAAGTTTGGTCTTATAGCTCTATGATTAAGGCTATGTATATTTGAGAGCTGCTCACATATTATTTTTTCGATTAAAAAAATGTTTTCCTTTAAAATGTTAATTATATTTAATATAAATCTTGTTTTATTCAAAATCGCAGTAATTATTGAATTTCATTAATAAAATTTTGTTTTTATGAATGGCGATTAATGGATTATCATGCTTTCATGGATTCCACTTTCATACCCACCAAAAGAATTTTGAAGATAATAAATTTGTTTTTTTATCCATTGTGCATTGAAATAAGTATGCAATCAATCTGTGAAAGCATAATGCAAGCAAACATTATTTTTAATTTTTAAGGTGGATTAAGTCCAGTCCAATGGACCTAATCATGAACTAAGACCCATTAGGAACGTGGGATTCTGAAGACTATTCATAAGTTATATAATGAATAAGTAATATAAAACTAAAGGGAAAGTAATTTTTGTGTAATTTTATTGTAAATTCTAAAATATTTTGAAAAACTCATGAAAATGAATAAATTCTTGTAACTCATATTTCGTAAATATTCCATAACCTGAAATCTAAAAGTGACACGGAACTTTATGCTTCTCTCCACCAAGGTTTTAGCCATGTTGATTAATGATACCATCCACGTAATTCCCTACTCACAAAAAAAGTGATTTAATTAAAAAATTTGGTTGGAAGGAATGGTTCTGCATTATATTATAGATATATTTTCTTTTTTCTTTTTGAAAAAAAAATGACTAGATTTTAGTAAGGGAACTAAAAATCAGTTATATTTGTGTTTGTCAATGTTTTCCAGATCAACCAACAAGAGCAATAATGTCTCAAAATACAATGATCACGGTATCAATCCATATACATATAGAGACATCATCTACCAAAAAGAAAAACAAAGAAAATTTGAAAGGTTCAGAAAGATATACAAACAAAATAGACAAGGCTCAAAGAGCATGGCGCTGACATTAGGAATGGAAGATCTCGTACCTCAGCCTTGGCAGAACACTCCTTGAAGACTAAGCACCACATCTGTCTGGAAAACGCATATATTATCGCAAGGGAAGAGCAGCATCAGAGGCGAAAGATCACACAAGCACTTGAGATTATTAAGCATCCTCATAATCTGAACAGAGACAATGGTATGGAGATTAGCGGGAGCTGGCTTCCCTTGATCAGTGAAATCAAAAAGCGCCAACCCATCCCCAGGTAAGGCCTTCAGCAGGTATGTTATCCCTACCCTATTCTATTATCAGTGGTCAGTAACTTTTTATCATAGAATTATTATCATTAAAATTCTTTAATATATCAATTTCTATATAGCTGGTTGAAGGGAAAGTACCCCTAGGGTCCTTTGGGCTAAGACTCTACCAGACTGAAAATTGCTTATTCAAAGAAACACACACACAGCCATCATTTTTACTTTTAAGCAAATTCTAACGTTAAGGGTATGTACCTAAGGTCCTACGTTCGAGAAGGCCTTTAGGGTCCAAACCCTTCTTGGAGTTCCCTTCTTCTTCCTTCGACCTGCAAGACAAACAAATCAAAGAACACAACAGTACATGTACAAATACTTATGTATAAACTATCTTTATGCTATAAAGTTAGTTATAAAAATCTTTAAGTAACCACTTGCATAAGAATTCAAGACAAGAATCTCATAAGCATAAAGAAAGATTGTTTCGGGAACAAAGACGTGTTTCTTTATATATAAAGGCAAATAAAGTACATATAATGGAAAGATATCACCTGAACACCTATAGCAGGCTCCAGGCAAAGCATCCTCCCGGATTCGTTCCAGCCTCAAGCCTCCAACAAGAGCTCCTTCCAAGTCTTACTCAATGATGATATCAAGGATGAATGATCACCAATACACATGGAAACAAGGGTTTCCTATGAAAAATGGGGGAAGTGCAGAAAACACCAAGGACTTCAGACCTGGTCTAAGGGAAAAATCTCAGCATAATAATCTTGCTCTCTTCTCTCTCCCCTTGGCCTTCCCTTTGATGTCTTTTTATACCCTCTCCAAAGTAGTTTTTTAGTTAGGAGTTGGTTGGGAACAGTTGGGCCACGGGCACTAACAGGTGTTCCAGCAGGTAAAACCCGTGATCTCCGCCCGAAAAAGAGGAATTTATTATTTTTTTAAGTGTTTTAACATATACACGTGGGTTGGGTATGACAGACCCACGTGTACACGCGTTTAACTCGGGGCAATGTCGCGTATAGGGAATAAAACATTGTTTTTTAGATTTTTGGACCAGGTCTGGAAGGAGGGGTTGCCCTAGGCCATGAGTGCAGCATCACAAACCATAAGAGTGCGATTTGGAGCTATAACAGATGCCCCCTAATGTATGAGGTCAGAAGGGGAACATGATGGCCGAAATAAATTAAGTACAAGGAAAGGAACTCTGCCGAAAAACCGAGGAGGACTTCACCAGAATTCAGCCTGCCAAGCCACCGAAAGGAGATCAGAAAGAAACACTGTCTGAGGCGGGCATACCCATGCTCAGGAAAAGTAAAGCATGTCCGCATATCAAGTACAAGCGGATCCACTAAGTATAAAAGTATAAATGACTGGAAAATACATAATGGATCATCTGATCATAATGAGTAAGTACATGTCTGAATATCACATATAAGACTGTCAATGATGCTGAAAGATGCAACGGATCACTGATATCAAAGACTGAGCCCAAAAAGGTACCAACTAAACATGATGGAATAGGATGGTACTACACTACAAACTCAGGTGCCAGCATATAGAATGTCGCCGTGACTGACTGCAACATATAAGGTGGAGTGGTATCAACTAGCAGCAACAGGAGCAACTGTCAAGTGAACTAATGAATGCTGATACAACCTGAGGTCTTCACCGACCGGCGTGGTACATTTCTACACCATGGGAATAAATGATCTGAAGTCGACCATGTGAGAAATCGTTTGATTACCGGTCATTGATGTATACCGTTAACAAACGCGAGACTACTCACTGATAATGATAATGAGCGTCAAGGTACCCAGTACAATCTAACAAGTGTGAATAGATGAGCTGAAGTCGAACACCTGTAAGAATCTATCAATCAGGAGACAATGATGGTTTCCCACTGTCGATACCGAGGAATCTGCCACTAATGACTGCAAACCCCAAGGTACTGCCAAATGGACTCTAGATCTTTGCCCCAGAGCAATGAGTCGGAGTCGATAGGAAAAGATCCGCTAGAAGGAAGGCATTAAGGCATCCTCCATCAATCTAGCGCGAGTGTAACCCGTAGGCCAATAATGTGGAAGGAATCGGACGAAAAAAGATGTAGTAACCCAACCGAAGTACGTTTCCGGCGTACACAAGATGTGGCTAGCGCACGGCAGAAACCCTCTGAACCAACCAATAATGAAAGCTGACATAGAGGCGAGGTATCCACCAATAGGGTCAAATGGAAACCAAGGTACTACACGAATCCCAATGTGTGATAATGAATGCTGATGTCGAACACAAGGGAAACCACTCAGTCAAAGACCCATGATACTGATCGATGCTGAGCACAAGGTGACCTATCAATAATGAAAATAGGGCCAGGGTGCGGCTCTAGGCCTGTCCTCAGAGCAATGTGTCGTCGTCGATAAGGACAAGACCCGCCAGCAAGAAGTCAATGGGGACCTTCTCAGACCGGCACGAGTAAAGGACCAATATAACTGATGTGATGATAGACATGACACTGACAACCAGGGATGGCCGACTGAAAAATGAGTCAAGAGACACCGCAGAAAGGCCGACTCAGGCTAACTTCCCTTGAACAAAAGCACGACTCAATGTGACTATGTGGCAGCATATGATGAATCTGTATAAGTTCGTCATGCAGGAGGCACGAACGAACCCTCCATATGATTGGAAGAGATAACCAATCGGGGGAGAACTGACTCGATAACAAGGTTATGGCGTACCTAAGTCAAACTAAATCCCACCCATGCGGAGGAGACTTTGTTTTGAGTGCTTTGTTCAAGGGCGACACGACTGACTCTAGCTGCCGAAAATAAATGGAAATAATGTCCCTGTTCCCGCTCTTTTTTGGAATATTTAATTTTTTTGTCTTTTGCAATGTCTTATGTGTCTAGTAATGGTGGGAAGTATGGTCGAAGGCGGTCCACATTGATCACTGGGTGCAGGCCAAGGAATGGAGGAATGTCGAGCTCAAAAGAACTGTCTCCAACAAATTTTGTAATGGTGTAAGAACCATATTAGAGTGGTATGAGCTTCCGATGGGCTCCAATAAGGCATTCTTTCTGCAAATGCAACTAAAATTTGTCACCCACCTGAAACTTGTGTGGCACCTGATGTTGATCATGTCATTGCTTGTACTTGGAATTTGACTTCTCCAGGATGTCGTGAACCTGCTGGAAGATGTGTTGGATGCATTCAATAAATCTGGTCAGAGGGATCTGGAAGAGGAGATCTACATGAAGCAACCTAAAGGCTTTGCGGTGAAGGGTAAGAAAGAACTGGTATGCAAGTTAAAGAAGTCTTTGTATGGGTTAAAATAGTCACCAAGGATGTGGTATCAGAAATTTGATACATTTATACGGGGACTTGGCTTCACCAGAAGCAAAGCAAATCACTGTGTGTATTTTAAATTAATTGGTGACCGTGTTATTTATCTGGTCTTGTATGTGGATGATATGTTGCTGGTTGGAAATGACAAAGAAATTATCTAGGATTTGAAGACCCCATTGTCCTCCAAATTCGACATGAAAGATCTTGGTGCTGCAAACTATATTTTGGGCATGGAAATTAAAAGGGATCGGGCAAAGAGGAAGCTCTGGTTAAACCAGAGGAAGTATGTCGAGACAATATTGCAGAGGTTTAATATGTAGGATAGTAAACCGGTGAAGGTTCCTATTCCTGTAGGTGTAAATTTATCTGCTGAGCAATGTCCCAAGACACAAGAAGAGGAAGAGGAAATGTCCCATTTTCCATATACAAGTGCAGTCGGTAGCCTGATGTATGCGATGGTCTGTACTAGACCATACATTGCACATGCAGTGGGAGTATTGAGTAGGTTTATGTCAAAACCAGGGAAGGAGCACTGGACAATAGTGAAGCGGATTTTCAGGTATTTGCGTGGCACTAGTGATTATGGATTGTGCTACCAAGGAAGACCAAGATTAGACAGAGTGTTGGATATTCGTGGCTTTGTTTATGCAAACTGGGCTGGAGATCTAGATCAGAGAAGATCTACAAGTGGGTATGTGTTTAACCTATTTGGAGGTGCAGTCAGTTGGATAGTAAGAAACAATTTGTAGTGGCACTATCAACTACATAGGCAGAATACATAGCAACCACTCATGCAAGCAAGGAAGCAGTTTGGTTGCAGAGATTGTGTTCAAGTATGGGGTTAGTACAGGGACCTATAAGGATAGAATGTGACAGCCAAAGTGCAATTTTCTTGGCAAAGAACCCTGCTTATCACTCAAAGACAAAGCACATTGATGTTTAGTATAACTTTGTGAGGGATATGATAAAAGACAAAAAGGTGTTGCTGGTAAAGGTGGACACTTTGAAGAATATTACAGATGCATTAACAAAATCTGTGAGCTCTGAGAAGTTTTCTTGGTGTAGAGAAACAATGGGCGTTGTAGGGCTGGATAAATGACTAATCTCTCCTATGGCCCCCTGTGGAAAGAAAACAACAAGTGGGAGAATGTTGGGTTGTGCTATATTCTTTCCATGACTAGCCTATGTAGTTAATTGGGGGGTTAGAGGGGAGGTGGAGCCCCCAACCTTGTTTGCGTCGATTGCGCAGTGAGGGGGTCACAGGGGGGTGGCAGCCCCCTCTGTCGAAGGGCTTTGAGGGGGGCAGGTAGCCCCCCTCTACGGGGTTTGGGGTAGCGCCCCGATTTTTTTTTTGGACCCTATATTAGGTTGGGCGGACCTACCTATGGTTTTGTGCATGGTTTTCACACATGGTTTTGGACACAATGGTTTTTGGTCCATGGTATTGGATGCTTCGGCATGTATAAATATGTATTGTAACATTGAAAGGAACATAATGAAAAATCAATCTGGTAGTCCCGGTTTTCGGATCCAGGGGAAAATCTCTGTGTATATGTGTTTTATGTGTTATGCTCTTGCATTGTTTATTTTCTATGTTTTAGAATTCGTATGCAGGTAATTTCTATACGGGGTTAAAATCTACATTGAAAGGGACTGCGACCATTCAAGCTATGGAGAGCTCTATTATAACTGTGTTGCACATATAGAAGACTCTCATCCCAGGTTAGAGGATGCTTAGAGTTGTACATGCAGAGTATGTGCACTATCATCTTATTGATGACCTTTGTCTCGTCATCAGTCTGGGGATGGAAGGTAGTCGACTTGGTGAGCTTGGTGTCCGATAGTGTCCAAAGTCTTGACCATAATTTTCTTAGGAATCTGCTATCTTGATTTGATATAATGGTCTGTGGGATCCAAAAATGTACCCCTACTCATTCAAAGAAGAATTTGGCAATGTCCTCTACTGTGATACTCTTCTTGCAGGTCATCAATATAACCATCTTAAAAAATCTGTCCACGACCACAAATACATAGTCATTACAATGCTTGGTAGAAGGGAGTCTATACATATAGTCCAGGAGATGGATTCCGATGGTTGGATGGAAGTAGGCAGAGGAGTGTACAAGCCTTGCTACTTGATGGTTGGCTTGGCAATGGTGTAGGTAGTGCAGGATCTGATATATTTCCCAACACCCAGTTGGAGTTTGGGCCAATAAAATTACTTTTGTAGTACATCCATAATTTTTTCCACACTAAAGTGTCTTGTGACCCAACTATAGTGCACCTCACAAATCAGCTTGGCACGCTCACTTGAAGGAACACAAAGATGGCCCAGGTAGCATAATAATGTGTCCTAGAGGTGGAAATCGGGAACTTGTTTTCCATATACTAGCATCTGGTATATAGAGGTGAACTCTGGATCATTTTTGTATAGTTGCGACCATCCAAAAGTCTCGTGACCACAAGAGTTGAGAACAATAATTAGTAATGCAACTAGGGGCCAGCTGAGGCAGTCTGCAACATGATTGGTGCTGCCCTTTTTGTATTTAATATTCAAGTGGAATTGTTGTAGATATGTAGACCACTTCTGATGGCGATCGTTCTACAACTTTCCCTTTGTCTGTATAAACTGAAGAGGTCAGTGATCAGTGTGGATGACCGTATCCTTCCCCAGAATTTAGTGCTTCCACTATCGGCAAGCCTGCATGATGGAATACATATATTTATCATAGGTGGGGTACTTATGAATTATATCGGAAAGTGTCTCACTATGATAGGCCACTGGATGTCTGTGTTGGGTGAGGACTGCACCAATAGCATAGTCTGAGGCGTCTGTCTTAATTTCAAATGGTTGTTGCAGGTTTGGTAATATGAGTACTGGTGTAGAGCAGAGGTGGTGCTTCAAATCAACGAACGCCTTCTATTGGGACTCAGACCAGGAAAACTTTGACTTTTCCCTGCCCTTAGTAATTTAACTCAAAGGCCAAGTGATATGGGAGAATCCCAACACGAACCTTGGATAAAAATTTGCAAGGCCCAAAAAAGCTACGAAGCTACATTAGAGTGGTCGGGGCTAGCTAATCCTGAATGACTTGGATCTTAGTCGGGTCCACATGCACGCCACACTCATTTATGATGTAACCCAAGTATTGGACGTGGTTCATGCCAAATCTAAATTTCTCCAAGTTGGCACACAATTTGCGCTATCAAAGGGTTTGAAGGACATGTCGAATGTTTTGCAAGTGTTATTCCCAACTCTTCCTAAAGATGAGGATGTCATCTAGGTAAACCACCATGAACAAGTTGGTGAAGGGCCGCAAGATGTCATCCATTAGCCTCATAAAAGTAGCAGGGCCATTTGTCAACCTAGATGGTATAACCAACCATTCGAAAAGGCCTTCCTTGGATTTAAAGGCAAGCTTCCATACATCTATGGGCTCTATTGGAACCTGGTGATAACCATACTTTAGATCGATCTTGCTGAAATATTTGGCCCTCTTTAGTTGGTCTAGCAGGTCATTAATCCGTGGGATTGGATACCTATTCCTGACAGTGATTTTGTTTAATGCCCGATAATCAATGTAGAGCCTCCAGGTCCCATCCTTCTTCTATACAAGTATAATCGGGCTCCCACAAGGTGAGGAAGTTGGTAGGATGTGCCCATTTTGTAGCAAATCCTAGATTTACCACTTGATCTCTTCAATTTCAAGAATGGAGCGGCGATATTTCAGCCTGTTGGGTAGAGGTGCTCCAGGAGTCAGATTGATTGAATGCTTGACTTGACAATGCAAGGGTACCCCTGTGGGTGAGGAGAAGATGTCCCTATATTCTTCCACGACCGTATCCACCTGCTTCTGCTTCTTGGAGGAACCCTTCCCAGGGGCCATGGATGTGGCTACGACCTTCCCCTTACTTTGAGAGAGAATCAGAAAGAAAACAAATTTCCCAGTCTGGGAGATGACCTTACTACATTGCTTAGCAGAGATCAAAGAGATGGCGGTAGGTGGGGCTACCTTCGGTATCCTGTATAACTTACTACCCAAAGAAATAATAACATAGCGAGGTCTAGATTCATATACAACATGTCGCTTCCATAAGTATGGTTGTTCTAATAATACATCACAAACTTCAAGAGGAGCAACATCACACACTGCCTCATCCATGAAGGGCTTCATGCTATAGGGAAGGCAACACTGTTCGCTGACGCGATGCTCTCGTCCTTGGTGAAGCCACCTGATGGTGTATGGATGTGAATGTGTTGTAGTCGATAGGCCCAGCCACTTCATGACCTTTGTTGAAATGAGGTTATTTTGGTTCCCGCTGTCGACAATGCACTGCAACGAAGAAACCTTCGCCCACATATGTGAGTGGAATAAGTGTTTCACTTCTTCTGAATATTCAGGCTCGATCTTCTAGATCTTGGTGGTGGCCACAGTGGCACTAGGCTCCACATCAATGATCTGTTTTCCTTTTTCATTCCCCTTGTCAGGTTCTGACTCAAAGTCGAAACATGCATCTGTCTCAGAAGCCTTCAACTCGACCACTAGTGACTCATTGGCCCAATGCTCACTTGTGTTGTGAGTGGAGCTCTTATGGAACTAACACCACTTTCCCATGTCTTTATTTGTCTTCATGGTGTTGTTCTTTCCTTGCAGCTTCGGTTGGTTATCTTACATCACCCCGCCTTGGCTTTGCCCTTTGTTCTGCAGTTTCGGGGCACATTTCCCTTGCTTCTGATTCGCAGATCCAAAGTCTCACTTTTTATTTTTGAACTTCTTTTCAATCTTGATAGCGTATTGATACACCATGTTGAGCGAGGAGATGTCCAGTAACTCCATCTCATCCTAGATGTACCTGTGTAGGCAGTCGCGATACTTGAGTACCAAATGTTTCTTAGAATCCTTGATAACTAACTTTGTGTGAAGGGTATGAAAAACATTGGTAAAATTTGGCACATCTTGGTCCCTTCCCTATCGCAGCATGGTCCACTTTATGTATTTATCCTCATAGCTCCCGACATGGTAGTACTACTCCTTGATGGCGTCCCAGAACGAATTCCAAGTGGGTGCAGTAAAAAATAGTGACGGTGTACTTTCTTCCTTCTTCTCACAGTAGGTTTCCCACTAGTCCTTGACCTGGCGGGTTGTAGTATACCTAGGGGGGATATTATATAGAGGGAGGTACCTAAGGGAATAATGTAATAATGTTATGGGCCATAGTTAATAAATAAAGTGGTTAACCTGCATCATGTAAGGGACTACAAGTAGTTAGGAATAATGTGATAAGCCCATTGTATTATATATATGGTATTGAGAAACCCATGGTAATGACCCATTGTCTTGTGAAGCCTATATAGAGGCTAGAGACTCTCCATTGAGAGATTTCAAGGATTATTGTATTGACAAGCATATGGCTTGTGGAGTGTTCTCCTTCCTTAAGGAGTAGTTTTATGGCGTTGCCCTACCTCAAGGGTTTTATCTATAAAGAAGCATTTTCATGTTATATTACTAGATCGATCTTGTTATTTTTTGGTATATTTCCTATTTTAATATATTTTCAGGTCAGATCTACTACAAGTGATATTAGAGTACTTTCTTGGGTGACGAGGGGGTGCAATTTTTTTTCATTTTTTGTAGGAATTTTTTAGGGCGACGAGTTTGAAAATCAGATCTGAATTTTTTGGTGAAAATTTTGCAAAATAAAATACAAGATTTGGATTCCTTGTAAAACAAATACTCGATTAAAAAAAAAATCAGTCAAATTGGAGTTCGAATGAGGGAGATATCGTTGATTTAAAATCATCTGTGTTGCAGAATGTTTTCTGACGACAATTCATAGACAATGACTCTCTTGTCGATTTTTGCAGTTCTTGTGCAGAATTTCAGAAAAAAGATTGCAGATCTGAGCTCCTCTTTAAAAATTTCCCAATTTCAAAAAACAATCAGTCGAATCAGAGTCCGGATGAGCGAGATATTGTTGATTTAAAATTAGCTCTTTTTTTAGAATTTGTTGTGATGACAAGACATTTGCAGCGCGAATCTGAGTTCTAGAGTGCCCAGATCATGATTTCAAACAAATGAGAAGATGCAGAATGGTTGTTCCATTTCTGAAAATAGGCTATAATAATGATTCAAAGCCATATTGACCGAGTTGTGGCCATTTTAAATTTTCCGCATAAAGTAGGTAATCTTTTTCCCAAACCCTCATTCTACTTCATGGGTTCTACTGAGATGATTTTTACAGGACATGGTAATGGCCTCGCTATTGAAGAATTTATAAAATATCACAAGTCTCAATCCAAAAAAATTTAGATAAGTTGTGTACTATTTAATATAAAAGATGACGCTGCTAAATGGTGGTACTCACTTGACGATTCAGTGTGCCGACTTCCTCATGAAAAGATAGAAGAAGTCATTTTAGAAAAATGGTTTCATGCTAGAAAACAAGAGAATGAGACACGTAAGGGGTTATTTTATGATGGTATCTTCTTATTACAGGTTCATGGATGTATTCAGAAGGAGAAGATCATTGTGTCTACAAATCCTAGTTGCAAGCATAATTTTATCAATGTTAATTTGGTAAAAAAATTGCAAGTTCTAGCAAAACACATTGAAAACACACAGGTTGATAATGAGGATGTTCAAGTTTATAAATATTTGAAGATTTCTATGGACAAATATGTATTGCATTTTGATTTTTATGCTTCAGATATGGTTAATGTGGATGTTGTTTTGGGATACCCTTGGATGACATCTGTTGGTACTATCAATATTAATGTGTAGAAGAAATTCCTGAAGCTTTGATATAAAAAGAAGAAAATTACATTACAGGATATTTCCATCAATAAACAGGTAGAGTCCAAGGAGGATGAAGCAGAAAATGTTGCAGGTACTGACACATCAGATGAGGAGTCTATGGTTGAAGTAATACTGGAATATAAGCAACAACCGCAGGTGCCACAACATGTACCAGATATCAATCAAGCTCCATTAGGTGGTAAATTAAAGAAATATACACCATTGGTTAAAACTTTAGCATATCACCACCCACATCACCCAATAAGAAAACAACCAACAAGATGACAAGGAATTAGCAACAAGGAAAACAACCCCTACACGACAGATAGAGAGGTGCGACGATCCACCCACAACACATCAACATAGAGGAATCGCCAGGATCAACTCCCATCTCAAGCGAACAAGAAACCGACTAGATCGAGTAATCACATGTCTCTGGGATGGCTAGATGCACGTGTATAGTACCAGTGGACTACTCTTTTGAGTAGATCTTATTATTTGTGTTATTCTTATGTTTTGGGGATGAAACATGTTTAAGGGGAGGTGGAATGTAGTATACCTAGGGGGAACATTATGGGGTACAAAGGGAGGTACCCAAGGGAATAATGCAATAATGTGATGGGCCATAGTTAATAAATAAAGTGGTTAACCCACATCATGTAAGGGACCACAAGTAATTAGGAATAATGTGATAAGCCCATTGTATTAGATATATGGTATTGAGGGACCCATAGTAATGACCCATGGTATTGTATGTATGAATCCTATATAGAGGCTAGAGACTCCCTATTGAGAGATGTCAAGGATTATTGTATTGACAAGCATATGGCTTGTGGAGTGTTCTCCTTCCTTAAAGAGTAGTTGTATGGTGTTTCCCTACCTCAAGTGTTTTATCAATAAAGAAGCATTTTCATGTTATATTATTAGATCATTCTTGTTATTTTTGGGTATATTTCCTATTTTAATATATTTTCAGGTCATATCTACTATAGGGGCAACTTTGAGAAGTGCAAAAGTAATCTTTTCCCAATTGGAAAAATTATGAACAAAAAATTATCCTTCTAGTAGATTTAACCATTTATCTACGACATCTACATCTATCTGACCCTAAAATATGGGAATGTCAAAATTAACTTGTACCTTAAAGGGTCAGGTGCTTCCAGAGTATCTGCTAGAAGGAGATGCATCATCCTTGGGTAGTCGCTAAAAGATATGGGAAAAGTTGTCCATAATCGTGTTCCTTTGTTGCTCGAGGGCTTCTTCAAGCATGATTTTGAAAGGATCTCCTGCCCCCTCATCTTTCTTCAGTTCTGCGATGGGAACAAAGAATAAAGAATAAATACAATGCTTACTCAATCTTGAGCACACCCTGCGAGTGTAAAGTCTATCCCTCTGCCTCACTGATAAAACCTAACCCAACACTTAGCCAATTTCAAGTCTTCCCAAGATCATATTTATTTGTGATGTTCCCTTGGGAAATTGCCCCTATTTTTTTAGGAATTTCACACCAAGGAATTGCGTAATAGCCTTAGGTCAATCTTTGGCTGCATGCACCACTTGTACACATGGGAATATGCTAGAGATGATAGTACACTCTCTTGGAATCTCGATCTCATCTCAGTAACTCAAATTCTTTGCATGCAACAATTATTTTGAGTTGATTGATCAAATAACTGGTTAATCATTTAGTGTGGTTGAAGTTCCACTTCCACAATTTAACCTCCACTAGTTCTTTTGATTGTTAGAACTAAATAAACTAATAATAAATCAAATTAAATGAAATAGATTTCTACAAATTAGAAATCAATCATGTAGAACTAAACTCAAGTGTCTCCAACTCAAATTTACTGAGTTAACTGAGCAACAAGAGCCATGTCACCTCAATTAACAACCCCCAAGTATTTTGTTGAAATAGAAATTCAAATTTTAATTTAGTTTGGCCAAGGCAAAGTCAAAATTAGATTTTATTTCTACATTTTCAACAATGCTTCATTTTTATAAAAACATAAAGGACCCCTCCTTCAAATTTTTACTATTCCTTCTAGTTGTTTTGGATTTGATTGGAATGGGCTTAATGAACATGTTTTTATTAAGTCATATTTGATTGGAATGAGCTTAACAAACGATGCCTAGAATTTAAGAAGTCAAGATGTATTTATCTTGAGAATGAAGCGTAGAAGTGTGAGAAGATAACCTGAGGGTCAACAAGGGAGAGCACTTTGACGCAGAAACTATAATCAGCTTGATGTTTGGGAAGGATCAATATAATTCCTTCATCTATGATGACAAGATGAAAGTGACGTGGAAACGAAATGACTTGGAACTTGTCACAAGATTTAAGGGTGCAGATGGCTCCATGATACCTCAGAAGGAAGCAAGCTCGATACAATAGATGCAAAGGAAAGAGGGAGCCATGTAGCTATGAATAACAAGTAGTTGTTACTCTTATAAAAGTAAGCTATAAGACTTGTGGTGTTGAATTCCAACTTAGAAAGAAAGTCAGGAATCTCCTCTGGTTTTTAGAGGAAGTAAAGGAGTCTCATTGAATAGGAGTAAGGGTCTATTATCTGATTAAAATGAGAATAGGGATATTCTCTCTAGTTTAGAGGGGGAGTGATGATGGACATCACATGTGCATTATCTTCTTCATGTATTGTATACTTGACCAAGACTAACAAAAGTAAGTCTAAGTGAAGGCCATGAAAAGAGAATGGCAGAGGATTGGATAAGAATATGTGATTTCCTTGAGGATGGACAATCTAAAAAAGGAAAGGTACCGACACTATTTGAGGATGAGACATGTATCCAAGATTAGAGTGGTTGAGGAGATCCGATATTCTTTGAGGATTCGGAAATGGAAATCCAAGATAAGAATATTCCTAAAGGGACATACCTTGTGAACATTTGGATGGGGTATGTGCCTTGTAGAGGTGGTGTGGTATCACACATAAAGCCTCCTAGCATAATTCTCTTGAATGAATATGAGCTTGTCTAGTTAGGCCTCAAAGACAGTGTTGGTCATAATGATGATGATTATCGTTGGCTTATCAATCTGACTCTTCTTATGCGAACTCTTATATTTGAGAATGATGTTGTACTTGATGTACAATTATGAATAATCCCTAGTTAAGAGGGAGTGCTGGAAAAGTTACTAGTTTCGGTCTTCATAATTCTTGTTGCACTCATTTCAATATGCATCTTATGTAACAAACAAAAGAAGAAAAGAAAAAGTTATTGTAAAACATGAGTTTCATGCTCTTTATTGATGGTCTTCTACGTAAAAGCATGTTCTTCATGCTTCTAGAGTTTGTTAGGTCATAGGATTTATTGTCATGAATCAAGAGAGTCAACATCATATTTATAAGACCCTTCGAGGCAAAATATATCCTGTAAAAGAATTAATTTTGAGTCTAGAAAGTCCTGGAAACCTCAAAAGTACAAGTCAACCCTAGCAACATCAAATCGACCTAAAGGAGGGAATTTGACCCCTTGGAAGGGCTATAAATAGAGACAACTTCGACCTCATTTGGCACACACACTCAACCACAGGTTCGATCTCAAGAAGGGAAGTTCAATCTATAACTGAGAAGTAGAAGAAAAGAAGAGCGAAGGTCTAGAAGGAGAAGAAAGAGGAATAAATCTTGTTTTTGGGCTCTATCTCTCTCACACATGCGAAATTCTAGGGTTTTTGCAACTATAAAGTGGGCTGAAATTGCAAGTGCAAGTTGCAGTAGTATGAGTTGCACTATCAAGTTGTTGAGAGAAGGTATAATCTCTCTTGACTTTATTGACCTTGGGAGGATTTGTCTTGCTCAAGGAAGGATCTCTCGAAGAAGCTGGATTAGGGTTTTGGTAGTAGCTACAGGGCTGAAGTTGCAGGACAAAGTTGCAGAACAAAGTTATAGGGTCGAAGTTGTGGCTAAAGTTGCAGCTAAAAGATGGTTGATGTAGGATTGAGATAAGGGCTCACTTGTTACTTGGAGGAGGACTTGGTCTAGAGTTTAGATCTTTGTTGTCTCATTTGAAGCAGATTCTAAAAGAAGAGAAAAGTTTTATGGGTTTTCCCCTTGGAGGGGATTTTCCCTGACTTCTATTGTCTTTATTATTTTTTCTCTTGATATTTGGAATGTAATATCTGTCCATTGTCTTTACTATTTTTGCTCTTGATATTTGTTTGATGAAAAAGATCTAATAAAAAAACACAAGAATAATAAAATTCATAAGCAAGTATTAAAATTAAGTAAAATTGGAATTAATAGATGCCATATTACATTTTCCAACACAATTGTCATATCCAACGCCAAATTCTATAATGCAACTAACACCTTCATGATTTCAAACTTTAGCAGATTGAGAATCTCACTGGCAAAAGCAAATCAAATTTGAATCCCTGTTAAAGAGGCCTAGCAGAATCTTGATTGTATTTCGTCCCTCATGTTTATTCTTATGAAAATAATCAAATATGAAAATTAGGCCAACTATAACCATGATTCTCATTATAGGGAAACTAAAACATTCAATTGATCATGAGCCCTTGACAAAATGAACAATAGATTGAAACAATGAATTTGCAGGTTGCAACTTTTAGGTAGTTGGATCTGAAAAACAAGTCACTGAAATCGTTGATGTGATCGATCTGGTATAGAGAGTCTCTTGAGGAGAATGTGACGGGATACGATGCAGAGATGTTGGGATTTTATCGCTATTCATCTCCAATTCATACGTAAAGATTACATTTTGAGAACTTCGACATTTTTGTACTGTTACATCATTCGATTTCCCAGTGCGTAATCTCCTAGTGCAGTCGTGACTTGACTGAAGGCCGTTCATATCTCCCAATGCAGTCGTGACGTGATTTGGAAGGCCGGTCATATCATAATTTCATGCTAGCATCTCCGACAGTGCATTGTATACTTTGAATTTCTCCTGCGTTGACTTGACTGACGTGGACAATTCGAAATTCCAGTAAAATTAAATTCATGTGGTTTACCTAGGAAAGTTGGCAACCGATATTTCTGGAAAACTTTCCCATATAAAAAGGCAGCGTGTTTTGGACGTAGAGATAATGGAAACATTAAATGTGTGAAAGGGAAGTTTAAAGTCACATGGTAAGCATCCTTCGTATACCAGTGGCCTTATAATATTTGACATTAACATTAATGACTAGACAGATATCTAATGTGAATGGATCAAGCATGTGATGTTGATGTCTCAAGTCGGACTTGGTTAATATTCTAATCTTTTTGGTATTTCAAATATAGTATACTAGCAAATTCACAGAAAGGTAAAAAAATAACGCCGAAGCCAATGCCTTGAAAATTTTGCTCCGATGCCGACCTCGACAATTGCATTATAGTCGCGGAGTACAGAAATTTCACCTACAAATTCGTTTCAACGGTTGTTTGCAGAAATTTGCAAAGTACATTGAAGGAATAGAAGATTTGAGAAGATAATCTCACTACGAACAAATCTCACTGCTAAATGCATATACATAAGGTTTTTCAAATTCTCCAATGAAAAAATCATTAGTCATTTCTTTGAGTAGAGCTAAATTGCTTCTTGATGACAGATATGTAAATATACTCATAGACGTCAGTGAGGTGCATACAAATCTTTGAGAAAGAATCCACGTCTTAGAGAAATGTTGTTGGGCTCAGCAAAGACTGTTCATCCTAACCAATTGAAGAGCCTCCTTTTCACATGCCTCACTCCAATTTAAATTTGGCACTTAGCAATGTTCACAACGTCTATTGTCACGGTTATTTGATTGAAATAGAATTGAAGGCCAGGAATTTTTGATAGAAAGACTGATGAGCAAAATTAGGCTATTGTTGGGATTGAGGAAGGTGTTTTCAGTATTTAGAAAGACGTCATTGTCAGTTCCTCTGGTAAGTCTAGTATTGGAGCAAAAGGAATGGGAACTACAACAAAGGAGGTGGAATTGGAGAAGAGGGATGCTTTTCCAAAAGTGGAAAGAGAGATACGATTCAAGAAAAAGAAATCTAAATTCATCAATCGACCACATGCATAAACCACATGATGAATGATCAATACCCCATGTGTAAGCACCCAACGAATCACCTATTCCTTCCCCAACTAGGTGGCTATATAATGCATTCCTTGATGATTTTCTTGGCAAAGGTCCTCACAAATCTCCGTGGTTCTCTCTTTGAAACTTTATTTTCTTTCGTTGCTCCCTAAATCTTTTTTATCTAGTGTAGTTGTTTTGTAGGGTGGAATTAACAATGCATACATATTACAATCATGTGTGTTGAAGCTAGAAAATATTAGATCAGCTTGAACGAATTTATACATATGCAATTTTCAGCTCTAATAGTGGTAATAACAATGTGTTGCTCCCCATGGACCCCCTGTCGATGGGACCATTGTTTGAGGGGAAGCTGGTGAGTGTGGCATAGCAGGGCATGCATGGCTCCTACTGCCAAGAGGTGATGGTTCAAACCTTCCAAAGGTGCGATGTTTTTCTGTGTGAAGGTATGGAGTCCACCTTTGATGTATTAGAGTCAGAGGTCACCCACAATGCAACTGTGTTGGTGGTACTCGAAAATCTAATTATTGTCCTTTGCCACGTGGTAAAAAATTGTTGGACATAGGAAGATGAAAAACACCTTTGATGTAATTAACATCATCTTACACTATGTGACAACCCAACCCAACTTAATAGCTTCTAATATTCCATAAACTATTTTCCAGAATAAATCAATCCACTTGTGAGGCCATGTCATTTCTCAAGAACTTAAACCTTAATAAACACAAACAACACACCACTCACCTCCACATAGCATATTCCATCCTCATCACTTTTTGTATAGTCCTAAATTTTATTATTTAAATTGTAAAAAAAATATATATATATATATATATATATATATATATATATATATATATATATATATATATATATATATATACCAATTAAAAAAATCTACATAAAAATACCATTATTTACCATAATTGTTTTCTACAAATAAATAACACTAACCTCAAAGGAATTAATACATGCAAATCCATAAAATTTCACCAACAATTTAAAATTTATAAAACAATTTTTCACTAACATATTTCTCAATACAATCCCAACACTTCAAAAAAGAAAAGCAAACTACAACGTTTAAGCATATTTCTCAATACAATCCCAACACTTGAAAAAGAGAACACAAAACTACAACATTGAAACATATTTTTAAATCACACCTCATCATTATATCCACACTTAGCATTCTCATAGGGTTTAAAAGTAAAATTTCAGTGGCGTTGAATAAATCAATTGAATGTTTGACATTTTCATCAGCGTTTAAGCAAAAGATCCATGAATGGAACGTTTGCTCCTACAAATTACAACAATGGAATTTCCCCATTTTGAAGCGTTTGATATTACAACAATGGTTCAATTTAAAAGGGATTAATGGAATGTTTACTCCCACAAATTACAACAATGGAATTTCCCCATTTTGAAGCGTTTGATATTACAACAATGGTTCAATTAAAAGGGATTAATGGAATGTTTGCTCCTACAAATTACAACAATGGAATTTCCCCATTTTGAAGCGTTTGATATTACAACAATGGTTCAATTTAAAAGCGATTAACCTCCGTTCAATTTCTGCACCCAATCAACGATTGCCTAACTACGCTCATAGTGGACTTTTCTTGATTAATAGGTGGATCTTCTTTCTAGAATGAATCACAAGAACTTGGTATCTTTAATAGGCTATTGTAATGACTCCAAAGAGCTTATGCTTATTTATGAGCACATGTCTGGAGGATCTCTGAGAGACCACCTTTATGGTAAATATAAGGGTATATGTAATTGCGAAATATGTTTGATTGTATAATTAGTATATAAAGTTATCATTTGGTTTTCTTTCCTATAAAGTTAACATTGGGTTTTGCTTCATATCAATTTGGATGTCAAACCCTGCACTGCTCAAATTTAATAATCATAAAATAAACATGTTAATCAATATTCATTTTCTTTTCTTTTCTCCAGGTTGTAGTGCAGAACATTACGCACTAGATTGGAAAACAAGGCTTAAAATAGGTTCAGATGCAGCACAAGGTAACTCTCTTTTGTGATATGGGCGGTGGTGAGGTTGTTTTATATATTGTATAAAGTAAAGTAACACCAGCTAACTCGATTTCTGTTTTATATTGCAATGGACCACCTGGAATGCAATTTGTATCCAAAGGACTGTAATACGTACAAATGGCTTGCACCCCAAGGATAATTCACAGGTACGTGAAATCCGCCAACATCCTTTTAGACAACCACATGAATGGAAAGCTGGGTGACTTCGGTATTTCGAGGATGACAATTGATCGCGAGGCTACTCATGTCACCATAATAGTAAGAGGAACGACATGATACGTCGATCTGAGTATGTAATACATATAAATTTTAAAATCTTCTTGCGATTGGAAAAATAAACGAGCCAAACCGATTCTTGTTAACTTATTATGACTTTCATTTTTGTTTTCACCGTACTCAGTGACAATATTTTCAGTTTTGTTTTCACAGTGCTTTTAAACTAACCTTCCGTAGGAATTGTTTCTGGTATTTCAACACACAGATGTTGACCGAGAAGAGCGACGGGCATATTTTTGGAAAGGAATTTGATATTTGTTAGAATGATTTAAACGTTGACCATCTCAGTGTGATTGAATGGGTTGAAAATTATTTTATTGTTCGGAGCCTGATTTACCTCTCAACTTGTTAGATTTGAGAGTCTATTAAAACAATTTGTTCCCTTCAAAATACTTAATTAATGGTTCGATAAGAACCAATTGAACCGATTTCCCTTAAAACCAACTTTACATTTGCCTATAATCCCAACTGATATCGTGATAATATGGTGAACCAATAGACTTGCAAGATCGACTCCAGACCGACCACAGTCACCTCCCGTGGAACTAGGGCTAGCGCTAGGGCTTTTTTCTAGTAATTCCCTCTCCTCAGTGGATAGTTTTAACTCGGGCTTCTTTTACAGTAATGCCCTCCCCTTGGACGAGCGCTATAACTTTGACTTCTATACATTGGAAAATATGTGTAAAGCTCGATCAAAACAGTAGAAGAATGTGCATCAATAGAACCTTAATTTTGTTAAATTTGAGGTCTAAAGTGACATGGAAATCAATGGCATTCATATGAAAAAAATGATTCAGGGAGGATATGCGGAGAGAGTGCTTCTTAATCAACGACAGATGCCGAAGATGTTCAAATAATATGCTTGATGTAACACAACTCTCTATTTTCATGAGAATTTAGAAGCCTATATACACAGACCTTCCATTTTTAAACCCTTAAGCAGAAAGCTCCTAAAGTCGACAGACCCTTCGATCAAGAACCTGAAATGCAGATCCATGAACCTCACATTCCCCTGTTGGTGTGATTGAACTAGTTGAAAATGAGTTAAACTGTAAATTAAAGCAGAGAATGCTAAGGAAAAGAGTTTGTGAGAATTTTAAAAAGAAGAGGAGATCTTACTGCGATTTACACTTCACTCTCTATTTTCATGAGAATTTAGAAGCCTATATACACAGACCTTCCATTTTTAAACCCTTAAGCAGAAAGCTCCTAAAGTCGACAGACCCTTCGATCAAGAACCTGAAATGCAGATCCATGAACCTCACATTCCCCTGTTGGTGTGATTGAACTAGTTGAAAATGAGTTAAACTGTAAATTAAAGCAGAGAATGCTAAGGAAAAGAGTTTGTGAGAATTTTAAAAAGAAGAGGAGATCTTACTGCGATTTACACTTCACTAGGGGTTGTAGAGTAACTCTCTATAAAACTCCGTAAGAACTTGTTCTCACATGACCACCAATATTTTCTCCACGATTTTCTCCTCACTGCCTCACAAACTTACACACGACTCCTCTCACATACAAAAGTCTTTTACATTCATATTTATCCAAAACATACAACTTTGACCCATTTATTCATGACAAAGCAAATATTTAAGACATGAGATGGGTGATTATACAAAATGAGGGATTTTCTGAACTTGCAGAGATTGCCTACTCCAAGTAGGGAGTTTCATAGTAAATGTTAGAACATACATTTTACCAACTTTGTATTAGGTGCTTTAACTATGTGATGTGTTGTGGAATGGTCAATTTTACCAACATTGTATTAGGTGCTTTAACTATGTGATGTGTTGTGGAATGGTCAACTTGTACTTCTGCTTAGAACTTCAGTACTTCCGGCTGCAAACAAAATCATAACTTGCAAAAATCAACTGGGCAAGTATGGTTGTTGTCAATATGTTTAACGCAGTGGTTGGGACTAATTTTCCAACACTCCCCCTTAATCACAACTGCTGCGATTGAAAATTCCTAAACAATCTCTTAGATAAAAATAAAAAATAAAAAAAATCACGAGCCAATGGCTTTGTGAAAATATCAGCAAATTGTTCTTGTGACCTGCAGTGCCACAACACAATTTTACCATTGTTAATCAACTCTCTGAAAAAATGATATTTAGCATCAATGTGCTTGTTCCTCTTGTAAAAGACAAAATTCTTTGACAATGCAATTACGAAAGTGTTATCGCAGAAAATAGTTGTTGTTCCCTCTTGTTCATGGCAAAGATCCCTCAACATCCTTCTCATCCAAACTGCTTAACACGTCGCTGCTATTGCAACAACATATTCAACTTATGTTCTTGAAAATGACACTATTGACTGCTTCTTGGAGGCCCATGAAATGGCTCCCAAACCCAAATAAAAAACACATTCTGACGTGCTCTTTTTATCATCTACACTTCCTATCCAGTCACTATCAATGTAACCAACCAGCCTAAAATCATTTGTTGCGGCATACAAAATACAATATTCTTTTGTCCGATTGACATGCCTTAGAATCCTTTAGTTGCTTGCCAATGCGTTTCCTTAGGTTTTTCCATGAACGTCGACACCAAACTCACTACATACATTATATCCAGCCTAGTGGCGGTCAAATACATCATGCTGCCCACCGTACTCTTGTATAATGTCAAATTGGCATTGTTGTTGCAATTTTCTTTTCTCAACTTCAACCCCATGACAGTTGGAGTTGGTGTGGGCTTGTTGTTCTACATATTAAACCTCTCCAAAATGTCTACTACATACTTTTCTTGGGAAATAAAAATACCATTTTTTTGTTTGCTTCACTTCTATGCCCAAAAAATATCTTAATAACCCCAAGTCAGTCATTTCAAACTCACTTTGCATGAATTCTTTGAAATCAACGATAAGGAAATCATCACCGCCTGTAAAAATCGAATCATCTACATATAAAACAAAAATAAGAAGCTTACCATCACTCTTTTTGATGTTGAGAGTAGGCTCACCATCACTTCTATCGAAACCATTGTCCGTCAAGTAAGTGTCTATTCTGCTATACCATGCACATGGTGCTTGCTTTAGCCCATAAAGAGCTTTCCTCACTCGATACACTTTTTATTCTTTGCCTTCTACCTCATAACCAAGTGGTTGCGCAACATACACTTCTTTTTTCAGCACTCCATTCAAGAACGTTGATTTTACGTCCGTTCTATACACTTTCCATTTATGTTTTGTGTCAATCGCCACCACTGTGTGTATTATCTCCATCCTCGTGACTAGCGCAAATGTCTCTGCATAATCTCTTCCATGCTATTGTTTTTATCCTTTAACAACTAGCCTTGCTTTATGCCTTTCAATCTTCCCATTGACATTGCTCTTGGTCTTATAGACCCACTTCACTCCAATAACTTCTTTTCATTGCGGAAGGTCCACTAACTCCCATGTGCCATTATTTCCTATTTCTTCTATTTCTTCCTCCATTGTCATAAGCCATTTTTCTTCTTTGAATGCATCCTCAAAATGGGTTGGCTCATCTACATGACAAAATAATTAAAATAAGGAATTTACACCAACGTTACTATCAACTTCATCTTGCTCATAAATTTCATTTAAAATTTTGAATTTTGGTCTTCTTTTGCTTGTTGAAGATGAAATTGACATGTTACTTGGTGTTGCACTTTGTGGCGTGCTTGTAGAAACACTTTCTTCACTGCATGACATTGTCCTATTATTTGTTGATGGTGTTACTTGATGCATGCTTTATTACACTTGAATAGGAGTAGAGGGAGACATTGTTGAGGAATCACTTGTTGTTGTCAATTCCTCTTTGTCCTCATGTGGTATACATGCTTTCACATTGACTGCCTTCTCTAAACTTCCATCTCATGCTTCATCTTCTATGAACTGCACATCTCTGTTGATTATGACCTTCTTGGTTGATGGATTGTAGAGATTGTATGCCTTGGATTCATCACTATATCCAACAAATATGCATTTCTCCCCTTGTTGTCCACCTTCTTCCTCAACTCATTCAGAACATGTGCATATGT
Organism: Pinus tabuliformis; assembly: GCA_031772625.1. Taxonomy (NCBI): domain Eukaryota; kingdom Viridiplantae; phylum Streptophyta; class Pinopsida; order Pinales; family Pinaceae; genus Pinus; species Pinus tabuliformis. Next base: position 885,572,845 of record CM062811.1, on the reverse strand, counting down.
CACACATCCAAAGACTTTCATGTGAGTGACACTATGCTTTCTTCCACTCCATGCCTCTTCAGGAACCACATTCTTAAAACTTTTGGTTCGACACCTATTAATGATATACGCTGCACAAACCAAAACTTCAACCCAATAATCATTTGGAAAAAGCTTTGCCTTCAACATACTCCTTTCCATTTCCATAATGGTCGTATTCTTCCTTTCTGCGACACCATTTTGCTGAGTTGTATACCTTGTTGTAAATTTCTAGCGAATTCCATGCTGCCTGCAAAATCAAAGGAAGTCATTTGAGATGTATTCACCACCTCTATCAGTCATAAGGAATTTGATGTAGTGTCCACTTTTCTTCTCAAGAAGAGCCTTGTATTGGCGAAAGCGCTCAAACATTTCACTTTTGTGTTTTAGGAGATAGACCCTTGTCTTCCTTGTGTAGTCATCTATGATGATCAATAAATAGTAGCTACCACCAATTGATGGTGTCTGCATTGGTCCACATAAACCTGAGTGGACAATCTCAAAAGGTGCCTTTGCCCTTATTGAGTTTCCTGCTGGAAATGTCTCTCTATGTTGTTTGCCCAAGATATATCCTTCACATAGGTTGTTTAACTTTTCTATGAGTGGCAATCCCTTCACCATTCCTTTCCTATGTAGAAAATTCAAACCTCCAAAGTTGAGATGACCAAATCTCAAATGCCATAACCAATTTTCATCTTTGACTTCTGCTTGATAGTTCACTTGTGTAACAACGGCAACTTTTCTTTCATCCTCTTGTGAGTACATTGATAGTTGTGCTTGTGCACCTTCTTCATTCAAATATGATCTTATCTTTAGGGGAAACATTCTATTGTTTGTCATCTGTACTTTTGGAATCAAATGTCTACTTGGAGGCTTATCCCAAATTGTGCACTCATCATTTTTGAAAAAGACATTGTAGCCCTTTTGCGTGACTTATGCAAAGCTTATGAGGTTATGCTTCAAACTAGGGACAAAGTAAATATCTGAGATGTACTTCTTCTCCCCCTTCTTTGTTAGAATGTTGACTCTTCATTTTTCCATGACAAAGACTTTGCTATCAATTCCTAATGTCACTTCAGGTTTCACACTTTCATCTAGATTGGAAAACATTTCTATGTTCCCTCACATGTGGTTGTTGCACCCTGAATCTAGATACCATATATCACTTTGTTTTTCTTGTGCTACATTACAAGTTAAAAACATGTTATCATGATTTTGATTTTCCTTTATGAAATTTACATTTGGTTTGCATTAGGAGAAATTTGAGGTCTAAAATGGGCCTCTTAAGAAACATGTATAGCCAAAATAAACTTTATAAGAACCAACAGGATTGAAGATGATGATGTAAACCATGGGGGATTATTCACCATTTTTGCAGTAAAAAGTAAAAAGTTAAAAAAAATAATAAATAATAAAACTACTTTTTCAACTCGTATTTTCAACTTATCTCCCTAAGGTTTTACTCAAAGTTCGAGTGGGAGTACTCGTTGGATGCAACATTTGATTCCTCATCCAAGGAGTACACATGTTGCATAATTTCAATGGACCCTGCGACATGAAAAATGAGAAATACATGAAAAACATGATTGCAATCACGTTTTTCATATATTTCTCAGTTTTCATGTAGCAGGGTTCATCGAAAGTATGAAACATGGGTAATCCTTGGATGATGAATCAAATTATTCATCCAACAAGTATTGCTGCTCGAAATTTGAGTAAACCCATTCGGAGATAAGTTGAAAATACGAGTTCAAAATATAGTTTTTTCATTTTTCCCTCTAAAATTTGATGATGTAATATAATCTTATTTTATTATTTCCACTATTATATTATAATTTCATTAAGAGGCCCATTTTAGATCTCAAAATTCCCCTAATATTACTAATGTCATATTGCTTCTTTCTACATTCATTTGCATAATGATCACACTTCTTACAATAATGATATTGAACTTGAGATTTATCATACCTCTGGCCTTATGCTTGATTTTGGCTTGGGCCTTGACTTGGATTTCAATTGCTGCCCCTTCCACTTGAGCTTGAAGGGCTTCTTCTTTTACCTCCTCTAGCATATGATCTTCCTCTACCTCTACCTTGACCAAATGAAACTTGTGTCTTGAAGGCATGCTCTAATGAGGAGCTTGATGCTCTATTCATTCTATGTTCATGAGAAATCAGTGATGCATGAAGATCATCCACTGAGGACTATGAAAGGTCCTTTGTCTCTTCTATGGCCACAATAATAGAATCAAACCTTGCAGGTAGACTTCTCAAAACTTTCTCAACTATTCTTCTTTCCTCAAATGTCTCACCGTGAGACCTGATTTGAGTAACCAGTCCAATTACATGTGTAAAAAACGAGTCTACATTCTCAAACTCTTTCATACAGGTTATTTCAAAGTCTCTTCTCAGCATTTGCAATTTTGTTGTTTTGACTTTTTCCATGCCTTGGTAGGCTTTCTGGAGGGTGTCCCATGCTTGCTTGGACTTTGTTGCTACTACAATCCTTGCGAAAATACTTTCATAAACTGCTTGAAAAATGTAGAAGAGAGCTTTTGCATCATTCTTCCTCTTGTCCCTCAATAAATCCCTTTCTCCCTGAGACAAGGCATTGTATGTTGTTGCTGGTGGTTCTTGAAAACCATTCTCCACCAAATCCCAAATGCCTTGAGAAGAAAACAGGGCCTTTATTGTAATAGCTCAATAATCATAATTTTTCCCATTAAATTGAGGTATTTGAGCATTAATCAAGCTTGTGCTTGATGTTGCCATTTCTGAGTAAAAAAATAAAAAAAATGTAAATATACTTAAAAATTTTGTGGTAAATCTACTCGTGAAAGTTTAAAATCATATTGCAACAAACCATACTTTAGATTAAGATATAAAACATATGAAAATATATTGGCTTGGTCATTTCTGAGTGTAAAAAAAACTTTTTACCTCGTAAATATACTTAAATTTTTTTGTGGTAAATCTACTTGTGAAAGTTTAAAATCATATTGCAACAAACCATACTTTAGATTATGATATAAAACATATGAAAATATATTCGCTTGGTAAGTGAGGCTGCAGCTCCAAGTAAAAAAAAGATCTTACTTCGAGTAACTCTCTGTAAAACTTACGTAAGAACTTGTTTTCATGTGCCCACCACTATTTTGTCCGCGATTTCTCCTCATTACCAACTAAAAAAAATTCTTACTTCTAGTAGCTCTTTGTAAAACTTGTTTTCATGTGCCCACCAATATTTTCTCTATGATTTTCTCTTTACTACCTCACAGACTTACACACTCCACTTCTTTCACATATAAAAGTCTTTTACATTCATATTTATCCAAAACATACAACTTTGACTCATTAATTCATGACAGAGCAAATATTTAAGACACGAGATGGACAATTATACAAAATGAAGAATTTTCTTTCACATATAAAAGTCTTTTACATTCATATTTATCCAAAACATACAACTTTGACTCATTAATTCATGACAGAGCAAATATTTAAGACACGAGATGGACAATTATACAAAATGAAGAATTTTCTGAATTTGCAGAGGTTTCAGACTACAAGTAAGAGTTGTGTAGTAAATATTTGAACATACATTTTACCAACTTTGTATTAAGTTCTTTAACTATCTAATGTGTTGCGGAATGGTCAGCTTGTACTTCTACTCAGAACTTTTGTCTTTCCACTTGTAAACGAAATAAGAGCCTGCAAAAATTCACTGGACAAATATGGTTGCTGCTGGTGTGTTTAACGCAATGGTTGGGATTAATTTTCCAACAGATTTGAGCAGTCACGCATGAAAATGTTGTTATTTGTTCATAGAACTCTGAAACGAAAAGCCATGAACTTCACATCCACCTGTTGGTGAGATTGAATCCGTCATGTTCCTGTTCTCACCCTTGACGGACAAGGAACCCAAGTGAAGGAACTAGTGGGCAGGTGACGGATCCGGGGTGTGCCTAGCAATTCACATCGGTAGGGCGACCAGTGGTGAGACCATGTTAACACAAGAAACCACCGTAAAATTGTCATCCACATGTCATAGTTTAATATGGTGAAGGAGAATGAAACTGAAGTTCACTGATTGGCCTCAGTGAACAGTGTTTACATCGAAGGCCATGCAAAGCACGCCTTCGGCATATAAATATTAAGTATATATGTGTACTTTAAAATTTTCCCCATAAAATGTAACGCAACATGCTTTTAGGTGTGGTTTATTATGTACATGTTTACTTTTGTGTTCTTTCCCCGTCCGTGTATATATATATATATATATATTATTTAATAGGTTTATAATATATACATATATTAAAATTTTATGAACAGTGTTATTTTATATATGTAAAAATATAATTTTTATCATGAATATTGAATGTATAAGAAAATGTTTTATTATTTATTAATATTTATTTATTTTTAAAAATACAATTGATTTTAGATAGGAATGTCATGTAAAGTCTAAATCAAGACCAATTAATTCACAAAACAACCATGAAAACAAAGTGTCAAAATGACGAAAATAGAAATTATTAGTGAGAATTATTGAAATTTGATTCATTAGAATATTGTTGAAATTCGGGGTACTCAACCAAAGCAACAATTTTGAAATGTGGGCACAAAATGTGTCAAGTCATGAAGTATACCCTAAAAGACCAAGAAGCTCAAAGCTCATATGATGACGATAGGGGAGACCATCAATCAATCAAATGCAATAAATAGGGATATTTTCTAAAAATTGTAATGAGGGCTCCATTGTTTTGATTCAAAATGTAGGAGAGTTGTTGGCAAGCCAACAACACTCTCTAATTACAATTAGACATTCACTTTAAATGGAAAAATGTAAGAGATTTGTTGGCAAGCCAATGCTCTCTAAATACAATTAGAAATTCTGTTTAAATACAATTAGACATTCTCTTTAAATACAATTCAACATTCAGCCACTACTTCAAAGTGTCTCATAATTTTTAAAACAACCCTTATAAAATATTAACCTTAGCCAAAAATAAAAAACTCCTCATCTTTCTCTATTAAATACAATATAATTTATAATAATAAAAATAATATATTTTATACAATTAAATTATAACCTTAAATTATTTTATTTATCAAAATATATTATAAATAAAATAAAAAATATTTATTTTATATATAATATAAACCTTCCTCCCTCCCTCCATTGCTTTAAAAACTAAATAAATCCACTCAACGATAATACCCAATCTATAAGATATTTACAATCATGTGCCTGAATATCTTAATATTTTATTTTTTAGACAAGCCATCTTCAATTTACTTAACTGCCATTTTTATTCATGTCTCCTTTCAATTATGCCAATAGCATACCTATTTCAACATGTGGATGTAGGTATGTGGATTTTTTATTTTTTTAATCAATGAACAGTATTGAATGTTCACGGAATGTACTTCATCTGCCCACGGCTGTGATTTGTTTTGCGCTCTCCTATTGTGCGTTACAAATTAATTAAATAATTTATTGTGCGTTACACATTAATTAAATAATTTTTTGAATGATAAAATTCAAACGTTTTTATCTTTGTTCAAGTAATCTTTGGTCTTTTTCTTTTTCTTTTTTTAAAATAGGTGGGGCTAGTTCCCTTAAGAAGCATTTATGGGCCCTCTTTTTGTACATATACGTGTCAGAAGACAGCCGTCACATTGGGACATTCACATTACAACCACATACAAGCAAATATATGCTGCTGCGCAGCGGTACATATCGGGTTCGAACACTGGTGGGGTGCGTGGCAGCCGACTGCCCCAACCAACGAGCCATGCACTCGCGTGCTGCAATCTTTGGTCCTTGTTACCAAAGATGGTATGTTTTTGGGGCGCCGAAGTTTGGTCTTATAGCTCTTGTGATCTAATCTTGAGTAAGGCTACGTTTATTTGAGAGCTGCTCACATATTATTTTTTCGATTAAAAAAAATTGTTTTCATTCAAAATGTTAATTATATTTAATATAAATCTTGTTTCATTCAAAATTGCAGTAATTATTGAATTTCATTAATAGAATTTTGTCTTTATGAACGACGATTAATGGGATTGTTTCATTGATTCCACTTTCACACTGTAGTGTTAAATGTTCTGTACATATCATACCCACCAAAAGAATTTTGAAGATAATAAATTTGTTTTTTTTATCCATTGTGCATTGAAATAAGTATGCAATCAATTTGTGAAAGCATAATGCAAGCAAACATTATTTTTAATTTTTAAGGTGGATTAAGTCCAGCCCAAGGAACCTAATCATGAACTAAAACCCATTAGGAACGTGGGATTTTGAAGACTATTCATAAGTTATATAATGAATAAGTAATATAAAACTAAAGGGAAAGTAATTTTTGTGTAATTTTATTGTAAATTCTAAAATATTTTGAAAATTTCATGAAAATGAATAAATTCTTGTAACTCATATTTCCTAAATATTCCATAACCTGAAATCTAAAAGTGACATGGAACTTTATGCTTCTCTCCACCAAGGTTTTAGCCATGTTGATTAATGATACCATCCACGTAATTCCCTACTCACAAAAAATGTGATTTAATTAAAAAAATTGGTCGTAAGGAATGGTTCTGCATTATATTATATTATAGATATATTTTCTTTTTTCTTTTTTCTTTTTAGAAAAAAAAAGACTGGATCTTAGTAAGGGAACTCAAAACCAGTTATATTTGTGTTTGTCAATGTTGTTCCAGATCAACCAACAAGAGCAATAATGTCTCAAAATACAATGATCGCGGTATCAACCCATATACATATAGAGACATCATCTACCAAAAAGAAAAACAAAGAAAATTTGAAAGGTTCAGAAAGATATACAAACAAAATAGAATCTGCATATGATTTGAAAAGTAGATGTCTAAGTATACCAGCTACGACCATCACTATTGAAGGGTAGTGTGCCCCTCTTCCTTGAAAATGCCATCAAAAACAAAGGTAAAGAAAATATATCCTTCAATATCATGCAACCCCCTTTGGACAGGGAGTCTGTCATCTCATTTGATTCCCTATAGATGTGTTGGATGTCAAAACTCAGAAAGGTTAGTATGACAGCACCAGTACGTTTCGATCATCCTCTGAGATCTGGAGGATCAAAGTGGTGTTGCCCAGTATGTCATCAATGATAGTCTTAGAATCTTCATAGACATGGATACTCTGGATATGTCTTTCCTTTGCAAACCAGAGACGACCCCAAAGTGCCACCATCTCCACCCTCGAATTTGTGCCAAGCCCCCCATACCAATGAGATTTATAGGAGTTTCCACTGATGTGGAACCATGCTCCACAACGACATCTCCCTGACTATGTTGCACCAACAAAAAATCATGTCAGCAAGTGTATCTAAGGTCGCAAATATCTCCCCAACATGTCCTTGGAGTTCATCATATGTGGTTCCATATATTCTAGCCAAGCCATAATTTTTTAGCAGGTCCTGTAGGCATTAAATTGAATTCCCTGAAATATGAGGTGATTTCGGCCCTTCCAGATTTCCCAAATTAAAAACAGTGACATGTACCTGTGTATACCCTGCCCATCCACACCTCACCTCAAACATTGCTCCATTGAAGTGAAATTTCTGAAAAAAGAAAGATTCGTCAACCAAATTCGAAGGCCAACACTGCAAGAAAGAAAAATATGCAAAACAATTTCAATATCACCACCGCATAAGGGGAACCATCTGGGACCTTGAAAACCATGTTTACATAGATTGTCTGATGTTAAAATCTTGTTTTGCCACACCAACCAACTAAAAGAGTGGTTTTTCAGAGGAACATGCATACTCCATATAGTCTTGAACCACAACGCCATAATAGATTCCTGTGAAGGTGCATAAAGTGTTTATAATTCTCCACAACCACCACAACACCTTTCCGAAGAGGCCCATCCCATGAAAGAGAATCACATCTCTCGTTTCTGCATATACCAACTCTTTTAAGTGTAGTGACATAGTTATTCCAATCCAAAGCCATTTGCCCAGTCAGTGCAATATGTGTCACCTCTTTCCAAGTCGGATGGGCACGAATCTAGTTGTTGATTACCTGATCCAGTAGAAAAATTCCTCTTTGGTGAAGGGCCACAACCATGCCTTTAGAAAGTGTTATGGATTCTGGAACGTCCATAGTCCTATCCTACCCAATAATAAACATATTTCCTTTTCCGAATGACCATTTCAACCTCCACAAGAACCATCTCTTAATCTTTTGGAAACTCGACCATATGTATGATCCCCTCTTAATCCCAATCTCATCCATTTTTATCCAGTGCATGATAGGCCTTCGCATCTGGTATTTTTTTGAACTGAGCTTCTGCCAAATTCCATTGTCGAATAACACCCTCGAGAGAGATTTCATTAACAAGGACCAATCAAAAAAAAGGGTGTTCAAAATCGCCCAACCACCAAGTTCCTTAGGCCTATAAAAAGTACTCCACACTATTAAATGAAATGTTCACTCCTTATCAACACCAGACCACAAGATGCATGCCAAAAGGGAGCGAATTTTAGATATCATAGCAAAAAGGTGCATCTAGTAAGTAGCCAATTGTTGAAGTACATATTGTGTTAAGGTGAATATCCCACCCAAAGGGTTGGATATTCACCTTAACGACCTCTAAGGGTTGGTGTGGAAGCTGAACAACCAAAGGGAGTCCAAGGGACCACTTGGAATATGAAACCAAGGGTCATTCCTATGTATTACAAACATGTATCATTGTGAATAAGAAAAGTAATCTAATGTTTATCTTTCATACTTCCTCCACTATGTATGTGCTTAACATGGTATAGAGCAGGTACGTTCATAATTAGCTCAACATTTTGTTAGACACTTGTTTTTGTGGCCTATGTAAACCTGCGCATCTTAGTGTCTATGGCTATTTCTGTAAGGTTTCAAGGTTTTCTCACATGTGTTTTTCCCACATTGGTGTTATGTTGCAATGTCGTGAAAATTGATGAGTAGACTGGAATTTTGAATGTAAGATCGTTGAATTTTATACATTTCGATGGTAAATTTATGGGATTTCATTCAGTAACATAGGATTGGACGGTGGATTCCTGGTTTTTTATTTTGAGATGGACAGGTTTGAAAGGGTATTTTAATTGGAACGTTGTAGAATCTGCGTTTCTTTCTGCATTTGGGCAACGAATGAGGCGTAGAGGTTAACGCTTAAGCCAACTTCCAAGAATTAGCTTCATAACCCTATCGCTCTTTCTTCAGTGTCAATCTTTCCTGCACTGCATTTATTTACCTATCGCAGTTCTGATGCATACTTGAATAGTCTCCTGGTGGCCGTTTCTTTGTTAGTGCATCAGACCGTATCTTGGGAACCTCCGAAATGCCTATAGACTGTCCTCTGGCTAATTCTTAGATAGGTGGTATCTGGATAATGATAGAAATGGTAAACAATAAAATCTACACACAACACTGGGAGATGTATATCAGGGGCCAAAGGGAGTCATCTTGCTCGATAGGTTGGCTTCCTTCAACGAAAAAAACAGCACAAGAAGTTCCAAGCATCCATTCCATTCTCTTATTTGTGTATCACTCAATTTAAGGAGGAATATCTCATACGAGACTCCCATCTCTCTGAATCTCCTTGCGCAGATAGACTCTTATAAGTCAAAATCCCATGCTCACCTTCATTGTTGATCATACTTTCGATAGAATAAATGTTACTTGAAAAAATGTGGATAAAGGCATTACGATCTTCCACCAAGCCACACCCAATTTGCTTCCCTTCCTCTACGAAGTAAAGGTCTGGTCCTTAGGGTTTTTGTGTCTTCAATCAAACTTTTCTCTCTTAAGTTCCAATGTGACTATATGTTGCAAAATCTACAACAGTTTACCACTTGTCTGAAGGAGTAAAACCTGCTTCCCTTCCATGGGACTTGCAACATGATTCCGGCACAATGGGAATTTGCAGAAAGTTAAGCGTTCCAGTGACAGTTGTGTGGGAACTCAAAATGAAATATTTAGTCATTTGCTTCAATTCTTGTGACTATGGCGAAGTCTACTTTATGAAGCTTCGACTTACCTTCGACATGTAGAAATTTCACCTATAGAACAAACCAATATATGCAATGTCCTAAAGCATAATACTTGTTCTACTTCTACAAAACATTAAGCGGAAGCATAATCGAATTCATGAGCAACATCAAGTAGAAACATGCATAACTGATCAAGAGAAATAATCACACATAACACAAGACATATCCAGGGGAAAGCACCAACATAAAACCCCAACCATGTATTGTCAATCAAGTGGAAATCCTCTTCACAATACAAAAAGAATTAGCTCTCAAGATATTCAGTTCTCAATGAACTATGAAGACATGAAGATATGTCTCATGAACCAACCAAGCCCTGTATATAATGGCTTTACCTATGGTCCAATCCCTATTTCCTTGCGCAGTTTGCTTAGGAAATAATAGCAAAAGCATATGTAATTAATTCCAAACATACCAAGTTAATCAATGGTCCAACTACGCAATCCTTGACGACACTAGTTCCTCAACCATGCAAAAACTACTTACTAGAAATAGTCAAGCATCTGATAGTACATTGTCCCACATTTGATCTCAACTAGGTCTCTGACAGAAATGACATGCAACAGTTATCCATGAGTGAATTCTCAGTTATCTAAAATAATAGTTGTCACATGCATGCAAGCATTAACAAACTATATTTTATTATTTTAACAACTTGTTAAAATAATCTAACTAGACTTGACTAGTTAGAACTAAGTCAACTGATTCTCTCATTATAGAACTCATACTTATTCCCTCAATCAGTGGAGGAAATTAAGGATAAATTCCTCAATCAGTGGGACAACTCATGTGCATGCTCACAAAGACTTCAAATTCGAATTTCCTTAACTAATTAACTCAACTAAATTAATTAATTAATATTTTCAACTGCTGTTAAGACCATTAATTTTACTTCCTATAGATAGACTAGGGACTGCTATAAATAGGAAGGGACCCAGAAATGCTATTTTTATAACTTTCTATTTTTAGCAGTTTCACCTCTCATCCAATGTGGCCAGTGACCTCACTGGCCAAACTGCTATTTTTAGACATGCTATTTTTAGCACATTCTAAATATAGCATTTCTTGTTGCACACTTTTCAACACGATAGCCAGAGAACTAATGTTGTCTGCAGCTCACATAGTGCAAGTTTGAGCCTCCTTGACATCGTATTCAAGAAAAGAGCGACTACATCATGACTACATCCTCGCTTTAAGAGGCACTCTGCTCCAATCGAACTCGCTAGTAACCAAACTCCTAATGCTGAGAGAAAAAAAGGTAACGCAGTTGGCCTGTCAACTGGTGGTTGAACTGCACTAAGTTTACTATTGATAGCTGCTAGTATTTATTCATCTAGTTTCTTGTTGCTGATCTGGGCTATAAAAGACTAGCAGAAAGTGCAATCCATTCATTCGTTATACAGGCATATTATATATCCACCTAAATATACACCGCTCAACCATTTATATCGTTGAAATCTGGTCTCCGTGTAGCTCCATTTTTTTGAAGGTCGAATGGTATATTATGGTGATGGTATTGAAGAATAGTATAGTGTTATATGCTTTATAATACATGTTGGAAACCATGCAATGTAAATCTGATATGCGCTAAGGACTGTGTTCTTCTTATGTATGTTGGAAAGTGCTCAACATATGCTACAAAACCAGTGAACCTTTAGTGACCTGTGCGTTGTCACCTGTGAGCTGCATTGATTCTCATGCTTCTTTGAAAAAGAAGAAATTTGTAGATGATGCTTTGTTTCATTATATTTTCTGATTTGGAGTGCGTTAATCTGTTTTACGTTAAAGACCGTGCCTAACCTTTCATTGGTTCTCTCCATAGGACGCAATAATTTATACAGGGTTTTGACTAGATTATTGAAGGATGGATTTAGATCCAAAGAACTTATGGGATTATATGGAAAGAAAGAGTTGTCAAGCATTGAGTTTCTGAGTTTTGTTTAGATTGACATCCACAGAGATTATGTTAGGCTCTAGCTGTTATATGCGTTGAGGTCATATTAAGAACCAGTCATTACTGCTCATGGTTGGTGTGTATGTTGATTTACATTGAAGTCCTGGTATGTTGATTGCGCTGGATAAGGGTCCTGTTATGGCATATGCTTTAGCATTGGATGATTTATTACACTGGACTTTGTTCACAGTGTTGTTAAATTGTTGAGTTTGTAGCGTGGTGGAGCACCTTTTTATTTGATTTTGGGATTGCATTCAACAATATAAATTGTTGGAAAATGGCCGATGGAGTGTTGGAATTACTAAACAATTTAATACATTCTACTGTCAATAGTACAATCATGATTGATAAAGCCATTCTCAGAGACATTCAAACCTGTCTGCAAAATGCACATGACAAGATTGAATTTTTGCAGCTTGAATCTCAGCTTCAGCAAGATGAGTTACAACAACATAAACATCATGACACCCATCAACAACCAGCAAGTGGTCAAATTAGTAACATTGAGACAGACTCCTATCAACAACAAATCAATAATGTTGATCTAGTACCCAATGAAGGAGCAGATTTGCAGAAATAAGCAGAAATTCACCATACACTTCTTAAGTCCATCATCACACCTTGGGAAGAGATTGTCCATAACAAGCACAAAACTGGTCTTGGATATGACAAAGACGTGTCCTTTACTCAAATCCCATCTAGTTTAAGAGTGCTGGATTTCTTCATGACAGTTCACCTTCAGCTGTTTCAGATTTAGTTCCTTTTCCACAACAACAGCAACAGAATGTTAAATGCCAACATTGTGACTGAGTTGGCCATGTGAAATATCATTGTTTTGATCTTCATCCATGTAAGCACTGTCATAAAACTAGTCATTCTTCAAACAGATGCTTCAGAAACAAATGTTCTGCAAGAACAAAGATTCATCTTGGATGGATCGCTTCTTGGAAATGGGCTTCAATAGCCAAGAAGATATTTCTCTCATACAACAAGATTTGTTCTCGAATATTGAATAGCCTTGCAATTGAGTTTTCTCCATCATCTCACCTTGTATCTGAGAGGGGGGTAAATGATGGTTATATACAAGCTTCAAAGCCACATCAAGCGAGCTTGAGCCACAACCTGCCATACGAGATTCAGAGTTGTAGCCAGAGACAAGGATGCCCCTGAGCATGCCTTCAGTTGGTGATGCCTCTTCATAGAATTGGGGACACTTCCTCTAGAAGAAGACTTCAACTTCTTGCTAGTTTTGGAAGAGTTCCAGGAATTGCATTAAGAATTCCAAAGTTGATGGTCATCCTTAAACCATCAGAGGTTGAGACCTCGCTTTTCAAGTTGAGGTTCTACCTTTTTATCCAGGGTGAGTCCTCCCTTTCAAGGTTGAAGGTTTCCCTCTACATGAGGAAAACTTCCTCTAGCAGAAGACTTCATCTTCTTGCCAAAGTTGGAAGAGTTCCGAGAACTATACTAAGTGTTCCAATGTTGGTGGTCATCCTTAAACCACCTCCCTTTATACCAACATTTTAGAGAGCACATTCAACATAGTGCTCCCATGCATTTTTACACATTTTGTATTATAGCTCTCTTCTTGGACTCATACATACCACTTCGGATTAAGGTGGGGAATTTTGAACACCTAATCCTCTAAGGGTTGGTGTGGAAGCTGAACAACCAAAGGGAGTCAAAGGGACCACTTGGAATATGAAGCCAAGGGTCATTCCTATGTATTATAAATATGTATCATTGTGAATAAGAAAAGTAATCTAATGTTTATCTTTCATATTGCCTTCGCCATGTATGTTCTTAACACAACTCTTGAGCTTCTTATCAAAATTTGAGAGTAGCCATGTTCAGTCCTTTAAATGGTAGTTTGTCGGCTTCAATCTAAATCGTAGACGTACCTAAATCCATCTTGCAGACACTTTATTCCCACCCCAAAAATCTTAGCATTATAATTAATATCAGTTTAGTTTCCAAATGAGTAAATGAGAATAGACCTTTGCCTGTTTGTGATGAGGCCTGAATCCTCTCCAAAATGGTGGAAAATATAGTGTAGTTCCTCCCACTGTGTTCGAGCAATCATCCCAAAAGTAAGGATATCGTCAACAAAGAAAATATGTGTTATACTAACCGTTGGAGCCATATGTAAATCCCTGAATGTCTCCAAAGCCTTTTCCAAGTTTATCTTCCTGTTTATGCCATCCATAACCAATATTAAGAGGAGTGGTGATAAGAAACAATCCTGCCACAAACGTCTGCCTGCTCAAAAAAAATTAGTGTGAAAACCATTTATCAGGATAGCGGGCCAAACGTTAGTCACACATGCCATAATCCATTTACATTATGTATCTCGAGCCCAATATTTAGAAAAATAATCCTGAGAAAACGCCAGTCCACACAATCATATGCTCTCTGCAAGTCAATCTCCATTACCACCACATCCAATTTTTTAGTCTGGATGGAATGGATACACTACCTGGCAATAGAAATTGCATAATGTATAGACATATTGTGATGAAAACGAAACTATTATTTGGATATTTGAGCAGAGAAGGTTCCCTTGATTCGTTCTGCTATGACTTTTGAAATAAACTTGTAAATAATGTTGCATAAGGAGATCGACTTGAAATATGAGAAAGTGGTCAGTGAGGAGAACTTCAGAGGGGTATGAAGGTAGACTTTATAGAACCGGAAAGGAACCTCCTATTCTGGGATTCCTCAACCATATCCAGTAATTCTTGTCCCATGAGCCCAAAGAAGTGCAAAAAGATTTCAACTGTCCAACCATGAAGGCCTGGGCACTTGTCCCTAGCAAAGGATTTCAATACCGAGTGTATTTCTTCGGTGGAAACTAGTCTAGAGAGTGCAACATTTGCTTCTTGATCAAACATCCTAAGATATTCCTTGACACCCCATAATTGATTTTCACCGAGTATCTCATCTCTGGAAGAAAAGAGATTACGGAAATATAATACCTCTTCTTTCTGAATATCGGCCTCAGAGTATCTATAGTTACCATCCGCTCCCTTTATGATCTAGATTGCGTTGATATTATTCCTGCGGCAGGTGTAATGGGGGAAATTTTTTGTGTTGCAATCCCCCTCATGGATCCAAATTACCCTTATTTTTAGTCTCCAAGTGTTTTCCTGTATCAACAAGATGCATTTTTTTCTTTCTTCCAGGAACTTCAACCTTTCTAAAGTATGCGTAGAGGGTGGCACAACAGATAGACTCTCGCCAATCATTCAAATTTCATCAACCATTGCCTTTAGTTCCATGTATAGCTTAGCCTTCTTCTCCCATTCTCAAATGCGAACCTGGATCGTAAGGCCACTTAATTTCTCAGTGAAAATATCCATGGCCGATCGTCCCAGCTGTGCTTCTAAGGACTTTTATATGGAAACAAATAATTTGTTAAAATCTTCATCTTCCAGTCAAGTTTTGTTGAATTTGAAGGGGATGACCCTCCTAACCATCTCTGCTCACCATTGCATGCTAATAGGATGGTGATCAAAGATATATATCTTCTCGACCCTTAATCTTAAATTTCCAAGAACTTCAAACAAATTTTGATGTACCATGAATCGATCAATTCACTTCCCAATATAATCACCACCACTTCTACCGTTATGCTAAGTGGGCTCGATGGGAACACGAAAAATGTCCACTAGATGGTTATTATCAAAGAGTGAGTTGATTCGATCTGAGAGAGGGTCACCACGACACTTCATCCCCCAACTCTCACGACTGGATAAAATCACATTGTAATCACCTGCAATGATCAATGATCCAATCTTGAGAATAACTGCAGAATCCACCCTATCCCAAAAACCATGTCTACTTTCATATGGAGCATATATGTTCCAAATGTGGATCTTCTCTACCAAACCCCGAATATGTCCAGAGAGTAAAATACCAACAAAAAACTTATATTCCTTCAAATTTCTAACATCCCTAGTGAAAATTCCATGTAATAAACGTTTAGAAAGGAAAAATAATAACCAAAGTTGATGGGACACTTATTCCAAGCTGAATGTTGGGAAAAATCTTAATGATGGGGGTCACTTGTGATTGTTTATGGCTAATGAAATTGGAAAAGGCAATGGCTAAGGCTTTGGAAAGACAAAATGGAATTTTTCTTACATTTATTTATGAAAATTATGGAAATTAGGAGAAAAGTAAGGTGAAAGGTTACAGGTTGCATGTGAGGAGGAAATTGAAGGAAAATCATGGAAAATGAAGAAAATAGAGGCCTAAATCATAAAAAGGATTTTGAGGATCAATTGGTAACCTTTTTTCAATTTAGTGTTTGAGCTCTCTCATTATTCTCTCTCTCTCATACTCTTGGAGACTTATAATTTTTCTTGGAGCACTCTTGGAGGGTGTGGCATACTTGGACTTTTAGATAAAGAAGGCAAAGGAAGAGTAGGAAAGTGAAAGAGGCCATTGGGATCAACAACTACATCAGATTTACTTGCAGGTACCGAGTTGCATTTATGGTTTCCTCACTAGTTTCAACATGCATGGCATATGCATGTGGATTCTTGGTCATGATCTGTCACTGGTACGGAGGATTGCCTGGATTGATAGTGGATTTCCTAGCCTTTCCATTTTCTAAATAGCCATGGTGATTGCGGATTTAATTTCATTATTTTGTTTGGGTTGGTTCTCATGTTTCCTTAGCTTGGGTTGAGTTATTAGTTTCTGGAAGCCCTGGTTGGACAAACACTCTGGAAGCCCTGTAACAACTTGGGTTGAGTTACTAGTCCTAGAAGCCTTGGTTGGACAAACGTTCTGGAAGCCCTTGGTGGGTTGAGTTAATAGTCCTGGAAGCCTTGGTTGGACAAACGCTCTGGAAGCCCGATGAAAGTTGCGGGTTGAATTACTAGTCCTGGGAACCTTGGTTGGAACAAACGCTCTGGAAGCCTTGGAAGGCTTAGATGGAGATCAATCTGATGATGGTTTTGTAATGTCTAACCGTGAGGTGGAATCACTATTTGATGGGTTGAGGTGGATGGCCTCTGGAAGCTCTGGATGAGTTTTGATTGATGTGTTCTATGAGATCCCACATTCATGCTTGGAATATGGCACGGGGGTGAATGGCTGAAGACATATTTGGCTCATCCACACTACGGGCGGGTGGAACGTGGAAGTCCCATCATGGCTTTGGATTTTGCATCATCAATGAAAGGTTATTTCTCCTTGTATTTATATGAGCATTTTGAGGGATTATATGTGGTATATATGCATGTAATTTCATTGGTATTTCTGTTGCTATTATGTTGGTTATGTATGTGTTTTGTGACAACAACTATTTATGGCTCTCATCATGTTTTTACTTGTAATTGAATGATCAATGCATCTATGACCTAATGGATGGAATGGCAGTTGATGTGTTAAGGCATCAATGTTTCTTATCAGTTCTCAACTAAGTATGAGACCCCTATTCTCAGATATGTTAATTACACATGTACATTACATATTCGTGATATGTGTAGCCATTTTGTATTTTTGAGGTTGTGGGAGTAAACACATAGGACATCATCAAAACCACTTTGGAAGTTGGGATCTAGCCCTTCCAACTTCATAGAGGGATCTCTCTGTTTAATTTAACTTTGTTTTATGTAAATTTTAGGCTAGTTATGAATGTACTGATTGTTTTGATTTGATTGATTTGGTTGATTTGAGTGTTATAATTCCATTGGGCTATGGATTCTATAAATTAAACTGGATTTTGCATCAATTTTTAGAGGAGTTCTCACAGGGAAAGCTAGGTTGCACTATTTGGATCTTTTCAAAAATTAAATGAATGGTGGAATAACAGAAGTGTAAGGTTTAGTAGAAATCAAGGAGAAATTAAGAATTCTTTGATTTGACTTCAGAGGAAAACATTAAAATTACCAACAACCAAAATAGGGTGCTCTAAGTAACAAATCCTATTTATCACAGTTTTTATTAAATAATTCAGATATTCAGAATAACAGAGAAAGAAAAACAATGTTTAAACAGATAAACAGAAGAGACACATCACCATTTGGTACACCACATGAATCCTGTGAAAGGTCCTTGTATTATTGATGCTCCAGTACTTTGAAAAATACAATATGCAGAAGAAATTACATTCGGAAATCAACCCTTAATACTTCAAACAATGAAGTATTTATACTGATAATTACAAAAATCCTTTACAAAATCATTGTCAAACCGACATTGTATTATTAGCCTAATTACAAACAATAAGATTCATTCCAGATAGAAAAAATAGGCCACGTAGACATCTGGAAGACAAGGTGGCTCCCTTTTGGTGGATTCAGTTGGTGAGTCACCCTGAAGCTGTGTTGTGTTGATGTACCAGTCGTTGTGTTGGTTGTTACGCTGGCAACTATCTTACTACTTCTGAATTACTCTTTTCAGACTAGTAAATTGACGAATGCTTCCCATCTCTTTTCATTTGGTATGGTAAATTTTGTTACTCTCCGATAGATCTCATCTACCTATGTGTATTTGGAAAAAGTTGGTTTCACTGTAAAAATTTGTTTTACCTCATTCTGTTCATAGAAATCATTTGACATAGTTTCCAAAAACACCTTCGCTATCATACTCCCCTTTATCCCACTGAATTTGACACTGCTTCTAGCCATTTCTTTCATTTTCAGGACATAATATTCCTGAGTAATTAATTTTTCATTTATTACATAAATACTGTGTAGTCCTTTCTGGATCAAGGCTTCAATTCTGTTAGTAAACCTGTTTACTTGCAACTCCAAGGTCTCACATCTTTCTCCCAGCTGATCAATAAGGTTCCTCTTTGTCAAGACTTTCTTGACTTCCAAAATAGTGGCAGTCCTGTCACTGATTCCTAATTCTTCAAGTTCATATTTGGACTTAGAATTCAGGAATCTGATAATGTTGGTGGCCTCAGTGGGCATCTCTCCAATCTTTTCCCTTCCCTGCACAATGGTTTCTGTAGCCTTTTCTATCAGCTCCTTCTGCTCAAATATAGTTTGGATAGAAGACTAAATTTCATTCATAGAGTCTAGTATGTTCATCCAAATGGTTTCCTTGGCTTGGGCCAAGGTTTGACCATTTGAAGTGTCCATTTCTACCTTATGCAACTTCTCTAACAGTCTTTGTGATTTCTGCATTTCAGTAACATGAGCAAATTCATCTTTGGCCTTCTACACTTATAAATTTTTAAGATGCTCCCGCAAATTTTTGATTTCTTTTGACTGGAGTGACATGTTCTCCAGTGTCTTGGTCACCTGTTCAGCACTTGCAGTATGAGTGGAAGAAGTAGCTGCAATGGCTATTCATGTGGTTAGAAGCTGAGAAATGGGTATGGCATCCAGAGGGACAATAGGCATCTTCTGACTTTCTTCTTTCTCCTTTATCATCTTCTCCATCTCGGCCTCCATCTATCTAATTTGTATGTTCTGATCTATGATCAACTTCATCATATCTGCCTTCTGTGACTCATTCTCTTCAATGTCCTTGGCCAATGGGTCCTCTATGGCTGGAAGCTTGAGCTTCTTTCTCAAGGCTACAATGTCCAGATTCTTCTTTTTAATAATCTCCTCAGCGGTATTGACATCTTTAGGGTCATACCCTATCTTTACTACCAGGTCTTCCAAAGACTTGATCCTGTTATCCTTGGCTAAGGATGACAGCTTCTCCATTTTCAACTGTGAGTGAACATTGGCAAATGAAACCTCCAATTTAGATAGTGACATAGCAGTGCTAGTCAATGTGGAATATATTATCTCACTAGTTTTCTTGTGCATCTCCATTTGATCAATGGGATGAATGAATTTGGTGATGAACTCAAAGGTAGTGCTCTTGTAGTCTGCTACTGATTTTGGCTATGGAATTTGGGCTTCAAGAAAAGCCATTTTCATATTACCATGATTTGTGTCAAACACTGATAGCAATTTACTCTATGAGATGGATGTTTGTTTCCATAACTGATTATAAGTATTGTTTTTGAGAATCTCATTTTTAAGCTTAATTTCCATGTACCTATCAAAAACAATCTTCTCATTTTCTATTGTACATTTTGAGAATCCAACTTTGTTTCCTTGTGACCCTGTGAGGATGAAGGTGCAGTGGATGATGTCACAAACTTTCACTATGTAGGTGGTGAATATGTGATTATGATGGCAGCCTACTCTTCAATCTCTTTGTCCACCTCAATATTATTCCTTTTTCTTTTGACAGGGTTCTATTTTTCATTCTTTTTCAATATTTTCATTTTCTCTCTTTTCTTATTTATACCCTCTTTCCATTTTTTATTCTATTTTTTATTTGGAAATCATTGGAATATTGAAAAGTATTTACAAAATAAGATTCCTGAGATACAATACTCAAATACCTTGAGATCCTATAAATTATAGGACCCTAACAGTGGCTCCAGCTGGGGATGGAACTCTCCCTGTGAGGTGCCAAGAACATTTCATTAGTAGCCTTGAGTGTTCTATTTTAGCAATATCCACCTCTTATTACTTTTGTTGTAGTACTTATGGTAACATATCAATAGAATCTTAGGGCGTTCTCTGTAGGCTTCAACTTCTGTTAATAGGCCATCCAATCAAAATCATAAAGACAATGATATTTACAATGATTAATGCTAGAAAAATCTCTATTTCTCAGACAAATAGTGCTTCAACATTCTCCCGTTCACAGGTCCACCAAGAATTTCTGTCCCATCTGGATGTTGGAGAAAAAATACATTGTGTCCTCTGAAAGCATAAATGACATAAGGGCCAATCCATAGATTGTTGAATTTGCCATGCTTTCCTTTGTCCTCTCTTCTGGAATCCCACTTTAAAACCCTATCACCCAAGGTGAAATCATCTGCTTTGGTTATTTTATCAAAAACCTTCTTGATATTGTCTTGGATGACCTGAGCCTTATTATAGACTTCTTCCCTGGATTGCTGCAATTGGATTGTTTGATCAATCCTCCTTTGGATGTCATTTGGATCAACCTATAATTCTTGAATTATCTTCATGACTGGAACTCCCAAGGAGGATGGAAAAAAAACATCCATTCCATAAAACAATTGGTGGTGACATGCCAATTAATTTCTTTGTGGTGAGCCTATCAGCCCAAAGTGCATTTATCAACTTGTTGTGCCATGACTTCTTGTTCTCTGCTAACAACTTAATAATATTCACCAGATTTTTATTTGAATATTCAACCAACCCATTACCCTGTGGGTAATAAGTAGGTGCATGACCCAAGGTAATATGGTATTTGGTGCAGAAATCAATCATTTTCTTAGATCTAAAGGCTACAACATTATCTATAATGAGCTTGTTTGGACAACCAAATCTAGACAGGATAATAGTTTCTAAGAGTTTGATGATAACAACATCTGTAGCTAGTCTGGAAGGTGTGGCCTCGATCCATTTCGTGAAGTAGCCACTAGAAGTGAGGATCCATTTATGTTGGGAAGAGGATGGTTGATGGATTTCTCCAATGAAATCCAATCCCCATTATTGGAAAGGACTCTCAACAGATATGGGTTTCAAAGGTAGAGGCAAAATATTTATTTTTCCTTCAAAGATTTGGCATTTATGGAAAGAGGTTACCTTCTTATGAACATCAGGGAAACGGGTAGGCCAGTAAAAACCGTCCCTAAGGATCTTATTAGTAGTGGTTTTCCAGTACAAATGGCCACCACAGTCACCTTCATGGAATTCCTGCATTGTTCTTTCTGCATCATATTTCAACAAACACTTTAGTAGAATACCACCAACGTCTTTCCAACATAAAACATTGTCTATGATGTAAAATTTAACTGCTTTTAACTTCATAAATCTAGCCTTTGTCTTAGTGAGACCAAGAGGAGCATTTAAATTGAATAAAACATAAATAAGATCTGCATACCAGGGTGAGGTCATGAAAGCCTCATCTAATTGTGCAGTTGCCTGTTCCTCTTGATCACCTAATGTAGTTACAAAGTTGATGTCCAAAGCATTAAAATTAGATTCATCCATCAATTTGGCTAAACCCTCTCCTTTGATAAGCTTGGCTGGCTTGATTTCCATGTCATACTCAAGAATGTTGGCAATCCATTTGCCTCTTTCTCCATCTGGTCCATTTTGTGTCAAAATATTCTTAACTATAGCATTTGGTACATAAGCAATTATATGAGAATGAAGGATATATACTCTGAAATCCTTAATTGCTTTTATCAATGCAAAGCCTTCTTTTTCCATTATATTATACTTGAGTGAAGCATCCCTTAAAGCCTTGCTAAAGGAAGAAATGGGTTGTTCATATCCATAATCATTTTTCTGTAAAAGGACTGCTGCAACAGTATGTTCAGAAGAAAATGAAAAAATGAAAAAATCCTTAGTAAAACCAGGAATGACAAGAACTCATGCTTTTGTCAATGCTTTTTTAACTTGGTCAAATGATTGCCTAGCTTCAATGTTCCATTTTATTTCTGAATCTCTTTTTAGCATGTTGGTTATGTTTCTAAGAAGTTCTACAAGGTTAGGGATAAATCTTCGTAGGAAGTTTATTATACCAATGAATGATTGAAGTTCCTTAATATTTCTTGGATGATTAATTTCTAGGATAGCTTCAATCCTTTTGGGGTCAATTTTAATACCTTCCTTAGAGATGATATGACCAAGAAGTTTTCCCTCTTCACGGCCAAAAAATGTTTTCTTAGGGTTTAATGAAATCCCAAACCTTCTACATTTCTCAAATACTCTTCTCAGACATGACAAATGTTGTGAATCAGTTTTAGAATAAACAGTGATATCATCTAGATAGATCACTATAAATCTACCAATTTCATTAGCAAAAGCAATATCCATTGCTCTTTGAAATGTGGCTCCAACATTCATTAACCCAAACGGCATCTTCACATACATGAAGGTACCCCATGGAGTAGTAATGGTTGTTTTATATTGATAATCTCGATGGACTAAAACCTAATTATAACCTGAAAAAGCATCTAATAAAGAAATCCTAGAAGACCCAACTACCTTCTACAGAATATAATCCATTTTTGGTAAAGGGTAGTTGTCCTTTAAGGAGACTTTATTAAGGTTCCCGAAATCTATGCACAATATAATTTCACCTGTTTTCTTCCTAGTTGGCACAATATTGGAAACCCATTTAGAGTACCTAAGAGGAACTATGATTTTAGAGTCATACATTCTTTTAATTTCCTTCTCAATCAAATGCATTAGAACTGGGTTTATTCTTCAAATTTTTTGTTTGAATGGTTTCCGATCTTGTTTAATTGGAATTTTTTGTTGTATAATGTCTGTATCATATGTTTTAAGATCTTCATAGCTCTAGGAAAAAACATCATTGAACTCCTCGAATAAAGCAATGTATTTATGTTTTTTAGCAGCAGGGAGTGATTTAGACAATTTTATGATTTTGGGGTCTTTTTCAGTGCCTATGTTACAGTCTTCTACTGCTGCTCCTGTGGGCTCAATCTTAGGTTAATTTTTAGCCACATCATTGAAAACAAATAATTCTTCTAATGGAACTAGACCTCTAGGTAAAACGCTATCATTTAGATGAAGTGTTTCAAACTCTTCTTTTCCTGTGTCTATCTCAAGCAATTCTAACTTATTTACAACTTTATTTATGGGTTTATTTACATCTAAATTTTCTAATTTCCTTTCTAGATTAGAATGTGCAACATGACCTTCTACTTTAGATTCCAAATCTATACTATCATCTTGAAATTCATCTTTAGATTGCAGAAAACTCTCAATCTGTTTATCATTTCCAAACACCTGCCAATACCTCGTGTTATTTGGTACAACTAGTTGATGTTTCACTTCCACTGTATATTTTTGATTGGGGTAAGGCATTTTACAAGAGCTGGTTGAAAAAACCAGATTATTTGGAATGATGTTTTGTTTCCTAGGAATTGCACAAAGGTCAAATTCAAGAAAACTCTCTAGAAAATCAAGCACAAGATTTCTGTATGCTCTCATTCTAGGGTGTTTAGCTAAATACTCTCCTTTGATTTGTTTTATAATTAATTCAACATCCCCTTGAATGGAGATTCTCTTGGCACCTAATTTTTTCAACAATTGAAATCCTAATGTAAGGGCTTCATACTTTGCTATGTTATTGGTACATTGGAAGTTTAACTTGTATGAGTGACCCTCACCATGATTGTTCCCTGTGTTTACCACCCATATTCCTACTCCAGAACCATCTTTTCTACAAGAGCTATCAAAGCTCATGTTCCAAAGAGGTTCAGGGAGAGCACTTAGTTCTATTATTTGTGTTTGATTTGGGTCTGTTTTAGAAATTTTAGTTTTAGCATTGATCACATGAATGTTGATGTCTCCATCATTATAAAGAATGAAAGAGTCCAAATCTGTGTGGACAAAGTAAAGTGGGTAATTGTGGGGTTTCTCTTGATTAATCACCATGAATTTCATCAAATTTTCCATATATAATCTTCTTTGCTGCCCAAAAATAGGTATGGTGGCAAAGGTCATATCCATTTGTAGGGTACCTTGTAATTTTGATCCCCATTGAGCGTGACAGCAACATGCCATATTTAGGGGGAATGTCTACAACCACTATGCCCATTTCTAGACTTTTGGCATGGATTTGAGCTAAAGTAACACATAAGTCTTTGATGAGGCCTAGGAATCTTACTTCGTTGGAATCAAAGGAATACAAGTCTTTATAAGGTCTAGTAATGTCAAGGCCTAATTTCTCCATAATAACCCTAGGCATTAAATTGTGGGAGGCACCTCAATCTAGCACATCATTATGGAGAATTTTGTCATGAATAAATAGGCTTACATAGAATGGAGGAACTCCTCCTTCCTGTGGTTTGCCTTCAACTTCCGGTCCAAATAAGAGTTCAGGTTGGTCATCATTCAGATTTACAGAATCTGTGTTTTCCCCTATATTGAGAGCTTTCATCACTTGGGGTTTGTACATGTTTTTGTTCATTAGCTCTGTTAGAGGAATAGGGATTTTCATCTTTGCTAATTCATTCTCAATATTGAATGATGTTTGAATCTTAACTAGGTTGGGAAGTTTAGATTGATCTGTCATTTCTTTTGTCATAGGCTCTTTTTGCTGACTTGTGGTTGGGGCATATGTTTGAGTAGTTTTAGAAACACTATCAATTTTCTTTTTGGTAGGAATTTCCACTTTCTTTTTACCAGAATTGTCAACAGTTTTCTTAGGAAGACTTTCTGTGGTATTCCTAGGATCAGTTTCAGAGGGTTTTTTAGCAGGATTATCTGAGTTTTTGTTGTTGAGAGGGTCTGAATTATTTTTTCTCCTAAGGTTATACTGCTTATGGACCTCCATGATGGCATTTTCAAAACCTAGTTTATACTCATCTGATTCTTCAGAGTCTAGTTCAGTTTGAGCTAGGAGAAAAAGTTCTTGCTCTTCTTGAGTGAGAAAAATTGTTTCATCCTCATTTATTCCCATCAGATTTATTTGATTATCCTCCAAATATTCAATAACATTACCTTCATCATCAGTGTAATTTTCCTGAAAAGGAGGCCGAACCTGCTGGTCTGGACCCTTTTGTTCTCTTTGTTTGATTTGGGGAACATTCCTTCTAAAGTTTTTGTTTCTATTTTGAGGAGAATTTTGGTTTTATCTCACTTATTTTTGGTCATTTATGTTTACTCTTTGCATAATCTAATTCACTACTCTCACTAGGTTGTCAGTTTTATGATCAACAGCAGAAGTGGAAGGCTCTTCTTTTATGGTAACCCCACGCTCAGATTTTAATTTGGCATTTTTGGCTAAGATGTTAGCTTCAACTTTGATAGAATTAGCTTTCATTTCTTCCAAAGTTGTTGGGTCTCTTTCTCTAAGTTGATATTCCATGTCTACATCGAAACCATCAGGAAAATCAATTAAATCTAGGCCAGGGGAGGGCTTGATGTCTTGTGGAATGGCATTGTAAACAATGTTAAATCGTTCACAGTATTCTTCCACACTTTCATTTGGTTTTATTTTCAGTCTTTTATATTCATTTAGGAGTTGAAGTGGATTTTTCTTGATCTCCCATCTAGCTAAAAAAGTTTGATGGAAAGCCTCAAGGTTGGCTATACTTCCTGCAGGTAAACTCCTAAACCATTTCTTGACATCACCTCCTAAACTTTGAGCAAACAATCTCATTTTTACATCAACTTCATCTACTTCTTGAAGGTCAAACACATCATTCTTTCTATCCACATGAAGCTAAGCAGTATAAGGATCGGTGTTGTCAAAGGTCACAATTTTAGATTGATAATCTACAGGCATAGCATTAAGTTGGCCTAGTAATACCAAAGGTGCATACCTACCTGGCATAGCTAGTCTAGAAGATTGACTGGAAGTTGGCCCTGTGAAAGGTGTAGTTGGAATAACTATAGGGATATTATGAACAATAGTGTGAGTTGGGATAATATGCACAATAGGCGGAGTTGTTATAGGTGACAAGGTAGAGACTATAGAATGAGAAGGACTAGGAGGTTGCAGATGAACAGACTGGGAATAATGGGTGGACAAAGAAGCTACTGCAACTGTTAAAGCAGATAATTCAACCGATTGTTGAATATAAGCTTCATCAATGGCTTGGTTCAAACCTGAAACTACATATTGTAATTTATCAAATTGTTTTAGGGATTCAAGATCGTGATCTAATTCAGGAGATTGAACTTGAGATATATAAGGTTGCAGTAAAGCTGGATCAATTACAGTTTGATCTACAAATGTCTCAGATTTTTATTTAAACAAACTATGCTAGAAAGGCAAATAAAACTCTTATCTTCAATAGTTTCAAATTTCTCTAGAAGAGAGTTAGACCTTGAAAAAGGACTATTCTCAGGAATAGAATTGAACCTAGACAATGGGTTATTACTACCTTGACTCTCAGTAAATATTTTCTTTCTCACCAATTTATCTGGATTATCTACAAATTGAGCAGGGTTGGGATCAGGGTGAGCTCTAGTGAAAATTATTTTGGGAGCCATTTCTATTAAAATTCAACACACAACTAATACAATAAAAATTAAAAAAACACTTAAATATATACAAGATAACAACCTTAGATCAAATATTTCATGATGACATAACAATTTTGTTTAACTCAAATACTAATTAAGTACCAGGGAAAAAATGCTTTTTCAATCTGAAGGGTTTTCGTTCCCCAATGGAGTCACCACTATGTTGTCGTTCTGTATTTTTGAGGTTGTGGGAGTAAACACATAGGACAACATCAAAACCACTTTGGAAGCTGGGATCTAGCCCTTCCAGCTTCAGAGAGGGATATCTCTATTTAATTTAACTTTGTTTTATGTAAATTTTAGGCTAGTTATGAATGTACTAATTGTTTTGATTTCATTGGTTTGGTTGATTTGAGTGTTATAATTCCATTGGGCTATGGAGTCTATAAATTAAATTGGATATTGCATCAATTTTTAGAGGAGTTCTCACAGGGAAAGCTAGGTTGCACTATTTGGATCTTTTTAGAAATTAAATGAATGGTGGAATAGAAGAAGTGTAAGGTTCAGTAGAAATCAAGGAGCAATTAAGAATTCCTTGATTTGAATTCAATGGAAAACATTAAAATTACCAACAGCCAAAATAGGGTGCTCTAAGTAACAAATCCTATTTATCACAGTTTCTATTGAATAATTCAGATATTTAGAATAACAGAGAAATAAAAACAATGTTTAAACATATACATAGAACAGACACATCACCATTTGGTACACCACATGAATCCTATGAAAGGTCCTTGTATTATTGATGCTTCAGTACTTTGAAAAATAAAATATGCAGAAGAAATTACATTCAGAAATCAACCCATAATACCTCAAATAGTGAAGTATTTATACTGATAATTACAAAAATCCTTTACAAAATCACTGTCAAACTGACAGTGTATTATTATCCTAATTCAAACAATAAGATTCATTCATGACAGAAAAAATAGGCCATGTAGACATTTGGAAGACAAGGTGGCTCTCTTTTGGTGGATTTGGTTGGTAAGTCACCCTGAAACTGTGCTACGTTGATGTATTGGCCATTATGCTGGCTTCTGCGCTGGCAACTGTCTTACTGCTACTGAATTACTCTTTTCAATCTATTAAATCGACAAGTTCTTCCCATCTCTTTTCATCTGGTATGGGCAATTTTGTTACTCTCTGGTAGATCTCATCTATCTCTGTGTATTCGGGAAAAGTTGGTTTCACTGTAAAAATGCGTTTTACCTCATTTTGTACATATAAATCATTTGACATAGTTTCCAAAAATGCCTTTGCTTTCATACTGCCCTTAATCCCACTGAATTTTATGCCGCTTCTAGCCATTTCTTTCATTTTCAGGACATAATATTTCTGAGTAATTAATTTGTCATTTATTACATAAATATTGGGTAGTCCTTTCTGGATCAATGCTTCAATTATGTTAGTAAACCTGTTTACTTGCAGCTCTAAGGTCTCACATATTTCTTCCAGCTGATCAATAAGGTTCCTCTTTGTCAAGACTTTCTTGAATTCCAAAATAGTGGTAGTCCTGTCATTGATCCGTAATTCTTCAAGTTAATATTTGGACTTAGAATTCAGGAATCTGATAATGTTGGTGGCCTCGGTGGGCATCTCTCCAAGATTTTTCCTTCCCTGCACAATGGTTTCTGTAGCCTTTTCTATCAACTCCTTCTGGTCAAATATAATTTGGATAGAAGGCCAAATTCCATTCATAGAGTCTAGTATGTTCATCCAAATGGTTTCCTTAGCTTGGGCCAAGGTCTGGCCAATTGAAGTGTCCCTTTCTACCTTCTGCAACTTCTCTAACAGTCTCTGTGATTTCTGCATTTCAGTAACATGAACAAATTCAGCTTTGGCCTTCTGCACTTCTAAAGTTTTAAGCTGGTCTTGCAAAGTTTTGATTTCTTTTGACTGGAGTGACATGTTCTCCAGTGTCTTCGTCACCTCTTCGGCACTTGCAGTATGAGTGGAAGAAGTAGTTGCAATGGTTGTTCTTGTGGCTGGAAGCTAAGAAATGGGTATGGCATCGAGAGGGACAATAGCCATCTTATGACTTTCTTCTTTCTCCTTTATCATCTTCTCCATCTTGGCCTCCATCTGTCTAATTTGTATGTTTTGATCTATGATCAGCTTCATCATATATGCCTTCTGTGACTCATTCTCTTCAATGTCCATGTCAATGGGTCCTATGTGGCTGGCAGCTTGTGCTGCTTTCTCAACGCTGCAATGTCTAGATTCTTCTTTTTAATAATATCCTCAGCGGCATTAACATGTTTAGGGTCATACCCTATCTTTACTACCAAGTTTTCAAAAGACTTGATCCTGTTATCCTTTGCTAAGGATGACACCTTCTCCATTTTCAATTGTGATTGAACATTAGCAAATGAAACTTGCAATTTAGATAGTGACATAGCAATGTTAGTCAATGTGGAAGATATCATCTCACCAGTTTTCTTGTGCATCTCCATTTGATCAATGGGATGAATGTATTTGGTGTTGAACTCAAAGGCAGTGCTCTTGTAGTCTACTGCTAATTTTGGCTGTGGAATTCAGGCTTCAAGAAAATCCATTTGCATCTTACCATGATCTATGTCAAACAATGATAACAATCTACTCTGTGAGCTGGATGTCTATTTCCAGAATTGATTATAAGTACTATTTTTGAGAATCTCATTTTTAAGCTTAATTTCCCTGTACCTATCAAAAACAATCTTCTCCTTTTCTTGTTGGACATTTTGGGAATTCAGCTTTGTTTCCTTATGACCCTATGAGGATGAAGGTGTAGTGGATGATGTCACAAACTTGCTTCTTGTAGGTGGTGAATTTGTGATTATGATGGTAGCCCGCTCTTCAGTCTCCTTGTCCACCTCTACTCTAGGAGTAAACTTTTCCCTCTTCCTGTAGCTAATTCTAAATTCTTTGGCTTCACTTCTAGTTGTTGATGGAGATCCTTCCTCCCGTGGTCTTTTGCTTGATTTTTCCTAAGGAGTGGGGTTTTGCAGACTGGAAGTAGAGAAGATTTGTTCTTTAGCTTCCTGTAAATTGTTTTCTATCCATTCTAGTTGATTTGCAAACTGTTCTATTTCACGCCTTGAAGTATGGATGTAAGGGGTACTTTTATTCTCTACTCTAATCTTAGAAACGATGCCAAAAGGGTCATAAGACATTGTAAAACTTAGATTGAACTTCATTTCTTTAAGCATCCTATCAGCTTCTTCACCTGTTGTCCTGGTATTACACACAAATGGGCCCACCTGTGTCTTTATTCTGAACTGTGATTTCTTCTTGGCCATTACAAAATGTATGTCATCTGAATTCAACATATGTGTAATATACTCTGGGGTGAAAATCCTCATGGGGTGGTATTTGTGGAGTTTTTATGGTGCCAATTCACAACCATATACCCTGATCTCTGTGTCATTTTGGTATAAATACCAATCTCTAGTCTTTACTTTATATGTTAGGTGCAAAAATCTCTTGATTTCTTCATTGATTCGGAGCTGAATTTCACTGTCAAGGAGGTTCATGTCTGGGTGAACAAAATCCTCAATGAACTACTTGTAAGAGAACTCCTGATGTTCTCTCATGACCAATGATTTCCAGAAGATCACTGGCTGTTGATTTCCTGCATCATCAAGCTTTTCGACTGCAAAACTAAACTTATTTGCCTGATAGTAAAGGAACATATAAATCAAAATAGAGGTGTAATTAAACACCTACTCTGTGGGAAACTTTATGAATTGTTCATGAATACTGTCAGCCAAGAATTGACTGAAATTGGGTAGGTTACTATCACCTATATGCATCTCCCCATGAAACAGGTTTTGAAATGGATGCACGGATATGGAGAAAATGCAAAAATGGTTGAAGGTGATGGAGGCTAATTTCTTGGAAACCGTGCACTGGAATTGGCTGAAATTGCTCGACAATGTTGCCATCATCCCTATACAACTCCCCATGTAACAGTTTTGTAAATGGATGCACGGTTTTCAAGTTAGGGAAAAAACAAATTTCAGCACTATGTATTTTTGCTTCCAAGCATTCTGTAGTTTTTTGCATGGTAATAAAAAATGAGCTTCGGATATAATGCAGACTTGGAATTCATGGGAGAGAGGTTTGAGGATTGTAGGAGGACTTATGAAGACTTTATGAAGCTATCATGTTCGCCAAACTGCTTTTTAAAATCCATTTCTAGCTTCCTGTAATTTCTACAGGAACTTCCTGTAGAACACACAATTTTTAGGAAAGAAGCACAATGAGATGGAAAAAATAATGGAGAAGGGTGAGGGATGGAAACATGGATGTGTGCAGGCCTCATGGACATATTCCCAGCCTTCGGGTCCTCTTCGGAGATCAATTTTGGCTTGTTTGTAGGCTTCCTGTAGAAGACACAGAACTTCCCGTAGAAGACACAGAACTTCCTGTAGAAGGCACAAAACTTCCTCTCTCTTTGTTTTGAGCGATCCTCTTAACCTGCAATGTTCTTGCTGCAACCTGCAATTATTCAATATAAATTAGGTTTATTTTTCTTTTTCTCTTTTCTTCTTTATTTATCTCTTTTTTTTTTTGAAAACAACTAGGGCGCCTCATGGAGGTTTTCACCCTAATTGCCTGCCCTGGGCGCCTCCAAGGGAGGTTTTCACCCAGGGATCTTATTTTCTTTTTATTTTCTCTTCTTTCCAACCCATTGACCACCTCATGGAGGTTTTCAATCAATGAGCCAAATATGAGGTGCCTCCGAGGAGGTTTTCACCTTGGATTTTTATTTTCCTCTTATTTTCATTTTTTTCTTTTTCTTTTTTCTTTTTTTTTTACCCTACCCTACTTGAAAAACAAAATAATTTTCAAGTATAAGAATACTTCCAATGGAGCCATGTGCACATCGATATTAGAGACAAAATGATGTGGAGGCTTGAAATGCATGCTTTGATAGGTATCCGGATTTCAGAGACCAAATGATTTGACTTTGAAGGGATCAAACATAGCTGAGGAAGAGAGTACTGCTGCAACTTAGTGACCGTCTGGAACCATATCTCAATATAGCTCTGATATCCTTGGTCCTTTTTCTGATCTGGATCATTCTTCATGTCACCTTCTATCATGACCTTCACATCTTCCTCTTTTTGTTGATTTTTCTCTTGACTACATGGAGGATTTGATGGTAACCATGAGGGAGCTCTCTCGATCTCTAATTCTGATGTCTTCTCTTCATCAAGTGCAGCCCATGGTTCTTTGATCTCCTCTTTTGAATCTTCTTTTGCTGGATGTGATCCTTCAGTGCTGTCAATATAATCTCTTTTCTCCAATACTCTTCCTGAGCTATGGTGAATATCATTGAGCTCAAGAGGAGTTGTTTGGAAGTGTTGTACCTCAACTTTGCAATTGGGTTGAGCTACTCCAATGGGCAGGTTTGGAAATGGTGGTATGGGTAGTTGAGTGGGGGTGTATATTTGAGATGGATGTGGATGGGGTTGTGGTTGGGTAGGTGGTGGAGGCAAAGGAGCGGGAGGAGAGTTGTATTGGGGCCTCCACCCCTGATGAGGTGCATTCCATTGAGGCTGTGGCTGAGCATAGGAGTGAAATGAATGAGTAGCTGGTTGAGCATGATATTGAGGAGGATATGACCAAGGAGGGGGTGTGGACCATGAAGGATGAGCAGGGGGACCCCAAGAAGGCATGGAAGTGGCTTGATAGGGGTTGTAATAGGTCTGGGATGTCCCTTGCATTCCCTGCTGGTAAGGTATGGGTCCATGTGGCCTCCTTTGGTTCATATAATAGAGTGGTTCAGTGGCTCCTTTTGCTCTCTGATATGCAGCTTTAAGTCTAGGCAAGGAAGGGCACTGATTCGTAGGATGGTCTTCTTCACAGACAAAACACACTTCTATGGAGTGCAATGGACATTCGTTCCTAGGATGCTTTCTAGTGCACCTGGGACAAAAGATGGCCAAAGCCCTCTCAGCTTCCTCCCGATATCTTTTGATATGCATGGAAAGCATCTTCCTCACCTCGCTTTTGCAATCTTCCCATAGATTCTCACATTCACCTCTAACGATTGAGTTGGAAGAAAAGGTACTACTCCCAACATTTATGTTTCCAGCCATTTGCTCTAGAGGAATGTTTTCTTCTTCTTCTCCCCTAGAGGTTCTTCAAATATGTCTTGCTGTCTGCCTAAGGGTTCTTCTTAATCACAGCCATCGAAGAAGAGAGAAGGTTGGTTGTGTGAAGCAGTGGGGGTGTTGTGCAAACATTTTTCTGACTTATCTCTACTCCTACAAGGCATGAAAGGAAATCTTTTTGGTTGATTTCGTTTTTTCTGCTTGTACCTACAAAATTGAAATAGATTGAACTACAACTAACTAAAATCTATCTTGCTGAAATGAGAATGTGAAATTGAAATGAAAGCAGGAAATGACTAATCTATTTTGCTGAAATGAAATTGCAGGAATGAAATGCTAGGCTACGCTTGCAGAATTGAAATTGCGGAATTGAAATGCGAATCTATGAAAGCAGGAAATGCTAATGTACTTTTGCGGAAATGAAATTGCAGAATGGAAATGAAATAAACTACTTAGCAGAAGGTTGTAGTAGAAAATAGAAGAAAAACAGCAATCACCAATACTCTGATGCTTCCCCGGCAACGGCGCCAAAAAGATGGTGGGCCCCAGTATTGCAGCAATAATGCTACAACTCCTAGGGCTCCCTTCTTTACTTTTATCAACTCGGTAGTTCATAACAAACTTGGAAGCGACGGTGCTATATGCACAAGAACTAGCTCTTGCCGCGACTGTCACTTGATCAGCTGGCACAAGTCCGCTAGGAGCTTAAGCCAACTTCTATGAGCTCTTAGAAGAAGCTTTTAAACATGATGGATGAAAGCAAACTCAAAGGAGGCTAATCTACTTGTAAAAAGAAGCGGAAAGCTGACAGGAAATGCAAACCCTAGCAAACCCTAGTTTTACCAACTAACCCTACTGGCGCAAGTAAAAGGATGAAATCTACAGAAATGGATGCCATTGACTTCTAGAAAGGTAAAAGGCATGTGACTAAGCTACTTCTGAAGAGAAAAGAAATGCTTGCAGGAGGTTAGGAAGGTGAGAAGAGGGCCTAAGGGGTCCCTAGCACCCTTCTAGATAGTTTCACAGTGATCGAATCTCAAGAAACCACTTTCGTGAGCTTCTACAGGAAGTCTGTAGGGGTTCTACAGGATGTACTGTAGCTTCTACAGGATGTTTCTACAGGATGTTCCGAAAGGGAATTTTGAAGGGTTGATGGTGGAAAAAAGGTGAAGAAGTGGGTATGGAGGTGAGTTAAGGGTGTGAGGAGGTCTAGGACTCGGTGAATAAGGATGAGGAGTGGTTAAGGTGATTGGGTTTGTTCGAAGATAGGAGAAGTAATGTTGCACAAGAATGTAGGGCTTAGGGCAAAGTGAGAAAATGTGGCGGATGAAAGGCAAGAATCTGAGTTAGAGGACAGAGCAGGTTGTATTGATGGAGTAAGGGTAGGCAAAGAGGTATCACAGGTGTTCTGCACGTTATTTTCCAAAACTAATCAACAAAGACTAAGAAAACCAAAGATCTAGCTATTTTGACCTAATTTGACCTAGAAACCATAAGCATGATGAACAGAAGTTTATTGGCAGCAAATCATGTAAGATAACTATGAAAGCTAAGCAAGAACAGATTCTAAACATGCAAGTACAACTGGTATCAACTTTCCTAACTAAAAATCTAACACTAGCAATTGCATGAAGAAGCAAGAACAGTGTTTTTATGGCAGCAAGGACACCTTGGTCTCAGCTCATGGTCCCGAGGAGGGAGAGGTGAGATCAAGGGTTTCTTGATGGCCTTTTTTGAAGATCTTTTCTGTTACCAACCTATCAAATCAACCTGAACATGAAAATCTATTTCAATCATCAAAAGCAACCTAAATAACAAAACAAGATTTTAACCTAAATAACAGATTTTATTCTAAGAATGCAACAAAGACACATAAAAGTACACAAAGGAGGTACTGGGCACTTGAGTTGGGCCCAACCCCAAGAGCTACAGCCTCCTAAGGAAGATTAGAGCTGGTGCAAAGCTGGATTCATCTTTATTGATCAAAAGAATAGTTACATCCCAAAAACTATCTACAAGAAAAAGCTCGAAAATGTGTTGAAATGCAGAGCTAACCTACTGACTAAAATCGAACTAACAAAATGACTAACTGACTAAAATCGAACTACAAACTAGCTAACTGAGTTGAGGCCCTAGACCTTCTTATTTATACAAATTGAGGACCCCAACAGCCCTCCTAAACTTTAGGAACTCGGCTGCCAAAACTTGCAGTTAACAGCAACTTTACTAGCCCTTGCTCGGATGCCCTTGTGATAATCGATGTGGTGGCCCTTGAACTCCGAGTTGGTGGTGGAGAATTCGAGGTAAGAGCTCATAAATTAAGAGGACACCTTCCTACAAATCCTCTCCACGAATTTGGCTGCCAAGTGCTCATTTAAACCTTTGATTTTGTCTCAAAATTGACTAAAAATCTGCATAAAGGACACATTAGACTTTTTGGCATAATGACTAACCCAATTCACTATATTAGCATAAATATAATAAAAAACATGCAATAAACTAATGATAATGGTGGATTAAGTCAAATTAGGAGGCTGAATGAGCCCATATAATTACCCATTTTTGGGGCTCATCATCACCCCCTACTGAAAGTGTTGCTCATCCTCTGAGCAACTAATCTATCTCTTCATCTTTGATGGCCCTGGTGGCCTCCCTATCATCCCAAGCTTCTGATGTGGTCTGCTCATGTGTGCCATAAAATTCTGCCTTCTTGTCCATGTCCTTCCACTGTTCCTCCTAGTCTGCTTGTTTGAATTCTTGTGCTTTTCTTGGCCTTAAAATACATGGAGGCCTGCCTTTTTCTCTTTTCTTTTTGTTTTGCAGGTGTGCTTAATGCAGCAAGCACAACTGCTACCTCCCTTGCCAATATTTCAGGTGATTTCTCCTCTCGTTGTTCTTCTTCCATGCTTCCTGTAGAAGTCCCTGTGTCAACCGTTTCTGTCTGTGGTGCTGCTATTTTAGGCTGTTTCTTTCCCTTTTGTTTCTGTGTGTCTGCTTTGGCTATGACAGCTTTCATTTGGGCTTTCTCAGCCTTTTCTGCCCTACTCTGCATCCTCCTTTTCCGTGGTGTTTGTGTTGTTGTCTGCACCTCTGTTTTAGGCTCAGCAACCTGGCCCATTTCTCCTTTTCCTCTCTGTTCTTGCTGTGCCTGGATGTCTTGCGGTTTTTCACCATCGGTTTTCTCACCTTTTTCAATGTGTTCTTCTTCCTCACTGCTGGATGGGGTGATATCTTTGGCCAAAACTCTGATATTGTCGTCCCTAGACATGTTTTGGAAGATTTCCCATGATATGGGGACAATGTAGGTGTGCAGGGCATCTTCTACTAATAATTTGATGAGCCCATGATGGGCCATCTGGTCTGGAATCCCTTCATTCATTTTTGTCCCACATTCAACCAGTGACTGAAGAAGAAAATAGGGAATGCTTAGTTTCATTTTTGGAGGTAAATCAATTCCATGTCTAAGTTCACACAGCAACCTGAAATGATAACCATAGATAATGCTGAATCTTCCTTCACAGGTAATGTACTTCATGATTTGGAAACTGACTTCCCTCCAGAGAGGAGGCAAGCTGGCTCTCCTCACTCCGTTTTTGTCCTCTACAGGATGTTCCTCAGGCAGGAAGAATGCTTTCTTGGCAGCTTGGCCCAATGTCCTCTCTTCTTTGCTCCAAGATATCCCTAATGGCAGACCAGTAACTCGACTAATGAGCTCAGGGGTTATCTCTAGGGTCAAACCCCTAAAATTGACTGTGGCCTGTGTCTTTGATTGAGATCTCAGGGACATTAAAAATTCTTCAGCTATCTCCTCGTCGTGACCCTGGATTTTGTCAAAGAACGACATCCAATTGGCTCGTGTGAAAAGGTTCACCACCTCAGGATTCTCACGCAATTTGCTGGAGTCCGAGGGTTCCCTTCTTATGAATCCCCCTGGCATGGTGAGAGTGCTCCCTTTTTTATGCTTTGGTCAGAAAAGGAAATGTTGTTTATGGTTTCCCCCTGGACTCAAGGAAGAATTCCTCGGCTGTTTAATATCAATGAGCAACAATTCCCTGGTTTCAAGACTGCTGTGACTCAACTCTCAGCTATCTGGTTATGAAAGGAAGAGTTTTGCTTCTACAGACAGAGGACAGAGACCAAGTTTTCTTCTCAGGACACATTCAGATATGCAAATTTTAAAATTTTCATCCACAGGCTGGCTCTCACAGCTGCATATGCCTTCCTTATAAGAGAATTTTGAAGAAGGATGGGGAGATTTCAAATGCAGAGAGAGAAGGAAACTGTGTAGACTCAGGGAAATTTGCAGGCAGCCTTTCACTTTTTCAATACATAGGCAGACTTCCACTTTCTTTTTTCCCAATCTACTACCATGTTCAATTTACCCTCTTACTCAAACAAATCATGCATAGAGGAGTGTTCTCGAGCCTACCTCGTTTGGAGCTTGAAGTTTGACGAAGATTATGGGTTTTCCTCCCACATAGCTGTTCTCTGCCTTTCCTATAGAAGCCTTCCTGTAGAACGAAACTGTGCTTCCTGTAGAGACCGATACGCAGGAGGGTTTTGAAAAAATGGCTGAGAAAGATTGGTTTGCTGCTATGGAGGTGGTATGGAGCTTGTTGCAGCTGCAAGGACGATGATAAATTGGAAACAACAGTGGTGAGAGTTCGATTTGCTGTTTATGGAGACTTTGGTTGGTGGAGGGTGAGTTGGCCAAGTGCACGTTGGCCCCATGCAGACCATTTAAACAGCCACCACTAATCACGTCCGTCACGTTCGTCAGACTATTTGTTCTCTGCCTGTAATCACGTCCATCAATCACGCTGGAGTTTAAACAGCCACCACTACCTGTTTTCAGATTTCTTCCTGAGATGGCTGAGCACACGTGTCGATTGCACCCACCGAGCGCTGTTTGAACTGGATGAGGGTGGCCAGTTAGCTGGCCACCGATTTTTTTAATCACAACCATCTCATTGTTCACACAGTTCTCAAATTACATTCATGCAACAGAGGAACGAGTTTAGTCATGTACCTAGAAGTCGAATGCATTTGTTGTGAGGTGTTGTGGCCTTTCCTTCTGCTGCATGCCTTTGTTTCTGTGGTTGCATGCTGGCTTGGTTGCTAATTCATGGCTATTTTTCTTGTGCAGGTATCCTCTGGCTGGATCTAAGCTGCAGGAGTCTGTTTCAACGTTTAGATTTGCACCCTCATGCTGCTGATGCTGAATTTTTATAGAACAGCAACTTGTTTTCTCCATTGCTCCCAAACGATAGATCGGATTGACCTGAAACTTTCCGAGCATGCTTCTATCATTGTTATGCACCTCCCATAGCAAAATTGTGGTCAATGGATGTACAGGTTTCGAGAAAAACTAAAATTGGCTGAAGATTACAGAGGCCAATTTCTCGGAAACCATGCATCAGAATTGGCTGAAACTACTTGGGTTGGTTACTATCACCTATATGCATCTCCCCATGAAACAGGTTTTGAAATGGATGCACGGATATGGAAAAAATGCAAAAATGGCTGAAGATAATGGAGGCTAATTTCTTGGAAACCGTGCACTGGAATTCACTGAAATTTCTCGGGCATGTTTCCATCATCCCTATACAACTCCCCATGTAACAGTTTTGCAAATGGATGCACGGTTTTCAAGTTAGGGAAAAAACAAATTTCAGCACTATGTATTTTTGCTTCCAAGCATTCTGCAGTTTTTTGCATGGTAAGAAAAAATGAGCTTGGGCTATAATGCAGACTTGGAATTGATGGGAGAGAGGTTTGAGGATTGTAGGAGGACTTATGAACCCTTTATGAAGCTATCATGTTCGCCAAACTGCCTTTTAAAATCCATTTCTAGCTTCCTGTAATTTCTACAGGAACTTCCTGTAGAACACATAGTTTTTAGGAAAGAAGCACAATGAGATGGAAAAAATAATGGAGAAGGGTGAGGGATGGAAACATGGATGTGTTCAAGCCTCATGGACATATTACAAGCCTTCGGGTCCTCTTCGGAGATCAATTTTGGCTTGTTTGTAGGCTTCCTGTAGAAGACACATAACTTCCTGTAGAAGGCACATAACTTCCTCTGTCTTTGTTTTGAGCGATCCTCTTAACCTACAATGTCCTTGCTACAACCTGCAATTATTCAATAGAAATTAGATTTATTTTTCTTTTTCTCTTTTCTTCTTTCTTTTTCTCTCTTTTTTTTGAAAACAACTAGGGCGCCTCATGGAAGTTTTCACCTTAATTGCCTGCCCTAGGCGCCTCCAAGGGAGGTTTTAACCCAAGGATCTTATTCTCTTTGTATTTTCTCTTCTTTCCAACCCATTGACCGCCTCATGGAGGTTTTCAATCAATGAGCCAATCTGAGGCGCCTCCGAGGAGGTTTTCACCTTGGATTTTATTTTCCTCTTATATTCATTTTCATTTTTTTTTTTTTTTACCCTACCCTACTTAAAAAATAAAATCATTTTCAAGTATAAGAATACTTCCAATGGAGCCATGTGCACATCGAGATTAGAGACAAAATGATGTGGAGGCTTGAAATGCATGCTTTGATAGGTATCCGGATTTCAGAGACCAAATGATTTGAATTTGAAGGGATCAAACATAACTGAGGAAGAGAGTATTGTTGCAACTTAGTGACCGTCTAGAACCATATCTCAATATAGCTCTGATATCTTTGGTCCTTTTTCTGATCTGGATCATTCTCCATATCACCTTCTATCATGACCTTCACATCTTCCTCTTTTTGCTGATTTTTCTCTTGACTACATGGAGGATTTGATGGTAACCATGAGGGAGCTCTCTCAATCTCTAATTCTGATGTCTTCTCTTCATCAAGTGCAGCCCACGGTTCTTTGATCTCCTCTTTTGAATCTTCTTTTGCTGGATGTGATCCTTCAGTGCTGTCAATATAATCTATTTTCTCCAATACTCTTCCTAAGCTATGGTGAATATCATTTAGCTCAAGAGGAGTTGTTTGGAAGTTGTGTATCTCAGCTTTGCAATTGGGTTGAGCTACTCCAATGGGCAGGTTTGGAAATGGTGGTACGGGTAGTTGAGTGGGGGTGTATATTTGAGATGGATGTGGATGGGGTTGTGGTTGGGCAGGTGGTGAAGGCAAAGGAGCGGGAGGAGAGTTGTACTGGGGCCTCCACCCCCGATGAGGTGCATTCCATTGAGGCTGTGGCTGAACATAGGAGTGAAATGAATGAGTAGCGGGTTGAGCATGATATTGAGGAGGGTGACCTCAAGAAGGCATGGAAGTGGCTTGATAGGGGTTGTAATAGGTCTGGGTTGTCCCTTGTATTCCCTGCTGGTAAGGTATGGGTCCATGTGGCCTCCTTTGGTTCATATAATAGAGTGGTTCAGTGGCTCCTTTTGCTCTCTGATATGCAGCTTTAAGTCTAGGTAAGGAAGGGCACTGATTCGTAGGATGGTCTTTTTCACAGACAAAACACACTTCTATGGAGTGCAATGGACATTCGTTCCTAAGATGTTTTCTAGTGCACCTAGGACAAAAGATGGCCAAAGCCCTCTCAGCTTCCTCTCGATATCTTTTGATATGCATGGCAAGCATCTGCCTCACCTCGCTTTTGCAATCTTCCCACAGATTCTCACATTCACCTCTAAGGATTGAGTTGGAAGAAAAGGTACTTCTCCCAACATTTCTGTTTCCAGCCATTTGCTTCAGAGGAATGTTTTCTTCTTCTTCTCCCCTAGAGGTTCTTCAAATATGTCTTGCTGTTCGCCTAAGGGTTCTTCTTAATCATAGCCATCGAAGAAGAGAGAGGGTTGGCTATGTGAAGAAGTGGGGGTGTTGTGCAAACATTTTTCTGACTTATCTCTACTCCTACAAGGCATGAAAGGAAATCTTTTTGGTTGATTTTCGTTTTTTCTGCTTGTACCTGCAAAACAGAAATTGATTGAACTGCAACTAACTAAAATCTATCTTGCTGAAATGAGAATGCGAAATTGAAATGAAAGCAGGAAATGACTAATCTATTTTGCTGAAATGAAATTGCAGGAATGAAATGCCAGGCTACGCTTGCAGAATTGAAATTGCGAAATTGAAATGCGAATCTATGAAAGCAGGAAATGTTAATCTACTTTTGCAGAAATGAAATTGCAGAATGGAAATGAAATAAACTACTTAGCAGAAGGTTGTAGTAGAAAATAGAAGAAAAGCAGCAATCACCAATAATCTGACGCTTCCCTGGCAACGGCGCCAAAAAGATGGTGGGCCCAAGTATTGCAGCAA
Source organism: Pinus tabuliformis (assembly GCA_031772625.1). Lineage (NCBI taxonomy): Eukaryota > Viridiplantae > Streptophyta > Pinopsida > Pinales > Pinaceae > Pinus > Pinus tabuliformis. Next base: position 885,531,426 of record CM062811.1, on the reverse strand, counting down.
TAATGCTACAACTCCTAGGGCTCCCTTCTTTACTTTTATCAACCCGGTAGTTCGTAACAAACTTGGAAGCGACGGTGCTATATGCACAAGTATTAGCTCTTCCGCGGCTGTCACTTGATCAGCTGGCACAAGTCCGCTAGGAGCTTAAGCCAACTTCTATGAGCTCTTAGAAGAAGCTTTTAAACATGATGGACGAAACCTAATTCAAAGGAGGCTAATCTACTTGCAAAAAGAAGCGGAAAGCTGACAGGAAATGCAAACCCTAACAAACCCTAGTTTTACCGACTAACCCTACTGGTGCAAGTAAAAGGATGAAAGCTACAAAAATGGATGCCATTGACTTCTAGAAAGGTAAAAGGCATTTGACTAAGCTACTTCTAAATAGAAATATGAAGAAAACATCTTTTTTCATTTTTGAGTAATTTCGCAGAGTTATTATGCATGTGTTTTGACTATTTTTTCTGTGCAGAGGTTAATTGGCGAAAGGAAATGCTTGCAGGAGGTTGGGAAGGTGAGAAGAGGGCCTAAGGGGTCCCTATCACCCTTCTAGAGAGTTTCACAGTGATCGGATCTCAAGAAACCACTTTCGTGAGCTTCTACAGGAAGTCTGTAGGGTTCTACAAGATGTACTGTAGCTTCTACAGGATGTTTCTACAGGATGTTCCGAAAGGGAATTTTGAAGGGCTAATGGTGGAAAAAAGGTGAAGAAGTGGGTATGGAGGCGAGATAAGGGTGTGAGGAGGTCTAGGACTTGGTGACTGAGGATGAGGAGTGGTTAAGGCGATTGGGTTTGTTCGAAGATAGGAGAAGTAATGTTGCACAAGAATGTAGGGCTTAGGGCAAAGTGAGAAAATGTGGCGGATGAAAGGCAAGAATCTGAGTTAGAGGACAGAGCAGGTTTTATTGATGGAGTAAGGGTAGGCAAAGAGGTATCACATGTGTTCTGCACGTTATTTTCCAAAACTAATCAACAAAGACTAAGAAAGCCAAAGATCTAGCTATTTTGACCTAATTTGAGCTAGAAACCATAAGCATGACGAACAAAAGTTTATTGGCAGCAAATCATGTAAGATAACTATGAAAGCTAAGCAAGAACATATTCTAAACATGCAAGTACAACTGGTATCAACTTTCCTAACTAAAAATCTAACACTAGTAATTGCATGAAGAAGCAAGAACAGTGTTTTTATGGCAGCAAGGACACCTTGGTCTCAGCTCATGGTCCCGAGGAGGGAGAGGTGAGATCAAGGGTTGCTTGATGGCCTTTTCCAAAGATCTTTTTTGCTGCCAACCTATCAAATCAACCTGAACATGAAAAGCTATTTCAATCATCAAAAGCAACCTAAATAACAAAACAAGATTTTAACCTAAATAACAGATTTTATTCTAAGAATGCAGCAAAGACACATAAAAGTACACAAAGGAGGTACTGGGCACTTGAGTTGGGCCCAACCCCAAGAGCTACAACCTCCTAAGGAAGATTAGATCTGGTGAAAAACTGGATTCATCTTTATTGATCAAAAGAATAGCTACATCCCAAAAACTGTCTACAAGAAAATGCTCGAAAATGTGCTGAAATGCAGAGCTAACCTACTGACTAAAATCGAACTAACAAAATGACTAACTGACTAAAATCGAACTACAAACTAGCTAACTGAGCTGAGGCCCTAGGCCTTCTTATTTATACAAATTGAGGACCCCAACAGCCCTCCTAAACTTTAGGAACTCGGCTGCCAAAACTTGCAGTTAACAACAACTTTACTAGCCCTTGCTCGGCTGCCCTTGTGATAATCGATGTGGTGGCCCTTGAACTCCGAGCTGGTGGTGGAGAATTCGAGGTAAGAGCTCATAAATGAAGGGGACACCTTCCTACAAATCCTCTCCACGAATTTGGCTGCCAAGTGCTCATTTAAACCTTTGATTTTGTCTCAAAATTGACTAAAAATCTGCATAAAGCACACATTAGACTTGTTGGCATAATGACTAACCCAATTCACTCTATTAGCATAAATATAATAAAAAACATGCAATAAACTAATGATAATGGTGGATTAATTCAAATTAGGAGGCTGAATGAGCCCATATAATTACCCATTTTTGGGGCTCATCATGCTGGCATAACAAACAACAAAACATAATGCCCCAATAATCAATCCTATGACTGATGTGCAAAGTGTCCCATTCCAAATCGATTCTCCCTAAAAGACCCCCAAAATAATTAACCTCAACCAAAATACATGCCACCCTCTTTTCACGAGCACCCAAGACCTGGGGATCCACATAAACAAAACGTCCAACCGCATTCCCAATCTCCACCAGGGCATGCTTGGTCCAAAACTCAAGTGGAAATCTGGGGAGTGTGGCCTAAATATAGTTATTATTTGGGGTGTCCAGAAGTGGGTTAAACCCGACGTACCATCTGCTAAGCTGATGACAACTCTATCCACGAACTCATGGGGTCATTAAAATCCGCTTTGAATCCTCTTTATGCAAGAAACGGAAGTTCTACCACTGATTTAATAATTTTCTCACTTTCGGGGTGTATCCCAAGATAGGCGTCCACTGAGCCGATACCCACCTCTCCATGTCCATTTCCTGTGTTCCAACGAAGAACCACCATCCTACCAGTGCCCGGTTCTGTAAACTTACCACCATATCCCACAAGACATCATGTCCAAAACACAACAGTTTTGGTTCCTTAGCGCATTTTATGTTTTTCTTTTGCCTTGCTCAATGGTCCAAAGGGCTAGAAAACTGATGTCCAAGTCATAGATCCGCCTCAGGAAAGGGATCTGCAAGTGGACACTATTATGCCTGCAAATGTATACCCTCCATACACAATGGGTGATTCATCACCCTGAGATTGGTCCCATTGCTCGCAGTCTCGTTCTGCATCCAGTGTGGTACACACGAAAGCCTCTTGAATGGATATGTCCACATCAAGTGAGTCAATAAACCCCTCCATAACCTTCCACCAAGGATGGCAACGAAAAAAACCTTAGGAGGTAAGTACTATTGGAAAGGCAGAGTGACCAAAACATAAATTTCACACAAAACACATGAGCTGCAGCTCTTCTATTGATCAAACAAAAAACTTGATGATTACAATGAACTCGGTGAAGGGTATTTGAACCTTTTTGACTAGCGAATCGCCTAAAATATATTGACATGCAACCACAGACTAAAAGTTGTCTATCACTTAATTCAACTTGACTCGACACTTCAACACTCAACACTCAACACTCAGTTAACTGACTCTCTAATTTTAGTCAACTCCTCATGCGCGAGTAATTACCTTATTTTAACACTCCCCCTTAATTAGGACTGCTAAACTAAAACATGACTCATGACAACTCAAACATTCCTGTTGGTCTATGTCTCAACTAGGCTTACAATAGCCAAGTTTCTTCTATGAAACTCAAACACATATTTTGCTAATGACTTCGTAAATATATCAGCCAATTGATCACTAGATTTACAAGGCTTCAAGTGAACTTCTCCATTTCTCACAAGTTCTCTAATAAAGTTATATTTAGTATCAATATGATTGCTCTTTTGATGAAACACACCATTCTTGGATAGTGCAATCGTTGAGTTGTTTCCATAATATATTGTTGTTGATCCTCGTTGTTTCTACTTGGGTCCATCAAATACTCTTCTTAACCACATTGCTTGACATGCTGTTGATGTTGCTGCTACATATTCTTCTTCTGCTGACAAAAGTGTCACAATGGGTTGCTTCTTAGATGCCCATGAAATCACACCTGAACCAAGATGGAACACAAAACTAGAAGTGATATTCCTATCATCCAAACTGCCTGCAAAATCACTATCTATGTATCCAATCAAATCCTTCTTTTTTGTGCTTGCATACATTATGCCACAATCTCTAGTTCCTGCTATGTGTCTCAAAATTATTTTTCCTGCACTCCAATGTGTGTCTTTTGGAATCTCCATAAATCTGGAAATCAAACTCACTCCTTGCATGATATTCGGTCTTGTAGTTGTGAGATGCATGAGGCTTCCAACCAATCTTTTGAATAGAGTTGGATTGACATCTGATCCTTCATCATCCTTGCTTAACTTTGTACCTGTTGCAACTGGTGTAGGGACAAGTTTGCAATTTTCCATCTTGAATATTTTCAGAAAATCTCTAGCATATTTATTTTGACAAATAAAAATTTCCTTTTCCAAATTGCTCAACTTTTATGCCAAGAAAATATTTCATGAGACCAAGATCTGTCATCTCAAATTCTTTCACCATGGCTACTTTAAATTCATCTAACTCAAAATCACTTGTAAAAATCATGTCATCAAAATATAAGCAAAAAATAGAAAATTTCCCATGGTCATTTACCTTTGTGTACAAGGTAGGTTCAATGTTTCTTATTCAAAATCAATTCTTAATCATGTAGATGTCGATTTTTCTATACCAAGATCTAGGTTCTTGCTTGAGTCCATAGAGCGTTTTCTTCAACCTGTAAACTCTATATTCTTTACCTTCAACTTCATATCCTGGAGGCTGCTGCACATAAATTTCTTCTTCTAGAATTCCATTCAAGAAGGCTAATTTCATATCCATCTGGTATACTTTCCACTTGTTCTAAGCTGTTGTGGCTAGAACTTCTTTTACAGTATCCAATCTGGCTACCAGAGCAAACATTTTTCCAAAATCTATTCTCAGTTGCTGCAAGAATCCTTTTGCTACAAGTCTAGCTTTAAATTTGTCAATTTCAAATTTCTCATTCAACTTTGCCTTTTACACCCACTTTACACCAATGAGATTTTTGTCCTTTCGCAAATCAACCAATTCCCATGTATCATTCTTTTCAATAGCTTCAATTTCTTCATCCATGGCTTGCACCCAATTTTCATCTCTGATTGCTTCTTCAAATGAAGAAGGTTGGAATGACAACAACGCAAAATTTGAACTAACATCCAAATCATCATAAATATCTTTCAAACTTCTCATGTTCCTCTTACCATTGCTTGATTCATCACCTGATTGATTGTTGGGAGAATCTCAATCTGTTGATCTGCTTGAAGATCCATGCTGCTCTGAAAATATTGGAGTCCTTGTTGGTGTCTCTGTTTGGTGTCTTCACCTGTGATTCTTGCTGCTCATTTTCTACTACATCATCTTCTTCCATTAGTGGTACTTGTGCATCAAATGTTTTGTCTACAGTTCCATTCCATGAATCTTTTTCTTTGAACACAACATCTCTGCTAATTATGGTTTTCTTTGTGACAAGGTTATACAATTTGTAATCTTTTGATTGCTTAATTTAACCAGTAAATATGTGTTTTTCACTTTCATCATCCAATTTTCCTCTTCACTCCTTAGGCACGTGCACAAACTACACATCCAAATACCCTGAGATGGGATATGCTGCAAGACATACCTGACCATTCTTGTTCTGGTACTTTGTTCATCACACTCTTTGTAGGAGATGTGTTGATCACATAAATAGCACATGCAATTGCTTATGCCCCATACTCATTAGGCAATTTTATTCCTTTCAACATGATTCTTTCCATATTCATAATGGTTTTGTTCTCTCTCTCTGCTACACCATTCTGCTATGGTGTGTATCTAGTTGTAAACTCTCTTCTGATTCCATGTTGTTTGCAGTAATCATGGAATGCCTTTGAATCATATTATTCACCACGATCTAACCTCAATACCTTGATTTGTCGATCACTTTGGTTCTCTGCTAAGGCTTTGAATTCTTTAAACCTTGCAAAAGTTTCAGACTCCTACTTCAAGAAGTAAACCCAAGTCTTTTTGCTATAGGCATCAATGAAAGTGAGGAAGTAACTACTTGCACCAATCAACTATGTCCTTATAGGTCCACAAACGTCTGTATGCACTAGCTCAAGAGGTTGCTTTGCTCAGTATGCAAATCCCTTTGGAAAACTTTCATGGTTTTGATTTCCCAAGATGAAACATTCACAATTACTAGAAGGTTCTTTGATGGGAGGTAATCCTCTGACCATCTGTTTCTGCTGCAACAATTTTAAACCAAAAAAGTGCAAGTGTCCAAATCAAAAGTGCCATAACCAATAATCATTAGAACATGCAACTATAAAAGAACTGACCCGATCGGTGTAATTCATAATTAGAGGAAATAGTTTGTTCCTCATCATTTGCATCTTGCCTATCAACTTCTTGCTTGGGGGCTTGTCATATATAACACATTCTTGACCTTGAAAGATAACTCTCTATCCCTTCTATGTCAATTGACCAACACTTATCAAAGTATGTTTTAGACTAGAAACATAATATACCTCTGAGATTCTCTTTGGCTCCCCCTGCTTGGTCAGAATGTTGGCCACACCTTTTCCATCTACATCCACGGTATTGTTAGTACCCAACTTTACCTCTATTTTCACAGATTGATCCAAATATGCAACCAAATTCTTGTTGCCTGTCATGTGGTTACTGCAACCACTGTCCAATAGCCACACATTATCAAAAGGTTCATGCATGGTATGGAAAGCTAGGAACATGGAGTTTGTGCTCTTTGTAGTGACATTAGCTCTCTGGTTCCCTTGATCAGTTATCTTCTTCCTACAATCACGAGCATAGTGACCAAATTTATTGCAATAATAAAATCTCACCTTTGATATGTCAACTCTTTGATTATATCTGAAGCTTCTATTGGTGCTTCCACTTTCATGTTCATGCTCTTCTTGGCCATCTCTCTGACCACCATATCTTTCACTTCGTCCTCTGCCTCTCGATCTACTTTTGTCTCGACCTCTGTCTGTTGAAATAGAAACCTGTATTTTGAAAGCGGTTTCTAAAGTGGAATCCTTATTTTTGTCTATCCTTGCCTCATGCGATAGAAGTGATCCCATCATCTCATCAATTTTTAATGATGTCGAATCCTTGGCTTCTTCTATGGCTGCTATGACAACATCAAATTTTGTAGACAAATATCTGAGGACCTTCTCAACCACTGTTTGATCTTTAATTTCGTCACCATAAATCTTTAACTGATTTACGACAGTTATGACCCGATTCATGAAAGAATCGATTTCCTCTGTCACCTTCATCTATAGACTTTCAAAATCTCTCTTAGTATTCTGCAACTTAACAATATTGACTTTGGCCATACCTTTATAGTTTGTCACCAAAGTATCCTATGCTTCCTTTGCTGAAGACGTGATCATAACCTTTTGGAACACTGCTCAGTCCACTCCCTGCTAGATAATCTGCAACACTTGTACATTCTTCCTTTTGTCCTTCTTCCATTGTTCTCCCTCTGCATTAGTGAGAGCTCGTTCTTCTGCTTTATCCTTAGGTTCTGACGACCCAATCTGGACATAATTTCAAACATCATGTGCCTACAACGTGATTGCCATCTTAATGGCCCACACATCATAATCTTCCCTGTAAACAAAAGGATCTGGAGTTGGAAAGTTGAGAAAACCATCTTTCTCGAAAAAATTATCTTAAAAAAAATTCTTCTTTTGCTATTTTTTTTTTATAAACCCCTTTTCAATAAAACCCTTTTTTAATATAAAAAAACACTTCATAAATCACTCACACTCATACCTTTATAAAAAATTTAATTAAAAAAAATAATTCAAAGTCTCTCAAACAAACCTTTACATTATATAAGCTTCGGATCTTGACTACACTCTTTTTAAAAAAATATTTGAAAGGTACTCCACGTGAGCTTAAAGTAATCCACGTGAGTTTAAAGTACTCCACGTGAACAAATCCTTTTGAAAATGTATTTTATGACATCCAACACTAACGCGTTGTGGAGTAAATAAGTTCGTGTGCTAATGCCCTCCACTGGGACGAACTCCCGCATTAGTCCTCTAACGCCACGAAATCCAAAGTCAATTCGCGTTAGTCCTCTAACATGACACTATGCTAAGCATACGAGTGTTATAACGCCACGAATAACACTATAAGGTGCATTATAGCTCAAACAATAGAAAATTTCTCATGGATTATTGCTAATCCGCTCTCCCTCACTCTTTGTAACCTCGATCTGATACCATTTGCTGAATTTTCCATGCTAACGCGTTTGGAGTTGAATACATTTGCGTGTAACGCTGCTCACGACAATAATAACCTGCGTTAGTCCTCTAACACTACCAATGTCAAAAGGAAATCATGGGTTGCCAAATCTTGGTAAGTTCACCTCTTGTAACACGCTGTTTACTAATGCCGATGTGCGTTATAACACTCTGTGTATAACCTACAAGGTGCGTTATCGCACTAACCACGAGAAAATATAAATTTTTCTCCTCTCAAACATACTGCTACTAATATGTTCTCCGTAGCTCTTTGTAACCTCACTCCAATATCAATTTGTTGGAAAGCAAGAGGGCCAAAACAAAAATTTCACACAAAACACATGAGCGGCAGCTCTTCTATTGATCACACAAAAAACTTGATGATTACAATGGACCCGGTGAAGGGTATTTAAACCTTTTTGACTAGCGACTCGCCTAAGATATCTTGACATGCAACCACACACTAAAAGTCGACTTGACTCAACACTTCAACACTCCACACTCAACACTCAACACTTAGTTAACTGACTCTCTAATTTTAGCCAACTCCTCATACAGGAGTAATAAGTTTTTTTTAACAAATACCTAACCCATCGCTGTCAAAAAAAACCAACACCACCTCCGCACTACCTAAGGAGCAGCAAACAAACCTACCATCCAAGAAAACCCATAAATGTGACCAAATATCATACCCACCAAATCACCAAAAGCCTTTATATGGAAATTAAAAAACCTCGTGCCAATAATGTATGACAACCAATGGATGTCAGGAATTAGAGATCCTCAAAAGGTACAACGCACCTGAAGTAAATGTGTAATACCCACGGAAAGTATACCCGATGAGAGCAACCGTCGTCACCCTCAAGTAATGAAACAGAACGACTATAGACAGGTTAGATATACAGAGATGTAATACCCTCGAGCAGGGGTTAAATATGACGGGTCCCTTTATCTATCATGGAATTTGTTTATGACAATTTTATTTTTAAATTACTTTTCACATGATTTTCTATATTTACTTTTACCGGTTTTATTTAAGTTTTACAAATTATATTCATAATTTCTCTTACATAAAAGAAAAAAATTGTGTACTATTGTAAATCCTCAAGTAAATGCAATTGAATATGGAAGAGATTAAAGTAAAAAACAACTTGAAATTACCAAAAATAAATTTCAATTTTTCATTTATTTATTTTTTCAATAAAAAAACAAATTCTTTCATTTTCAATCAAAACAAAAACAAAAACATATTATATTATCGAAAGTCTTTCGCACACATGATACAACCAAAAACATTAAAGACTATACTTGACATTACCTAAGAGACTATACTCCACATCTTGTTTCCAAAGTTTGAAAGACGGATGAAATATCTATGTTGATTTGATGCCACAAGGCATTTGTTGCCACTATCATGACTCTTTATATGCATAGTGCTATGCTTATGCCACGAAACTATTCCAGCGATCGATTTCATTATCAAAACTGATATTTCGAAAAATCCCTCCATCGTAAGGAGGCACAGTAGGGTAATAGGCACTGCAAAACAAAATAAGATGGAGTCGTTTTTAGTGTGACTTTTTGGATTTTCTAAATCTGTCAAACAAAATTGAGGAGAAACGAGGAGAAACGTTGAGGTGAAAAATTAGTGGATAAGCATGATGAAATGAAAATATCAAATTTAAACCCAATTGGGAAAATCAAGAATGGAGATTAAGAAAAAGAATATCAATACCCGTGTTAAGGCAGAAGGCCCCTCTTTCATTTCAGAAGCAATATACTCAAATGTTAGACCAACATGTTTGATATATTTAGACCAACATGTTTGATATATTTCTAAACTCTTCAATGGACCTTTATAAAATTCATTAAATTTTGTGTTAACAAATGCACGTAACAGAATGTATAAACTCTTATCATGTGAAGTAGCCACTGTGTTTGTGCTAAGTATTTGTGCACATACTTAGCAGGCTGCAAAATATCAAAATGTTACTGGACAATACCAACTTCGTTCCTGGAGTAATGCTTGGTGCAGGGCATGCCATAGTAACAAAATACTGACGATTAAACACCAATAACTGGATCTAGATGTGAACAGTGCGTGAATGAATAATAGAGGTCGGAAAGAGGTAACTAATTATTGTTATCAGCTGCAGCAGCAGAAGCCTCGACAATCTGATGTCAACCCATTCAAAAGATGGCATGGTTATAGTGGGATATGGCGGGATACTTAGTTTAGCTTCACGAAGATTAAACACTAACAACTAGATCTAGATGTGAATAGTGTGTCAATGAATAATAGAGGTCAGAAAGAGGTAACTAATTACTGTTATCATTTGCAGTAACAAAAGCCTCGACAATTTCATGTTAACCCATTCAAAAGACATCATGGCCACAGTGGGATATGGCGGGATACCTAGTTTAGCTTCGCTTGTGCAATTTTGACTCCATGTACTTGCCTTCTGCTATAACATTGTCAAACCTAAGAATTTTAGAACTCCAATGTCGTGGCGAGTCGCGACCAGAGATGGAATTTGATGGGAAATTTGACCGTCATAAGGCATTTTGCTTGTATTTGACATTTGAAATTTCTGAATGCCTGTATTTCCTGACGTGCTTGGAACGGTTGAACACGTTTTTTTGACGGTTAAATTTTTTCTTAAAACGTCATTACACCCATTTATTTTTACATTATTTTCTAGCTACCACTTGCCACTAGTTACCAGTACATGATCAGAGTTGCAGACTTAAGTTTTCTTATGGATTGGGATTCAGAATAGATAACCACTTGATCAACATCAATGTTGGACCATTGAATAACAGTGGGTATGTGTTATCTGTGCTTGATGGGGTGCCCATAAATAGATTCTTGTCTTGTGTTCGATAAACCTCTGCAAATCATCCTGAGAGGTTCTAACGAAGGCGCTTATGCTGCGTTGCATCCCAGTCAGATTTTAACCTGAATCTCCCAAGGGGATGTGCCCAGCATGGTTGGAAATAGTGCCAGATTAGAGGGTATCATTCAACTGTTGAGAGTAGGTGCCAGCTATGGTGATAAGGCAACTAGATATTGAGGAAACTGTGTTGCCCCAATCACTAGATTAAAGGCGACGCCCAGCTCTGGTGAAATGCTAAGGAATTCGAGTTGTTGTTTGGGTTTAGGGAAGGGTTGTCAAAGTTTGCATTGTTGGAAAACTAATTCCCTGTGGTCAAGCGTACAATCTGAAAACTGATGATGGAAGAAGTTGCTCAATTGATCTGCGGAGGGGGAAACTTTGTTGGTGTTATGGATCGCCTTTTGATTGGGTTGAAGGGATGAATGTTGAATGCCATGTTTTGATAGATGCTAGCACGAGGTTGAGGGAATAAATGATAGAGGGTTTGATAACAAACATGCCCACTTGAGAAATATCTCCCAGCAAGGAAAAATTGTTGATTTAGATACAGATCTGATAGTGTGGATTAAAACCTACCAAAAATTTCATTTCAATTCTAAAAGCTTTAGATCTGATTTGTCAAAACTGAAGTTTATATGCTCTCGTTGAATTCAAACTATGGGGAATCTAGATAGGTAAAGCCAAGGTAAAGCCAAACCATGTGCATTGTGGGGTTTAGTGTCTATTTCCCAACTCAACTAGAAATTGTCATGGTACATGGATCACTAGTCAAGCAGGTACATGGATCACTAGTCAATCAGCCATAGTGCTGGTAGGCTATTAAATCTACCAACATTCTAGCGTTCCCTATGATCACTGCAATAAACCATTTCACTCAATGCTCCTTTTATTAATCTTTATAAATTTTGTTCAATAAACTTATACAACTACTATAGAATCAATCTTGAAAGATAATCTGAATGTTGCCTTTTGTTAATGCCAACACAGGCCAGTATTTCATAATTTTATTCCTCAGATCAATATATCCATAAGCTTCGATTCTCCACAGGCTTCTCTACTTGATATGAATCCTTCACTTTGCAAGAAAAATAGATACACAAAATATAGATGCATGCCCAGAATTATTTATACTAATTCACCTTGATTTGTCTCAAAGCTTCCTCACACAATAGATTCTTAATTAATCGAAATGTAGTCTCAAATACCACCCTAAATTTCACTAATTGATGTTTGGACAATTTTACCCAGATTAAGGTCATATTCATTTAGATGCACAGACAAATACAACCATCATAGATCCATTTTAAATAATGATCTAACATGAGCCAAGAGAGATCCAATTTCTTCACATGCAAATTTTTTTAAGAGCCGACATAATTTAAATGTTTTGTATAGTTATTTAATTTTTTATATTTTTATATTTTTTAAAAATTTTATTTGAACCAACATGAGAAAAATTTCAACTTTGATGATGAACGTACAGGCTTACACATCATAATGGGTTGTAGGATGAGCCTCTCAGCTCAATTACGAGCTTAAGAATGCTTCCATTTCTTTCAATCAAAATATTGTACATACAACAATTAAATATTGTACATACAATTATGCAGAGACTCGCTCTCATCTACTCTTTCCATGGTCTAATTTACATTTAACTAGCCATCCTTTCACCACTCGCGCACAACTTCTATATTTTTTCATTACACAACAACAATTTAAATAGAAACAACTTGTTCATATCTAGATCCATAAAAATACGATCTTGGTAGCTAAAAATAGAAAAACTAAGTCTCATTAACTTCCAGATTATCTTGGCAACAAAACCATTATCACATACATATCCATCAACCCATTTAACTTGACCTTCTAGAAATAGACAAAATAAAGTTTGAATGATGCCCATAATCAATTGATCTCCAGATTACTTGAAGAAATGAAAAGACCAATCTTGTTGATCTTTCCAAATGCACATAATGCATTATAACATGCTATGCTGATATGTTTCTATTTGAAAATGAAATGACATAACCAGAAGGTAACAGATGGTATGCGAAGTAAATAATTAAGTTTTTGAAAATTTGTAGACGGGGAAGCTTGGAAAGAGTATTTAGGCATTTTGGTGCCATTAATCATCAAGAACATATATGTATATAGATTCATAGACAGTTTATCTATTTTATAGACAGTTTATCTATTTTATAGTAAGTATATTTCTAATGAACATTCATCTAAACAAAGAAATCCAATTAACAATAATGATTACTCAAGTAGCATTTTGATCATATTTATTGAATAGAGCATATATCATATATTACCAAAATGTAATTTGAGTGATTAATAAAATTACACTATTACAAATAGACGAAAAATCTCATTCCCCACTCATATACACTTCAAAGTGAGAAATGTAAACTATTTCACTATTTAATATTCAATGTGTGGTTATTTATTTAAAAATACAACATTTATTAAATGTTTAAAAAAAAAAAAAATTAAAAATTATTTTATTATTATTATTATTATTTCATATTTTTATTTTTTAACTTTAAGATTGTAACATATTCAAAAAGTATATAAAAGTTATTTTATTTTTCCCTTATGTTAAATATGTGAAATTTTTTAACATAGTTATGTTATGGAAGGGTAATTTTTTGATTAAGCATTTATTAGTGAAGAGTTAATTTATTATTAAAGCATCACTCTTGAAGAAGGGCATAATTTTAAACATAACGTTTCTTGACTAGAAGGAAGCATAAGGACCCAAAACGTAAAAAAATAAATTGTATGACAAGGGAAAAAAAAATCCAAATTCCAACCGTGGTCGTGACTACCTGTGGGAATTATTTTAGGAGTTATTTCGGAAATTTGATAAGGCAAGTATCTTGTCATTTTGGGTTTTTGTCCAAAATATTTTAAACTTGCGCAGTGTGGATGAATAATTGAGAGCGTACCTGCCAATAACTCGTCAACCAACCACTCACGTGGTGCACATTAAAGCATTTTAATAAAATTTATTTTCAAAATACCACCCTTAAGAATCAGCGACACTAGATATCGCAGTGCCAGCCTCTCATATATATATATATTTTCAAACTTCTGATTTTCTTATTAGCCCATCATTTTGACATTTTCCTAAATTATTTGCAAGTTAACTATGGCATCTTTATTTTAAATCTAGCTTATTTTACAACTAAAAATGAGAAAAAAAGGCAAACACGCTTCAATTTTAAAGTCTGACCCTGAGGATGACCCGTGCATTAAACAACCTAGATCCGCAACGTGCAATATCCCACCAAACCTCAACCAAAATGTTAGGAGTCCTTGAGGGATGTGGAAGATGTTACCACATGTATATCGAGTTGTCTTTAGTGCGACTTTTTGGAAGTTTTTCCGGTGGGTTTTTCTAGTCTAATTTATCTAAAATCCGGCAATAATTTATTGAAATCACAAGTTTGATGGTTAACCCCTACACAATCGAAGTGCCCTAGGGGTTTCTCAGGGTGTTGAATCCATATATAGAGTCAAAAAACCATTTTAAATAACACAACTAAATATTTCACCTCAAATTTTTCGCTGATTTCTGGCATCGGAAAGTCCAAAAAATCACACTAAAGGCAACTCCCCTATATATACTCTACCTCCAAAACTACACAATCGAGATATCTAACACTGCCACCCGTAACATACACCTTTAATGTGTGTAATCCCCCACCGATTTACACACCCAGCACCGACACTCGTAACATCCAACATTAATGTAAAACAACACCCGTGCTCTCTCGTTCTAGAGCCGCAACGTGGCGACATCCCACCAGAAAAAAAAAGTGAACAGAGAACCACGAGCCACAGAAACCACCAAATATACTAACAACAACAACATGAGCAACCCATCCTCCACCACGTATGAAAGCACCTAATACTAATGTCTTTGAAGGGCCGCGAGATAATAAAATAATTTATGCACTTTTTCCACAAACGCTGAAGATTCTTGGGATCCTATTGCACCCCATACTCGATATCATACCCCCACCAAATCCATGTTAATAATGTTTCTCCAGACTTGCATTGGGGTTCCAGCAAGGAGAAAACGAATGTTCCACCCAAATAAGAACCAGTATATATATTGCACAGAGAAACGACAATATAATGTGATTCACTTCAAGAAGAGGAAAAGGAAGCATTCCTCGTAATTCCAGGGCCATAAAAAAACACTAACCACCCCAAATAACCACACAATGTCGGGAGAAAACTGCTCAAAAATCTCTCAAATTTAGACACCTAACCAACAACCCAAGTGCAATGGAAAAACCAAAGACCAGTTTTCCCTCGCCTATTCCTCAAAAACCATATGTCTCGACTCACAAACCAAAAACCATAAGTCCCAACTCCCAAAACCCAGTTCGAAAGTTTGTGTGTTCAGGGAGAAATTACATACATACCCAAACCATCAAAACATCGTGTGCACCGACCAGGACCAAATCTATTTAGGAGTCGATGGAGAACCAATGATAATCTTCCAAAAGAAACTAACCACCACGAACAACCACACAGTGTCGGGAGAAGACCACCCAAAAATCTCTCGAGTTCCCCCTCCTAGTGCAAAGTTGCAAACACGGTACAAACCCGATGCATGTGGGCAGATTCTAAAACGTTTTACCTTACTAAACTATGTGACCAGGATGAAATTGCTTACTTGGGCAATGAAAATTTGAAAATTTGCATCCTTTTTTCCGTGATTCTCTCTCTTCATTTACATATATTTGCGTGCCCAGCTCATGAAGGGGATATGCATAATAATAATCATATATATTAAATTGGGTAAAGTAAAAATGCTCTATGAAAGGATTTTAGTTAATTTGATGAACAATGAGCTTTGTTTTTGGGAGATTTAGAACACAGTTATAAATAAAGATATTAATTATCCTTATAATTAAGGATATAATTTTGTTATATTAAATAAAATTTCAACGCAAAAACAAAATTGAAATTGGTTAATATACATCAATCTCATACATAACTACATTGATAAAAGTGGGTGATATAAGGATATAACAATAATAATAGTATAAATTTAATATTGATATTGATATTGATATTAATAAATATATAATTATAATAATAATATTATAAAAATAATAATTATTATTATATTATAAAGTAGGATAATAATTATCATCTTATTATTATTATTATTATTAATAATATGATAAACTCAAGGGATTATAGATATTATAAATTTGTTTTTTTTGTAAGTTCCGTAGTGGTGAGGGTGCATCATGGTAATGTCCAAGAATAACACCCCAATAGAGTGGGAAATTGCACTGGTGACTTAACATCTAGGAGCGTCTTAACAGTGCACCCGATCATAGTATATCCAAGACCCCATGGACTAAACTCAAGAGATTAATATTATAAACCCAATCGATTATAAACCCAAAGGGAATAAAATTAAATTGAAGCGATTAATAAACCCAAAGGATTAATACTATAAACCCTTGGCATTAATAAACCCAATGGGTTTATGATATTATAAACCTAAGGGATTATTGATATCACAAAACCAAGGGATAATAAAGATTACAAACCAAAGTGATTAATAGTATAAACCCTTGGGAGTAATATTGTAAACCTAGGATTAATAAAAAAAAAATGGATTATTGATATTATAAAGCCAAGGGATTAATATTAAAAACCCAAGGTATTAATAACTCAAGGGATTATTATTATTAATAAAACCAATGAATTAATATTATAAGCCTAAGTAGATCAATAAACCCAAGGGATTATTAATATTATAAGCCCAATGAAATATTAATATAAGACCAGGGTATTAATATTAAAAACCAAAGGGATTAATATTGTAAACCCAAGCGATAAATGTGGCTTAATATGTTTGGTTTTATAATATTTATACATTAACACATGTTAACTATGGTTGACTATTTTTGACATGTCAACTATAGTGAACATGGGAATCATAGTCAATAGTAGTCAACATGACTACCATGGTAAACCATACTTACTTCATGAATTATGATCTATCGATAAGTGACATATACTAAACCATAGTAGATGACCATGTTTGACCATGGCGCCTTATAGTGGATGACTAGGGTTAACAATATTAATCTTGGGGTTGTTGGCTTATGTGGGCCTGACCTAGGTTCAGAGTTAATTAGCCAAACAAATCCCTACACTACTGGCCCTTTCAACATCAGCCCGCGGAGCGCGGACTGAAGTCTCACCCGAAGCAGTATGGGGGGATGCTGGAACCAAGTTTCCGCACCCTTGAGATGGTTGTGATGTTGGTTTATTCCAACTATACCTGCCTTCGTGCAGGTTTCTTCACGCTCTGTTCCACCCTTCAGTACCTTCGCGAAGTGTTACAATCGGCTTTCACGTAGCCCTAACCAGGGGCTGAAGTCCTTTCGCGCTGCTAGGGCAACGAACTGCGCTATTTCCCAAACTAGACTAAGTATCTTAATTATCTTAGTAACGCATCTTAATTATCTTCAGGTAAACATATATTCTAACTTGCGTTCACTTAACCAATACAGTTATACACATTCACACATCATATAATCATTAGAAGTGGAATTCATACCCAATATAACAGATGCATAAACAAGAAATAAAGACGTAGAAATGATAGAAACTTCTCTTTATTAATACTTCCAAATGATTACAGACTCGACTCACCCTGCGCACTCAGCTGCAGGGGTCCACACACTTAGCTGCGGGCTACTAGGCCTCTGCGCACTCAGCTGCAGAGCGTCTACCTATGCTACAACCCAAAACTTAGACTTACCCAGATATGACTCAACTCTTTGTCATTTATTTCCTTGATCCATCGATTGATTGATCTAACTACTTAGAGCTTCGCTCTATTTATACAATCCCATGGTCCGTGGACCATGGGTAGATCTTCTACAGCCGACATTACATTATCAAAATAAGGGAAGACAACCCTATGACTCTTTTACAACTATGCGCTCTGTGCCCACAAAATGCGAAGTCTTTACATTGTAATTACAAAATTGGACCAAATTCTGGGCTCTGAGCCCCAAAACTGCCCTTGGGGGATCCCACGCCCAACAGGCCCCCAAAACAAACATTATGACTTGCCCTCGAGTCACTCTTTAGGTGCGGAGATCTTAGTGCGAAGACCTCCCAGTTCTGTTGGATTTTTGCAAGTTCGGCAGTGCACTGAGTGGCTTCTTGCTGAACTTCCTCTACGCACTGTTCGGTGATCGCTGTTGTTGAACTGCTACCCTGAATCCTCTCCTCAGTTGCTTGCAGTTGCGCGAGCTTTGCTTCAATTGAGGCTGTAACTGTATAAGCTTCGTTGATCCATGGTTGTAGGCATGCTTTCAAGACTGCCTCCTTATGTCGAGTGACATCCACCTGTTCCTTGAGCGCCTTTGCTTGCTGCATCCTTGTAAGGCTTTGTGTAAGGGCAATTGTCTGTGTGGTCCCTTTTACCTCATCGTATTTCTGTTGTAGCTCGTGCACCTCTGGCTCTAGGTGCTCTATGTTCGGGTCCTCCTGCAGGGCAGTTAGGACCTCGAACGATTGTTCAAACAACTTCATGCAGTTTGTCACTGCACTGTCAACCACCGCGATTGTTGTTGTGACCACGGTGGTATGCTGTTCTCTGACCTCTCACGGAGTTGAAGACTAGGCCTTCAACTGTAGTTCTGATATCTAAAGGTTTAGCTCCAGTTGAACCCTGGCCATTTCTGCTCTTGCGTCGTGCATCCCTATGGCTAACTTTTGGACGTGTGCCTCCACCGGTTCCTCTACTTGAATGGCCAACTCCGGGACCATTTGGCAGGCTTCCTCCACAACCTGCATTATTTGTTTGTTCTGCTCCACTGCCTCGTTGCGCTGCAGGCTCAACTGCTCAATGTTGATGTGCTGCTCACTCATTACCTGTAGAGCGCGACTCTCCCTGGCCCGAAGTTCTACGGTGACTCCATCCTGCAAGAGATAGAGCATCTCCTAAGGGAGCATAGCCATGTTTAATCCGACCCCTTTCAAACTGCTGACCATAGGCTTGTCAGCCTCATTCTCTGTAATGAGTGCTCCATCTGGTAGCACTATTGTGTTGGTCACCTTGGCGTGCAACATTTCCTCGGCAGCTGAAGTGCCAACTGTGAGGTTGGTGGACACTATGCTAGCCTGTGGAGTGTGCACCTGCAACTCTTGTATTTGTGTCTGGAGAGCCCCCAATACCAACTAGTGTTGTTCCTCAAACTACTGGAGGGCCTCCGCGGTGACATCCCTCACCGTTTCGCCGATATCATGTAAATCCCCCTCAATGAGGGTGATTGGGTCAAACAAAGTCTTCGAGGCCTTTGTTTTCCTTCACGACCATACCTGCTCTTGTGGTCGCAGACGTTTGAGTTGGGTGGACGTCTTCTGTGGGTCTACACCACCTTGTTCTGTGTCTGTCTCCGGTTCGGGCAAAGGTGACTTCTATTCTTCATGCTCTTCTTCTGTTGTTTTCTGTTGCTCCGCCAACTGTACAGTGTCGCGTGCCACCTGGGCCTTAACCGCTGCTTCTTCTCTCATGCACTTTTTCGCTAGCTGTGCCATCCGAATTTTTGTCTCTTCCTTATTCCGATGTGCAGCGGACTTCTCAGCTTCCACTGCGGAGTCAGCTAGAGCATGTCACTTCGGCGGCCAAGGCTCAAGGACTGCGAATATCACATCTTTAGTCGCAAAGTACGGTAAATCATGCCACGTCTTCATAGGGTCCTTTTGTGCCCTGATGAAGACATGGTGGAAGTCGACTTTGAACTCTGCAAAGCTCTGCAAACTGTTGTAGATAGTGGGCGATAACCGCGGCTTGCGATTGATCCCCATCCTGATGTTCATTTCCATTAGCACCCAAAATATCTTGCTCTCTCTGATCCGCTGTGCATCCCTGGTTGCCCACAACGAAGCGTACTTCGCTGCCTCTGGGAGGTCCTACACGATCGACGGGAACTGGCTATCTTTGGGCAACGCCCATGCCACTAGTACTATAAAAACAGGAGCCATGCGTAATGAAACGCTTTTCCCTACTCCTGTGCCTCGTGGTAGTTCACAAGGAACTCACCGCATAGATAGTTCGCCCAGTTGAACTGGACCCCTTTTGCACATTGCCTTGCTAGTGCAAACACTGGCACGGGAACCTCATCTGCGCAACACTTTTGCAACACCTCCCTGCCAATATATGTGTCGTGACCTTGACTGCAGGGTTGTTGATGCTGGAGATGGCATACCCTCTCTTCTTCTTCTCCAATTTAAATTTCTTTTTCATTGCCTCTGCGAGGGCCAACTCACCACCTTTTCCCTCTGAAATGTTTGCTGGATCCTCCCCTGAGCAAGGGAGTTGTGTAATCCGGTGAATCAGATGGTTTGTGATGGGGATGGGCTTGTCCAGCCACAAGCACCCATCATGCACCAAGCAGAGAAGTTGCCTGATGAAAAAAATGGTCACTGGGGCGTGGTGGTAATGCGACACCCTGTGCAGGTTTAGCAACCCTGCTTTCTTTATGCCTCTAAGCCATTTGCGCGACTCTAATTCAATAATTCCAGTTGGAATGTCTATCTTTTGGCACATTAGCTTCGCAATCGCTAAATGCGGGAACTTCTCATGGTCCACAAGGTCCCAATCTTCAAATTTCAACACGGGAATGCGTCCCAAGTGCACTCCCTCAAACACAATATCATTTGGGAGCAGCGGAGTTTGTAGAGAGCTCTTGCTCTCATCTATATCCTTTGGAACCTTGGCTTTACCCTTTCGTGGTGGAAAATATTCGAGTAATCGTGTCATAGGGTCTGCACCCTGGGTTTCGACTTCCATCTCCTCCTCCTCCTCCACCAAGATTTCTTCAAACTCTTCCTCCTCATCGACCTCAAGATTAATGGCCTTCCCCTTTTCCTCCAATGTGAGCTTGGTCCTCAGCGGATTTCGGGGTGAGACGCACACTGGGATCATGGCCTTCTTAGGTCTCGGCATGCGCGGTGATTTAGGGACCTCAACGATTATTCTGGCACTCTCTGGGGCTTCCACTTCCGCAATTTCCTATGCGGCTTCCTCGGCTGTCACTACTCTTGTGTCCATGGCTTCTTTGGGTGCTGACATAGTGCTATTCCACAGTTCTTTCAGTGTCTTGGGTAGTTGCTCAAACAACGAATTCACTTTCAGAGTCTCGAATAAGTCTCGGTTCATGAATACTTGAGCACGCAACAACTCAGTTCTCAAATTTCCAAGTGTTGTTTGCTAGACAACCACTTGTAATTTATAGCACCTTTTGAATTTGAATTCGATTGTTCCCCCAACATTAGGTCCATTAATTCTAGATTGGTGGAAGATTTTCAAGAAGCTAGCCCATAAACTTTGCCTTAAATGCCTACCGCCCGCTCCATTTGGCCTGAAACCAACCATCAAATCATGAAAAGTGACTTTAATGGTCACTTTCCGGCCGACCCGCTTCCTAGTGCAACTGTCCTCACACTGTCGTGGACCCTGTGACACTTCGTTACTATGCGCATTCCTATCATCGCGCAGTTCCCAAGCAGAGTATTTTATAGTCTTATGCCGTCTTTCAGCTTCCTGGAGCACTAAGACTGTGCTTCTGTCGACTAGTAAGATGGTCGGGCCACCTGTGTATGGCTTCAAACGACTGCCATTCACTTTTCCTAGGAAGAGATCTCCATTTAACTTAACCAGTTGGACCGCGCCACCATTGGTAATCTCCTTAATAACATACGGCCCAGCCAATGCATTCTGAATTTCCCTGGAAATTTTTAAACTTACTATCATACAACAGCACCAAATCATTCACCTTAAAGGTGCGCAGCTTAATATCCCGGTCATGCCATCCCTTTTCATGTTGCTTTTGGACTTGCTAGTGAAATCCAGCCAAACATTGTTCTTCTTTGAGCTCATCCAACTATGCGAGCCTCTCCTCCAGGGCTCCGCGATCTGTCATACCTATGAGTGCTGCTATGCGTAGACTAGGCATGATGTATTCCATAGGCATTATGGCTTCCACTCCATAGACAAGCCTAAAAGGTGTCTGTCTCATCAACTTCTTGCATGTCATCTGATAATCCCATAACACTGCAGGTATGTGTAGGTCCCAATCACTTCACTACATATTGCATACCTTGGTTAGCGTGGTTTCCAGTACTTTGTTGAACGATTCTACTATCCCATTAGCCTGTGGGTGATAAGGTGTGCTCTTTTGACGGTACACCTGAAATTCCTCCGTTAGTGCGCTAATCATCTCGTTCAGGAAGTGTGTACCACGATCGTTCATCAAGATCTTCAGACATCCAAATCGTGTCTGTTGGCTTGTTGGGGCCTAACCCAGGTTCAGAGATGATTTAGCCAAAGAAATCCCGGTACTACTGTCCCTTTCGGCAACAGTCCGTAGAGTGCGCACTGAGGTCTCACCTGAAGTAGTATGGGAGGGTGCAAGAACTAGGTTTCCACACCCTAGGGATGTTTGATGGGTTCCAAGTGGTTCGCGGTTTGATCTTGTATGCATGTCGCTACGCACACTTATCATTACCTCACAGCCGGTGATGCTGCCTTCACGCAGCCCTACTCGGGGCCTGAATAGTGCTGTTACCCAAACCCTTACTAGAAACCCAATATTAGTGGATTAACTTATCTTATCTGTATTCTTTCACTTATACTCAACAATATTTATCGTTCATACAAAATTGCGTGGTAAATAAATGGTATAATTTCTCTTGATATCAGACATGTAATAACATAAGAACGGATAGATGAAATTCAGATAAAACTTCTCTTTATTATTCTTCTTCCTTGGTTACAGACTCGACTCTGCCTTACGCACTTAGCTGCAGGGGTCCACGCACTCAGCTGCGAACGCTACTAGGCATCTGTGCACTCAACTGCAAAGCCTCTTCCTACTACTATGACCCAAGACACTAGACTCTTTCTCTATGCTCACTATCTTTCAGACTCCATCCATTCGTTCTCTAACTTCTTTACTACTTTACAACTTAGAGCCTCGCTCTATTTATACAATCCCATGGTCCGCGGACCATGGGTAGGCCGACACTATATTTAAAACTTAGGGCAGATGACCCTATGACTCTAACATACGATTCGCGCTCTGCGCCCACAATTCGTGGAGTTTTTACAATGATGTTACTCAAAACTTGGGCTTTGAACCCCAAACCATGCTGTGGGGGGATTCCATGCCCAATAGGCTCTTAAAACAAACATCATGACTCACCCTCAAGTCACTCTGTTGGCGCGACGATCTTGGTACGGAGTCCCTCCAACTGTTCCCGTAAAACCCTGATGTCTACCGCGCACTGAGTTGCTGCTTGCTGATCCTGCTGCATTCGTTCCTCTGTGTTTGAATTGTGTCTTTACATCTGTACCAGCATTCGCTAAGTATGTTTATAGTCCCGCGCCCTTGTCTGGCTCCTTGGGTCATGAAGACTATGCTTTGGCTGGTTAGTCAGATAGCCGGCCCACTCGTGTAGGGCTTCAAGTGGTTGTTGTTTACTTTGGCTGGGAAGGGTTCTCCATTTAGTTTGACTAGCTGGACTGCGCCTCCGTCTGTGACCTCCTTAACCACGTATGGTTCCAGCCAGCGCATTCTGAATTTTCCTGGAAAATTTTCAAACTTACTATCATACAACAACACTAAGTCATTTACCTTGAAGGTGCACAACTTGATATGGCGGTCGTGCCATGATTTTTCACGCTGCTTTTGTACCTGCTCATGAAATCTAGTCAAAAACCATTCTTCCTAGAGTTCTTCTAATTGTGCGAGCCTTTCTTCCAGAGCTTCGCGGTCCGTCATGCCTGCAAGCGCTGCTATTCATAGACTAGGTACGATATATTCCATTGGCATGACGGCTTCCACGCCATAAACTAACCCCAAAGGTGTCTGGCCCATCAATTTCTTGCACATTGTCCTGTAAGCCCATAGCACGACAGGTATGCGCAGGTCCCAATCGTTTCGCTGCGTGTTGCACACTTTGGTCAGCGCAGTCTCCAATATTTTGTTGAATGCCTCTACTGTCCCATTAGCTTGTGGGTGGTACAGTGTACTTTTTTGATGATACACCTGGAACTCTTTTGTGAGCGCGCTGATGGTTTCATTAAGGAAATGTGTTTTGTGATCACTCATTAAGATTTTCGGACAACCAAATCGGGTCAACACGTTTTTGAACAAAAACTTCGCAGCCGTGGTGGTCATGCAATCTTTGACCAACTGTGGTTCTGCCCATTGTGTCAGGTACTTCGTCGTGGTGATGATGTAGTGTGTGCCCATCTTTCCCTGAGGTTTGATCGGTCCCACAAACTCGATTGCCCATTTCTCAAATGGCTGCAGTGTCATTTGTGGGTTTAACAGCATCTCGTCCCTCCACAATGGTTTCCCAGTCCTTTGACATATATTGCAGTCCTTACAGTGTGCTTTCAAATCCTGGTGCAGGGTTGGCCACCATAACCCTGCACGAAGAATATTCTGTGTGGTCACGCATCCTACATAGTGTCCTCTTGCAGCACCCCCATGTGCTTCCACGAGGATCTGGCTTCGTTCGAATTCAGGTATGTATCTTCACAATATCTCATCATTTCCCATTTTATATAGGTGCCCCGTGATGACAGAAAAATCCACCATGCGCACCACCAATTCCTTCTTCTGTTGGACAGAATATTCCTTTGGCGCCGTCCCTGTTGTCAGAAAATGGATTATATCTTCGAAGTGCCCATCCGCGATGCGCACCACAAAGAGCTATGCATCAGGTAGTCCCTCCTCCAAATTAGTGGGTTCCTCGCCCGTCTCAATTCGTGACAAGTGATCTGGTCCTGCGTTCAGGCATCTCGGCTTGACTATGACCTCAAAATCATATTCCTGGAACAATAAGAGCCACCTACATATGCGCCCCCCCAACACAGGCTTATTGACTAGGTATTTCAACGCGAAATGGTCGGTATACATCTTGAAATGTCCTCCGAGTAAATAGTGTTGGTACTTTTGGAGTGTGTACACCATCACTAACCCCTCACGCTCGGTGGTGGAATAGTTCTTCTCTGCTTTGGACAACCTCCGGCTTGCAAACGCGATAGGGTGATCCAAACCTTCCCCGCCCTCCTGTGTGAGCACTGCTCCCAGTGTGATACACGACGCATCAACATGGACATGAAACTCCACATCCCATTTTGGGAAGACCAGGATTGGAGCGGAGGCCAATTTCCCCTTCAGGACGTCCAAACTTTTCATACAATCGTCATTCCAGCAAAATGTAACATCCTTTTTCAATAATTTTTCCATCGGCGCAGTGATTTGGGCATAGCTTTTGATAAACTTTCTGTAGTATTTGGTGTGTCCCAAGGTAGCGTGCAGTTGTTTAACACTTCACGATGCTTCCAAATTTAAAATAACGACAATCTTCACAGGGTCCACCATTAGTCCTTGTTTGCAGACCACAAGTCCCAGCGGGTTTCCAAAGGGAACGAGGAATGTGCACTTCTTAAGGTTCAATGCAATCTGGTGTCGATGGCAATTATCTAGCATCAAGCGTAAGCTTCCTACATGGTGCTTAACTAATCCAAAGACAGTCCAATCATCCAAATATACCTCCAAGAACTTGTGGATGTATTCTTTGAATGTAGCCACAATGATGCACGAAAAGATGGCTGGCACATTCTTCAGTGCAAATGGCATAACGATGTATTGAAAGAAGCCCTATTCCGTTGCGAAGGTCGTTTTGCTCCTGTCATCCGGCGCGATCTTGATCTGATGGTACCCTGAGAACCCATCCGTGAATGAGTATGCTTCCTAGCCACCAACATTCTCCAGTACTTCATCTGTGAACGGTGTCGGGAATGGATCATGTACACAGGCGTCATTCAGCTTCCTGAGGTCCACACATATTCTTATTTCGCCCTTCTGCTTTTTCTCTTGTACTACCATAGGACTCACCCAGTCGGATTTTGTCATTGGCTCAATAATTTTGGCTACGACCATTTTGTCTAATTCTTCACAGACCTTTTCCTTATATTTTGGATTCAAGTAGTAAGGCCGCTGCTTAACCAGCTTCGCATCGGGTTTCAGGGTGATCTTCATCATCCCTAAATCGCCAATGATCCCTTTTAAGTCCGTAATTTTGGTCGGGAACAAGTCTTGGTATTCGTGGAGTAACTCAGCGACCTTATCCACCGTGGCATCATCCAAATAGTCCCCAAGCATTGTGTACTTCGGCTCCGCCTCCGTTCCAATGTTTACCTGCTTTGTTTTTAGTGGCATGGTAATGTCGGGATCCTCAATCGATGGTTCTCTAACTTTGCGACAACCTTTCGTTTCTGGAATGCTCATATTTCGTGGGTCCTCATCATCCTCTTCGACATTTATGTTGCAACACTCTAGCGCGCAACTCAGCTGTGTCACCCATTCTGGCTAAAGTAATTCCATTGGTTCCTAGGGTATTTTGAAGATAGCTGCTTTTACTGCCTGTAGCACATTGTCAACAGTATCCCACCAACGATCTTCAAACGTGAACGTTAACAAAAATACCTCACGCAATATATCTTATTCGCTCGTAGCATGGCGAAGCTCCATCTCAGTATACCAATTCATGGGTATGACATCCAGGGTATGATAGAATAAATGTACCCATTCAGGTTGTGGCTCTTCCCCGTAGACCTTGGTCCATTTCGGGAGGTGTGTACGTGGATCATCCCTTCTGTCATACTTGTCTACTAGTTGCATCTGTGGTTTCCAAAATCGTGGGCGCATCATTATTTTTCATCCACGCCAGTCCTCAAAACTTCTCTGATGTGTACCCCACCACCTTGCGGGCGTCGTGCGCAGTGCCCATTTCAGAGCATCGAATCGCTGCTATTCTGGCACTGCACTTTCAAATTTGTTCAGGAATTCATCCACTGTTGTCGACCCATCATACATAGGCTACCTCATGTAATCGGTTCTGCCATCGTTCTGTTTCCTCATCCGAATCTAATGTGCAGGAGCTTTCACGCTCCCACGAAATCTGGCCATCCGCTGTAGGATTCACCCAATCATGTTCCCAAGTAGTTATCTTGTAGATACAGTCTAGCTCGTCGTCGCTCTCATCGTCGCGCACTGGCTCTGTGTAGTGCGCTCCTTCCGTAGGGTCTAAAGGCACCACTACGCGTAGTGACCTTTTCTCAAAAATCATTTTACGCTTTTTTAGATTTATTACTACATTCATATCGGTGGCCCAGTCTATTCCTAGTAGCGTAGGATAGGGATTGTTGTCATCAACAATCTCTATCACTTCAAAATACTCCAGTGCGCTCGCACCTTCAATATCCACCGTTACTCCTTGCAATCTTCCCATGGGTAAGATCTTCTGTTGCTTCGCCATTCACAATTGAATAGGAGACCATTGTAGTGCGGGTCTACCCATGCGTTCCCATGCTTGCTTTGGCAGTACATTCGCGTCCAATCCTAGATCTAGAATTACTTGATCCATTTCATACTCCCTAATTTGCGCAGTCAATCTCATTTCCCTTCTTGTTCCCGATGTGTGCTTTTCGAGTTTCCGTACTACGCACGGTTCTCCTGACCCAGCGCACCTAGTGATAAGTTCCTGCGGCCCTTTCAAAGCCTTGTTGTCACGTAGTAGTTTCATACATGTCTCTAGAAAGGTTGTGATCATTGAAGGATCCATCTCTGGCTCTAGTCGATCCTTACTACCTGAAGTGGAGGCCTCCGTGAAGCTCTTCTTAGCTTCCATAAATGTCTCATTCACGCGCCCCAGATCAAATTCAGGTTCCTTTGTAGGAGCCTTGTGAACCCACGCACTTTCTTCAGGTTGCTTACCTTTTTCTTCTCCTGTTGTGATACCACCTCTGAGCACTATGTTTACATTCGGGTCCTCTTCGCGCGGTTCAGACCTCATCATTTGCAGATTCTTAGTCGGGGGAGGATGGAGTACCCCTTTCTTGCACATCCTCGCTATCGGTGTAGGGCAGTCCTCTGCCTCATGATCAAACTGAGTACATTATAAACATGATGTTCTCGTCGGATTTGTACAATCGTGGGCATAGTTCCCTGGCTGTCCGCAATTGTAACAAATTAGTTGTCCGTGACCCCTTCCTGGTCCAATTCCTCGTCAACCTCATCCGCGCCCTTGAAATCCAGCACGCACAATTCCCATATTTGGGTCGAGGGCTCGCATTTCGGCCTGCACCCTGTAGGCAGGAGTCCGATCCATCATTAATTCATATCTTCTGTAGGTACACTCATCATGGTCTACTGACCTGCAGAAATTACAGAATAATTGCTGGGACATCTGCATATACTTCTGCAATAGATGACAATTATCCTTAGTGTGCTTTCCTCCTATCTGACATATCGCACACCATAATTGAGGCACCGCGCTCGGTCCTACTTGTGCCTCTGGTCTTAATGGAATCATCCCTCTTCCCACCAAGTAATTCATGAAGATTGGACAATGGTCCTTGTCATGCCCCTAGCCTTTGCATTTTATGCACCATACCTCCTCGCGCGCTTCTAGTTGATTTGTCCTGTCCTGTTTCAAACTTTGCATTTCCAGACACAAATTTTGCAGTTGTGCATGGATTTGCTAAACTCCCAGACCAGGATCTTGTATTGGGGTCTCGTGCAGTCTCATTACAATCTCCAAAGCTTCGACCTGGGTGGATAACTTTTACTGCGACAACGTCGTTCTTAGATGTGGTGTTAGTGACGCTACAAACCATGCGAGGTGCTGCCCATCTGTCAAGGTCATGTTGGCTTTGCGAATCATACTCTTCAGTCTCTGGTCCAAATCCCATGGGGTCTCGCCTAGAAGCATCGCGATCTCCTTAAACCCGATAATCGATTGTGTCTCCGACTTTGGCCTACTAAATTCCCTATTCAGTGCGACCTGGATATCTGCGATCCCTGCGTTTGGATGGTCATTAGAATGCTTAATGTACCATGTCAGTGCACGATCCTGCAATGCACTCACCAATGTTGCCTTCTTTATATTGTCATCCACGACTCCTTGTGCTTCCCATACGGCCTTACCACGAACCAAAATTGGTCCGGATTTTCATTCCCTACCCCTCTGAATACCGGAAATTTCATCGCGCTCGCCATATTGAACTGCAGTGGTGGCGGAGGTGGTGTGGGCGGAGATGGAGGTGAATATGGTGAGACTGGTGGCGGTGTAGGTGGAGGTGGTAGGCGCAGAATTCGCTGCCTTATCAGACTGACCGCGCTTCTCGGAGAAACTTTGGCGATCTCTTCCTCGCTTTTCCACCGAGGCAAAATCAAGGGGTTATTCTCTATTTCTGCGCTACCTTCGTTTCTATAGAACCCCCCACTTCGCGTAGCCACAAACATCAATTTATTCGCATAACCCACTTTTCACACAATAACATCTTAATCCAAGTGTTCATAGATTTAATGTACTTACCTTGCGGTCCTTTGAGGAAGCGTCGTTTCGCCTCGCTGTAGCTGACTATTGTGTCTACCACGAACTCGGTGATAAACCCCCCTATAATTCGATCGAGCCAATGGTCCACAACGCGCGCGATCTTATCTTTCGATGCTTCTAGTCTGCACACTAATTTTGGAGTCCACACAATTGGTTTGTCGAGCCTACACCTTCCCTGACTATCTGCTAGCTTCACGATCCACTCATACAACTCAGAGGGAAAGGATGCAAAGAAAATTTCGTGGATTTCTGTATATAAGTAGCACTCTAGCCACTGTTCCTTTCATACTCGCGGGTTCCTGTTTTCCTACATCGTGAACTCATGAATCTTTCTATCTATCCACCCTTCAATTTCTTTCTTCGTTGGATTCCAGTGACACGACATCAGACATCCCTTATGCAGATCCCGGTCTCGGTAATGAAACCATTTATTGGCTTGTTGGGGCCTGACCCAGGTTCGGAGATGATTTAGCCAAACAAATCACGGTACTAATGGCCCTTTCGGCAACATTCCATGGAGCACGGACTTAGGTCTCACCCGAAGTAGTATGGGAGGGTGCTAGAACTAGGTTTCCGCACCCTGGCGATGTCTGATGGGTTCCAAGTGCTCCGTGGTTTGACCTTGTGCGCACGTCACTATGCGCACTTATCAGTACCTCGCAGCCGGTGATGCCGCCTTCACGCACCCCTACTCGGGGCCCAAACAATGTTATTACCTAAACCCTTACTAGAAACCCAATATTAGTGGATTAACTTAGCTGATCTGTATGCTTTCACTTATACTCAACAATATTTATCATTCATACAAAAGCGCATGGTAAATAAATAGTATAATTGTTCTTGATATCAGAAATTTAATAACATAAGAATGGATACACGAAATTAAGATAAAACTTCTCTTTATTATTCTTTTTCCTTGGTTACAGACTCGACTCCGCCCTGCACACTCAGCTGCAGGGGTCCATGCACTCAGCTGCGGATGCTACTAGGCCTCTGCACACTTAGCTGTAGAGCCTCTTCCCACTACTACGACCCAAGACACTAGACTCTTTCTCTATGCTTACTATCTTTCAGACTCCATCCGTTCATTCTCTATCTTCTTTACTACTTTACAACTTAGAGCCTCACTCTATTTATACAATCCCATGGTCCGCAGACCATGGGTAGGCTGACACTACATTCAAAACTTAGGGTGGATGACCCTATGACTCTAACATATGATTCGCGCTCTGTGCCCACAATTCGCGGAGTTTTTACAACGATGTTACTCAAAACTTGGGCTTTGAACCCCAAACCATGCTTTGCGGGGATTCCATGCCCAACAACATCATTACATGTTCAAATAGAAACTTCACGGCAGTCGCACCTGTGCAATCCTTCACCAGCTGCACTTCTGCCCAACGAGTCAAGTACTCCGTCGCAATGATAATATACCTTGCGCCTGTCTTTCCTTGAGGTTTGATGGGTCCCACAAAATCTATTGTGATGCCATTTGTGGATTCAAAGGAATTTCATCCCTCTGCGATGGCCTTCCTATCTGCTGACATACATCACATGCCTTGCAATATGCTTTTGAATCTTGATGAAGGGTTGGCCACCATAACCCTGTGCATAGAATCTTCTGCGCAGTTACTCTGCCTACATAATGTCCTCCCACGGTGCCCCCATGAGTTTCTGCGAGGATGTTGCTTCATTCAAACTCAGGTACATACCTTCACAGTATTTTATCATTCCCCATCTTGTATAGATGCCCAACAATCACAGAGAAATCTTCCGCGTGCACCACTAATTTCTTCTTTTGTTGGACAGAGTATCGTTCCAGCACAGTTCCAGTTGTTAGAAAATGTATTATATCTTCAAAATGTCCATCCGCTACGTGCACAGCAAAGAGCTGCGCGTCAGGTAATCCCTCCTCAAAACTAGTAGGTTCCTCCCCTATCCCGATGCGTGATAGGTGATCTAGTCCCACGTTCAGTCTTCCAGGCTTCACAAGAACTTCAAAATCGTATTCCTAGAACAATAAAAGCCATCTGCAGACCCGCCCCCCCAACACAGGCTTATTGACCAAGTACTTTAGCACAGAGTGATCCATATACATCTTAAAGTGACCTCCTAACAAGTAGTGCCGATACGTTTGGAGTGCATACACCATAGCTAGTCCCTCGCGCTCAGTGGTGGAATAGTTCTTCTCTGCTTTAGATAATCTGCAACTGGTGAACGCGATAGGGTGATCCAAGCCTTCTCCACCATCCTATGTTAGTACTTCCCCCAACGCTATACACGACGCATCAACATGGACATGAAACTCTTTCTTCTAGTTCGGGAAGACAAGAATCGGCGCAGTAACCATCTTTTGTTTCAATATATCTAGGCTTTTCTTACAGTCATCATTCCAGTAGAACGTGACATCCTTCTTCAACAGTTTTTCCATCGGTGCGGTATTCTGGGCATAACTTTTGATAAACTTTCTATAGTATCCCGTATGTCCAAGAGTAGCGCGCAACTGTTTCACACTTCTCGGCGCTTCCAAGTTCAGAATCGCCGTGATCTTTGCAAGGTCTACCATCAACCCTTATCTGCAAACCACATGCCCCAATAGGTTCCCAAAAGGAACGAGAAACACACTCTTCTTAAGGTTGAGCACGATTTGGTATCTTTGACAGGTATCTAGCATCAAGCGCAAGCTCACTACATGGTGCTTAACCAACACAAATATAGTCTAGTAATCAAAATAGACCTCCAAGAACTTATGAATATATTCCTTAAATGTTGCAACAACCACGCGCGAAAAGATGGCTGGCGCATTCTTCAATCCAAACAGCATGACAGCATATTGAAAGCAACCCCACTCAGTCACAAATGTTGTCTTTCTCCTATCCTCCGGCATGATTTTGATCTATTGGTACCCTGAGAACCCATCAGTGAAAGAATATGCTTCCTGACCACCTACATTGTCCAATACTTCATCTGTGAACGGAGTTGGGAATGGATCATGCACATAAGCATCATTCAATTTTCTGAGATCCACGCATATCCTTATCTAGTCCTTCTGCTTCTTATCTTGCACTACCATTGGGCTTACCCAATCGAATTCTTCCATAGGCTCAATGATGCCTGCTGCGAGCATTTTTTCTAGTTCTACGCAGACCTTCTCCTTATATTTCAGATTTAAGCAGTAAGGCCCCTGCTCAACTGGCTTCACGTCAGGTTTTAACATGATCTTCATTACTCCTAAATCTCTGATTATTCCTTTCAAATCCGTAAACTTGGTCGAGAATAAGTCTTGATACTCGCAGAGTAACTCAATGACCTTATCCACCGTTGCGTCGTCCCAGTAGTCTCCGATCTTTGCAAATTTGGGTTCTGCCTCCGTACCAATATTCACCTGCTTAGTTTTCACCAACGCGGTTATATAAGGGTTCTCAATCTTTGGTCCTTGAACCTCGTAGTGGCCTTCCATCTCTAGAATGTTAATTTTCCATGGATCTTCATCCTCTTCTTCAACAATTACGTTATAACATTCTAGTGTGCAACTCAGCTAAGTAGCCCATTTAGGCTGCGTCATGTCTAAAGGATCCCGCGGGATCCTAAAGATCATTGCTTTCACTTCTTGTAGCACTTCCTCAATGTCGTCAAACCCATATTCAAAACTAAATGTCATCATGAACCCTTTGCGTAGGATATCACATTCACCTGTCTCATGGCGGAGCTCTGTTTCTATATACCAGTTCATCGGTATAACATCCAGGGTATGATAGAATCGGTGAACCCACCCAGGTTGTGGTTTTTCTCCATAAGCCTGCATCCACTCGGCTAGATGCGTGAATGGATCATCCTACCCATCATACTTG
The DNA here is from genome assembly GCA_031772625.1 of Pinus tabuliformis. Classification (NCBI taxonomy): domain Eukaryota; kingdom Viridiplantae; phylum Streptophyta; class Pinopsida; order Pinales; family Pinaceae; genus Pinus; species Pinus tabuliformis. The sequence goes on along the minus strand of CM062811.1, from coordinate 885,498,161 downwards.
TCTGTCAGTCGCATCTTAGGCTTACCAAATCATACTCTCATCATTCTCCTCCATTCGCGCCAATCATCAAAACTCCCTTTGTGCGTACCCCACCATCTTGCGGGCGTAGCGCGCAGTACCCAGTCTCAGGCCAAGAAGCGTTGCTTTTACAACACCTCCCTTTAAAATGCATCCAAGAAGGTATCTACCTCATTTAGACCATAATAAGTAGGAAAATTTCTTACTTTTGTCGACACGCAGTGCAACAACCTGGTCATCATATTGCTATTCAGCGTAGTTACTTCATTTAACCGATTTTTCCAGCGTTCTATCTCTTCGTCGGAGTCCGAAGTGCAGCAGCTCTAGCACTCCCATGTAATCCACCCATCCATGGTGGGATTTACCCAATCTTGGTCTCGTGTTGTTATCTTGTATATGCAGTCCATATCATCATCACTCTCATAGTCGCGGAGCGGCTCCGTATAGCGCGATCCTTCAGCAGGGTCCAGGGGTATTATTACACATAGTGACTTCTTCTCAAAGATCATCTTCCGCTTCTTCAGATTGATTACCCCATTCATATTAGTGGCCCAGTCAATTCCCAGGAGCACGGGGTAGGGATTGTTGTCATCAGCAATCTCTATCACTTCAAAATCTGCCAGCGCATTTGCTCCCTCAATATCCATAGTTATTCCCTACGATCGCCCCATGGGTATTATTTTCTGTTGATTCACCATCCTTAGCTGAATTGGAGACCATTGCAATGCGGGTCTCCCCATTCACTCCCATGTCTGTTTCAGCAGAACATTCACATTTGATCCCAAATCCATAATGGCTTGATCCATCTCGTATCCTCCGATCTGCGTGGCGAGTCTCATTTCTCGTCCCGTTCTTGTCTTATGTTTTCCAATCTTGCAGAATACCCACGGTTCACCTCACGTGGTCCCAGCGTGTCTATTAATGAGCTCCTGTAGCCCTTTCACAACCTTAATGTTGCGCAGTAACTTCATACAGGTTTCCATGAAAGTTGTAAGCATGGATGGGTCCATCTTCGACTCCGATTTATCTTTGCTTCCTGAAGTGGAGGCCTTAGTGAAGCTATTCTTAGCTTCCATGAAGTTTTCCTGAGCGTGCTCCAAATCGAACTTAACCTCTTTCACCGGGGCTTTGTGAACCCAGGTATTGTCTTCTGGTTGTTTCCCTTTCTCATCTCCTATCATGATTCCACTTCGGAGCACAATGTTTACATTCGGATCTTCCTCGCGTGGCTCAGACCTCATCATCTGTAGGTTCTGAGTCGGGGGAGGCGGTAGTGCATCTTTGTCGTGTATCCTAGCTATCAGCGTAGGACAATCTTCTATCTCATGATCAAACAGCGTGCAATACTTGCACGACGGGCGCGTTGGATTAGTGCAATCACGGGCATAGTGTCCTGGTCCTCCGCAATTGTAGCAAATCAACTGTCTGCGACCTCTACTAGGTCTTGGATTTTGGTCAAGGAGCCCCTGAAATCCTGTCCATGCCATTCCTGCATTTTGTTCAAGGGGCCACGTTTCGGCTTGAAATCTGTATGTGGGAGTTCTATCCATCATCAATTCATAGCTTCGGCAAGTACGCTTGTCATGTCCCACCGACCTACAAAAGTTGCAGAACAATTGTTGATAGTTTTGTGTGTACTTCTGTAACAGGTGGCAGTTGTTCATGGCATGTTTTCCTACTATTTGACAGATAGTGCACCACAAAGCAGGTGCCGCGCTAGCACCTGCTTGAGCTTCCGGCATTAAAGGCATCGGTCCTCCTCCTGCAAGGTAATATGTAAAAGCTGGGTAGTGGTCTTTGTCATGACCCTAACTCTTGCATTTCACACACCATACTTCTTCATGCACTTCTGCTCGAACCGTCCTGTCCTGTTTCAAACTTTGCATCTCAAGGCACAGATTCTTCAGCTGCGTGTGGATCTGCTTAACTCGTAGGTTAGGATCCTACATCGGGGTCTCATGAAGCCTCATAGCAATCTGTAATGCCTTTGTCTCAGTTGTTATCTTCTGTTGTGACATCGCACTCCTTAAATGTGGTAGCAACGAAGCTACAAACCACTCGCGATGCTGTCCATCCGTCAGGTTCATATTAGCTTCGTGAATCGTACATTTCAACCTCTGATCTACTTCCCAAGGAGTCTCGCCTGGTAGCATCATGATCTCTTTGAATCCCATAATCAACTGCGCTTCAGGTTTAGGCCTGCTAAATTCCCTATTTAGAATTGTTTGGATATCTGCGACTCTTGCATTCGGGTTATCGTTGGAGTACTTAATATACCTAGTCAGCGCGCAATCCTGTAGGGCACTAACCAACGTCGCTTTCTTTATATGGTCATCTGTAACACCTTGCGCTTCCCATACAACCCTTACAATGAACCATAATTGGTCTGGATCCTCATTTCCTATAACTTTGAACAAAAGCAACTTCACTGTGTTTGCCATATTGAATCGCGGTGGTGGTGGAGTTGGTATGGGTGAAGATGGAGGTGATGGTGGTGAAGCTAGTGGTGGTGTGGGTGGAGGTGGGATTCACAAAATTATTTTTCTTATTAGATGAATAGCACTTCACGGAGAGACCTTTGCGAGCTCTTCCTCATCCCCTTGTGGAGGTGAAATCAAGGGGATATTTTTTGGACCCTTATTTCCTTTGTCCTTGTAAACCTTTCCGCTTCACGTAGCCCCGAACATCAAGGTAACTGCATAACTCGCTTTTTGCACAACAACATTTTAATCAAAGTATTCAAAGACTTTACGTACTTACCTCGTGGTCCTTTGAGAAAGCGTTGCTGCCTCGCTGTAGCTAATTGAGGTGTTAACCGTGAACTCAGTAACAAATCCTCCTATAATACGATCAAGCCAATGATTGATGGCGTGCGTGATATTATCCTCCGAAGCTTCCAACCTTCTCACTAGCTCTGGGTTCCACACAATAGGATAGTCAAGTTTCCACCTTCCTTGGCTATCTGTTAGCTTCGTGATCCACTCGTATAGCTCAATATGGAAGGATGCGAAAAATATTTCCTGGATCTCTATATACAGGTAGCTGTCTAGCCACTCTTTTTTTGACATTCGTGGGTTTTTGTTCTCCTGCGCTGCGAACTCATGAATTCTTCTGTCCAACCAGCCTTCAATTTATTTCTTAGTTGGATTCCAATGATACGACATCACACATCTCTCATGTGGATTCCAATCTTGGCAACTGAACCATTTGTTGGCTTATGGGGGCCTGACCCAGGTTTAGAGTTAATTAGCCAAACAAATCCCTACACTACTGGCCCTTTCGGCATTAGCCTGCAGAGCGCAGACTGAAGTCTCACCCGAAGCAGTATGGGGGGATGTTGGAACCAAGTTTTTGCACCCTTGAGATGGTTGTGATGTCGGTTTATTCCAACTATACCTGCCTCCGCGCAGGTTGCTTCGCGCTCTTTTCCACCCTTCAGTACCTTCGCGAAGTGTTACAATCGGCTTTCGCACAGACCTAACTAGGGGCGGAAGTCCTTTCGCGCTGCTAGGGTAGCGAACTATGATATTTCCCAAACTAGACTAAGTATCTTACTTATCTTAGTAACAGATCTTAATTATCTTCGCGTAAACAGATGTACACATTCGTGCATCATATAATCATTAGAAGTGAAATTCATACCCAATATAAGAGATGCATAAACAGGAAATAAAGACGTAGAAATGATAGAAACTTCTCTTTATTAATACTTACAAATGATTACAGACTCGACTCCCCTACGCACTCAGCTGCAGGGGTCCGCGCACTCAGTTGCGGGCTACTAGGCCTCTGCGCAGTCAACTGTAGAGCCTCTAACTACGCTACGACGCAAAACTTAGACTTACCCAAATATGACTCAACTCTTCGTCATTTATTTCCTTGATCCATTGATTGATTGATCTAACTACTTAGAGCTTCACTCTATTTATACAATCCCATGGTCCGCGGACCATGGGTAGATCTTCTACAGCCAACATTACATTATCAAAATAAGGGCGGACAACCCCATGACTCTTTTACAACTACGCATTCTGTGCCCACAAAATGCGGAGTCTTTACATTGGAATTACAAAATTGGACCAAAGCCTGGGCTCTAAGCCCCAAAACTGCCCTTGGGGGATCTTGCACCCAACAGGGGTTTATAATATTAATCCTAGGGTTTAATATATTAAAATTAGAGTTTAGAATCTTAGGGTTTATAATAATAATAGGGTCTATTTTATTGGGTTTTACAATGTTATGGCTTTGTATTAGGGTTTAATATTGTGACATTTGAATGATACAAAAATCTATCCAACACCACATTGCAACAAACATTGTCTCAATGCGGCAATCTGACAATCATTGTCGCAATGTTACATTACATCGCAATTTCTTCAAGATCATATTGTGACATTACAAAATTGGGGTTTAATATCAAGGTTCATACTATTTAGGTTTTTAATATTGGTTTTATAATATTAGGGTTTATAATGACTTTATAATTTATAATAACGAGTTTTAATATTAGGTTTTATAATATTAATGTTAGGGTGTATTTTATTTGGTTTTATATTGTTAGGCCTTCAAACTAGGGTTTAATATTGTGACGTTGGATTGGTACAAAAATCCATTCGTTGTTGTATTGCGACAAACATTGTCTCAATATCACAATCAATATCACAATAATTGTTGCAATGTTACATTACATTGTAATTTATTTAACATCACATTGTTACATTACAAAATTGGGGTTTAATATCAGGTTTATATTATTAGAGATTTTCAACATTTGGTTTATAATATTAATGCTAAGGTTTGATATTAATACTATCATTTATAATATTAGTCAATTTGAAAATAATTGTTGCAATGCTTATAATTCCTTGGGTTTATATTATTAGTATTAGGGTTTATAATCTTAAGGTTTATAATCATAGGGTTTATAACATTAATCCTAGTGTTTATCATATTAATCCTATGGTTTAATATTATTCCCTTGGGTTTATAATATTAATCTTAGGTTTGATATATTAATCTTAGGGTCTATAATATTAATAATGTTTAATAATAATCCTAAGGCTTATAATCCCTTGGGATTATAATATTAATCTCAGGGTTTAACATTAATCCCTTAGGTTTATAATCCCCTGGGATTATAATATTGATATTAGGGTTTAATATTAATCCTTTAGGCTTAACATTAATCTCTTTGGCTTAACATTAATACCCTGGGTTTATAATATTAATCACTTGGGTTTATTAATCTCAAGGGTTGTTAATATTAATTCGTAAGAGATTAATATAAAATATTAATATTAGGGCTTTGTAATGTTAAGGTTTTGTATTAGGGTTTAATATTGTGACATTGGAATGGTACAAAAATCTATCCAACATCACATTGTAACAAACATTGCCTCAATACAACAATCAATCTTACAATCATTGTCGCAATGTTACATTACATTGCAATATCTTCAATGTCACATTGTTACATTACAAAACTAGGGTTTAGCATTAGGTTTATAATATTATATTTTTTAATATTGGGTTTATAATTTAGAATATTAGGGTTTATAATATTAATCCATCAGGTTTATAATATTAATGTTTATAACCATAAGGTTTATAATATTAATCGCTAAAGGATTAATATAAAACCTAAATGTCAGGGTTTTATATTAATGTTTAATACTGTGACATTGGAATGGTTCAAAAATTGATTTAACATCACATTGTGACAAACATTATGTTAATACGACAATTAATATCATAATCATTGTCACAATGTTACATTACATTGTAATTTATTCAATGTCGCATTATTACATTACAGAACTGGGGTTTAATATTAGTCTTATAATATTAGGGCCTTTTAATATTGGATTTATAATATTAAGTTTTAATATTGGGTATATAATTTATAATATTAGAGTTTATAATATTAATCTTAGGGTTTATAATAATAATCAATCTGATAATCATTGTTGCAATGCTTATAATATCTTAGCTTTATAATATTAATCGTAGGGTTTATATTCTTATGGTTTAATATTAATCCCTTGGATTTATTAATCCATTGGGTTTATTAATCCCTTGGGTTTATAATATTAATATTAAGGTTTATAATCTTAATGATTATAATCATAAGGTTTATAAGATTAATCCAGGGGTTCATAATCCCTTGGGTTGGTTTATAACATTAATCCTAGGTTTTAATATTACTCTCTTGGGTTTATAATATTAATTCCAATGGTTTATAATAATAATCCCTTATGTTTATAATCCCTTGGGTTTATAATATTAATCATAGCATTTATATTTCTAGGTTTTAATATTAATCCGAAGGTTTAGTATTAATCTCTTGCGTTTAATGTTCATCACTTGGGTTTGTAATCATTTGGGTTTATTAATCCCTTGGGATTATAATATTAATAATCTATTGGGTTTTGTTGCCTCTTCGACAAACACCCTCCAAAATTTGGCCTACACTTGAATTTTGGAGCCTACTATGGATATTGTGATCATTCATTCCATAGTCAATTTATGGTGGAGCCATGTTTTGTTAGGTATTCTAGTCTTCTTCTCAGTTTGTTAGTGTCAATGTCACCTAATCACACATGCTTAGTCTACAACAAGTTCATGAGTGCACTCTTTTATGCAACCTTGAATAGGCATAACACAAGTCCATCAAGATAGTACATGTGCAATTTTTAACCTATATTGACAGTCATTTCACACTTTCATCGACAATCTCTTGCTTTTGGTTAAGATTGTTCTTCTATTTGTGTGATTTTTTCCAATTTTCATTTTTGCGAACCTTATCTTTCGCAAGTGTCACCTTTTCTTGTTTTCACTTTAACAAGTTTTGTTTTCATACTATATTCATTCTAACATGTGTCGCTTTAAATGTTGTTCGCATTTTGCAAGTGTCATTTGCACTTTCCTCTAACTGTCACAAGTGTTGTCTTTTGGGCATGGAAAGTGCTGCACATCACATAAGTAGATTTATGGTTTTTTTCAAGGGGTAAATTTAATGTTAATGAGTCATATTTAACATCTAGACATTTATCATACTCATTCCCAAGGTTTCAAGAATTGTCACATAAGTGTCGTCACTATCGTCACAAAGTGCACCAGTGTCGCACTTGGGGAAAGCTATCGCATTGTCATCACATTTGGGGAATTATGTTTCTCTTGTGTTATGAGTGATAAATTTTTTTTTGTCAACTTTTCTAAGTGTGTGATCATGCTCAGTTCTTTCCCTTAATTTTTTGGACTTCATTGATCCCACACTTAGCCAAATTCGAAAAAATGCCTTCCAGAGCAACTTGACCTCACTCAGCCTTGTTGAAATAAACACTACACAGTCTTAACTGTGACGCTTAGACCTTTCCTCTTGGAACTACAAAATTCACATTTCCTTCCTTCCATAACTACTCACTGCATAGTCTCAGTGCTCAGCCTTGACCCTTGAGCTCCATAACTACGCAACCCCTACCTTCAAGTCATCTTATTTTGCACACTTCATGTTGGAAATAATACTGAGAGGGGGGAGTGAATCAGTATTATCAGATCAATAAAACATTTTCATTTCTATACTTAGATACATATACGCTACTTCATTCAAGGGAACCCGCGTGTATACGCAGCTGTGTCTAAAGCAACTAGCGTATATCCAAAATACTTATGATTCAGTTAATCCATTAAATGTTGATCTTTAGTTAGTGCATCAGAACTTCATAAACCATATGAACAGTAAGCAGGTGCAGTAAAAACAAAACAGATCATCACACACAAGAAGCACACATGAACACCATGATATAAGGTGGAAACCCAATGTGGGTGAAAACCACCTGCTGCAATTCGTTTCTATCTTAGTTTATTAAGAAACTTCTTTTACAATGTACTGGTGCAGTCCTTTACCAGCACGCAGGCTACAACCTGCAGAAGGCTACAACCTTCTCTCGTTCTCCAGACTCTCTTGGAAGGGAGCTCCAACCCCCTTTGCTCTTGTACTAGCTAAGATACTAGTACGTAGGTTCCGACCTACAATCTTCTCTCCTCGAGGTACCATGTTTCATACATTTTCAGACTGGATACTCCTGAAGCACAACACATAATTTGAAGGCCACGTTTCATCAAATTTTCATACTGGACCCATAAATATCACTGAAGCACGAAACAGTCAATACTAGCATCATCAATTTCTGAATCACTAAAACACTGAAACCCTGTCAATAACACAGTCACCAGAACACACAGCAGATAACAGAACTCTGCCATAACCATCAAATCCATCTGCAACTTCAAATATTATCCTTCATAATGTATACGCTACTATAATGAATCAAACCCGCGTACATACGCGCTTTTTCCAAAGACAACCCGCGTACAGATCTAAAAATAATTTCTCATAACTTGCAGCTGTACCAGACATCAGTCATACTCATAACACTTATAGAACAATACATGCGTCAGTATGTAGATCTAGAATAAGCATCATAAAGATAGTTCATTTCAAACCATTTGATCTCGATCTCTCCTTAGATCTTGTTCTCCATCAACCGGTGAGATCCCTCCTTAGCTCAGATCAAGAAATGCATCATCAACCCATAACCTGCATCCTAGATCTCATACTTCTTCAGATATTCAAGACTTTTCGGATGCACTTGCCTAATGATCTTCTTCTCCTTTTATAGTCTTAGGCCTTGCTCAATACCACGGTCCAAAACCATATTAAATCAATACCAAGAGCCTAATACTTGGGATCAACACACTTGTCGAGATACCATGGTCCAAAACCATAGGTTCAAATACCGAGGACTAACTACCACGGACCAAAAGTAAGCTTTCCGACATGTACACTCTTTTCCGTGCATGAAACTGCGTGTATACCCTACTTGGTATATAACAAACCTGAGTATACGCGACTTGGTATATAGTGAACCTGCTTGTATACCCTACTTGGTATATAGCGAACCTACGTATACGTGACTTGGTATATAGTGAACCTGCGTGTATACCCTACTTGGCATATAGTGAACCTACGTATATATATTTTCTCTTCATATTTGTAGTCTGATCATCAGTTCCTTGCTGCTATCCTTCTGCACTATGATTTGTCATTAGTGTGATTTGCCATCAAGGACAACACTTGTCTCATAATGCCAACAATCTCCCCCTTTGGACTTGATGGCAAAGCTAACTTGTCACACTTAGAACTATCATATGATTCCTTTGAGTTGTCCTCCATCAGTCACATTTGATATATCTTTTGAAGATTCATCCAGTTATAAATAAGTGAGATGTTCTTCTATGAGTGGGTTGCCATCAAGTACAACACGTGCATCATAATGCCAACAATCTCCCCCTTTGGACTTGATGGCAACAACACCAAATCACTCTCCCCCTTTGACATCAAGGGCAAAGGGTGGACCAAGATATTCTCTTTCCCTGATAAACATTCTGCTGTCCATACTCCCCCTGAGTACCTGCTGAAATCTCCAAATGTGCTCCCCCTTTGCATATGCCAAAGTGTACCAATCTGTCCATGCTCCCCCTGAGTACATGCCAAGTCACTGTACTGCTGAAGTATGTTGTTCATGCTCTTCCTGACTGAAGGCAAGATCTGCAAAAAGTTGTTCTACAAGAAAGAACACAACTCTATACATCATAAGTGACCTTCCTAGCACCAAAGACTCATACATACATCCTTCACCCAACCAAGTGGGGATCAACCTCCCAACTGAGTGGGGATACATCAGAAGTTTACATATGACAACCAATTACATTACATCTTCATCCCAGGCATAGTGGGGAAACCAATATAGGCCGTTACATGACCTTGACACCATGAAAGAGATACCACAAAAGAGATATATGACATAGAGATGAAATATCAAGACTATGCAAATCATCAATAACTACTATCAGCAGCATCTGTCAATCACTGTATATATCAGCAAGCATGTTCTCCTTCTGATCTTCTTTCTATAGCTGATCCAAAAACAGCTTGAGTACTAGAACCAAGAGCTTCTAAGGTAATGCCAACAATGCATTAGAAGATTATCTGCTCCCCCTGAACCTGTGCCAGATGGTCTCTGTCAGACCCATATCAGAATCTTCTCATTCTGAGTTTGACCCACTGATTTTCTTCAAATTATCATATACGCGACTGTATCCACATAAAAAAGCGTATATACGCGGATAGTCCTTATGCAACTCGCGTACAACCATTTCCATATCAACAACCTGTAAATGTCCTGTAACAAGGTATGTCTGAACATAGATGTCAATTCTTTTAAACATCATCATGAAATCATTCACATTCTATGTGAAACCACCATAGCCATTACATCAATGTCAAGATCTACATGATCCAAGTATCATTACTTGGGAACATCTGCATCAATCAAAATATGTAAGTATCAACCTATCATCATATAGATAAGAATTCATCATCATGTCTCCAACAAAGCAACTTTGAGTAGTCATCCATGTATCAGCACTATGTATCTTGAGCTCAAGCTCATTTGACAAAACTTCTTGATATCATCAACAGCAACAATCCTTATCCACAAGAGTGCCTGTATGATCTTTATGCATATGACGACAGCAACATATGAGTGACTCATCATCAAATGAGGAATATGTGTATTCAAGCTTTGTACTTCTCCTTATCCTTATGAGGATCATCATGTAAGTACCATATATGCATCATCAAAGAATCAACCATAAATCTGATCTGAACATCAACTATGTAACCCCAAGAATCATATGAGATTTTATCATGGACAACTCATAACCACATCATAGCAAGATATATCATTTAGCCATATAAGCATCATCACCAAGGACTATTAACCATAATGCCAACAATGAATTATTAAAGGCATATGCTCCCCCTCAATCTGAGCCATATGTTTACTGTTAGATCTGATCATGCATATATCAGTAATAAGCATCAAGACATCATCATCAAGTTAGGATCAAACCCTTCTAAACATCTTACAAGTATCAAGATATTTCCACACATCCTCAGCAGACTGTAAATATTATCAAACAGAGAAAATAATGGACTGAAACATAACAAATCCTTTTCCTGAACCTGTCCCTACTGCATTTCTTCAGATAATCATATACGCGACTGTGCAGTATCCAACTCGCGTATATACGCGACTTCCCTTTATGGAACTTGCGTATGAGATTCAGGACACTGAAGTTTTATACTTTCAGCTCCCTCTGAGTCTGTTATGTCTGTGTTGTGCTGTGTCTGAGTACATTGTGCTGTGCCACATCTTTCTGATTGTACTTCCTTCTTCTTCCATATCTTCAAGTGTGATGTTGTTTTCTCCTTTTGGTGTGATGTCCGTGCTTTGTTCTTGCATTCCTTTGCTATATGTCCAAGCTTGTTACATGCATAACATCTTACATGTTTCATTTTTCTCCTGTAGCAATCAGCAGCTTTGTGACCAAACATATTGCAAGAAAAACAATATCCATTAAAGTACCTGGAATGTGATGATATTTCCGTGTGATGATCTTGAACCATTCTTCTTCTACATCTAGCTGCAACATGTCCAAGATTATGACATTCGTAACATTCAATATTATTCATTTGAGTAAATGGCTGACTATTACTTCCATAGTTAGGAGTAAAAGATTTTCTTTGAAGAATCTCTTTCCTTGATTGATGATGGGGTTGACCTTTCATCTCCTTGATGATTATTTTAAATTTCTCCTTAGAGTTCCTTGCCTCACCTTGTGAACTAGATTCACCTTCAACAGATTCATGAAAACCAAGACCAGTCTTGATAGCAGGAGACCTTTGACTATTAAGAATATCATCCAAGGCTTTAGTACTATCTTGAAATTGCAACAGTTTATCCTTTTCTTCTAATTTAACTTTCAAGATATTCACCTAAACTTGAAGTTGTTCTTCCTTTTCAAGATATTGCTTCTTCATGTCTTCTTCAGCTTTCCTTCCTTCTTCCAACTGATGCCTTAGTTTGAGAATCTCCTTTTCTTGTTCTTCATTCAGATCCTGCTGCATTTGACGGATTCTGAAGGCACATTCTAGCTGAGATTTTAAGCTGATAACTTCGTTTACCTATTTTTCATTAGCTTGGAGTAGATATTTATTCTTCTTCTTTGATTCTTCAAGATCTTCCTTTAGCGAGCAGATCATGGCTTCAAGACTTTCATAGTAACTGGATCTATCTCTGAGTTTCTTGATGGTTGTGCTTCTTTCATTGACTTCATCTCTTAATGATGTCACTTCACCCTGCAACTTTTGACATTGATTTTCCTTGTCCTTGAGTAACTTTCTTACCTTGTTTCCTTCCCCTGATTGAGCTTTTAGTTTGGTAACTTCTTCTTTGAAAGCACATTCCCTTTTGTTCAATAGATCTTGTTGATCTTTAATTTTGTCTGTAAGCCTTCTAAATACTGCCTCTATTTGATACTTTTCTTGCTCACCCATAAAAGAAAATTCAATTGCTTCACTATCACTTTCATCTTTTCCAAATGGATAGATAGCTGGAACATCAGAGAATAGCAAATTCATACCTGATAGTTCATCTTCATTCTGAAATGATTCTGAATCTGAAGAGCTTCTTATCCCTAATCCCCAATCGATTCTCCCACTGTCATAGTTCTTCTGAGATGTCTTCTTCTTCTTAGGTGCTTTCTTCTTAAGCTTCTTTCCCATAGTTCCACGGATCTCCTTCAAGCGATCAAGCTTCTACCAAAGGACCTGCTCTGATACCAATTGTTGGAAATAATACTGAGAGGGGGGGGGGGGGGGGTGAATCAATATTATCAGATCAATAAAACTTTTTCATTTCTATACTTAGATACATATACGCTACTTCATTCAAGGGAACCCGCGTGTATACGCAGCTGTGTCTAAAGCAACTAGCGTATATCCAAAATACTTATGATTCAGTTAATCCATTAAATGTTGATCTTTAGTTAGTGCATCAGAACTTCATAAACCATATGAACAGTAAGCAGGTGCAGTAAAAACAGAACAGATCATCACACACATGAACACCATGATATAAGGTGGAAACCCAATGTGGGTGAAAACCACCTGCTGCAATTCGTTTCTATCTTCCTTTATTAAGAAACTTCTTTTACAATGTACTGGTGCAGTCCTTTACCAGCACGTAGGCTACAACCTGCAGAAGGCTACAACCTTCTCTCGTTCTTCAGACTCTCTTGGAAGGGAGCTCCACCCCCTTTGCTCTTGTACTAGCTAAGATACTAGTACGTAGGTGCCGACCTACAATCTTCTCTCCTCCAGGTACCATGTTTCAGACATTTTCAGACTGGATACTCCTGAAGCACAACACATAATCTGAAGGTCACGTTTCATCAAATTTTCATACTCAAGGATAATTTTAGGGGCGAATGTTCGCCCTTTGGCGAAATTAAGGGGTTTTAAATTTTTAGTGGGCGAATATTTTTTATCATAGTACATTTTTACAAATCACCTAAAATAGCCCACCTTATTTTAAGGGAGAGGGTAAAAAAGGTAAATTTAGCCCTTGAAATTAGGACTTACAACCTTCCATCGCCCATTTTCAAGAATAGGCTTTATTTAAGTGAATCCATTCGCCCATTTTCAAGAATAGGTTTTATTTAAGTGAATCCTATGGGCCAAATACCATATTTATAAAAGAGGTATGGTAAATTAATAAAAATATAAATAAATGAGAGGTATGGTAAATAAATAAAACATTTTTTATATTTACTCCATAAGTCACCTTATATACATGTAAGAGTGTAAACAAATAAAAATACAAGTAAAGTGGACGTATGGTAAATAAATAAAACATCTTTTTATACTTACTTAAAAGGTATGGTAAATAAATAAAAATATAAATAAACTAGACATATCGTAAATAAATAAAACTTCTTTTTATATTTAGTCCATAACCCTCGTTCTATTTATGAAGGCTCAAGAAAGAGGTTTTATTTAAGTGAATCCTATGGGCCAAATACCATATTTGTAAAAGAGGTATGGTAAATTAATTAAAATATAAATAAACGAGAGGTATGGTAAACAAATAAAACATTTTTTTATATTTACTCCATAAGTCACCTTATATTTACGAACACTCAAAAAATGGGTTATATTTAGGTGAAACCTATGGCCAAAATACTATGGGACAAATACCATGGACTAGATTGTTATTAATACCATGCAAGAAACCATTATTAACCCTAATATTAGAATTAATAAAAATAAAAATGGCACATGGTATTGACCCATGGTATTCACCAAAATGGCACATGGTATTGACCCATGGTATTCACTTGGAATGTAGCCTATTTAAATGGGGGAATTAAACCAGCATGTAGCCTATGCTAAGATTCACTAGGACTTTACAAAGTTTTATTATTTAGTGAAAGACTCTTACAAGATTTTATAATTGAGTAAAATATTCGCCATGCCTGGTGAGAGATTCGCCAAAAAATTATATATACATATTATATTATTGATAAAATCGCCTTCCATTTTTCCTATATACCATGGAGATTCGCCCATTTATTATATTTATAAATTTAGGGGGGGTTCTTAAAATTTTCCCTGTTCATACTGGACCCATAAATATCACTGAAGCACAAAACAGTCAATACTAGCATCATCAATTTCTGAATCACTGAAACATTGAAACCCTGTCAATAACACAATCACCAGAACACAGAGCAGATAATAGAACTCTGCCATAACCATCAAATCCATCTGCAACTTCAAATATTATCCTTCATAATGTATACGCTACTATAATGAATCAAACCCGCGTACATACGCGCTTTTTCCAAAGACAACCCGCGTACAGATCTAAAAATAATTTCTCATAACTTGCAGCTGTACCAGACATCAGTCATACTCATAACACTTATAGAACAATACATGCGTCAGTATGTAGATCTAGAATAAGCATCATAAAGATAGTTCATTTCAAACCATTTGATCCCGATCTCTCCTTAGATCTTGTTCTCCATCAACCGGTGAGATCCCTCCTTAGCTCAGATCAAGAAATGCATCATCAACCCATAACCTGCATCCTGGATCTCATACTTCTTCAGATATTCAAGACTTTTCAGATGCACTTGCCTAATGATCTTCTTCTCCTTTTATAGTCTTAGGCCTTGCTCAATACCACGGTCCAAAACCATAATAAATCAATACCAAGAGCCCAATACTTGGGATCAACACACTTGTCAAGATACCATGGTCCAAAACCATAGGTTCAAATACCGAGGACTAACTACCACGGACCAAAAGTAAGCTTTCTGACATGTACGCTCTTTTCCGTGCATGAAACTGCGTGTATACCCCACTTGGTATATAGCGAACCTGCGTATACGCGACTTGGTATATAGTGAACCTGCTTGTATACCCTACTTGGTATATAGCGAACCTGCGTATACGCGACTTGGTATATAGTGAACCTGCGTGTATACCCTACTTGGTATATAGTGAACCTGCGTATATATATTTTCTCTTCATACTTGTAGTCTGATCATCAATTCCTTGCTGCTATCCTTCTGCACTATGATTTGTCATTAGTGTGATTTGCCATCAAGGACAACACTTGTCTCATAATGCCAACAATCTTCCCCTTTGGACTTGATGGCAAAGCTAACTTGTCACACTTAGAACTATCATCTGATTCCTTTGAGCTGTCCTCCATCAGTCACATCTGATATCTCTTCTGAAGATTCATCCAGTTATAAATAAGTGAGATGTTCTTCTATGAGTGGGTTGCCATCAAGTACAACACATGCATCATAATGCCAACACTTCACAGTCTCAAGCAACAAGCCTCCAGCTTGAGCTATTGAACTACACAACTATGCAATCCATAGGCCTCTTTCCCTCCAGAACTGCATAGTGGGAAACCTCAAGCCTCAAGTGTCAAGTATGTCTCCTTGATCCCCTTAACTGTTTAGTTGTCTTGCCCTGGCCTGCCCGAACTACACACTGCATAGTATCATGGCTCAGTCCTGACCCCTGACCTCTTGAGTTGCACAACTGTGCAATCCTTGAGCCAGTATCTCAGCCTAGCGCCTAGTTCCAATTTAGTTAACGGTTATCAAGAATCATGTTATACTAGGGGTTTATTAGACTGATGTCGTCTTGACATGAGTAGATTTCAGTTGGTGGTACTATATCATGTTATGATAGGATGACGATGAAGGAGATGAAGAAGGAGACCTTGCTAAAAGATAATTTTGTAGCTACAAGGACAAGATGATCAATGAAGAATAGACAAAGGGACACTAGATTTCAAAAATAGCTGGAGATAAAGACCATATTAAGGACTCCCTACTTTCAAGCCTTGTGGAGGAGGAAGAAGAAGAACAAACACCATCTTTCAAGAAGACGCAAAGCTAGAAGCAGAAATAATGACTTGAAATTTCCAAATCATCATGTAGTCCATGTCATCAATGCCATAGCATGTCTTGTTAAGGTGTCATGTCAAGAGGATATATGAGTCATTATTGCCACTTCATTTATGGATTATGTAATTTCAATGTATGATAAATGTAATGTAAAGTGGAAGTTAAAGAGTCATCTATAGAATGTGAAAAGTCATGAAGGAGTCAAAAGGTCATAGATAAGTCAAACAATCATGAGGGTAGTCCAAGAGTCACAAGGGAGGTGAATGGTCACCCCATTTGTTATATATACACCCTCATAGCTCATGCAAAGGAATTTTAACCTTGTCTCCTCCTACTAGGCATTAGAGAGGAAGATAGTTCTTTTGGAGGAGCTAGCGGTGTTCATTGTACTGATGTATCTTGGAACTTTTTCTTAATTTTGAAGCTTGTTGTGCCAACCCACTTTCATGTGTATGTCATAAATATTGTAAGACTATTCAGATTTGAATGTTTGAAATGTATGTTGTTTTCATTTGCATTATCGAAATTGAACTATTTCGGTGCCTTTGGTACTTATCTTGGTGAAGGTGTGTTGTATGTGTTTTAAAAATCGTTGCTTTTATGTGAACTATTTTAGTAGTTGATCAACGATTCATCAATATGTATATGCTCGTGTGTCTTTACTCGATCTGTACTATTACTCTCCTTTTAAAGGATCACTCTTATTTCCCCTTGGGTAGAAGAATCTTGAGACATTTTGCAACTGAACATTCCACAAGGCATACTCACTTGTCCATTTGAAAGTACATGTACATTACTCTCTTTTACTAACCATCATAGCCAATAAAAATATTTAAGAACACATGGCAACATAGCCTTATTTTTGGAAGGGTTCCCACACCAAACGGTGTAAAGTTTGATTGGGACTGCAGTATACCTAGCGGGGGAAAATATGGGGTACAAAGGGAGGTATTCAAGAGAATAATATGAGTGAATGATTAAGGATGATAAATAAATTAGCCATAGTTAATAAATAAAGGTGTTAACCTGCATTATGCAAGGGACCACTAGTAGTTAGGAAATAATGTGATAAGCCCATGGTATTGTATGTATGAAGCCTATATAGAGTCTAGAGTCTCCCCATTTAGATAATTTCAAGTATTGTTTTGTATTGACAAGCATATGGCTTGTGGAGTGATCTCCTTACTTAAGGAGTAGTTGTATGGCGTTACCCTACCTCAAGGGTTTTGTTATTAATAAAGATATAAAGCTTCTACATTTTATTCTTGTATTTATCTTGGGATTATTTGCAATTATTGGGCATATTTGAAATTTTAATATATTTATAGAACATATATATTACAAGTGGTGTTAGAGCACTTTCTTGGGCAAAGTTAGGGATATTTTTTATTTTATTTTTTGAAGGAATTTTTTTTGGCGACGCGTTTGTAGAGAAGATCTAAAAATTTTGGTGAAAAATTTGTGAAAAAAATAGCATATTTTAATTCTTTGTGAAAAAATACCCAATTAAAAAAAATTCACTCGAATCAGAGTCCGGATGAGGGAGATATCATTGATTTAAAATCAGTTATGTTGCACAAATGTTTGTGACGACAATTCATGAAGGACAGTTATCCTGTCGTTTTTTGCCATTTTTCTGCAGAATTTCAGGAATTGATTGTAGATATGAGGTACTCTTGAAAAACACACAATTTCATAAAAACAATAGGTCTAATCGGAGTTCAGATAAGGGATATATCATTGATTTAAAGTCAACTCTTTTTTCAGAAATGTTTTTGATGACGGGAGAGTTGCAACACGGATTTGAGTTTCCAGATTGCTTAGAACATGATTCTAATCATGCGAGAAGATGCAGAATGACTGTTTCATTTCTAAAAACAAGTTATAATAAGGATTTTGAATTATATTTACCGAACTACTACCATTTTAAATTTTCACCAAAGTGAGTGATTTTTTTCAAAACCCTTACTCTATTTTTATGGGTTCTAGACAACTATTTTTTACAGGAAAATATGATGGCTCGACTATTGAAGAATTCATAAAAATGGAAAAACTACAATATCCACAATTTATAAATATTTATTATTCTTAAAATTTAGAGATGAGGCTACCATACGGTGGGACTCACTTGACAAAAAGAAGTTTCTAAGCCTTCCCAATGAAGAATTTGAAAAATTTCTTTTAGAAAAATGGTCTCATGCTAGAAGATAGGATAACGAAACACATAAGGGGTCATTTTCTATTGGTATCTCCTTACTATAAGTTCATGGCTGTCTTCAGAAGGAAAATATCATTGTGTCTATTAGGGTCCTATAATATAGGTAATCAAAATCCGTTGATCCAATTATTTATTGTGGGAATCTGCTTGTAAATTTTAGCCTATAAATTCATCATGTATTATAGTCTAAATTATTTTTGTACTAAGGTCTCAAAATTTATCAAGTCATTGAAAATATGTATGTCAAAAGGGGCCCATTAGTCTTGATTTGAATTGTAAGGTCCCTAAGGGGTCATAACTGACTTGTCATCTATGAGTTGTCATGAGTAAATGTTGGCCCTAATGTCAGCCAGACTAACAAGAATGTGTGTTGCAGTGCATGGTTCAAAGGATTCCTATGGTAGCTACAGGTTTCATATAGAGGATCATCATGGTGAGTGGGATTTTAAGCTATCCAAAGAGAAAATGAGTAGAGAGGTTTGCAGTCATTTTCTAAGCATTATAAGGTCTCAAAGTCTACATCAAACCATCTCCATTGGAAATTTCTCTGAACAAGCTTTCTAACGGTATGTGGAAGTCCAAAAATGGACTTATGGATCAAAATATATGGCATGTTGAGGTTTGAAGGTTTCAAACCTTTGAAAACTTGGAAAAAGAGCATATCAGAGGTCTAGGGTGATGTCGGTGATCAGCGATCAGAGGTTCATGGCATGTCGGCGATGGCATATCGGAGGAAAGGCATAAGGGAAAATCGACGATCAACGTATTAATGGGTCTTGTATTATCGATGAACGAAGGTCCGATGCACATCATAACATAAGGTCAAATCGATGATCACATGTCGGCAAATCACATGGCATAGAGCATATTGGTGTTCAGAGATCGACGAATTGCAAATGAGGTAGATTGGAAATTGGAAAAAGTTACAATATACGAAGTTGTGACAGGAAAAAAGGTCTATAGTGTTAAACTGTCGGGGAACACTAAAATGAATTTACAAATGATTTTCATTGCAAAACAGATCAGGACGAGCCCTTTTCTCTCTCCTCCAATGGGACACGTGGTGCAATGTGATTGGTTCCAATAAGGGACACATGGGAAAATACAATTGGTTTTGATAAAGCCACATCGCATCTGACATCAGGATGACATGGTGGTACCGCAAACATGTGGCAAGAAATTTCAAAGTTTTGAGGGGTCCTAAGGGGGAAAAATAGGGTGAGACGTGTCACCACTCATAATGTGCCACATGGTAGTGATGATGTCACATATCGGAGGTCACAAATCGAAGATGAGGGATATGGGTGTTTTGTAACTGGAGCCACTTGAAAAATTTCCGATTAGAGGGAGGTCCGATAGAGGGGATAGCATGCGGTCATGAAGACTTAAAGAATCAAAGGCTAAAGCACGTAACAAAGGAAAATCGCCCCTAGTAGGAGCCTAAATTCCTTAGCACCTCAAGGGCTAAGCTAATGGTCACAACCCTCAGTCCTATGTAAATAAATGCGGGAAGGGGATAAAGCCAAAGGGGCCAAGGGAATATCAAAATTCATTGTTTTTGTAAGGTTACTTAAGTCAAAAGTTCCAATGAGAAAAAGGCTTTGAAAAGGAAATATGGCTATATTACAGGGAATATAGCACCCCAATAGTACAATCCGTAGAAGTGTTAGAAGATGAATGGGTCGGTAGTTGCGAGAAAAGTGCAAGGGGCTGAGAAGGATACGGTCATAGGTGATGTGGGACTTCCCCGATAAACCATGAGGAAGTGTCCACAGATGTATGGGTCGACAGTTGTGGAATCACATAAAAGAAGGGAATGTTAGTTTAAAGTGGAAAGTTGACAAATATCTTCAAAAATAACTACTACCACTCCATATTTAAAGGCAAAGGATCAGAAATATGGAACCAATTTCAAGATTTAGAGGCTAAGGATTTTCTAGCAGAATTGAGAAGAGCAAAGGAGCCGTTTTAATGAATTATTACAAAGGAACATGTTATAATAGCAGAAATTCTAAAACTTCAGTTACGGACCTGTTCTACTTTCAAGGGAAGCATTTGACCAAATATTTCTTTGCCTGAATGTAAGGATATTTTCCTATATTTGTTATAGGAAAAACATAATATATTTTAAGTTTATTTTTTCATACATGAACTTAGGAGATAGTTAAAATATCTCTATTTATGTAATTAAGTAATGACTATTATTTTGTAAAACTGTTATGTAAAGAACTATATAAACAATTTCTGAAGATGTAAAGAAGGTCAGATTATGTGTGAAGAAAAGGGATCTGCATTGATGTAGGTCATGGATTGGACTCAAAGTGATCAATTTATAGAAATACATAGATTTTTGTTGCAGGGTTCCCATGTCAAACAATTGGTGATGTGATTTCTTATGTTAAATTGTTTCTTCTCTTAGTTTCCATATGTTTTTCCTTCTTTATTATTGTAAGAAGATTAAGGGCCGAATTTGGTTAAGTGTACTCTACTCTGGTTTGTTAACAATATCAATGTTTTCTTGTAACATTTAAGTATAGAATTCATCTATGTATGCTCTATATTTTAATTGAACTCAAATCATATTCATCCTATTCACCCCACCAACATTCTATAAGATACAAAAAATTGTCTATCCTGCCCTATTACGGCTACTCTGTCATTTTGTGATTGATTACCCAAAGTTTCATGACTCCATGCTCAATGGAATTTTCCTCCATCTTTCAACAAAACTTTTGAAAAACCTTAATTGAACTTAAATAACTAGCCTAAGATATTAAAAACAAAAATCTAAAATCAGACAGAGAGATCCCTGTCTTAAGGTGGAAGGACTAGATCCCAGCTTTAAAAGTGGTTTTGTGGTTACCTATGGGTTTCTCTCCTCAACTTTGGGAAATTACAAAGTGATAACAATGTATATAAATCCTAGTTGCAAGCATAATTTTATTATTTTTCATTTCACTAAAAGATTGCAAGTCCTAACAAAACAAATGGAGCACACACAGGTTGATAATGAGGAGGTGCAATTTTATAAAGATTTGAAGATTTCTCTGGATAAGTATGTGTTGCATTCTGATTTTTATGCTTTAGATATGGCTAATGTGGATATTGTTTTTGGATACCCTTGGATGGAATCCATGGGTACTATCAATATTAATGCACAAAAGAAATTCCTGAAGTTGTGGTATAAAAAGAAGAAAATTACACTACATGATATTTCGATCAATAAACATGTAGAGCCCAAAGAGGCCCAAGCAACAAACTCTACACGTAAAAACACATCAGATGAGGAATCGATGGTGGAAGTAATAATGGAAGACAAGAAACAAGAGCATTTACCATGAAAGTAACATGATACCACTCAGGCTCCATCAGGTGGAAAATTGAATAACGATAAACCATCAATTAAAACTTCAACATATCACCACCTACACCACCTGGCAAGACAACAACTAGTAAGGTGGAAAAGAATTAGCAACAAAGACAAAAAAACCTTCGATGAAACACACAGACGCGAGGTGATACACTCAAAGCACATCAACACAGAGGAATCACTAGAAACAACGTCCATATCAAGTAAGTGAGGCACTAGCTAGATCAATTTTTCACCTTTCTCTTGAAAGGCTAGATGCACATGCATGGTAACAATGGACTACTCTTTTGAGTAGATCTTATTACACTACAAGACAAAAGGTCATTGGTGAGGGTCATTCTTATGACAGACCTTTAAGGTCCATCACCAATGTTGCATATGGTGACGGTCTTTAAAAAAGCGTTGTTGTAAGTGTATATAGTGATGGTCCTTTACAGTTTGTCACCAAAGCCATTTTCAGTGACACTTTTGGTGAGGGTCGTTAAAGGCCCGTCACTAATTCTCTCTTTGGTGAAACTTTTGGTGAGGGTCGTTAAAGGCCCATCACTAATTCTCTCTTTGGTGACACTTCTAGTGACGATATTTTATTGACCGTCACCAATGATCTTTTTGGTTACTTTTGGTGATGGTCAATAAATGTTTGTCATCATTTATCATTCCAATGAGTTTTTGATGACACTTCATGCCTATGATGGACCTTTAAGGTCCATCACCAATGTCGCATATGGTGACGATCTTTAAAAAATCATTGTTGTAAGTGTATATAGTGATGGTCCTTTAAGGTTTGTCACCAAAGCCATTTTCAATGACACTTTTGGTGAGGGTCGTTAATTTCCCATCACTAATTCTCTCTTTGGTGACACTTTTGGTGAGGGTCGTTAAAGGCCCATCACTAATTCTCTCTTTGGTGACACTTCGAGTGACGATATTTTATTGACCCTCACCAATGCTCTTTTTGGTTACTTTTGGTGACGATCAAAAAATGTTCGTCATCATTGATCATTCCAATGAGTTTTTGATGATGCTATGTACCTGTTACTATATTTTTTGTCAAAATATAATGATTTAAGACCATTGTTGTGGAGTCTTTTTCATTATGTGTCCAAGGTCATAGTGGTTATAATAGCCAGTCAATTTGTTAAGAAGTAATTAGTGTGTATCATTTCCCTCAAGTCATAAGAATATAGTCTTCCTATGAGTCAACGCATGTTTCATCTCTACTAGGTTTATTATCTAGCAAATTTCCTTTAAATAAAGTTCCACTAGTGAGTGTAGGAACTATATTATTTAATACATAATCAATCTTTGTCAATCCTATTAATGAGAGAGACCTAACGCTTCTCAACACTCATGGCACACCTTAACATGCTTTGGAAAAATACACTAACATTCCTTGGCACCTCGCATGTCTTGGAACATCTTTTTACCTGGAACATATTTGTACTGAAAACATCTTGCCATGAGTAGGATGCCAAAGCACATGTTGGCATGCCATAGCATAGCATAGCACTCCCCTATCATGTGTTGGCATTCCCTGTAGTCCCTGGCATGCCCTAGAACTCCTTGGAATAATATTGCATTAACAAAAATTAGCACTTGGCACACATTGACACTTGGCATGTATTGGAACATATTATTAGTGTGCTTAGCATGCCCCTTTTGAAAAAGATAAAGTCTCGACTTATTAACCCTTTTATGTGTTCATTTCCTTTCATTTTAGCTTGGTTATTCATTTTGTTGCCTTGAAACTCCTTGACACATATTGGCATACTCTGGCACCCTGCACATCCTAGCATGTCTTAGCACCTGGAATGCCTTGGCACTATTTGGCACATGTTAGCACACCCCGGAACTACCTAGCACACTCTAGCACTTCTTGACATTCCTTGATATTCCCTGGCATGCCTTACCCATTCTTAGCATACCTTGTCACTCCCTCCTTGGCATGACAACTAGCACTGATTGACACTCCCAAACACACCCTCATATTCATTCACTTCCATGCATTTTGACCTAGTGCTCCCTTGTGTTGTCCTAGTACTCCCTAACACTCAGCATGCGTTGGCACTCTCTAGCACACGTTAGCACTCATAAGTGAAGAATGAAACTTGTAACCAATGTTACCAGACTCGGAATAGACAATAAATTGGCGAGGGAAAAAAGCTAAGAGTTTTAATCAGATTGGGGAAAAATCGGGGAAAAATCAGTGAATTCAATAAATAAAAATATACACATATATTGAATAAAAAAAAAAACATTTTTCATTGATATTTAGTAAATCCTTGTCCAAACAATTCATAATATCAATAGATGTCCAAAATATCATGAATGAATAAGCATCTCATATATGTTATGAGTCCAAACATGATCCAAAGTACTGAGTCATGACTCCTAACTAGCGACTACATAGAACTGAAAGAATCTGCTTCTAAAAGTTTACAAACAACTGCATACTAATTAGAAAAAATAAGTAATTAAGAGTCTAAGACTCTTAAGAGTGAGAACTAGAAGTGATTCCTCCCACTCCTCCACTTTCTTGACTCTCAAAGTTATTCAAGTCATGTAGGCTTAAAATAGGAGCCTCCTCTAATTGGACCCAATCTGCTACATTTGTAGTTTGCAAATCTATCTCTTCAAGGTCTATTGGTGAATGATCCAAACCTATAATTATCATGAGACATTGAAATGTGAGTTTAAGTTTGACTTTGAACCTTAAATTTTAAACGTTAAATTCCAAATCGGATTATGAAACCTTAAAATTCAAGCCCTCACCTAGTATTTTCTTGTTGCGAAGTTGTAGATTGTAATGGAAAAATACAAGGTCATTTAAGCACTTTTGTGTTAATCGGTTGCACTTCTTAGAATGTATTTTCTCAAACATGCTCCAGTTGCACTCACAACATGAAGCATTGCATGCTTGGTTTAAGATTCAAATGGAAAATCTCTTCAAATTTGGCGTATCACTACAAAAGTTTTTCCGCCAAAGACCTAGAAAGTGGCAAGGGTTCGTGAGTAGACGTACTAAATACTAAATAGTAAAAACTTAAAAAGACAACAAAATTTAATAAAACATTTAACATAAAAAATAAAGTTTAACCAAATTTAATGAACTAATAAAGCCTTCAATCCTCAAAGGGTACTTGGAAACACCTTAGACCATTCTTGTATAACACTGGTATAGGAAAATAATTTAGGTAGTGCTCTATAATCCTATAGTTGGGAAAAGACACGACTTTGAAATTCTGGTTCAGGGAAGCACCTTTCCATGCATGTCATAAGTCCTCTGTGAACCTCCCCATCCTCATTAAATTTGCTCTTATCATAAAAATACTATGGGTTTAAGAAGTACCTAGTAGCATGTAAGGGGGAACACAATTTCCTATCCCAATGTGCATCAATAATGTCCCAAAGAGGCATATACTTTGCCTCCTCATCCCCATATCTTCTTTTGATGGCCTCCTTTGCGAGATTCATCGCCTCATAAATGTAACCCAAAGTGGGTTTGTCACCATCAACCTTCCTGAAAGTTCAAGCTTTCAAATTTAAATTAATATGAAACATTGAAAATAAAACGAAGCTTGAAATGAAATTTAAAACATGAAAAAGTTAAAAGACTTGAAGTACCTAAGAACTCTGACATGGGACTCCATCGCAGTAATAATCTCTTCGACATCTTTCCAGAAACTTCCATTAAACACAAGTGCAACAACTTCAATGCCTTCAAGGGTCTTGGAATGTTTAGGTTCCATCCACTTAGGTCCCAGGGACATCCTCTTCAGATTTATCTTTTACTCAATCAAAAATTGCAAAGATATGAAATTTGTTGCAAATCTAGTCACTGCAAGTCGAACAATTTCTTTACCTTCAATATATTTTCTCATGGTGTTTAGGACAATAATGTGGTTGTATAGGTATTTGTTTATGGATTTTTCCTTCTCCACAACCTCATGTATCCAATGAAGCTTACCAATGTCCTCAAGAATTAAATCTATATAATGGGCAACACAATAGGTCCAAAAAATAGTGGGGTGCCTAATCTCAAAAAGTCTACTAGCATCCATATAATTAGCTGCATAGTCAATGACAATTTGTACAACATGTTCTTCTCCCACTTCTTGAACGACTTCCTCCATCATTTCGCAAATAAGTTGTGCAGTATTAACCTTTTCTGAGGAATCCACTGATTTCAGAAACATTGTACCTACTGGACAAGATACAAGGAGATTTATTAAAATTCTATTCCTCTGATCTGTCCATCCATCACTCATGATCGTGCACCCTGTTTCTACCCATGATGAACAAAACTCAGACAACACAAGCATGGCATCTTCAACACTTTCTAATAGAAAATTTGTCCTAATGCTCTCTGATGAAGGAGCTTTGAACCTTGGACCTGCAACATCAACTGCATCAATCATAGCTTGCCAATAAGGACCTATGGCACAGTGGAAAGGTATGTCAGCATAGTACCAAAAGTTAGCAATGGCCTTCCTTGCCTGACTATGGATATTTTTTTTCCAACCAGTGGTATCCAAGGTAGGTTGGGAACTGGGTTTTGCGTGGGGAGAAAAAAAGCTGTTTATGTTTCCACCTCTAATGTTGAATGCAGGAGGATTCATTTGGCCTTGAGTTTGACTTGGACTTGGAGGCATGTGTGGGAAACTTGGGAACTTCATTGATGATTCAACAGAGGGAGATGACAATGGGGTAGTGGAAGAAAAATTGTCAACTCCAGGAGTTCTTATTTCTTTTTTTTGCTTTTCTTTCTTTGCATTATGCTGACTCAACGTATCAATGGCCAAGGTTGCTTGGTGTTTGACATTTTCTTCAACGTTTTTGTAGAGACCTATATCATGGCCAAGTATTTGTGCAAGGTGGTACTTCAATCTATAAATGCCTCCACTACATTTCTCTTTGAAAAATTTACAAAGGAGCTTAGGTTCTCAAAGAATCTTGTCACAATAGGCCCAAGCAAAGTCCTTCTCCCTCGGCATTGTTGTTGTTTTGGACTTGTGTTTAAATTGCGGCTTCTATTTAGATTTGGAGTTATGCCTTCTATTTAATTTGGCTCCTGTAAAATACAATAAAAAATTAAAATTAAAAATGCCATATATAACTTCGCAAAAAAGAGGGTTGGTTTTAAAGGATATGAGGTTTTGTTAAGGATTAAAGAGGAGTGTGTCCAACAACATAAGCACATTTCGACCTAATATATCATTATGACCTTGAAACACAATTAGGTATATATGAGGAAATGCTACCTAAAGGAAATATTATCAACATATATTGCATTGTAATCTTGAATTTTCAAGTTCGTTTAGCATAAGACAACTGAACGAATACATCAATAACAGATTCTAGAAGAACAAAAATACCCAAATTTGTGAATGCATGGTTAAAGCCTTTGAAGTCGGCAAGATATCAACCAAGGAAGGAATTCTTGATGACTTGGTCGATGGTTGGTATGAAACTATTTCTTAGTTCATTTTAAAAATCTATTTAAGCCCCATTTATAGGGTTGAAAAGTCGTAACCAAAGGAATACGCTGAACATTCGATAGCTGAACAATGAAACTTGAAACTTGCCATTGAAAACGACATTGAAACTTCAATATAGTAATATACCTATTATTTAAGCCAAGTTCCAATGTACCTCGATTGTTGAATAGTGAAGCAGCTAAGCCTAAAGGTGACACATGCTAAAGGTGACACACGATTGCCCAAGGGTCGATATGGAGTATGGATAGAGCACACATTGGTGACTGTCCAATATGGAGTCTCGACTTAGGCTCACCTTGGCGGATCCCTGATATTGAGTCTAGACTGTGTAATAGTGAGTAGTGATTGATTAGGGAAGGTATCGACGTATGAGTTTTGGGCCTGAGAAATGAGAAATAAATTTTGGAACGACTGACGTTTAGTTTTTAGCAATGTAGCATACCTAAACTTGAAAAACTCGTGCTCGTCGAGTCAAGGCTGAAAATCGAATAAATTGGAATCAATCACAGAAAACTGCTTTAATCGGCAAGTCTCAAGTCAAACTTGCATTGACCATGAGTTAAACTTGGTCAACGTGAGTTTGACTCACAAATATTTATATTGGATCATTTAGAGAGTGAACATATTCCAACTTGTGATTAATGACGATTGATCGACGAGTCCTGCTTCACTGCTTGAAACTGAAATCTGAACTGAAAATAGGAGATCTTAGAATTGAAACTAATTGTGAATTTTCTAAATTGAAATTGGCCCATCGGCATCGTTTCTATTTGCGGCTGGGCACGTCAACGGAAGAGATTCATTTTAAATCAGGTTCATGGAGAAATATTTTATGGAAGATGTTTCTTTTATGTCAAGGAAGACATAGTAATATTTTTATTAAATTTGAATAACAATAGTATCTACTCTGTATCTCCCGTATCTCATTATTTTTATCTCTTGTAACTCATACAGAAAGTGGGGTAATAGTGGACATGTAGCATCAAGCTCCACTCCTTTTAATCCAAAGTTCTGCATGCAAACCTTTGTGTCACTTGCGCCGCAAAGCCTTCGCTGTAGAGTGTGGAGTTAACACCTACCTCTGCATGAAAAAAGCTACACATACCTTTTGACTTGGTTTTTTCACCTTTTGTCCATTCTTTGTTTGGAGTCTGGGACAACAAGCTCCACATACTTTTTTTCCATACCTCTATGTGAGTGTAACTTTGCACATTTTCTTTGCTTCAACCAATATCAAAAGCATTTGTGAGCTTCTTTCAAGGCATGAATACATGCTTCAATCATGGAAATTAGCAAAGTTTCTAAAGAAAAAAATAACCATGGAGTTATCCTTTTCCATTTCAAATATGTTAGGATTCTATTGAGATTTTTTTAGAGATAATTATTAACTGGCCCTCTACTTTTCCCTTTTCCTTAATATAAACTACATGTATTATTACATTTCTAATCAAGAGATTTACATCAAATATTGGATCAAAGGGACAAGGAATTTTCATAAATGCTTCCTTGTCCAGTAGAAGTATAAATGGTCAACATGTCAGCTTGGCTCCAATTTCTGGGGAATTAATAATTGCTTTTAAAAATGACTACTCTTGTTTGAATCTAGAACTATGTTTAAGCTTTGAAAATGGATTTTCCTCCAAATTGATCTTGGAAAGGTCCTTATTAAAGGCTTCTCTATATCTCCTCCACTAGAATGAATGGCTTGTATGTTGAAAAGTATAGCAGAGCTCCCTTCTGAAAAGCCTAATCATCCCATTGTCACCAAGAGCTCCTCCTTTCCCCAAATTGGACCCAAAACAACATTGAGTACTTAATTATGATCCAACCTGAGAAATTTTGATTGACACTGCAACTCAAGAGCTATTAAATTTAAAGTGCGCTAATATGATTCGTCATTCTTTCATTGAATAAGTATATTGTTTTTGAATTTGTCATTTGTGCTTGTAGTATGTGGTACTGACATTGTTTCACATGAAAGGGTTTTTATTCTTGGACTATGATAATGCTAGTAAGATTTAGGCCTTTTGTAGTATTTGTACCCCATGATCATTTTTGCAAGATGTATGTCCTATGTGGAAAGAAATAAGCATTTAGTTATTACCTCCTAAACTAAAGCACTATTTCTTTTATTAGGTGCCATGTAACGTCCTCTACAAATTGAGGACGAATGGGATGTAATATCCTATCCATCCCCGTAGACTATAGTCCTCCATAAAGGGTAAAAAACCCCAAAATACCCATTGTTGGGCAATTTTTGGGGAAACTAGGCTTAAAAAACCCAAATTTGGGGTTTGGAGTAAGGTTTACTGAATCACTTAAGAATATGAAACCCCTCTGGAAAATTTATAAATAAAGAAGGATTGAATTCATTTTGGATCACCAAGTGTGGATTAATTCATTTGTTCTTGAGCATTAGGTCTGATATTTTTTTACCCCTTCTATCTCTTATCAATTTCGGTGGTGAAATATTCCACCCTAGTTGACATTCCCTTATTATCTCACTATTTGAGCACAAGGGTCTCTGGCTGGTCATCGAATTCTGTTGGATATTGGTATCTTGTCTTTTTCTGGGAACAAGATTTCTGTTAAAGGTGAATGAATTTGGAGGATGGTGCATGATAGCTTAGTTCTATTTGGAATACACCTGTCTTGAAAGAAGCAACAAAGTTTCTGAGTCCTTAATATCTTGTTCTGGGCAAAGCACTTACCTTAGGCAATGGATTCATTTCTGGCACCTCGAGTAGTGAAACTCTTTTCTTTATTTAGTTTTTGGATGCATAGTTAAAAGGAGAACTTCCCTAGTTATTAATTCTCGGCCTTATCTAAGGAAGCATGTTTGCATATCTCATATCATATTCACTAGTAGTAGGCTTTAATTGTCTTATCTATCCATGCAAGGAAGGTGCATTAGGATTAGGAGTTAAGAAAGTTGAGACATTGTTGTACATGTTTCCAGATTCATTGTACCTTCTAGAATAAAGAAAAAGTGAATAGTAGTGTTTGAAATTTTTAGTTATTTCTTGTTTCAAAGAGTAATAAATAGTGATGTGATTTGAGTTTCAAATTTGTGTACTTGCTGTTACTTTCTTCAGTGGCATGTGCTTCCTTGTTCAGAACAAGGGGTTTTTCTATAGTATCTAGCCTCCAAAGCTTCTTCAATGCAAACTAAATATCAAATCATTCCCTCGTACTCCAAATCATATAAGGCATCACCCTATAGAAGTTCCAAAGTAGACCAATGAGCTTTGACAGGTCAACTCCAACCCCATGTCACTATACAAGTGTTGACATCACTAAAAAAATTATTCTGAAGTGTTGCATCCTACACCAATTCCTAAGATGGATGCCCAAAGGGGTTCTAGAACGAGGCTCAACCTTCATTACCACATTTAAGACTTTTCAAAGGGATCGGTCCCTTTAAACCATACCAATTTTTGCACTTTCACAAATTGGCCATGTTCCCACCAATTTATATTTTGTATTGAAAAGTCAGTCCTATTTTACATGTTTATTAAATTTAGGAACAATTATAGGTCAGCTCTAGCAATATTTCAACAAATTTGTGGGTTAGGTTAGCATTTCTCCAAATACTATCACACATGTATATATAATCACACATTTTCCTTTTTAGATCTTGATTGGTTGAAAAAAAAGGTTCGATTCCTATGTAATTTTGTCCCACACCTCCACATCAGCACTCATAGATAACAATATTCTTAATTCTTCTTCTATGTGCACAGTAAGGTCCCTTTTGGTTGCTATTTTTTATGGAGAAACCTCTGACAGTACACCTTTTGCCACAGAGATGTTGTTGTTGGATAGAAATCTCTAGAGGAGTCTTACACCAGACATATAAATGGCTATTGTATATCACAATAATAAGCATTAACATATGAAGATGTGTAGACCCTAAACTATGTGCATTCAATCCATTACTTTTTCTTTCATGGCAGATTTCGTTCTGCATAGTAGATGTGTTGTGGCACTTGAGTGTGTTCGCATAAAAAATTGTAAGGCCAAACCCAGATTCTCATGTGTCATGGAAATTCAACATATGCCTTGTTCACCTAATAACTACTTGTAACTCATCTTAGAGTACTCATGTACAATCTCACTCATCCCACTTAACAAGTTACCAAGACAAGGCTCATCACATCCAACCTTGGTCTAAAACAATTAAGCAACACAATTTACATCTTGACATGCCATAGCACCTGACATGTCTTAGAATGCCTTGGCACTATGTGGCATGTGTTAACATCCCCTACATTACTTGGCATGCTTTGACACTCCCTAGCACACCGTGGCACTTCCTGACATGCATTGGTAGTTTAGCATACCTTGGCATTGCCTAACATATAACCTTGTCACTCCCTCCTTAACACACCTAGAACTCATTGAAACTCCCTCTCACACACTCTTATTCGTTAATTTCCATGAATTTTGAACTAGTGCTTCCTTATGTTTCCTTGACACCCCCTAATAGTCCCTAGCTCACCCTAGCACCTGACACATCTTGGCCTACCGCCCTAACACTCTAGCATTCCTTGGCACTACATAATACACCTTGTGACTCTCTCCTTAGCACACCTATACATCGCTGACACTCTTGGTCACAAACTCTTATTCATTCATTTCCATGTATTTTTACCTAGTTCTCCCTTGTGTTTCCCTAGCACTCCTTATAACACCTTGACATGTGTTGTTACACCCTAGCACCTATGACATCTTGGTATGTCGCCCTAGCCTCTAGCATGCCTTAACAATGCCTATCATTCCTTGTCAATTTGTCCTTAGCACACCTAGAACTCACCGAAACTTCTAAACAAACTCTTATTTGTTCATTTCCATTCATTTTGACATAGTTCTCCCTTGTGTTTCCCTGGCTCTCCTAGCTAACACTTGCTTACACGCGTTCACATCTTGGCCACATGTCGCCCTAGAACTCTAGCATTCCTTAACATTTCCAAGCATGCTTTATAAATCCTCCTTAACACACTTGGAACTCACTAACACTCCATGCCACACACTCTTATTCCTTCATTTCCATGCATTATGACCTAGTGCTCCCTTGTGTTTCCCTAACACTCCTTGGCACACATTGGCACACCATGGCACTTGTCACATCTTAGTAGGATTTCCTAGCACTCTATCATCTATTGGCACTGCTTATCATACGTTGTCACTCCCTCCTTAGCACACCTATAACTTGTTAACACTCCCTATCACACACGCACATTCATTCATTTACATGTAATTGAAACGAGTCCTCCCTCGCGTTTAATTGGCAATCCCTAGCATGTGTTGGTGCCACATCCTAGAACCTAGCACACATTGGCATGCCTTAGCAATTGGCATGTCTTGACATGCCTAACATTCCTTACAACTTTATAACATGTGTTAGCACTTCCTGAAATTCCCTGCACACCTTGGCACTCCCTAGTTTTCATGCCCTCATAGATATCCTTACTTTTTTTTGTGACATGGGAACCCAACTAGGTCATTGAAAAAATAGTGTTGTGCCTAGACAAAAGTCTCCCTTTGTCTCAAACTACATTTTCCATCCTCTTATCACAATCACAGGCTTTCCTCCTACAAGTCCTAATATGAAATTATCCTAACACACTTCGTCCATGGGACACCTAGAATTCACTGACACTCCCTGGCATAATCTCGTATTCATTCATTCATGTCCAATATTAACTCATCCCACTTAACAAGTTACCAAGTCAAGGCTCACATCCAATAGTGCCCATAAAACAACTAAGAAACATAGTTTACATCTTCACATGCCGTAACATCGGGAACGTATAACAATCCATTGGAACTACATGGCACACATTATCATCCCCTGCATTCCTTGGCATGATTTTCCACTCCTTAACAGACCCTACCACTCCCTAACATGCCCTGACACTCTAGCGTTCCTTGGCACTGCCTAGCATATACCCTTGTCACTCCCTCCTTAACACAATTGGAACTTGCTTACACTCCCTATCACACACTCTTATCTATCATTTCCATGCAATTTGAACTATTTCTCCCTTGTGTTCTCATGGCACTCCCTGACACACATTGGCACACCGTAGGACTTGGCACATCTTGGCATGTTGCCTTGGCACTCTAGCATTCCTTGGAACTACCTAGCATACCTTGTCACTCCCTCCTTAGCACAACTAGAATTCGCTGACAATCCATGTCACACACTCTTATTCATTCATTTCCATGCATTTGAAACTAGTTCTCCCTTGTTTTTCCCTGACACTCCATAACTCACCCTGGCATGCATTGGCACACCTTAGCACCTAGCACACATTATCATGTTTCCCTAGCCTCTAGAATGCCTTAGCACTACCTAGCAGACCTTGTCACTCCCTCCTTAGCACACCCTGAAATCACTGACACTTCTTGTCACAAACTCTTAATTGTTCATTTTCATGCATTATTTTCACCTAGTGCTCCCTTGTGTTTCCCTAACGCTCCCTAACACTTCCTAGCACTATTTGGCACGCCTTGGCACCTAGTAGATATTGGTTGCATGTTGCTTTCGCATGCTAGAATGACTTAGCACTACTTAGCATACCATGTAACTCGCCTCTTACCACAACTGGAACTCATTGACACTCCCTATCACACACTCTTATTCATTCATTTCCATGCATTTTGACCTAGTTCTCCCTTATGTTTCCCTAGCAATCACTAACACTCGCCACACATTGGCACACCTAACTGCAATGAGTTTCACTAACAGTCAATCCAAAAACCCTTCCACGGTCTAGCTAGTTACTTGTTCTTCACTAAGATATTAGGGTTAAGTTTATTGTATAGTGTTCAATGTGAAAATATTACTAGGTGTATTTATCACATAAAGTAATTATGATCTTCCCCATGTACACAAGGATAAATGAGAAGTGTTTCCCATAATCATGCAAGTGGAACTTCAACATGTACATCAGGGTAACCACAAAATATTTATCATATTTAGACAATGCAAGGTGATAGGAAAATATTTACGTTATATATGTGAATGTATTAAGATCAGGACCATTAGCATCATATCTACATATTTACCACAAGACGAGGGTCATTACAACCCCTTAAAAATAGCCATAAGGCCTTCCTCTTTTGCAGCTCCTAATTCCAATCTTCATTTACTTTCTAAAACAAGTAGTATATTTTCACTTTTCATAGGGCGGAGGGAAAACTAGTAGATATTTTCACTTTTCACAGGGTGGGAGGGAAAACGAGATTGAAGAGAGTTGTGAATTAAATTTTCACTTTTCATAAGGCGGAGGGAGGGAAAACTAGTAGCATATTTTCACTTTTCACAGGGCAGGAGGGAAAATGAGATTGAAGAGAGTTGTGAATTAAGGTTTTACCAGTAGCATATATTGATATCGAACCCCACCATTAGATCTTCAATCCATTAATGGCACCTAGGTATGTTTCATTTCTAACCTCACTGCATTTACACCCCACTTTTAGTCTTCTTCCACACAGGGAGGAGTACACACACCTTAGATCTCTGGTTCAAAATTCACTATTTTTTTCATCCTTGCTTTTAAGTTTACGAGTAGCATATTTTCACTTTTCACAGGGCGGGAGGGAAAACGAGATTGAAGAGAGTTGTGAATTAAGGTTTTACTAGTAGCAGACTAATATTGAATCCCACCATTGGATCTTCAATCCATTAATGGTGCCCAGGTATGTTTCATTTCTAACCTCACTTCATTTCCACCCCACTTTTAGTCTTCTTCCACACAAGGAGGTCTGGTTCAAAATTCACTATTTTTGCATCCTTTCTTTTAAGCTTAAGAGTAGCATATTTTCACTTTTCATAGGGTGGGAGGGAAAACGAGATTGAAGAGTGTTGTGAATTAAGGTTTTACCAGTAGCAGGCTGATATTGAACCCCACCATTGGATCTTCAATCCATTAATGGCGCCCAGGTATGTTTCATTTCTAACCACATTGCATTTCCATCCCACTTTTAGTCTTCTTCCACACAAGGAGGAGTACACACACCTCAGATCCCCAACCATTGGATCTTCAATCCATTAATGGCGCCCAAGTATGTTTCCCTCGCTGCATTTACACCCCAATTTTAGTCTTCTTCCACACATGGAGGAGTACACACACCTCATATCTCTGGTTCAAAATTCACTATTTTTTTCATCCTTGCTTTTAAGTTTACGAGTAGCATATTTTCACTTTTCACAGGGCGTGAGGAAAAATGAGATTGAAGAGAGTTATGAGTTAAGGTTTTACCTCTTCAATCCATTAATGGCGCCCAGGTATGTTTCATTTCTAACCTCACTGCATTTGCACCCCACTTTTAGTCTTCTTCCACACAAGGAGGATTGGTTCAAAATTCACTATTTTTATCATCCTTTCTTTTAAGTTTAGGAGTAGCATATTTTCACTTTTCACAGGGCGGGAGGGAAAACAAGGGAACATAGGTAAAAGAAAAGGTATTTTTCCTTCTTTTATGGTTTGTCTCTATAGAGTTGATTTTACTGGGTGTACATCGTATGCATCTCAAAATTTCTCTTTGGGAAATCCTATTTTTATTCTTTCCAAGAAAAACTCTTTGGAGAATCCCAGTGGATGTTTCCCCACATTCATGGATGGCATCCCTGGTAAACCCATTGGCGTTGACTAGTGCACCTCACCCAAGGGATTTCAAATAGGCACCTGCGAGCATAGAACTAGCCAAATACCTAGTAACATTAATGACATTCGGTTGGGCTAACCCCTTGGGCTCAATAAATCATAATCAACTACTCTATTTTCCATATTAACATATTGTTCCTATTTAACATTTTGTTAGAGTAACCATAACAATCCAAGCCTGTTCCTATTTTTATTTTGGTTTTTAATTCCTTCTTTGGTGTGGTGACAACTTTATATGACTGTATAGATGTTTATTTTTGTCAGAGTATATGTTGAAAAGTAGATGCTCTCTTACATTCTACCTTGTCTGTTATGTATTGATGGAGTTCATTTTCATTAGTTGTGACAAAATAACCGTGTCAGGCATGTATACAAGGATTCTTGTATCACTATTTATAAACTGAACATTGTCCTTAAAAAAGCAAAGTAGATCCTTAATGCTACATGTTTTTATCTCAGGGAACTTCCAATCCTAATAAATGAGGTGAAATTTAAGTGTTTCCAGAATCCAAATCTCAGGTTTTGTGAATTCACTCATATATGGTCCTGGAAAAGCGAAGTGAAATTTAATTATTTCCAAATCTTAAGTTCTATGAATTCACTCATATTTGGTGCTGGAATCTTTTGAGCAAACGAGAATAATTTCTTTTAGTTGCATTCAAATTTTCCAAAAATAATACTAAATTTCTCCCTGAAATGGCTTTGGGATTGAAAATTTTGTAAATATTTTTAGGGAAACAACCCAAAATACTTTTTCCAGATTAGAGTTTTATAACACTAGGTACTAAAACAGTCTTCTATTTTCTGCTGCAAATGTCTGATAGAGTCTTCCTAGAAATTGATCAGAAAATTAGGTAGATGTGCTGGATGGACTAAATAATTTTTAATGAATAATCACTTAACATAAATGATATATTAGGTTGCATAAATATATAACTTAGAAGCATGAAATGAAGAAGAAATCTCAACGAGATTGACATATTCTTAATTGAGTTGAATGAGGCTAGGAATAACTTTGACTAGAGGGTGTTGAAAATGGCATAATTTTGTTCTGGTTGGATAGATTTAGAACTAAAAATCAGCAGTTTTCTTGCTTGCATAACTTGGGAATATTTTTGTATCTCAAGTCTCAACCTTATTGAAAATATGATTTATGCTTTGCAATGTTGAGATATGTTTTCATACCACTTTCTAGTAACCTAAACACTTTGGATGAAAATTTAGTTGTGAATTTTACTTGCAAAAGATATAAGTGAAAATATAGATTAATTGTCCCTTGTGTAGAATTTCCTTGAAATTCTGCTACTGCTTGAATGAATAAATCTGAAACTAATTGTTGCATGAAGACAAAAAATATCTCTACCAATTTGTAGTGGAATAGAACAGAAATAAAACTCAGTCACACTATAGAAGAAAAAACAAAATTTTCTAGGGAACCCAACTGGGAAAACCCTCCGCTAGCTATAGAAATTTAAAATACTATCCATATTAGATTTTGAGACACCTTCTTCAAGACCAAGTTCATCGATGCTTATTGCTTTCCATATTCATTTTCATAAGCATTAGGGTTGTTGTCTGTAAAATCAGAGTAGCTAGAAAGTGTCTCTTTGATTTTAGAAAATAGATTAGGATCAACTTCATCCAAGAATCCCCTAGAAGGCTCATCATTAGCAAGAAGAAAGGTATTTTTTTATTTTATTTCATCACATGCATCCATCATAATCACTGATTTGTCTTCATTTCTTTCACAGTGATTTTCAATGTTAGATGCAAAAGGTAATTTAGTATGATATAATCCTTAGGTAACCAACCTCAGACATATTGTTGGTTAATTTATGTTGTTTGAAGTTTATTGAGTTTGAGTTTTATCATGAAACTACTAGAAGTGTACTAGAATGGGTGAGTTAATTATCTTGATAACAATGTTATGGTTTGATCTAGTCCTTGAAAGGAACTTATAATTGATGGTC
The DNA here is from genome assembly GCA_031772625.1 of Pinus tabuliformis. Lineage (NCBI taxonomy): Eukaryota > Viridiplantae > Streptophyta > Pinopsida > Pinales > Pinaceae > Pinus > Pinus tabuliformis. The sequence continues at coordinate 885,460,011 of CM062811.1, read as the reverse complement.
AAAATTTCACATTCCTTTCATTTTTTTATCTTCACATATAACAAATATCTTTATGTTATAGCCTCTAGCTAGATATAGAAGCATACTAGAATGGGTGAGTTGATTATCTTGATAACAATGTTATGGTTTGATCTAGTCCTTGAAAGGAACTTATAGTTGATGGTCAAAATTTCACATTCCTTTCATTTTTTTATCTTCACATATAAAAAATATCTTTATGTTATAGCCTCTAGTTAGATATATATAGTAACTGCCACTCAGAAGTTGGATGCCATCATTTTGGAGCTTGATCTCACTCAAATTACCTTTGTTTGAGTTAAAATTGTCATTAGATCTCATTATATCGTCTATTGCAGAGCATGAATCCTATTTACCATGGTTTCAGTTAAAAATGCAATTAGATCTTGCTATATCATCTTTTGTAGAGAATGAATCCAATTTCTCATAGTCCATTTGCTTGAGGTATAACAAAGCTACTTTAATTCATTAAACTTACTTTTCATATTCTATTTGTTGATTGTGATTCTGTAGGCCACATCTGCATTCGAAAAGGGGCATATTTAATGAAGTGTGGAAGGAGAGGGAAGCTTCAGTTATGTCCTTTCAAAATTTCTAAGGTATGTAATAAAATTTAAAAAAAAATCTCCATAGAATGTTGTGCTTTAAAATTTTCTTTTGATAATGGATTATTTATGTGATCTCCCCTCTCACACACAACCAGAGTCTAGACATACATGGTTTTTTGGGATATGTGGACAATGGACAGATTTACGCTAACCATTTATCTAGAAATTTACACTGTCGAAGATCAAGTATTTACAGTTGAATATTTCGTTGCCACTAAATTAGAGTTGAAGAGTCAGACTCCTATTTTTCAGGAATATACCTCTCTTTTAAATGAATTTATTGCTGACTCTGTATAGACCTTCCATGGGAGGGAAACGAGTGATCACTACCATTGCTTATCTTTCTGCAGACCAAGTAAAGATTCCAAATGTGAATAAATTAGTGGCTCCTTGGAGAATCCCAAGAGTGGTGCTATTGTAGCAACAATAAATTCGTTTATTTTGAGTTCTTAATTAGTGCATTGATAGTATATTGTTTATTCCATACAATACCTCAACAGTGTATGATCAAATTACAGTTAAGCCTGTCATAATATTTTGACTTACCCTCTTTTAGAGGGAAACTAGAGTGTGTGTCAAGCTTGCACATCACAATTGTATCATGCAAAGTTTACCTGGGACAAGTTTTGTGGATCTAAGAAGCAAGATACTTGTTGGAATTCAAGAGGCAACAATACTACAAAGTGGGAAAGAGGTTTCACAGTTAACCTGGATTTCACATTATGGTTGGAGTCAGTTTGTTGGCAAGATGATGGATACCCCAACTTCCTTTTTATGACTAAGTGCAAGATTAAATCCTTCGACATATTCCTCGCTCAATTGTCATTAAGTGATGGGTTTTCTCAGAAGTGTTGCACACCTATAAAATTTACTAGAGTTGTTCTTGAGTCTTCGGAGGTGGTTATCTTTTCAAAGCACACACGTACAAGAAGAGGAGAAATAATATGCCCAGCTAATTTGAAGTTATATACCTGTGAATAAGGTGTTCCAATTCATAAACCTAACGACTCGGTCTACTTCTTGCTAGTGAAAAACTTTGGGACTTGCCATGAATCGTGAGACAATTCCAACCCCATAACTATAAATTTCTTATTTAAATCTATACCCAATAGATTAGAATCTGCACAAGGAGAACTCCATTCTTGTTTCGAAAGAACCTGCAATTGACTTGTACCATGCTATTTAATATTTTCTGTATTTATTCGCATCCTTGGTCTGTGACATAAAGATGCAACATGCTACCTTGCATTTTCTATACTAACACTCCTAAAAAATAATAAAGTATGCCCAAATATATCATTTCAAATGATCTATGTAGCTCACCTTTTGGTTTTTCAATTATCGAAGTTGTTACCTATATTGATGAGAACTTCTACAACCGATACCATAGTGACAATATATGTTATAGTTTTATCCGTGTTTCTTTGAAGGTGTTTCTCCTTCAGTGGAGCAACAATACATTGTAGTTTCCATTTAGGGGAGAAGTGTACCCAGTAGCAACCTTGGCCTGTGTGTGGATGAGTTGAATGCACATTAGACTCTATCTATTGTTTTGAAGGTGTTTCATCTTCAGCAATACTTCATCTTAGTAGATACTTTCAGTCTACACCTTTAGTAGATGCATGCAGCCTTGGGATACATGTTGTAGATTATAATTTTCCTATGAGGTTATAGCAGTGATTAAAGAAGTGCATCGATTTTAGGCATATTTAGTATGCTTTTATAGTTTGACTTAGATGCTCACTTTTCTTAATTTAGGTGTTTTTCTTAGTTCTATTTTATGCACAGATTTATATTTAAGAAAAGTGCACAGTAGAGAAGGGTTCTATATTTTGAGCAGGGGACACACTTCTAGGTAGGAGGTACTCTATTCTAGGAAGCTTTTGCCATGTAGGTTCGGTGCTTTATTTGAGAATCCAAAGAGGCGCTATTGTAGCAATAAGAAATTCGTTTATTTTGAGTTCTTCATTAGTGCCTTGATAGTATATTGTTTATTCCATGCAATACCTCAATATTGTATACAACCATATTTAATATGCTTTTGTAGTTTGACTTAGATGCTCACTTTTCTTAATTTAGGTGTTTTTCTTGGTTTTGTTTTATGCACAGATTTATCTTTAAGAAAAGTGCACAGTAGAGAGGGGTTCTATATTTTGAGTAGGGGATACACTTCTAGGTAGGAGGTACTCAATTCTAGGAAGCTTTTTCCATGCAGGTTAGGTGCTTTATCCAAGAATCCCAAGAGGCGCTATTGTAGCAATAAGAAATTCGTTTATTTTGAGTTCTTCATTAGTGCATTAATAGTATATTGTTTATTCCATGCAATACCTCAATATTGTATGATCAAATTACAGTTCAGATTGTCATGATATTTTGAGTTACCCTCTTTTAGAGGGAAAATAGAGTGTGTGTCAAGCTTGCACATCATAATTGTATCATGCAGAGTTTACCTGGCATGAGTTTTGTGCATCTAAGTAGCCAGATACCTGTTGGAAGTCAAGAGGGAACAATACTACAAAGTGGGAAAGAGGTTTTGCAGTTAACCTGCCTTTCACATTATGGTTGGAGTCGGTTTGTTGGCAAGATCCCAACTTCCTTTTTATGACTTAGTCCAAGATTGAATCCTTCGACATATTCCTCACTCAATTTTCATTAAGCGATGGGTTTTCTTAGAAGTGCTTCACATCTATAAACTTTACCAGAGTTGTTATTGAGTCTTTGGATGTGGTTATCTTTTCAAAGCACACACGTACAAGAAGACGAGAAATAATATGCCCGACTAATTTCAAGTTATCTTCCTGCGAATAGGGTGTTCCCTTCCATAAACCTGACGACTCACTCTACTTCTTTCTAGTGAACAAATTTGGGACTTTTCATGAATTGTGAGACAATTTCAACCCCATAACTATCAGTTTCTTATTTAAAGTTATACCCACTAGATTAGAACCCGCACAAGGAGAATTCCATTCCTGTTTCAAAATAACCTGCAATCGACTTATACCATGCTATTTAATATTTTATGTATTTCTTCGCATCCTTGGCCTGTGACACAAAGGCACAACAATTTACATTGCATTTTCTATATTAACACTCCTAAACAATAATAAAGTATGCCCAAATCTGTCATTTCAAATTATCTATGCATCTCACCTTTTGGTTTTTCAATTATCGAAGTTGTTACCTATATTGATGAGATCATCGACAACCGAGGCCATAGTGACAATATCTATTAGAGTTTTATTCATGTTGCACTAAAGGTGTTTTTCCTTCAGCAACACTACAATACATTGTAGTTTCCATTCAACGGAGAAGTGTACCCAGTAGCAACCTTGGTCTGTGTGAAAATGGGTTGAATTCACAATAGACTTTATCTATTGTTTTGAAGGTGTTTCTCCTTCAATAGTACTTCATCTCAACAAATCCTTTTAATCTACACCTTCAACAAATCCATACAGCCTTGGGATAAATGCTATAGATTCCAGTTTTGTCGTGAGGGTATAACAACGATGAAAGAATCACATCGATTTTAGGCATCTTATTGTTGTTGTATGAAAGCATGCTTGTCTAGTGTTTCCCAAACTTATATAGAGCCATATTTATTATACTTTTATAGTTTGACTTAGATGCTCACTTTTCTTAATTTAGGTGTTTTTCTTAGTACTATTTTATGCACAGATTTATCTTTAAGAAAAGTGCACAGTAGAGAAGGATTCTATATTTTGATCAGGGGACACTCTTCTAGGTAGGAGGTACTCTATTCTAGGGAGCTTCTGTCATGCATGTTAGGTTCTTTATCCTAGATAGAGTTCCAAGTCCTTGCCTCCTTGACAAAGTCCTTGCCAGACAAGACACTGGTGGATAGAGTTCCAAGTCCCTAAATTTTCCAAAAACCCACCTGACCCTAGCTATCTAGCCTAAAATCCTTTACATTACAGTCATCTCTTGGCTGTGATTTCATACAAAGAGCCCTCTCTGGTTTGGTAGGGCTAGCTACCAAACTAAAAGCTTGGTATGTGGTTACCTACGTCGATCTCTTCATCAATCAGGGACATTATGGAGGATAACAGAGGGCAAGACAACTAGGGAGTTCCAAGGTGTTCTAGTGAATGTAGGGTTCCCAAGTCATGGAAAAATACAATGACAGTTGTGAGGTCACGACTGCCAAGGTGTGTTAGGGAATTCTAAGGCATGCTAAGATGTGCCAGATAGTACGAAGACATGTCAAACAAGATAAGATGTGCCAAGTGCTAAGGCATGCCAAGATGTACAAGGGTTCCAAGTCCTTGCCTCCTCTTCTTCCATATGATATCCACTTATGACATTTCCTTTGCAATATTTGGTGCATTTGATAGTTATAGGTCATTTATAGGTTATAAATGTCTTCAAAGTTTCACTTCTAATTGAGTATTCAACTGAACATATTGATTCTCTTATACACAACTATTTTTCCATCCACCCAATTTTCATAACTTCAATAACCATTAGGTAGGGACCTACATCTTCGATGTTGCTTTTCTTGTTTAGTAAAATATTGTTGAGACTTTAATTTATTGAAAGTTGTAGAATTTACAATTTATGAAGTTTCAAGGTCTAATTTTAAAAAATATAATTCTTTAAAGGGTGCTAGCTCAATGGAAGAGTGCCTGCTTTACAAGCAGGAGGTTGGTGGTTCAATTCCATCATGCCCTGACATCCATATGGAATGGCGACGATCAATTTTTGGTGACGGAGGCTCTTTTGACCATCACCAATGAGCTTTCGTGACATTTTTTGACCCTCACCAAAATTATGAAATGGTGACGGTCAACGAATGCCACCATATATATGCATCAATAGTGACGACCCTCAAAGGTCCGTAACCATAAATTATTGTTGTTGATATGAAATGGTGACGGTCATTGTCCGTCATTATAGTCATTATTTGTGATGGACATTGAATGTCACCACAACACCTATACTTCTAGCAATGCGGCTTTTGGTGACGGTCAATGAACGTCACCATATATATATGCACCAATCTTGATGACCATTAAAGATCCATCACAATAAATCATTATTGTTCATATGAAATGGTGACGGTCACTATCTATCATTATAATCAATATTCGTGATGGACCTTGAATGTCACCATAACACCTATACTTTTGGCGACGCCACCTTTGGTGACGTTCAATTTTTTATGACCGAGGCTATGGTCCGTCACCATTGCTCATATGCAATGGTGACGGTCATTATTCGTCATTATAAATCATTATTGGTGACGAAATTTGAATGTCACTACAACACCTATACTTTTGGTGACGCCACCTTTGGTGACGTTCAGTTTTTGGTGACGGAGGCTGATGAGCCCCAAAAATGTACAATTATTTGGGCTCATTCAACCTCCTAATTTGGCTTGGTCCACCATTCTCATTTGTTTATTGCATGTTTTTTATTATTTTTATGTTAATAGAGTGAATTTGGTTAGTCATTATGCCAACAAGTCTAATGGGTGCTTTGTGTAGCCTTGTTGGTCAACTTGGAGACAAAATTGAAGGTCTTAATGAGCACTTGGCAGCCAAATTCGTGGGAGAACAAGCTAGAGGATTTGTAGGAAGGTGTCCCCCTCATTTATGGGCCCTTACCTCGAATTCTCCACCATCAGCTCGGAGTTCAAGGGCCACCAAATCAATCAGCTCAAGGGCAGCCAAGCAAGTCAAGTTGGACTGCTGTTAACTACAAGTCTTGGGCAGCCAAGTCCCTAACTTTTAGGAGGACTGTTGGGTCCTCAAATTGTATAAATGAGAAGGCTTGGGGCCTCATTTTGGTTAGCTAGTGGGTAGTCATTTTGTGTAGCTAGTTAGTCAATTTGGGGATAGCTAGTTAGTCAATTTGGTTAGTCATGTTGTAGCTCAGTTTTTTGCTCCTTGTAAGCCAGTTTTGGCATGTCATTAGATTCATGGTTATTCAATAAAGACAGGCAACTTTTGATCCAATTCTGAGTTTTAAGAGAGCAATAGACCTCCTCTGTTTTGTAATGTTAATTTCTTTTTGTTTCAACACTTTAGTTCATTGCTTTACCATGCAATTTGAAATTACAGGTTTGCTGAGTTAGCTTTATGAATTTGAGTGAGTTTAGCTTATGGTTGAAATGTTTTTAGTTGCATCAGTTAGATTAGCAGGTTGATAACACATAGGAGCTCCAAGGAAAACGGTTGAGGAAGCCTCCACTGCCATCTCTGTTTGGAGATTGGAGTGCAGCCTATACCAACCACAAAAACACGCAGTTCTTCACTTCATACATGCTGCAACATAGTCTCGTTTATGATAGATCTTTCCACATGATTCACACCTGCCCACACACCTTCATCACATATGCATGCACATTCTCCTTCACGTTTTGGATTGCTGTTCATTGAGTTTATACGCATAGGTAGTTTAGGTTGATGCATTTTCGGTTTGGTGACAGTCATAAGCATTTGTTTCACTTACACTGATCTCTCTCGTTCCACTACCTCATTCTCCATCCTGATCATGCATGCAAACACATCTTTGACCCCTGCTCCGCTCTGTTATCTCCCAAAATCTTTCACTCCTCACATAGCTTCATTCTCTAGCCCTTTTTGTTGACCTAGTCCTCTATCTTCCAACCTACTTCCTACACTCACTCCCTATCCTATTCCTCCACTTCTGAGCCATCACCAGCCCTATTCCTACCTTACACATCTCCCCCTACCATTCCATCACTCCTCCATCACTTCAAACACTCACGGTAGGTCATCCTGTAGCAATTTGTAGACATCCTGTAGAAATCTCTGCGTATCCTGTAGGATCCCCTGCAGACATCCTGTAGGAGGCCACTCACTCGGTTGCTGAGCTTCTGAATGCGAGGAACCTCTGTGGATGGATGCTAAGGATCCCTAGGGACCTCTCCTAGCCTCCCCAACCTGTCCCACGCTTTCCTTCCTTCTCCATCCCATCTGCACAACCAAACCCTAGTTAGCACAAAATCACAATCATTCCATTCACTTAAAGGAAAAATACAAAAACATGTCTTTTATGATGCAAGTAGCTTAGATCCATGCATTTCCACTTATTAGAGGTAACAGCAGCATTGGTAGAGGTTTCATTCACATTCTTTGCATTATAGAGGTTAGACTAGTTAAATTAGGGTTTCCTAGGTTTACATGCTTTGATTTGCTTTCAGTCCATTTTGTCAAGTAGAGTAGTTTTCCTTTGAGAATAGCTTTCGTCCATCAATTAGAAAGCTTCTTCTGAGAGCCTATAGAAGTTGGCTTGAGCCCTAGCGGACTTGTGCCAGCTGACCAAGTGACAGCTGCGACAAGAGCTAGTACTTGTGCATATAGCACCGTCGCTTCCAAGTTTGTACGAACTACCGGGTTGATAAAATGAGAGATAGGAAGCCCCAGGAGTTGTAGCATTATTGCTACAATACTGGAGCTCACCAGAGGCTATGGTCCACCGCCATTGCTCATATGAAATGGTGATGATCATTATCTGTCATTATAAATCATGATTGGTGACGGACTTTGTATGTCACTACAACACCTATACTTTTGGCGACGCCACCTTTGGTGACGTTTAGTTTTTGGTGACAAATGCTCTTTTGATGGTCACCAATGAGCTTATGGTGACATTTTTCACCCCTCACCAATGTCCTTTTTTCTTGTAGTGTTATTTGTTTTCTTCTCATGTTTTGGGGAAGAAACATGCTTAAGGGGTTTGGAATGTAGTATACCTGGGGGGGGGGGGGATAATATGGGGTATAGAGGGAGGTACCCAAGAGAATAATATGATGTTATGATTAAGGATGATAAATAATTGGGCCATAGTTAATAAATAAAGTGGTTAACCCGCATTATGAAACGGGCTACTAGTAGTTAGGAAATAATGTGATAAGACCATGGTATTGTATGTATGGTACTGACAGACCCATGGTAATTACCCATGGTATTTTATGTATGAAGCCTATATAGAGGCTAGAGACTCTCTATTAAGAGAATTTCAAAGATTGTTGTATTGAAAAGCATATGGCTTATGGGGTGATCTCCTTCCTTAAGGAGTAGTTGTATGGTGTTACCATAACTCAAGGGTTTTGATATTAATAAAGATCTGAAGCTTTTGCATTTTGTTCTTGTATTTCTTTCGGGGATTATTTGTAGTTATTGGGCATATTTGAAATTTTAATATATTTATAAGAAAAATCTATTACAAGGAATTTTCATTGGGGAGACCCCGTTAGTTGACAGATTTCTAGCATCGTAATAAAATGGCACTAGAAGCGTGCCAGATGATGAATTGTGCCTGTTGAGTTTGTTTTGAATCTTTTATCTTAAATGGCTCATCCCCAAATCATAATCCCAGAATGTTTCTCTAACCTATCCCCTGGTAAACTTTTCATCTCCGTGGAATAACTTGATGACTTGTCTCAATTTAAGTTTGATGGTGAGGGTGATACATCCATTATCGAGCATGCATATATTTTTCTTAAGTTCTGTGAACACTATGAAATTTACTATGAATATGTGGCTTGTATTATTTTCTACCTCACATTGGAAGGCCGAGTTAACCAATGGTGTCATACCCTAACATCCACTTCCATTCATTATTTTGAACACTTCATCAAGGAGATTCATTTAGCATTTGATAGCTATGGTTACCAAGATGTCCTTGCAAGAATTAATCAACTAAGAATGAAGCCTAATGGATCAGCTGAGGGTTTCTCTAATCAATTCCTTCACCCATGTTGTGAATTTCTTGAATAAGATATGGATTATGATTTATTTAAATGAAATTTTGAGCATTTGGTTCATATATTTTTCCATGGTGAATCTGAAACCCCTAATATTTCTCCTTCCCCAAATTTTGTAAATCATGAGACACCTCTAATTTCAAAGGATTAACCTACTATTCCTTTTTTCCTTTTCCCTCCTCCTTTTTCAGTTTCGATGTGGGTGCCTCCTTGCGATGATGTTGAAGTTGGGAAATATGAAAATCAAATGCTTGAACCATCTCTTCAACCTTAATCCATTTATCATGATCCAGCTCTGATGGAGGAAACCTTGGAATGGTTCATGGAGCCTAGGGTTAAGGCTAATCCCTCCACTCCTCAATATGATATTGGAATTCTTAACCTCAATCCTGAATCTGGTTCCACTGAAAGTATTACATATTCAAGGTAAATTTGTTATCCTATAATATCTACATGCCATGTCTCTTTGTATCATGATCAACTTGATAAATCTTCTCCAACAACTAGTTCTTCACACTCTCCTGATTTTGAAGTTGCTAGTTCAAATTGTGATCAAGTACAAGGCAATCACATGACATAGGTAGAGGAGTAGGAAAGTGAAAAGACTCTTGATCTATCCCCTATATCAAAACACTCTATCTCAAGATGTTGTTTCTTCATTCTTGGATGATTTTCAATATACTAATCTCGGTGGTCAATCATTTAAAGCTAATTTGCTTAATAAACCTATAGTCTTTGGAAATCATCATTCTAATGTTGATGATTTCGTTGATGTATGCGATGGTGAATGCCCAAGTGCACCAGTTGATCTTTCGGTTTCTTGAGAAGATTTTTATTTGAAAGAATTAGATCTGGAATCTTATCCGGTCAAAGGAGATATTATTATGGAAACTTTCTCTTCATCTCACTATCCCTTGTGCTCTATTGTTTGTGATGCGTCTAATTGCGATGAAGGTACTCCATGGTATTCATTTTATTCATCATATGAATTAACTTCTCAATTTACACAAGGTAGTGAGGTTATCAATGATGAAAAAGGAAACAGTCAAATCATTAAGTATCCACTCCATTCCTTGTCATTTTCATATTTACATGAAGAAAATTATTCTGTCCAGGTTACTCATGAAATTTTTCCAGTATATTAATCCTTACATGTGCATGAAGAACAATATTTAGACTCTAGTAATCTAGTTGTTGAAGTTGTAAAATATGGTTGAATCGGTGATAGAGATGGTTGCCATCTAGTTAGTAGTGTTCCTATTGAAATTAATGGAAGCACCTATCTGCACACCATGCATGATATGATTCAATCTTCAAAATGTGATTTTACAATCTTTGAATTTTCTAGGACTTGTCAGGAAATTGAGTCATTTCAAATTCCATTGATGGTTATGTTAGGATCTCACAACTCTAGTAAGATCCCCAAACTAAGTCAGATCTAGTTTTTCTCACAAAATTATTTTCTTTTCATGGTTTCACTAGATGTAAATTCCTTCTTGAAAGATGTTTGGTATTTCAGATATAGTCTTTCAAACTTTCAAGATTTGGTTTATGATCATATTTAAGATTCTATTTTGATTAATTCTTCTCGATGCCAATATCTGGTACTTAACTCAGGTTTGGAGTGTGTATCTCTCATATAAGCATGGAACTACAAAGTTGATCATTTCAAAGACTATATTTTGTCAAAGGAATCATGTTTATTAGATACTTTTCAGAATAGTCAGCTCCTAGTTTTTCTTGTGAATGTTATACTGCTAATATTTTTCTTCATCGCACCAGAAATTCTCTTGAGTGCTAATGAGTGCATGAGCTATTTAGCGAAACAAATTCCTCTTCACTGATTGTATCCTGACTGGTATCATGTGTTTTCTATACTGGCATTCCTTTTCACTTCTTTTGACGATTACGATGCTAGTGCAGTGTGTAACTAGTTACAAGAAAATGGTTTGTTACATTCATCAAGCGAGGAAGATGATTCTATTATTCAGAGAATTTGCAAAGTTGTTCATACTAATATATATTTATTGTCCTATAATCGAGAATCTTATTCTTTAATCATTCCTTATGGTCATAATTCTAGCCCTCATGACTGTCATTCAACTTATCATTTTCTCACCAACATACCCGATGAAGATCGTTTTACATCCTTTGATCCTTATGGTTTATATTTTCCCTTTTGGGATACTTGTCAAGCAGTTGAGGCAATTTAGCCCTCGCTAATGGTTATGTTAGGCCCTCATTATCTTTGCAAGCCCTCTGAATATGATCAGATTCACTTTCCCTCGCAAGATTCTCATCTTGATCCCATAACTTTAATTGCAAAATCATTGTTTTCAAGGATCTCGGGGTTCTCAAGAGGATTGTTTCAAATTTTGTGATCCAATCGTTGAATAGTTAGAGCAATCTTACCTAGAAATATCTGTCCCAAATAACAAGTTTCGATCTTTTCTCATACTTTCTAAGGAGGATAATATAGATGAAGGTACATTCACTAGAAGCTTCTGAGGTTTGTTTAATTATGGTTTTCATTGAAAAGGTAAGAGTGCAATATGTTTAGAAGTAGTGGCTATGAGACATCTTTCTGCTGAGAGGCAAGGCCTTCAATTTGTAATGCAAGTTATTCAAGCTCATATCTTTTATATTACACATTGATTTATATATGTCTTAATTCATTGTATCTTTGTGTATGCATGTCGAGAGCAATTACGATGGCTACATTGAAAATTTCATTATACTTTACCCTGGGCTTATAGTTGGTTAGGTTAGGAGTAAGTCTAGCTGCATACAAGTCCCCGTGAACACTTATCTTGCATTCGATATTTGTAGTTTTTCTTGTGTTAGGTTTACTTTTGTCTTGTATCATGTTTTTGGTTTAGCCTCCATTTGCCTTGTCCTTTTGATTTTGTTTCCTTGTTGTGTCTTGTTCCTTCTTTTCTATTTTTTTAATAGGACTTTGCATGAAGGATGTTCCCTTCTACTCGAAAGAAATGTGAAAAAATAGAAAAGGGCCTTGTGACACTGCAACATATGGATAACCTTTAGTCCTTTTTCTTCATATTGGTTTATACCTTTTGGTCGATGATGTTTTGATGGAAAATACGATCCTTCTATAAGGAGAGCTTTGTGTGAAACCATGACACCTGTATCTATTCTAGGAACCTTGCTTCTATGCTTGGTTCTTTATGTTTCAGTTTTTTGCATGCTAATCCAATCAAGCAAAGAATAACAAGGGGAAAATATTAACGAGCAAACTCATATCAGAGGTTTTATATATGCTTCTTTGAAGGAACAACCTCTTCTTCTCTCAATAAGTCGGGATCCCTCTTCCACCCCATGAAATAAATAAGTGTTGAAGCATAATCCTATAAAATAAAATAAATAAAGGGTGAAAGAAGAGAAAGGCTTCCTGTGCAGGGAGGTGAAGCAAGTAACTTCACTGGGGTACTATCTAGGCTCGCTGGAAGTGAAGCAATGCTTGTGTTCCTGTAGTGACTCTACTAGGGTACTGTCCAGGCCTACTGGCAGCAAAACAACACAAGAGATGAAAACTCTTACTTTGAATATCTTAAGCCTTTGAATTACATTACCTTTCTCCTAAATAGAAACATTGTGATATGGTTGGCCTTATGAATGTGTTCAACCAAGAAAGAGATGATGGGGACTATGTTTATAAATGGGGTAAGTAGGGAAGCCAAAGTAATCTACACAATGAATCAATACTTCTTGTGAAATTAGACCCTATGCATAAAGTTAGACCAAGGCAAAGAAGCTGGAGTTTTACCAGTGTGTCACCAAGTGTTTTTCCTACGACAAACACCCCCAAAAGTTAGCCTACACTTGAATTTTGGAGCCTATTGTGGATCTTGCGATCTTTCGTTCCATAGTCACTTTATGGTCAATTGATTCTTTGTTAAATATTATAGTCTTCTTCTCAATTTTTAAATGTCAAAGTCACCTGCTCACACATAGTCAATCTGCAACAAGTTCATGAGCGCACTCTTTTAGGCAAGTTTGAATAGTCATAACACAAGTCCATCAAGAGAGTTCATGTGCAATGTTCAACCTATTTCGACAGTCAGTGTGCACTTTCATCGACAATATCTCACTTTTGGTTGTGATTATTCTTCTATTTCGGTGAGTTTTTCCAACTGTGGCTTTTGCGCACCTTCACTTTCGCAAGTGTGGCTTTCATGTTTATGACTCTAAATTTTTCTTGTTTTCACTTTAATAAGTTTCAGTTTACTTCTATTTTTGTTCTGGCATGCGTCTCTTTCAATTTCGTTCACATTTTTCAAGTGTCGTTTGCACTTTCCTCTTATTGTCGCAAGTGTCGTCTTTTAGGCATGGAAAGTGTCACACATCGCATATGCTGAGTTATGGTTTGTTTCAAGGGGTAAATTTTATGTCAATGACTCATATTTATCATCTATACTTTCATTATACTCATTCCCAAAGTTTAAAGCATTGTCGCACAAGTTTCGTCACTTTCATCGCAAAGTGTACCTTTAGTGTTTCAGTTGGGGAAAGCTATCGCATTGTCATCGCATTGAGCGAATTATTTTGTTCATGTGTTATGAGTGATCAATATTGTGTTGTCAATTGTTCTAAGAATGTGATCATGCTCATCTCTTTCCCTTATTCGTTTGGACTTCATTGATCTCGCACTTAGCCAAATCTAGAAAAGTGTAATCCTTAGCAGCTTGACCTCACTCAAACTTCCTAAAATGTGCACTGCACATTCTTAGCCCTCAAGCTCAGATATTGCCTCTTGGAACTGCACAATGCACAATTCCTGCCTTCCAAAACTATGCCCTGTGCAATATCAGTGCTCAACCTTGACCCTTGAGCTTAACAGCTACACAGCCCCTACCTTCCAGTCATCTTCTTTTGTGAACTACGCAGTCTCAAACAACAAGCCTCTAGCTTGAGCTCTTGAACTACGCAAGACCTAGGCCTATCTCCCTCCAAAACTACACAGTGGGAAACATCAAGCCTCAAGCCTATCTTCTTGAGCTCCTCAACTGCACAATTATCTTGCCTTGGCCTACCTAAATTGCACATCATGCACTCTCAAGGTTCAATCCTAGCCCCAGACCTCCTGAGCTACACAACTGTGAAATCCTTGAGCTAGTATCTCAGCTTAGCACCCAATTCCTACTCAGTTAATGGTTTTCATGAAGCATGTTAGGCTAAGGGTTTATCAGACTGATGTTGTATTGTCATGAATTTGATTTTAGTTGCATGTACTATATCATGTTATGATAGGATGATGATAAAGGAGATGAAGAAGGAGACCCTGGTAGAATGTACCTTTGTAGCTATAAGGACAAGCTAATCATTGAATAAAATACAAGGGGACACTAGATTGCGACAACAATTGGAGATCAAGATCATATTGATGACTCCCTACTTCCAAGCCTCGTGGAGGAGGAAGAAGAGGAACATGCACCTTCTTTCAAGAAGACATAAATCTATTAGAAAAAAGAATGGCTTAACATTTCCATATCATCATGCAACCCATGTCATCAATTTCATGTCATATCTTGTCAAGGTGCCATGTCATGAGGATATATGAGTCATTATTTTCCACATCATTTGTGGATTATGTAATTTCAATGTATGAGAAATGTGATGTAAAGTGGAAGTCCAAGAGTCATCTAGAGAATGTGAAAAGTCATGTAGGAGTGAAAAGGTCATAAAGAAGTCAATTAGTCATGAGGGTTGTCCAAGAGTCACAAAGGAAGTGAATCGTCACCCTATTTTTAATATATACACCCTCATAGCTCATCCAAAGGAATTTTCACCTTGGCTCCTCCTACTAGGCATCAAAGATGAAGATAGTTCATTTGGAGGAGCAAGTGGTTGCTCTAATGCTCCACTATTGGAGCTAGTGGTGTTCATTGTACCGATGTATCTTAGAACTTTTGCTTAATTTTGAAGCTTATTGAGCCAACACACTTCCATGCGTATGTTGTAAATATTGTAAGATTATTCTTTGAATGTTTGTGAGGTGTGTTGTTTTCATCTGTACAAAGGAGACTAAACTATTTTGGTGGCTTTGGTACTTATCTTGTTGATGGTGTTATATGTGTTTTAACAATTATTTCTTCTATCACGTGAACTGTTTTTCTATTTGATCAAATTATGATTCATCCATATGTTTATGCTCGTGTGTTTTTACTAGATTAGTACTATTACTCTCCTTTTAAAGCCTTGCTATTATTTCGCCTCTCGTAGAAGAACCTTGATACGTTTTGCAACTGAACATTCCACAAAGCATACTCACTTGTTCACCCAAAAGTACATGTAATTACTCTCTTGTGTTTACCATCATAGCTAAGGAAAATATCTAAGAACATATGGCAATCTGGCCTTCTTTCCTGAAGGGTTCCCACACCAAATGGTGCAGTCTGATTGAGACTTTTCATTGGGGAGACCCCTTGGTTGACGAATTTCGAGCACCATCAACAAGTTTATCATATTAATCCCAAGCATATATAATCTCAATCCCTAAGGGATTAATATAAAACCTAAATGTTAGGATTTTATACTAGGGTTTAATACTATGACATTGGAATGGTACAAAAATCTATTCAATGCCACATTGTGACACACATTTTATCAATACAGCAACCCATCTCACAATCATTGTCGCAATTTTACGTTACATTGCAATTTATTCAATCTCACATTGTTACATTACAAAATTGGGGTTTAATATTAGGTTTTGTTGTGGCCTCAACACCCCCTATAATTTTTCAAACTTATTATGGAGACCCCCCATGTAAATTTTGGTTAAATCACTTCTTTAATGCTTTAATTTTGCTAATTTCGCGATAATTTCACTTTTCTTGGATATTCATTTTGATTGCTCCATTGTGTGTGTTTCATTGCCAACATTCCAATCGTTCAAGTTTCGGTTTGTTTGGCCTTACAAGTTAGAAAATATCTTTAGTCAAAATTTGGTCAAATTTCACTCCATAAATTTTAAATTTGTAAAAATTTATTTTGTTTTTATTTTGTAAATTAAATTAATCTAAATTATATAAATATAATTATTTAATCATTTTTTATTAATTGAGTTAGTTATAATTTAAATAATTAATTTTTAAATATTATTATTTAATTGATTTTTATTAATTTAATTTTTTATTAAAACCACTTGATTCAAGAACTTGTATATGCATTATAACTATATAATAAAAAACCCTATATTAATAAATTTGTTCCAAGTATATATATATATATATATATATATATATATATATATATATTTTCATAGGGATAATTTTTTTCATATTTCAATACCTATCGGGATTATTAGACCGAGATGACGTGAAATCTTTATATGAAATGTAAAATTGATAAAAGAGGCTTGCACGAAGGCTTACAGGAGATATGTATACCTTCACTAACAGAGAATGGGCCCCACTGTCCACGTGGCCCCCTCTCTCATTCAATCCCCTCTCACACTATTATGTCAAGATACAATATTAAATCTTCAATTGCATATGACACATGCCTGTTTTTTTCAATATATTTTATTTGTAGTTAATTAAAAATGTATTTGTTTTATAAATTTATAATTTTAATCTTCTTGTTTTTATATTTTGGTTTTATTTTATTTATTTTAATTAATTTTTTTTTTTTAATTTTAAATTTATAAAAATAAATAAATAATAAAAACATTAATGAAAATTGCACATAATTTTAAATCTAACGATCAAGACCGTTTTTTTCCCGGCACTTTCCTTATTTTGGAACCTAGAATTCATATAATTATATCTTGTCCTTATTTTGGAACCTAGAATTGATATAATTATATCTTGAGTTTTACCTAATGAAATAGGGAAAATGAGAGCTCGTCGAAAATATTATTTGTGGAGAAGTATTTGGAAGTGGTTGCATGACCAGATCTCATCATTAAACACTCCAAAAAATTAGCAGAAGTAAAAGCTATGAAATTGCAACAATAATTAATTTCCGGAATTTGTTTTGGAGAATTTTAGTTTGCTCAAAGGACTTCTTATTGCAAATTCGTTTCATATTAACAATTTTATGAGAGAATATCTCCAAAGAGAAGCAATTAAAATCTAGAGTTTTATTTTATTAATTTGATGAATTAGATTTGAATTCGTTAATTATTTTTCATAAATTTAGAAATTTGATTTTTTTACTTGATTTTTAATTGGTTTAAATTTTATTTTTTTGCAAATAATCTTTTGAAGAGATTAAGCCCAAAGAATTGGATCAATAAAATTTAGGTAGTAGAGAAGGAAAAGGAAATTTTACAGTGCCAAATGAGGGATCAAATTTGCCTTTCAATAAGTCTCTTTTTTTGGGAGATTTTTTGGGAGGTTACCGGGTGCAAGCCTCGGGGGTGATGATTGACTCTATGTGATTCATTTCACTAGTTTCAATCCCACTTCTTCACCCCTGTGAGCATCACCCAATGTAATAAGTGCTAAGTGAACTATTCAAAATCATGAGAAATTAGTCAGTTACGACTACCTCTCATGGAAATGGTCATATGTGAATGACATACTTAACGCAGTTGAATCCCAAAAATGATATCTAATATAATGCACTGCGTAAACCCCCTAATGCTTAAATTCAAAAAAAAAGAGTGAAGGGATCTCTACTTGAATGGTTCATGAGGCACAATACTTGCTAAAGTTTTGCAAATGGGGTAGCAAGCTAAGTGGGCTTGATTGTGGGGAAAACTCCACAGTTAAGCGCGCTTGAGCCAGAGGCGCTCTGGGATGGGTGACCTCCCGGGAAGTCCTGGTTACCGAGTGCAAGCCCCGGGAGTGATGATTGACTCTATGTGATTCATTTCACTAGTTTCAATCCCACTTCTTCACCCCTGTGAGCATCACCCGATGCAATGAGTGCTAAGTGAACTATTCAAAATCATGAGAAATTAGTCAGTTACGACTACCTCTCATGGAAATGGTGATACGTGAATGACTTAGTTAATGTAGTTGAATCCTAAAAATGATATCTAATATAATGCACTGCGTAAACCCCCTAATACTTAAATTCAAAAAAAAGAGTGAAGGGATCTCTACTTGAATGGTTCATGAGGCACAATACTTGCTAAGGTTTTGCAAATGGGGTAGCAAGCTAAGTGGGCTTGACTGTGGGGAAAACTCCACAGTTAAGCACACTTGAGCCAGAGGCAATCTGGGATGGGTGACCTCCCGGGAAGTCCTGGTTACCGGTTGCAAGTCCCGGAAGTGATGATTGACTCTATGTGATTCATTTCACTAGTTTCAATCCCACTTCTTCACCCCTGTGAGCATCACCCGATGCAATGAGTGCTAAGTGAACTATTTAAAATCATGAGAAATTAGTCAGTTACGACTACCTCTCATGGACATGGTCATACGTGAATGAATTACTTAACGCAGTTGAATCCCAAAAATGACATCTATTATAAATAACAGTTTTGAGAATGAGAAGAGGTTCCACTTTTCTGTAAATTAAAGAATCTCAACATTTTTTGTGAAGATAATTTTTTTTGTTGGTTGAGAGAAATACTAAGATTTGAGTTTTGGGGGTTTTCCTTTCAAGATCCAATCTTCGTTGGAGATGAGTATCTTGCACTTTTGTAGCTCTTTTCTTCGCTAGCGAAGTTGATGATTTTGGGAGGATTGTTGGAAATTCATTGTAAAATAGAGCAAGAAATCCACGTTTAAGATTTGTATCAATAATTCTATGTTTTGCACTTTAGTTTAATATGTGAATTCTTGTCTACTAGATCAACTATCTGATTTAACAGTTTTATAGATCTGCTATTTATTTTCAATTTTATCTTGTATTTGTACAAATTTATGAGTAAATATTTAATCAAAATTTTCCATCTTAAATCGATTTAATGGTCATTGGAATTAAGAGAAATATTTCCTAGTTTCTATGGCTCATCATTCATGGTTTAAATCTCCAAACAAAGCATGTTTTGCAATAACAATATGACCTTTTAAAACTTCTTCAACAACTTGATATTCATCATTAAGAGCATGTTAAATCCCCATTATTGTTGAATCCTTTCACTTGGTATTTAAGAGTTATCTCTTATATACAAAGATAGATTAGTTTCTTTTATTTTTTTGCATTAGCAAGTAGGCCTACATTTAGATTTAGATTTAGATTTTGTTCTCATATTTTAAAAGTATCCTTATGCAAGAGAAATCTCATTGTGGCTTGGCTGAGCTCTTATGACAACTTAAGAATTTCTTTCTTGCAAGCTAGCTACAAGAGGGTAAATCTGATTGCTCTGTTCTTGTTAATGGTAATTAGAGACATCACAAGTTAGTAGAGAGAGTGAGGAGATAACTGGACCCATTAGAACCAGTCATAATCGTCATTCTAAATGAATAGGGGCTAGTTTGGGGCCTTAACGGATGATCTCTCCATTGTTGATTTCAGTGATTTTTGGCCATCAACATGTTTATAATATTAAGGCTTTTTAATATTAAGGCTTTTTAATATTAATTTATAATATTTTGCTTATAATTTATCATATTAGAGTTTTATAATATTAAACAATATGAAAATCATTGTCACAATGTTTATAATCCCTTAAGCTTATAATATTAGTCTTAAGGTTTATATTCCTAGGGTTCAATATTAACCCTAGGGTTTATAATATTAATCTTAGGGTTTATAATATTAATCTCTTGGGTTTGTTAATCCATTTCATTTAATATTATTCCTTTGATATTATATTATTAATGCCTTGAATTTATCGTATTATTGATGATATCATTAATATTATATATTATTATAATATAATAATAATTATTATAAGTTATTATTTTATTAATAATAATAATGATAATAATTTATAAAATAATAATAATTTTTATAATATTATTATTATAATTATATATTTATTAATATTAATATTAAATCTATACCATTGAGACTTATTGGCATATATCAACTTTATTTACTAATGTTGTTGTTCATGTAATTGATATACATTTATCGATGTATATCAACTATATTTATTAATGTAGTTGTGTTAGTATAACTAATTTTTAAGATAATCTTAATTCATGTCTTCACTTTAATATACCTTAATGAATATACCTAACTTTAAGGATGGTCTTAATTCAGATCTCTCCTTAATTCCCACCGGAGATTACATTTGTATACATAATTAACTAAACTAGCAAAAGAGAATTTTTAAAGACAATTTAGGCACTATACAACAATACTAAAATGGGATTATCATTATTTTCATCATAAATATGACTTGAATAGTGGGTGGACAATTTCATGCTAACATACAAAACTTAAGAGGATGGGTGTGGCAATCATTATATTAAAAATATCATTAACAAGAAAGAGAAGTACGCGTTGTTGATTTTATAGGGAATAATAATAAGTTTAATTTGGACCATAAAGGTATAAAGGTATCATTTAGAGATCAGGTGTTATTCAATTTGGTAAGTTATATATAGTATAGTATAGTATAGTATAGTATAGTATAGTATAGTATAGTATAGTATAGTATAGTATAGTATAGCATAGCATAGCATAGCATAGCATAGCATAGCATAGCATAGCATAGCATAGCATAGCTTAAAATTATTAGTAGGAAAATAAGACTAGAATGTCAGGCTTGTTTTAAGTGTTAGAAGAAAAAAGAAGAAAAAGGCATAAGAGGCCACAACATGAAATCATCCAAGGAGGAGAATAAGGGAGATCAATAGGAGATGATGTGAGATTGAGTAGAGATTGAATTTGATTCATTTAGGTGGAATTTGAGGGTTTGGTGAGCAAGGGAGAAATCTTTAACTAAACTAAAGAGACCAATGAATAAGCCTTAAGAGTGACATTGGGAATATGAGAGGAGAAAACAAGATTATATTAAATAAAACAAGCCATGCCTTGACGATTTATGGAAGCAAGCTACTATATGTGTGCATAGATTAAAGAAAAATGATGCAATTATACGTAAGTGAATACGTAAATGTGCATTTGTATTCCATATATAGGCATATATGGAAGTAGGTTTTTCTGACGGTTAGGATTCTATAAGTGCACATACGTTAAACTTACTTATGTATATGTGCTTTACAAAAACAAAAATTGCAACTATAAAGGTGCATATGCATATGCACATTCAAGTAAACTAAACACACATTTACAGAAGAACTTCCATATTTGTGTATTATTTTCATTTCGTAAATGTTCATATATAAAATCCAAATAATGCTACAATAATTTGCTTCTATATATTCATATATACATAAATTTTATTTCATGTATGCTCATAAATTGAACAGAAATAATATGCATATATGGAAGAACTTATGTATATGTGCATTTTAGCTTTTGTAAGTGTGCAAATATGGAAGTCGGCTTCCATATATGTGCATTTTTCAAAAATAGGCTCCTATATATATGCATTTTTAGAAGCCAATATATATATTATGGCTTATATATATGCAAATATATGAAAGGACTTCCATGTATGCACTTTTATGGAAGAAGCCAAAATGTGCATATATGAAAGCAATATTTGATATATGTTTAAATTAATATTATAATTTAAACATTATTGTTCAAATATAGCTGTTAATTGAAATTATGTCTCTACATTGCTCTCAATTTAAGCCTTTTCCACGGTTTACGTTTTCATCTGGTCCTGATGATGAACCACACTTGTTGGTTCGAAACGCGTCGGCCAAAAAAATTCTCTCATGTGATTTCTACTGAAAGACTTTGTTTAATATGAACATACTTTTATATTCACATATTTGCATATATGAAATGCAAATAATGCACATATATGAACGTTTTCTTATATAAATTCACATATTATTCTTAGTGATGTTTCCTTTATATATGGATAGGTTCCGACATTTGCATTTATGGAAGCTAAAATGTGCATTTTACTCATTTCACTGCATATCGGTGTCTGAAAATTCGCTTGATAACCTAAAGGAAGCCTTTGTTGCAACCCATATGCTTTCTACACCAAATTTCACTAGATCCCTCATCATAGTGTGTGATTCTTTTAGGTTTGAACTTAGTATAGTACTCTGAAAACATGATAAACACAATTCCTTTGAAGCTAGGAAGTCTAAAGTCAATAGAAATTCACATTGACATGATGAAATAATAAGGTAACCACTAGGATTTAGAAATAAAGTTTTCAATTGAAGATACTTTCTTTGTTTGGTTACAAGCCTACAAATAGTGAACTATTTAACATCTAGGTAAGAAAAAGATTCAACTAAGTTCCATGGCCTATGTAGAATATGACCAAAATCATGTGATGTGGCTTATGCATTAGGAATTACTCACAAGGAAAAATTTTGTGATGTCTCCTACCTAAAAATGAAGTCATGAAATGAAGTGGTTACTAAAACAGAGATCTCTCTAGAAAAATAAGTTGGGAAATGAGGTGGCTACTCTAGAAAAGGACACCTCATAGTTGAAAATGAAAAGTTGATATTAAAACTAGAGGGCATCCTTGATATGTGTAGTAAGACATTTATTTGTGTGTGGACCAAATAACCTCCCTTGGATGGTTGTTGAGTTGGGGAAAGCAAAAAATTGATCATAAATATATGTTATTAATACCCTAAGCATGTAGAGTAACTAAAAATCCATTCAAAAATGAATTCAAATGAATAAAAAAAACTCTTTGGAGGTGTGGAAGAAGTTCCTAACCAATGGAAACTAAATACAACATGAACGATATCACACAAGGAGATTCAACTTGTAAGATTGATCTCCATGCAGTGTCTTTTTTCCTCCAATACACTATATATGTTCTTGTAGGAAATTGGTGCCACCTCTTCTTATGAAATGGACACTCAGAGGGGAAATATTGGGAAGCATGAGGCTAAGGAATATCATTAATGGTGAATAAAAACAACGGGATTCTAAAACCTTTGCACAATCTTGGTAGTATAACTTTATCACAAGAACATTATCAAAATGGAGGACGGGAGTTTTGATTCATATATTTTCATGTAGCTAAAATGAAGGAAATAAATATAGGAGTCAAATATTAGACCATACCTCACCCATGTGGTTGCATTAAATTTAATTATGCCATTGTACCATGGAATTCAATGAGGAGGTTATACTGCTATGGGATTTTCTTCATGCATCGAGCTTTCTTAGTGAATTTAGCTTTCAATGACTCATTAAATTAGCATGAATTGAGTTTTTACAAAGATTGTAAATGCATCAAATGATTTACTACACTAGTACATGCCCCATGAACTAAAGGGTCACATTTTTATCCTTTTTGTCAAATTTAAACATTGACTTGTACTTGGTGCATGGTCAGTCTCCTTCATGTTTTTGGGTGCATTAAGGTGAGGTTAGTGTTCATTTGTGAGATGGAATTGGTATGGAAATATATTCCCCTTGATGTCTAATGCTAAGAGAAAATTATATAGCTAAAGCCTAAAATACAACACATGTTTTTGTTACAAGTTCTAAAAGAAAGCTTAAACTAGAGAGGGAACTTGAGAGGAGTGAAAAACGAGGACACTTATGAAATAAAGAATGGTGAGGTGATATATACATATAATCTCTTTATAAATGAAGTGGGAATATCCATGCTCATGAAATAGATAATTTGAATAAGATACTAAGACCATGACTTGTGGACCTAAGTCAAGAGGCAATGAAAAAGGAATGTTGATTCTATCTTGAATGAGGGATTAAACAATGTCATATTCCATAGCATAAAACTAAAACAATGGAATCCCAATTGAAACCACCCTCCCAAATTTACCCAATTTCACAAGCTCTACAGGATAAACATGAGATGAGGGTCACTATGACATGACTTGACCTCCAAGTTCTAGTTAAGGAAGTAAAAAGTAGGGCCTACAAACTAACCACAAATTGATATCCTTCAAGGAATACATATCACCTATGAGACAAAGAAACATCCCAAGTGGTCAATCCATGAGTTGGAACATTGTTTCATTGACCTAGACCCACAACTTCACCCTTGACATTGCTTCCATGTAGTTATGAGTCTATAACCACACTCACAGGCTTGCCTCCATGCAGCTATGTCCTAAACTCTTCAGTTCTAATGGCCTAACCATTAGATAACTAAACAAATCATGATAAGATCCATTGATAACATACATCATGTAACCAAAAATTAACCAACAAATAAACGATATAGAAATCATGGAAACTCAACCATAATATCACCAACATAATCACTACAAATGCTCATAGATCAGAATAGGAAAATGTCTCATATTAACATATGAAAATTTCAAACAAGTCAGGAACTTCCACGTACCACCTGAACATAGATTGGGTTGAACCAAATATCTCTTTCACTCAATCACCCCCACACAGTACTCCAAGCATGAATGTGGGATCTCATCGAATAAACCAAGACAAAACCAACCAGGGCTTCGAGAGGCCGAATTACCTCAACCCTCAACCACAGTGATTCCACTTCTATGGTCTAGAAATCACTAACACCAATCATATCGATCTCTACCCAAGATTTCCATGGCTCTAGGAACTAGTAACTCAAACAATAGACTTCCAAGGGTCCAAAGTGTTTTTTGAATCTAGCTCCAAGGACTAGTAACTCAACCCACCAAGGGCTCTAGAGAATTTGTCCCAACCTAGGCTCCAATACTAGTAACTCAACCCAAGTTTTTCTAGGAATTCCAGAGTATTTGTTCCAACCCATAGCCATAGGGAACTTGAGCACCAATCAGAAAAACAATGTGGAAAAACACACAACACCATAACTATCAAGGAAATGACAAGGCAATGCTAAATGCACTATCAATCTAGGAAAATATCCATGACAATGAAAATGCATAACCAAAAAATCACATGCATATAACATGCATCCAGAAATAAACAAGGAAATCACACATGCAACCTATTACCTACCAAGAAATATAGTTGTAGTTGTTGATCCAACTGTTCCCTTGTGCTCCCTACTTTCCTTTGCCTTCTTTCTCCAGATCCAAGTGAATATTATAGTTCTCCAAACATGATCCAAGAATGTTCTAAGTGTGCAAGAGTGTGAGAGAATGAAAGAGGGATAACCTCCAAATTTGTCAAAATGATATGAAATTATCCTCAGAAGCCTTTTTATCCTTGAGGCCTCTATTTTCTTAATTTTCCTCTCTTTTCCTTAACATGAAAGTCTATGTCTCTTCACCTTGATTTTCTCCTGTTTACATTAATTTTCATAAATAAATTCCAATTAATACCACTTTTCCTTTTCCAGTGCCTTTTCCAATTTCCATAGCCATGAATTAATAACAAGTGATACCCATCACTATGTTTTTCCCAGCATTTAACTTGGAATACATGTCCCATGACCTTGGTCTTATTTTATTTACATATAAAATCAACCAGGGGCTGTTACAAACCCCCCCCCCAAAGGGAGCACCTTCCATGTTTTTCTATGACACCTATGACCAACAAAACACTGGAAATAAAACATACTTCCCATGGAGCTTTATAACATAGCTCAATGTAGTATCTATAATGACATCCTGTTGAGAGAAAAAACAAACATACCACTTATTGGAACTTTATAACACAACTCATTGTGACATCTACAATAACATCCATATATATATATATATATATATATATATATATATATATATATATCTATATACCAAAAATGCATTTTCTTGAACCAACAAATAATAAAGAATATGAAACCTACATCTCATCAACTATCTCCCATGTAGCTTCATCGAGCCCAAAGTGCTTCCACTGCACTTTAACCTGCTCGATTTCTCTGTTGTGGAGCGTGATATGTTTCTGCTACAATATGCATTATGGTTCTGGCTAGAATTCTCCCTTTGGTTCGACCTACAATATAGACCAAGTAATCACATCATCATCATCTTGCACATATATCTTAAGAAATGAAACATGGAATACATCATGGAATTTCGTTGTGGTAGGTAGTGCAAGTTGGTAGGCCTCTGGTCCAATCCTCTCAAGGATCTCAAAAGACCCAAAATATTGAGGTGTAAACTTGGCACATGATCCAATCCTCAAGGAGATCCTCTTAGTCTTGATGTGTAAGTACACATGCTCCCAACCCGAAACTCCTTAAATTCCCCATGTTGATATGAATAACACTTTTTGTTGTCTTGCACCACCCTCAAATTCCTCTTGAAAACTTGCATTTATTGTTTCATCTCTACTAACATGTCCGGTCCAATCAACACCATGTTCACTAGATAACTCTAGCTAATAGGAGTATTACAAATCCACCCATAAAGAACCTCAAATTGAAGCATCTTCAAGGACTCCTGATACCCATTTTTATATGAAAACTCTACCAATGGAAGATATTTTTCCCACTTCCATTGTTCATGCATGACATACATCCCCAAAATGTCCTCAAGAATCTTGTTAACTATCTCTGTATATTCATCTATCTACAGATGATAAGCTGTGTTGAAATCCAACTTTGTGCCTCAACCTGCAAACAAATCCTTCCAAAACCTAGAATTGAACTTGGCTATAATAAGCCACCTAGATGCTTACACTCTGCTTTTACCTACTAGTAGTCCAAACATCTAGCGACAAACTCAACCACATCCTTCTCCAAGTTTGGATAATGGTATAATTTCTTAATTGTTGTTAATGTCTTTTGATATCCTGGGCGAGTTGAAAATGGCTTGACATGAAAATCCCTCAAGATAAGATTCTTGAGCTCACTTTCGTTTGACACATAAATATTGTTCCTGAATCTAACCAAGCCATTTGCCGTGATATGGTACTCCTCATCCCTATCACCTTCACCTTGATGATATAACCTGTGCCTCAACTATTGATACCTGTCATCATGTTGTCCTACCTGCAAGATCTACTCCTGCAAGTTTGTCTCAAAAGAACTCACTATTGCAATGTAATTCACCTGCACTCTCCTACTGAGAGCATCTGTAACCCTTCTCTTTTTTCCCTTAATGTACCTGGTGTCAAAATCAAACTTAATGAGGGTACCAAACCATATAGCTTTCCTGGAATTCATATTGGGTTGGTAAAATAAATACCTTAGTCCACTATTATCACTCATCAAGATAAACCTCCTGCCAAGAAGATAATGCCTCTAGATATTTAAGGAAAAAATGATAACTGTCAACTCAATATCGTAAGTCACATAGTTATGCCCATGCTCATTCAACTTCCTTAACTCATAACATACCACTTGTACTTCCTACATTAAGAATCCACCAAGTCCTCTCTTGCAAGCATCTGTACAAACCACAATATCTTTATATGGATCTACAATATTCAAGACCAGAGTATTTGTAAGCAAATGCTTCAACTGCTCAAAACAAGTTGCACACTACTAAGTCCATTCAAACTTCTTTCCTTTTCACTGCAAATATGTATTAGGATAGGAAATCCGTGAGAAGTTCCTTATGAACCTCTTGTAATAGCCTGTCAGTCCCATGAATGATATGACCTCATCCACATTCCTAGAATATTCCCATTCCATGATAACTTTAATATTTTCCAGGTCCACTAGTATACCTTCCCTATAAACAACATTTTCCAAGTAATGAACTTCAGTCTAAAAGAAAATACACTTGCTAAGATTGGCATACAACTGATGCTCTCTCAACAATCTTAGCATTATTGCGAGGTGCTCTGCATGCTCTTGTTCATTCTTAGAATATATCAATATATCATAAATAAACACTATCACAAACTTGTCCAGACAAGGACGCAACACTCTGTTAATCAAATAGATGAAAGTAGTTGGAGCATTAGTAAGATCAAACGGAACTACCACAAGCTCATAATGCCCATACCAGGTACGAAATGTAGTCTTGTATATGTCCTTTTATTTGCTACGTACTTGATGATATCCTGATCTTAAGTCAATATTCAAAAACACTGTTGCTCCCTTCAACTAATCAAACAAGTCATCAATCCATGACAAATGATAGATGTTCTTAATCTTCACCTTGTTCAACTTCCTGTAATCAATGAGAAACCTTAGAGTACCATCCTTCTTCTTTACAAACTATATTTTTGCACCCCAAGGCAATACACTTGGCCTAATGTATCCCTTATCAAGAATTTCCTTAAGCTACAACTTCAATTTCACTAACTATGGAATTCTCATCCTGTAAGTTATCTTGGATGTTGTTTCTACTCCCGACATCATATCAATAGAAAATTCTGCTTCCGTATAAGATAGTAACTCTCAAATATCTATTGGAATCATATCCTGAAACTACTGCAAAACTGGATACCTCTTCAAGACTTCAGCATCCTCGACATCCTTCCCTTTGTCACTAGAAATATGAACTACAAACAATACACACCCTTTCCCACAAATTTTCTTTTCCTACATAGTTGTAACCATCCTCATTGTTTTAGGCTTCTTCTTTCCTTGTAATATTCTCATCTCTCCATCATCATCTAAGTACTCAATAGCCTTGACATAGAAATCTACCTTAGTCATGTGAATGTACAACCAATGCATGACCAAAAGAATATTGTATGAACCCAAGGGGAACACATTTACATATGTTGATGTAGACATACCATTCAAATCAAATGCACAATATATCACCCAATGATGAACTCTTCTCTTGGTTCATGTAGCCAACTACACCAACCAAGATTTTGCATGCACTTCTTTATTCAAGAAACACTTATCCACTAGGTCACAACTGATATAACTATAGTTAGATCCAAGGTCAATAAAAATAGAAACAACTTGATTACAAAATTTATCTTCCATCTCGATAATATATTCCTGGTGATCATTATGCCTATTATCCAATGCTACATAAATCCGAGGAATGATATGCCTAACATCTCCAACTATCTGTTCCTCCTGAGCACCATAAATCTAAGGTATGCCACTTTGATGATGTGAACAATATTTCCTGCGATGCTGTCCACCACAAGTCCAACACTGCAAAGGATTCTTGCCATCACACATGTTCTACTTCTCAAGCTGAGACCCACGTCCTCTGTGAACTGCATTGAACTTCTTGTACGACACTACATTCTCCTTGTTACCTACATCCTAAGGTTTTCCTCGCTTCTTATCCCACTTTCCTTTAGTCTTGTTATTAATTTTCCAACCCTCCTTAGGCTCAAACTTACGCTTAGACTGCTCATAAAAATTCTTCAACTTCCCAATGACTTCCTTCAATGACTCAGGCTCATCATACTATATTTGATCCTTGAATGCTAGTGAAAATTCACTAACGAATATTTGAACCTTTGTCTTCTCATCCTTAAGATATGGTATATACCTCAAATCTAGAAACTTAGTCATGTAATATTCATCTATCATAAAGCCCATCCTCAATTCATATAACTCCTTAGCCTTACCGTCATAGTACCTATGACAAGTACTTCTTTCTGAAAAGTCTCTTAAACTCATGCCAGCTCACCTACTCTATCATCATACCTCTGACACGCTTCACATGTTCCCACCAAATGTTCGCTTTTCCTTTGAGGTTGAAAATAGTTATCCTGGCTTTCATATTCTCTAAATAATAATGTAGCTCGAAACTTTTCTTCATCGCAGGTAGCCACGCTTCTTCATCTTCTTGTTTCTTTAGCTTTCCATCAAACGTAGAAAGTTTGGCTTTCTTAAACTCATATAGAAGGTACTTCTTCTCATTCCGCCTATATGGATGATAGCGATGATGATCATGATGTCTATTTGAACTAGAATTAGAATAGATACCATAAAAACAACCTCTCCTGTTAGGTGTATCCATCCATATTTCCCCTCTGACTATGTCATCCATGTCTGACTTGTGTTCTCCATAAGACTTGTTATCATATGCCCCATTAGTCCTTTCCTCTTATCCATAATTGATCCATGGCTATCCCTGTCTCTGCAAATTTGATAAGCTCTGAAGGATCACTTCATTGACCTCTTCTTTCTTTTCCTAACCTTTGACAAGCCTTTCCTATGATTGAATTATCCTGTCGTTATCTTCCTTGCAACTTATGATCTTTTCCTTCAGACTTCTCAGTATATCTACTATATCATGAGAGTACTCATGTCTATGTTGCTCAACTGATCTATAAGGAGAGTCACGTGAACTATAATCCACCGTTTTTTTTTCATCTCTCATATTCTTCTTCCTTCCAACATACCATGTTAGATAAGCCAAATATTAACATAATCCAACATAACTTAGTGAAGTTCAGGTGAGGCTATCTCGTCTTCACAACTCAATCCAGATTAGTAGAATATATATATATATATATATATATATATATATATATATATATATATATATATATATATATATATATATATATATATATATTATCAACCATCATAACATACCAACATCATGACGACACAAGACTACAACAATGACCATCACGATGCATGCATAGAAAAAATATCGAAAACTAACATGCATGCATAACAATCACATCTACCCCAAGCTCCAGTGTTGCAACCTCACTTGGATACCTCCCTGTAACCACCCCTCCCACATTTATCCAATTTCACAAGCCCACCAGGATAAACATGAGAAGAGATCACTATGCCATGACCTGACCTCCCAGTTTTTGTTATGAAACTAGCTTACAAAAAGATAGAAAAGATAGATGATCGCCTTAGAAATCAGCCTCTTCGAGGGGGAAACCTCCTTTACATTACACAAATGAACAATTATTGGATGATACAAATGACAAAACCTCCTTTCTATATAGGAGTTTAAGGGGTCACAATATAACCAAAGTTGACCTAACAATAATAATATAAGGGCACAAAAATAATAATAGTGGGCTTCTATGGGACACAATAATAACAATATGGGGACAATAGGGGCACAAAAATAACAATAAGGGATACAATGACAATAGTAATGGGGGAATCACTAGTATTATAGGGACCTAACATGCCCCTTTCCTTAGAAAAATTGTTGTCCTCAACGCTTGAGTAGTTCTGGATGCTTCTGTATAAAATTCTCACCCTCCCATGTGGAATCTTCAATGGGTAAGTTCTTCCACTTGATGAGATACTCTGAAATTGATCGATTTTTTAGCTGTCGAGTTCTTGTTTCTTTGACTACTTCAGGTTCCAATATGATTTTTCCTTCCTCATCAAGTTCTGGAAATATTGTTTGAACTGGGAGCTTGTCACCTATAACCTTCTTTAAGCATGACACATGGAAAACTGGGTGCACTCGAGAAGCTACAGGAAGCTCCAATTTGTATGCCATATTACCTATCTTTTGAAACACCTTGTATGAACCATAATACTTTGGTGATAATTTATTATCCTTCTTAGCTTGCTTGAGGGACATTTGTTTATATGGTTGTCGCCGTAGGAATACCCAATCACCTACATCAAAACTTATTTTACTGCGATGTTGACCTGCCTGCTATTTCATTCTATTCTGCGCCAAGGTGAGGGTATCCTTTAAGAGTTGGAGAACTTGTTGTTGATGCTCGATAAGATCTTCCACTACTTGAACCTTAGAATTTTCACTTAAATATGATGTGATGGATGGTGGATGATATCCATAAAGCGCCATAAATGGGGTCATTTTTGTTTCAGTATGGGAGGAAGTGTTATACCACCATTCAACCAGAGGCAACCGTTTGACCCATTCCGTATGTTTATCAGATAAAAAGCAACGAATATATCCTTCCAAACATTTGTTTACTATCTCAGTTTTCCCATCAGATTGAGGATGATAAGATGAGCTATGAGTTAACTGAGTACCAAGACAAGAAAATAATTTTGTCCAAACATTTCCAGTGAAAATGGGATCTATGTCGCTTACAATAATCTTTGGGTTTCCATGTAGCTTTTTAATTGTTTCCATAAATGCAGTAGAAACTGTACTCGCTTTAAAGGGATGAGATAATGCAAAAAAGTGTGCATACTTGGTAAGTCTGTCAGTTACCACCACGATAACACTCTTTCCTTTGGACTTGGGTAAACATGTGATAAAATCCATTGAAACCTCCTCCCAATGTTGGCTTGGAATGGATAAAGGTTGTAATAGACCTGGGGTCTTAATTGTTTCAACTTTATTTTGTTGGCAAACCAAAGATTCTACCACAAACGTTTGAATATCTGATTTAAGGCCATCCCAAAAAAATGCTTCTTAACCCTGTGGTAAGTTTTTAGAAATCCAGACTGCCCTCCTAAGGGAGAGTTGTGCAATTCCCTAAGAATCTTTTGTTTGAGTTGGGAATTCTTACATAGGTATAACTGATCTTTGTACCATAAAGAAACATTTTTCCAGCTAAATGTATTAGATGTACTGGGATCTTGTTGTAACTTTTGAATGAGTGCCCACACTTCTTCGCCATTCTTCCATTCATCCCTTGCTTCGTTTATCCAATCTGGTTGGATAATAGAAATGGCACAAAGAAATGCTTCCACATCCTCATCCTTTCTTGAGAGTGCATTTGCCACAACATTTTGCTTCCCTTTTTTGTAGATGATTTCAAAGTCATAACCCAACATCTTTGTGACCCATTTTTGCTGCTCTTTTGAAGACGATCTTTGTTCTAAAAAGTATTTAAGACTATCATGATCTATTTTTACCTTGAAGTCTCTTCCCATTAGGTAGGGTCGCCATTTCTTAAGTGCATGTAGTATTGCCAACATTTCCTTCTCATAAATAGCTTTGTGTAAATACTTTCCTTTGATTGGACGACTTTCGAAAGCAATGGGTCTTTCTTCTCGCATTAAAACAACACCAATTCCATTTCCTGAGGCATTACATTCCACAATAAAGGTTTTTGTGAAGTCCAGTGTAGCTAAGACCGGTGCTTGGCACATTGCCTCTTTAAGATGTTCAAAGGCCTTTGTTGCTTCTGGAGTCCATGAAAATGAATCTTTCTTCAATAATGTTGTTAGAGGTGCTGCTATTCTCCCATAATTCTTAAAAAACTTACGATACTACCCTGTCAACACGAGAAATCCTCGTAGATGCTTTATGAATGTGGGGATTTTCCATTCGTTAATGGTTTTAATTTTTCTAGGGTATACCTTAACACCTTCATGAGATACAATATGACCCAGATATTCCACCTCTTGTACTCCAAAGAAACATTTGGAGCTTTTTTGCATATAATTGTTTCTCCTCCAATAGTTTGAGCACCCTGTCAACATGTTGAACATGATCCTTCCAAGACTTGTTGTAGATTAGTATATCATCAAAAAATACTAACACAAATTTTCTAAGGAAGGGTTTGAAAATGGAACTCATCAAACCTTGAAATGTAGAAGGTGCATTGGTAAGGCCAAAAGGCATGACCAAAAATTCATAATGACCCTCATGAGTTCTAAACGCTGTTTTTGGAATGTCTTCATTCTTCATTCTGATTTGATGATATCCTGAATGAAGATCCAACTTGGTGATGTAAATTGATCTATGCAATTCATCCAATAATTCATCAATGACAGGAACGAGAAATTTATCTTTAATAGTGAGCTTGTTGAGCTCCCTATAATCTAGACACATGCACCATGATCCATCCTTCTTGTGAACCAGTACTACTGGAGAAGAGAAAGAACTTTGACTAGGTTGAATTATATGAGCCTCTAACATTTCTGCAACCATATGTTCAATTTCACTCTTTTGGGCATAGGGATATCTATAAGGCTTGATGTTTGGAGGAACACTTCCTGGAATCAAATGAATAGCATGATCATGATCACAAATAGGTGGGAGGCCTTTGGGAGTCTCAAATACCTTGGAATTATTGTCCAAGAATTTTTGGAGATCTGGAGAAATAGATGATTTCGATGTGGGAACCTCTAATGAACATAATTGTGCAATTATGCCTCGCTTTTCTTTCTTTAGAAGCTTTGTTAATTCGTTAGAGCTAATTATCCTTCCCGGTTTCCTTGCAATACCCCTTAATTCAACTTCCTTTCCTTTTGAATAAAACTTCATGAAAAGTTATTGAAAATTTTAAGCTATTGTACCCAAGGATTGTAGCCATTGGACTCCTAATACAACATTGGTACCACCAATTGGAATGGAAAGCATTGGGCTATTCAATACATATTCTCCCTTGGATAGCTTGATATTATGACACTTTCCTTAGTAAGTTATGGTTCCTCCACTTGCGACCGTCACTTGACACTCGAGTGCTGGATATAAGAAGCAATTCAATTCCTTGGCTGTCTTACAATGAATAATGTTATGGGTACTCCTGAATCAATCAACACTATTACCTTTTTATTCTTGATATGCCCTTCTATCTTGATAGTTTGAGGAGTGGTAATTCCAGCCAATGCTTTACAATATATGATCGGATTCATTTCTTCTTTCTCTAGTGTTTGTTCTTGGTGTATATCCTCTTCTTTTCGTGTTTCTTGTTCCTTTTCTTCCTCCTCTTCACAATCTATGTAAAATAATTTCTTCTCAACACACTTATGACCTTTAGTGTATTTGTTATCACAACTGTAACAAAGCCCTTTTGCTCTTTTTTCTTCCAATTGTTGTGGTTTCAACCTTGTAGGTTGTGGATGGATAGGAGAAACAACACTTCCATATTTATGATTGTGAGTGGTAGGCTTCCCTGTTGCTATAATTTTTCTTTCCATTTTTCTTGCCAACCTAAATGCATTCTCCAATGAATCAGGTTCCCAAAGGTGAACCTCATGTTGGATGTTATCCTTTAAAGTCTCTATGAACACATCAATCCTATGCTCCTCTGGAATATCTTTTACCCTTATATTCAATTTTTGGAAGTCCTCAATGTGCTCCATCATTGAACACTTTTGTTTGAGATTTATCAATTAGCTAAAAAAAGTGTTTCTTTTTGTATCCTCATAATGTGCTATCATTTCATCCATAAAAATAGCCCAACTGACAATTTATTTACGAGAGGAAAGCCATCGATACCATACAATCTGATTTGGTTCCAAATATAAAGTTTCAATGCGTACCTTTTGTGTGTTTTGGACATTCTGGAGATCGAAAAATTGCTCCATTTGTAGTATCCATGTTGCGGGGTCCTTGCCATCAAACATCCCCATATCGATATTTGGAACATGGTGGTTCTTCGATCCAACGTTAGAGTCTATGAAATCATGATTAACATTTATTTTGTTCTCATCATGAGTTTCCTTTACTAACCTTTTGCCATTAGTAAGCATTTCTTGTAGAATTTTTTTCAAATCTTCCATATTAGCTTCCACGCCTTTCTTTAAATCATCCATCTTAGCTTCCACGCCATCCATCTTAGCTTCTACGCCTTTCTTTAAACCAT
Organism: Pinus tabuliformis; assembly: GCA_031772625.1. NCBI lineage: Eukaryota > Viridiplantae > Streptophyta > Pinopsida > Pinales > Pinaceae > Pinus > Pinus tabuliformis. The sequence continues at coordinate 885,424,386 of CM062811.1, read as the reverse complement.
CCATCTTAGCTTCCACGCCATACATCTTAGCTTCTACGTCTTTCTTTAAACCATCCATCCTAGCTTCTGTCACTTTTTGTGTGAGTGAAATTTGTTGCACTTGTTCTCGTAATTTTGATATATCATGTTGCATTTCTTCCTCTTCTTCATGAGTCATGCTAGATCATTCAGGTTTCCTACTAGGTGTTTCCATTTTCTTTCTTCGGGGCATCAATTACTGATAATAATTCTTCACTATGCCCTTTGAATTCCTTCAAACTAATTTTTCAAACCAAACTTATGCAAAAATTAAAAAAAACTACACACCTTTTTTCACTTTGTAGGAGCTTTGGATCTCCAAGGTCTGAAATTGCGACCTGCAGTATCCCTCTGTGTCCTCTTTCTAATGCCACTAGTCTGATCAAAATTAGATTCTCCAAGAAAGATTTATGCCCCACCTCCCAAGATGACCTACTTATATACTTTTTCAGTAGATCGAACTTGTACAAAGTGCCACGTGTTACAGTTTCAACCTTCGGACCTAAAAACAATACATAGAAAAGTACAGTCTGCCCGTGTTACGAAATTTCAATTTGATGCTTAGAGAGAAAGTTATGATGATTTTCCCAAGGTCACTTGTTTAGAATGTATTTCGGGAGTCTACAAAAACCCTAACGTCCTCAGACTATATTTCCGAACATATAGTGAGACAAGATCTGAAATTCAGACCTTAGCTTCACCAAGATTTTAGCTCAAATGTGTTTTAATTTCAAAGTCTGAACCTTTGTAGAAAACAAATTATACCGAAAATTCCACGATGACCTGTTTGAGATGAAATTATGGAGCTTACAAAAACCCTAACTTCCTCAGATCATAGCTCTGAAAATATACTGATACAAGGTCTGAAATTCAGACCCAAGGTTCAAACCGATTTCTTCTCAAATGGGTTTTTTTTAGCTTTTGAAACTTCATAGCAAAAAATTTATAGCACAAATTCCACGATGGCCTGTTTGGAGCAGCGAAACCATAGAATCCAAAGCTTTGATACCAAATGTTATGAAACCAGCTCACAAAAATATAGAAAAGATAGATGAACGCCTTAGAAATAATCCTCTTCAAGGGTGCAACCTCCTTTACATTACACAAATGAACAATTCTTGGATGATACAAATGAAAAAACTCCTTTATATATATGGGAGTCTAAGGGGTCATAATATAACTAAAGTTGACCTAACAATAATAATATAAGGGCACAAAAATAACAATAGTGGGCTTCTATGGGGCACAATAATAACAATATAGGGACAATAGGGGCACAAAAATAACAATAAGGGATACAATGACAATAGTGATGGGGGAATCACTAGTATTATAGGGACCTAGCAATTTTATTTAAGGAAGTGGGGCCTACAAACTAACCACCAATTGACATCCAATAGGGACTATAAATCACCCAAAACATGAAGGAACAACCCAGGTGGTCAATACCTGAGATGGAACCTTGTTTCACTTACCTAGACCCACAAACACACCCTTTACATTATTTCCATGTGGTTATGAGGCTTTAATGGCACTCACATGATTGCCTCCATGCGGTTATGTCCTAAACTCTTCAGTTCTGAGCACTAGGTCTTGAGATTTGTGCCACCTTTTCAGGTTAGCTTCTAGAGCACTACCGAGAATTGCCTAAGAAATTCTAGAATACAATAAAAGGTACTGACAATGTTATTCAATCAAAACTCAAGCAATAAATTGACCTAAAAATGTGTAATCCATAAAAGGCATTTCTTCAAACACATGACAAACATAAAAGCTATAGGTCATGAATGGATATCTGATCATAATAGTTTGAGATTCATATGAGAATCACCAAGAAGGCTCTATGCCCTCTCCACATTATTGCAGCAACACGTTAATCCATATATTCATCGACCATTAGATAACTAAACAAATCATGATAAGAGCCATAGATAACATACATCATGTAACCAATCATTCTTCTAGGATGTTACTAGCCTTCTCTTTTTAGAGATTCTAAGGAATAAGTCAAAAGATTTGATAACTGCCAAACAATGGTAAAACCCATTCTGTCAGATGAGATTCCTTTGCAGCCTCAGGTACTGGTAGATCCTTTTGAAAAATGGGCTCTAGATTTTGTTGGTCCAATTAACTCTCCATCTAAATAGAAAAGGTATATTCATGCTGGTATGGATTATGATACAAAATGGGTAGAAGATAAACTAGTTCCTTTTGCTACTGAAAATGTTGTAGTTACATTTCTTTTTTAGGATAGTTTCACTCATTTCAGTGACCCAAGAGAAATTGTGACTGATCAAGGTACTTAATTCACATCCATGTTGGTGTATAAAATTATAGAGAAATATCAAATTAAACATTGGAAATCCATTCCATATCATCCAAAATCCAATGGGAAATTGGAATCTACCAACAAGGTACTTGAAGCAATCTTGACCAAGACTGTACACTTGCACAAAAGAGATTGGGAAGAAAGGCTTTCGGAGGCACTTTGGGCGTAAAACACCACATGGAGAAACACTACTGGACATACTCCTTATGAGCTTGTATATGGGAAGAAAGTCTTGCTTCAAATTGAATTCTAGGTGGAGACTTTTAGAACAACAACAAAGTTAGGGCTTGATCTATCTGAAGCTCAAAAAAAAATATTGGCAATATAACTAAACAAGATAGATGAGATCTGACATGATGTTATAGAAAGAAAAAATATAATCCAACAATAAAGAACCAGGTGGCATGAAAAATTCATCAAAGTTAAGAAATTCAAGCCAGATGACTAGGCTCTTCTTTTTTATTCTAAGTTTAAGGATTTTCAAGGAAAATTTCAGACACATTGGCTTGGTAACTATGAAATATATATTGTTTTTGATAATGGAGTGGTTAGAATCGAGACTTTTAATAAAGAAATAATTACTTTCCTTGTGAATGGGCATAGGTTAAATTTATATCACAAACACTTGACTGGGGAAGAATTTGTCAAGGAAGATTTTGATTTGAAGTTAGTGAAAAGGGAAGATTCTTATCCTTATCACTAAAATAATTATAATTTATTTCTCTTCTAAAAAATGATAAATGGAAAAAAAAACCAGCATAGATATGAAAAAAGACATTGTTCGCATTACTGTAGAGAAAATATTGATTGAAAACCAAATGGTCATTGGCAGTCTATATTTTCATGTTTTCCTTCTTTCTTTTTCCCATTTCCTTTTATCCCACTATTTATTTCCTTTGAAATAAACTTGTAAAGCTTGAAAGAAAATAATTAACAAATAAGCATCTCTAGAATTCTTAGAAATCATTATCAGAAGTCATCGACACTAATAAGGATCACTCACATCAAAAGAAACATGTTTTCAAGCAAAATCATGGAGATCAAAAAATATTTATAGAATTTTCTAATTTTCGTAACTCCATCCAAATTATGTAGCCAATGTCAGACCTACAAGAATCATTCAACAAGTAAGAATTCAAGGGGCATCATGAACCTACAAAATGAACAAGTGGCTACATCAAAAGGTATGCACATAGGATATTAAGTTATTTTTCATTAAAGAATTGATAGATTATTGAGCTTACATAATAACTTTGATATACCTCTTGAATTATGACCACATTATAACCTTGGATGACCTACAATTCGATTATCCCTATCATAACCCCTCCATCATGAAGAAATCCCTCCATCGTACTCAAATTATTCAAAATATCCTAATGGTCCTACAAAAATGGATCAAATGAACTCATGGAAAATATTTAATAAAAGAGGAGTTTTATTTGATCTCAATCACCTATCCATTTTATTCATATCCTTCCATCATTATCTTACTCATTCTTCACGTCTACATCCGCCTTCATCCATCCTTGTCGAAAAGAGGCAACTCGAGGGCACATCTTCTCTACCGTTATGGGTGTTATTGTCAAGTTTGAGCCACATGGATAAAATTTTCCCAGTTCTTATCCGTGAGTCATAGACCAATTACAGCAGGCAAGGTGGCTTCAATTCTTCGAAAAATTCAATGGATATGAAATGTAGGTCATGAGAGCCTTTTCCTAATAATTTGATGGTGTAGAGGCCAAAATAGGAGACATAAGGCTTAAAATATTTGAATCATTAAGAGAAAAGGCAACAGGACTTCCTCAAATTGGAGAGAGTTGGTTTAAAAGTCAGAGACTTGTTGAGGGCCCTGAAATCGGGTCAACAACAAGGGGGATACCCACCCGGTCGGGAACCTGGTTGGCGGCTCCGTGCCCGTTTGGTGTAGCGGGTCCGACTAGGGATAACGTGACCAGCTTCCCGATCTAAGGGGTGTGTGTGTGTAGAGTTTGGTGATGTGTGTGTGTGTAGAATATGATAATGAAAATATGGAATTATTTCTAAGCTAATTTAATTCTAAACTCTGAGACTGAATTTTATACTACTTTAATCTATCAAGAACAACACATCTAATCTACGCTAACCCGGGATAGAACTTTTTCCATTATGCGATCTAGAAAGATTTCACACAATAACTGGTAATGAATATTATTCAGCTATTATGAGAATATAAATCAATTAATATGAACCATCCTGCATAAAAAGTTAAGCAGAACGGTTGTGAACAGCACATCGCATAATCAGTTATTCATGTATTAAGCACAAATCAATGACTCCACCGTACAAAAGTGCCAAATGGTAGTCCACTCATTCATACATTAACATATAAACAACATCAGCTGTATATTACTCTAAGAATGCAAGCAGAAACTCGTCAAGAGATAAAAGTACCATTTATGACTGATTTTATACTCACAGACCTTAAGAAATAACGATCTATTTCTACTTACTTCTAATGCCTACTAAGAGTACAGAAGTGCAACATCAGTAGTAGGTATTAAAATGAAAACATAAATAAATCTTGATCCGTCCATTCATCAAAAACCCCCTCCGAGGGTGAAAAAGTGCATGTTCTGAGGACAAGTTTTTTGACAAATTTCTGGACCCTTCTCCAATGCAATGAGAAGGGTTAAATACTACTAACCAGCTAATTTTAATTACACAAATTTAAGGAACGTCTTCAAATGACCGCCCTTTTACTAAAGAAAATTTATTTCTAAAAACTGAATCTAATTTCTAACCATTTCTGTATCTGCTCCTTAGTGCTATAAGCGATGCGCTGTTTGCCGTGAAAGAGTCAGCTGCTTGTCCTTTCCTTTAGTTCGAGCTTGAAAATTAGAAATAACAAGATCTGGCACCTCTTTCTGACAAACTAGAAGATATTTTTGAAAGTGTTCTTCTGGAGGAGTGTCTTCACAGCGTGTATACTTAGTACAACTCAGATTTCTTTCAAACTGATTGTGTTGTTGCTATTTCGGTTTCCGGCCGTGCGAATGACTCAATGAGCTGGGGATTTTGTTGCCTGAACGATTTTCTCAATTGAAACTTGTTTCCATTCTTTGTTCCAGGCTTTTCTAAGACGTCTTTCCCCTTAAGCGTTTTTCTTTTTGCTTTACCCAATTTGGGACTCAGGATCTTTCATAAACGCTTTGCTTTTATGCGCCTTTGACTCTGAGTCCTAGATAGCCTATTTCCATCAGCATTTGTTGAGTGATACTCTGGAATCCGGGGTCCTGCTGTATGCGGTATCCATCTGCGAAGTCATCTCCTCTCTGTTCTTCTAGCTCTCGCGCTTTTCCTTAGATGTTTCCTGCATATAGATTTATATCAGTTGCTGACTTATAGTTCACGTAAATGAAAAGAGACAGAAGAAAAGATTGACATGAAAGCAACTAAGTTCTAATGAATGCATAATCATGTCACCCATTATGACTTGACTCTTCGAAAAACGCAACATAATCATCTTTGGATACACAGGCGTACAATCATTAATTTCCCGTAAGGTGCGCGCCTAATTTTGGGATCACAGATCATGCTAAGGAATGCCTGCGACGAATGGCTTCTGCGATTTGCATCGCAGCATCGAAGATTGCGATGTAAATAAGTGGTATCGCAAAAATTGATGGTCTCATTCGTCGCAAACCATAGATCGCAGGTCACAGCTTTGCATGGTCGCAAATCGCATATCGCAAGATCGCAAGGTCGCAAGGTTTTTCGCTTTGTCACTTTGTGCTGCTTATGCGACATTGCGACGTGTGACGTCGCATATCGGCCGTCGGCGGTTCTTTAGGTTTTCCCCTTTTGAGCGCTTTTAATGCACGCGGTGCGATGAGTTCTCGCGTCGCTCCCTTTCAGTGTATTTATGAGCTTTGGGAGAGCGCCTCTTTTTCCTTTGCGACGCGATATAGCTCTTAGGGAGTTAATACAAAAGATTTTTCAAACAAAAATATTTTTTGGATTTTTTGGTTAAGGGTCCCCCTTTGCTTGATGTTATTACTAATATCAAACAAAGAGGGGGGTTGTTGGTGACCACAACATGACTTAAGGATGAATATTGGTGGATTGTTTTGCACAATCCTCACATGGGTACCTCTACATTTAAGAAAGGAATTCTAGTTATGAATCTTAAGACCAAATGGAGAAACCTACTGTTATTACTCCAAAAGTTTCTCACTTGTGAAGGTAGTTTTGAGACCCTACTCTTTTAGCATGCATGATTGCTTATTCATTGTGTTGAAGGAAAAAAAATTGAACTTGCCTTATTATTTGATGTGGAATTTAAAGAAAATGGCCTTCAATATATAGAGAGACTCTAGGAATATTGACAGATATTTGTATCGCCATGGTTTGATAAAAATTCTGGTTGAAGCCCACTTGAATTCTATTACTTATAATTGACAAGATTTTTTAGTTAGAAATCACTTTGTGGAGATATCAGAATAAGAATTACCAAAAACCAAGAAAATCTGATGAAGGACATTTCAAAACCATAATCCTGAGCTGCCATAGAAGAAGATGAGGGTTTGACAGTTAGTGGAACATAACAAATAGAAATTTCACAATGAAAAACACAATATTATAGGAAGTAAATCCATAAAAAATGTTAAGTAACCAGAAGCAAAAAAAAAGTAGAAACAACAAATAAGAAGAAACAAGACAACAAAAGAAAGGTTGCACAAGAGGTAGCGGAGCCAAAGAAAAAGTTAAGAAGAAGAAAATCACTTTCTAAGAATTCAAATGAGATAGCATGACAAGACCCTCCAGAGATTGTTAATCTTGAGGAGGAAGATGATGTTAACATAGGAGCAGAGGAAAAATAATCATTCCATCAGAGTCCAATGAGGAAAACTCCTGAAATTGATCCAACCCAACAAGAAGCTAATGAATATTTGGAGACTTTGGAGAAAAGAGTGCAAAATAAGGTAAAATATCCGGAAGAAACTCAATTTCATAAAGAAGTTTCATATGATGATGTTCCTATAGTTAATATTGAGTCCCGTACTACCACTACTTCTCAAGGAGAACAAGATACTATTCATACTCTCAAACAAGAAATTTATCAGTTAGATGTATTAAACAAATACATCAGAGAAGAAAATGAGATGGTTAAGGAACAAAATGAACTTTTGAAGGCACAAAATGACACTATGTTGTTAAGAATATGTTACTAGTATAGGAAGAACAAAAAGCTCAAATAAAATAAAAAAATGCTCAGAAATAAGGTCAAAGAGATACAAGGAAAACTTCTCATGAGAAAACCTAGATGGTCCATTAATGTGAAAATAAAAGGGATACCAAGCAATATGTATGTGTTAATTCAGGCCTAAAAAGTAATGAAATAACAAGAATATTTCTTCAATTTTAAGTTTTTTGCATGAGGACATGCAACATCCTCAGCGTGGGGGAATGTTGGATTCGCGAATTGTCCTCAATTTTGATATCTTTTTCTGTTCTTTTCATCCACTCCATACTTTTTTTATATATATTTACATGTCATAAGGTCATTTGGGTCATCCTCATCCATAACCAAATGTATAAAACAATTTGTTGTCGCAACGAAAACACCCTCCAAATTATTTCCTATATTGAATTTTGGAGCCTACTGTGGATCTTGTGATCTTGGTTGGTTGATGCTTTTGAACTTCTTTCTTGGATTGGAAGCATCGAGGGTACTTGCTCACACATTCTCAGTCTGCAAAAATTTCACGAGCACATTCTTTTAATCAAGTTTGAACAAGCATGGCACGATCCATACAAACCGTGTCGATGCGATGTCAAATCCATGATGACCGTTAGTGCACATTGACATCGACCATTTCTCACTTCTAGTAGTGTGTGTACTTCTATTTTGGTGAGTTTTGAAAACTATCACTTTTGTGCACCTTTGTTTCCACGAGTGTTGTTTTCATGTTTTCAGCTGTCGCTTTTGCTTTCCTTCACTCTTAGTAGTGTAATTTTCATGATATTTTCACAGTGACATGTGTTGTTTTCATCGTCATTCATATATCGCAAGTGTCATTCACACTATTATCTTGATATAGCAAGTGTCGTCTTCTAGAATGGGAATTGTTGTTTATCATGCAAAGTGGAGTTTTGGTTTTTTTCAAAGGGAAATATATTCGATAATGAGTTGTTATTATCATATAGGAATGTTTCGCACTCATTTCTAAAGTTTCGCGCACTGTCGCACAAGTGTCGTCATTGTCGTCGCAAAGTATTTCTTTAGTGTCGCATTTGCCATAAGTTATTGAAAAAGTTGTCACACTAAGGGAAGTGTTTTTAATGTGATATGGATGATCTAAGTTGTGCAACCAAGTGTCTAAGTGTGTGATCATAGTCTAGTCCTGTCATTATTCACATCGGTTTCATTGATCCCACAATTAGCCAAATTCTAGAAAATTCCCAACAACCTAGCCTCATCCATCCCTCCTGAACTGTGCATTGCGCAGTCTCAGACCTCAAGCCTAACCCTTGAACTCTTGATATTTGTAACTGTGCAATCACCAGGCCTCCTCTTCCTCCTAGAACCATACATCTTTCCCAAGCAGTGCAAAACCCTGCAACGAGGTTCATTAAGCTCCCAAACTACACAATATTCTTCCTTGGTCTATCTTGAACTGTGCATTGCATAGTCTCGGAGCTTAAGCTCCACTCCTGAGCTGTGAAACTACGTAATCAATGAGCCTCTACCTTTTCCTACCACCCGATTCAAGCTTATTTAGTGGATCATCATGCAACATCTTAGACTAGGGGTTTATCAGACTGATGTTGACTTATCATGAATGGTTTGTAGATGAAGGAACTTTATCATGTTATGGGAAGATGGTGAAAAAACAGATGGAAAAGAAGGACATTATAAAAGACACCTAAGGAGATGAGGATATAAGATGATCATCATACAAGAATATGAAGGAAAATTGGATTACAAAAAAAGACCAAATATCAGGACCACATGAAGACTCCATCTAATTTACTACCCTTTGGAGGATATATATGAAAGAAAAAAGCACATCTCTCATGGAGATGAAGCATTAGATACATATCTTATTGAAGAAAAAAATAAAGAAGCAAAAAGAAGGACAACTTGGCACTGCCACATCATTATGCAGTCCATGTGTCATCGCAAATGTTGAAAACCATTCCATGTGTTTTCTTGAGTTGTTTTGCTCCCTTTTGTAAGATAGGAAGAATGCCGTCTTTTCGCATGTTTTCTATCGCATAATATGTATAAGAAATTTTTAGTGGTTTCAAGAGGTCATCTTTGTGTAAATGAGTTGTTCTAACCATATAAAAATTTGTCACACTCATTCCCAAAGTTTTAAGTGATGTCGCACAAGTGTTGTCTAAGTCGTCACAAAGTGTATCTTTAGTGTCACACTTGTCGTAAAGTCATCACGAAGTTGTCACATTGAGGGAAACATGTTGTTAATGCATTTTGGATGATATATGTTGTTGTGACATCAAGCGTTCTAATTTTGTGATTACAGTCAAGTCATATCATTGTTCACTTCAGTGTCACTGATACCACACTTAGCCAATTTTCAGAAATTTCCCATCAACTTAGCCTCATTCAACCTTCCTCAATTGCGTATTGTGCACTCCCAACCCTCAAGGTGTGAAATTTCCTCCTGGTCATCACGAAGTTGTCACAATGAGGGAAACGTGTTGTTAATGCATTTTGGATGATCTATGTTGTTGTGACGTCAAGCGTTCTAATTTTGTGATTACAGTCAAGTCATATCATTGTTCACTTTAGTGTCACTAATCCCACACTTAGCCAATTTTCAAAAACCATCAACTTAGCCTCATTCAACCTTCCTCAATTGTGTATTGTGCAGTCCCAACCCTCAAGGTGTGAAATTTCCTCCTGACACTGTGTAATGCACAATTCCTATCTTCCATGACTACTTCACTGCGTATTTTCTATTCTCAAGCCCCGACCTTGGCTTCCAAAATTACGCAATCCATCTTCCCAGCCTCCTCTGCCTCCTAGAACTATGTAGTGAGCTGATCTAGTGCCCATCCCCTCAGCCTGTTACACTGGCTCCCGAAACTATGCAGTTTTCTTCCTCAGCCCAGCCTGGACTATGCATTGTAGAGTCTCAAGACTCAAGGTTCGTCCCTGATTGCGCAAATTGTGCAACTACGCAGTCACTGAGCCCCTTTCTTAGCTTGTCACTTGGCTTCATTTTAGTCAATGGATCATCTTGCAACATCTTAGACTAGGGATTTTTTTGGGCTGATGTCGTCTCGTCGTGAGTGAATTGTAGATGTAGGTACCTTATCATGGCATGGCGGGATGATGAAGAAGGAGATGAAGAAGGGAAACATGTTGAAAGACATATTTGTAGTTGAGCATGAAAGGTTATCAATCGAAAGAAAGAAAAGGGATACCAGTTTGTGACCATAACTCAATACTTGATCCCATTGAAGACTCCTCATATCTAAGCCATGAAGAGGTGAATAGAAAATCATCCTCAAGAAGACATACACCTAGAAAAAAACAACAATAGCTTGATAGTTCCATGTCATCAAGCAGTCTATCTTAGCAGTGTCATGTCATGAGTTGTCATACACCTCATCATTATTGTGGATAATGTAAATTGTTATTCAAAATGTATTGTAAAGTGGAAGTCCAACGGATAGACATGGAATATGAAGAGTCATGTAAAGTCAAAAAGTCATGCGAAGTCAAATATTCATAAGCGTAATCAAAGAGTCACAAGGGAGGCGAAGCATAACCCCTTGGTTATATATACATCCTCATTGTAATAGAAAAGGAATTTTCACCTTGGCTCTTGTCGCAAGGCATTAGAGAGATAAAATAGTTATTTTATGGAGCAAGGCATGGCTCCAACGCTCCACTTTTGGAGCTAGTGATGTTCATTTTTTACATGTGTCTTGGAACTTTTACTTAATAACAAAAGCCTTCAAAGCTAACACGTTCTTCATGCATAGACTATGAATGTTTGTAAGACTATTCTATAGATGTTTGTATTTCATGTTTGCTTTTATCTGTGCTAAGGTAGTTGAACTATTTCAGTTATTTTAGTACTTATGTTATTGTTGTAATGGTTTTTATCTCTATCCCATCCTCATGGACTATTCCGTTGGATACTAAATAGTTCTATCCCATTCATTGGTTGTAATGATCATTGCATCTTTTGTGGACTATTCTGCCAGATGTTAGACAGATCCTTTGGTTGTGTGTGTCTCTACTAAGGGTGGTATCATTACCTCTCTCTTAGATTATCACTTTGCTGTCTTCGTCTCCCGTAGAATAACTTTGGCATACATTCTTTCTTTTCGAAGGCACCTCTACACTCCTCTTTCTTGCTAACAGTTAGAGCCAAGGAAAATATTCAATAATATATGGCAGTCGGGTCAATACCCTAGATGGGGCTCCTACTCCAAATGGTGTGAGGTCTAATTGGGACTTCACATCGGGGAGACCCCCTTGGTTGACGGATTCCCAACACCATAAACAAAATGGCACTAGAAGGAGGGCCAGATGACAAGTTGTGCCCACTGAGTCTGTTGTGAATCTCCTATCATAAATGGCTCTTTCCCAAATCATAATCCCAGAGTGTTTCTAAAACCTACCTCCTCGAAAACTTTCAATCTTCGCGGAAATTGTTCATGCCTTGTCTTAATTCAAGTTTAATGACTAGGGTGGTATACTTTAACCAGACAGATAAAAAAAATTCTTGGGTTTTGTAAAACTTTTGAAATCGATGATGAAGATGTTATGTGTATTCTATTGACCATCAGTCTCGAAGGTCATGTTAAGCTTTGGTATCATAGCTTACCATTTGATTCCATTCATTCTCTTCGTCATTTTACCAAGGAGCTTCATCAAGATTTTGACGGGTATGATTACTAAGATTTTTACAAAATAATGAATCAACTTAGAATGGAGCTTGATGAATCAGTTGAGGATTTCTCTAATTGATTCCTTCACCTTTCTTATGAATTTCCAGAAGAAAATAGAGATTTGGATTTCTTGAAACAAAAGTTTGAGTGTTTGGTTCATATCTCTTTGCACTATGAATCCAATCCACCTGATGTTTCTTCGTCCCCAACTCTTGTAAACCAAGAGACACCCCTAATTTCATAGGAGGAGCATGCTATTCCTTTTGTTTCTTTCCCTCCTCCTTTCTAATACCGATATGAGTTCCTCCTTGTAATGATAATAATGTTGGGAAATATTCAAATAAAACTCGTAATCCTTCTCTCCATCCTCCTTCCACTTTTCATGATTCAAACCCAATGGAGGAAATCCTGGAATGGCTCATGAAGCCCACGGTGAAGGCTAACTCCTCCATTCTGCAAGATGATGTTACTATTCATAAATCTAGTCTCGAATCTGATATGTATTTTTGTTATCCTCTATCATCTACATTCTAGGACTCTTTGTATCGTGATCCACTTGATAAATATTCCCCACCAGCCAGTTTTTCACACTTTCTTGATTTTTGACTTGATGGTTCAAATTGTGATCAGATACAAGGCATCCACATTACATAGGTAGAGGAGAAGGCAGGTGAATATTCTTTCAATATTTCTTCTCTTTTTCAAAACTATCCATGTAAGGATGTTGCACTTTCATTCTTGGATGATTTTTAATTTGCTAAAATCGATAGCAAATCAAATGCAATCAATTCTTCCAATCAATCCATATCCTTGGGAAAAAATCCTTATGATACTAATAATTATGTTGATGTAAGTGATAATTAATGCACAAGTACACCGGTTGATCTTTCAGTTTCTCACGAAGATTTTAATTTAGATCAAGAATCTAATTCGGTCAAAGAAGATACTTTTATCAAAACTTCCTCTTCATCTCACTATCCTTTGTTCTCTATTGTTTGTGATGCATCTACTTGCAACGAAGTTACTCCATGCTCTTCAAGTTATTCATCTGATGAGTTAACTTCGCAATTGTTAAGAGGTGGTGAGTCTATCCATGGTGAAGATGAAAACAATCAAATCATTGAGTACTCTTTCCATCCCTCATCATATCTTCTCTTGCATGAAGACAACTCTTCAAATCAGCTTGCTCATGAAATTTATTTGCATACACCTTCAAATTTGTGATCAGAAGAATATTTCAACTTGACTAATTTGGTTGTTGAGTTTGAGAAATATAGTCAAAATAGTGACAATGGTGGCTAACATATGGTCAGTAGTATTCTTACTGAAACTACTTATAACAACTACCCTCACACCATACACGATCTGGTTCAATCTTCAAAATGTGATTTTACAATCCTTGAAAGTTATGGGACTTGTCAGGAAGTCAAGGCACTTCAACTTCCGTTGATGATTATGTCAAGATCTCGCGACTCTGGTAAGCCCCCGAACTAAGTCAGATCTAGTTTCTCTCACACAATCCTTCTCTTTGCATGGTTTCACTCAATGAAAATTTCTTTTTGAAAGATGTTTGTTATTTCATATGTAATATTTCAAAATTTTAAGATTTTAGTTTTGATCAGATCCAAGAATTTTCTTCAGTTCATTCATCTTCACGTAAATCTCTTATATCTAATTCGATTTTGGAATGTGCATCTCTCATAAATTCATGGAACTTTGAATTTGATCATGTAAACAATCATATTTGGCTGAAGGAATCATATCTGTCATATTTATTTCACGATGAGTAGCTCCTGGTGTTCCTTATGAATACCATATCGTGAATCTTGTTCTTCATCACACCTGAAATCCTCTTTAGTGCGAATGAATTCATGAGTTATTGTGTGAATCAAATTCCTCTTCTTTCATTATGTCCTGTCTGGTCTCATGCGTTTGTTGTGATGGAATTCCTTTTAAATTTTTTCGATGATTACGATGCTTGTACAATTTGTCACCAGTCATAGGAAAATGGTTTCTTACATTCGGCATGTGAGGAAGTTGATTCTATTTTCAGAACATTTACACAGCTGTTGAAATTGATTTATCTTTGTTAATTACGAACTGGGAATCTGAGACTTTAATCATCCCATCTGATCATGATTCTTTCTCTAATAATTGTCATTTGTTTTATCATTTTCCCACCAGCATATCTAATGAAAATGTTTTTACATCTTTTGATCTTCATGATTTAAGATTTCATCCTCTGGGTACTTGTCAAGCGGTCGAGGCACTTCAGCCTTTGTTGATGGTTATGTCAGGTCCTCACTATCTCAACATGACTGTTGAATATGATAAAATTTATTTTCCCTCACAATATTATCATCATAATCCCGTGTCTCTAATTGAAAATTCATCTTTTCAAATGTTCTCGAGTTTTCAATAGGATTATCATGAATTTATGATCCAAATGCTAAATGGTTGGAACAATCTTACCTCACAAGCTCTATCACAAATAACAAGTTTTGATCTTTCCTCACACTCGCTAAGGAGTTCGGTGTAGATGGGGACACATTCGTGAGAATCTTCTAAGGTTTGTTGAATGATGTTTCTTGCCGAAACGGTAAGGATGTAAATTGGCTAGAAATAGAGGTTATGGCCTATCTTTCTGCTGGCAGGCAAGACCTTCAAATTTTTGTGCAAGTTATTCAATTTCTTATCTTTTCTTTTTCACATTGTTTTATATTTTTTTAATCGATCGCATCTTTATGATTGCAGGTCAGGAACAATTACAATGGCTACATTGGAAATTCCATTATACGTGACCCGGATCTTCTAGTTGGTTAGGTTAGGAGTAGATCTAGTTTCATTTTAGCTTACTGACGCACTCATCCTGCATGTGTTTCCTCTAGTTTGTCTTCTGTTTTCTTCTTTTGGTTTCACATCATGTTCGGTTTAGCTTCCTTTTTTTTATGCTTTGGTTTTGCATTCTTGTTTTGTTGTGTCTTTTCTTTTCCTGTTTGTTGAATAAAAATTTGCATGAAGATATTCCATTGGCTCAGAAGGAAATATGTAAGAACTTGAAAATGGAAATCATGATGACGAACAATGATTAGCTAATTTTTTGCCTCTTCTCTATCTTGGGTTTACACGTCATTAAAGTCAACGATGTATGAACGGAAAATACGATTCGTTCTAGATAGAAAGCATTGGTAAAACTGTGAAGCATGTATCTTTCTTAGGACCTTCATTCTACAATCAACTTTGTATTGAATGGTGTTCCAAGTTGTCGACCTAAGCGAGTAGAGAAGGGAAAGGAGAAAAAATTTAAAACGAGCATAAAACTTCAGTTATCTTTCAAATCCCTTAAACAAGGAAAAACCTATTCTAATCTCAATAAGTTGGGATCCCTATTCTGCCTTGATAAATAAATAGGTGTATAGGCATGGTTCTGTTAATAAAATAAATAAAGGGTGAAAGAAGAGAAAGGCTTCCTGCGCAGAGAGGTGAAGCAAGCAACTTCATCGGGGTACTTTCCAGGCCCGCTAACAGTAAACCGATGCTTGTGTTTTCTTCAGGTGACTCTATCGGGGTACTTTTTAGGCTTGCTAGAAGCAGAGAAACATCAGGGAATGTGCTAAAAAGCTATATATACTTACTATCCTTCTCCCCTATCAAAGTAGTTGGGCCATGACTAGTCTTATATTGATGTGTTTCAAGCTGAGTAAAGGATAGAGGGAACTATATCTATAACCGGGATAAGTGGCAAAGCCAGGGTAATCCATATGGCGAACCAAAACTTCTTTAATGAATGAGGCCTTTGACTTAAGGGTAAAACGTGAACAGAGAAGCAGGAGTTCTACCAATGTGTCTCCAAGTTTTGTTGTTGTGACAAAACCCTCCAAAATTTTTCCTATACTAAATTTTTGAGCCTACTATGGATCTTTTGATCGGTCATTCCATAGTCATTTCTTTGTTGGTTGATTCTTTTGAACTCCCTTCTTGGATTAGAAGCATTGAGGGTACCTTCTCACACATGCTCAATCTAAAAAAGGTTCATGAGCACATTATTTTATGCAAGCTTGAAAAAGCATAACAGGGTCCATCAAGACTGTTCCTGGGCAATGTCCAATCAATAACATCAGTGAGTGTGCATTGAAATTGATAGTTTCTCACTTCTAGCTGTGTTTGTACTTCTATTTTGGTGAGTTTTGCAAACTGTCATTTTCATGTTTTCAACTGTCACTTTTTCTTACTTTCACTCTTAGTAGTGTCGTTTTCATGATATATTTTCCCTGGCATGTGTTGTTTTCACCATCGTTTGCACTTTTATCTTCATATAGCGAGTGTCATCTTAGGGCATGGGAATTACCGTTTATCATGAAAAGTGGAGTTTTCGTTTGTTTCAAGGGGAAATATTTACGACAATTAGTTTTTCTTATAATATAGGAAATTTTCACACTCATTTCCATAGTTTCACACATTTTCGCACAAGTGTCGTCATTGTCATCGCAAAGACCGTCTTTAGTGTCACACTTGTCGTAAGTTGTCGCAAAGGTTGTCACACTAAGGGAATTGTTGTTAATATGTTGTGTATGATATATTTTGTGTCGCAAAGTTTCTAAGCATGTGATCATAATCAATTCCTATGATTGTTCACATCAATTTCACTTATCCCACACTTAACCAAATTCCGAAAAATTCCCAGCAACCTAGCCTCATCCTACGCTCCTGAACTACACATTGTGAAATCTTAGACCTCAAGCCAAACCATTGAAATCCTAAGCTACAGAACTATCCAATCATCAGGCCTCCTCTGCCTCCAAGAACTCCACAATTTTCCCAAGAAATGCAAAAACCTGCAACCATGTTCACTAAGCTCCCAAACTACGCAATCTTCTTCTTTGGTCCAGCCTGAACTGTGAATTGCATAGTCTCAGAACTCAAGAACCACCCATAACTACCTGATCTATGTAAATACACAGTCACTAAGCCTCTCCCTTGGCCTACCACTAAGTTCCAGCTCAGTCAGTGGATCATCATGCAACATCTTAGATCATATTGATGTTGACTTGTCATGAGTGGATTGCAAATATAGGAACTCTATCATGCTATGGAAAGATGATGAAGAAAGATATGGAGAAGGAGGACATGCTAGAAGACACCTAAGGAGATGAGGAGATAAGATGAGCATCACACAACGATATGAAGGAACACTAGATTATGACAGAATACCAAAGATCAGGACCACATGAAGACTCCATCTGATTTACAACCCTTTAGAGGATAGATATGAAAGAACAAAGCACATCTCTCATGGAGATTAAGCATTGGATACATATATTATTGAAGGAAAAACGAAGAAGCAACAAGAAGGACAAATTTTTACTGCCACATCATCATGCATTCCATGTGTCGTTGCAAACATTGAAAACCATTCCATGTGTTTTCTTGAGGTGTTTTGCGCCCTTTTGCAAGATAGGTAGAATTTCGTCTATTCACATGTTGGTTGTCGCATAATGTGTATAAGACTATTTTAGTGGTTTAAAGAGGTCATATTTGTGTAAATGAGTTGTTCTAACCATATAAACATCTATCGCACTCATTCCCAAAGTTTTAAGTGTTGTCACACAAGTGTCGTCACGGTCATCACAAAGTGTATCTTTAGTGTCGCACTTGTCGTAAGGTCGTCACAAATTTGTCTCATTGTGGGAAACATGTTGTTAACGTGTTTTGGATGATCTATTTTGTTGTTTCATCAAGTGTTCTAAGTGTGTGATTAAAGTCAAGCCATATCATTGTTCACCTTAGCCTCACTGATCTAACACTTCGCCAATTTTCGAAAATTTCCTAGCAACTTAGTGTGGAGTACTGAAGAAGGTATGTTTTTATTGATCATTTCGTCATCTTTTATTTAGAACTTGTAATATATTTGCATCATGGACTAGGTAGTTAATGAGAAATCATGATAAAATCTATAAGATTTATATGCAACACAAAAACGCTAATAATTGCCATTTCTTATGCAGGAAAAGGGAAAAACTAAAGATTGTCGTCCCAAAGAAAAAGACAAGGCCAAGCTAACTGTTGTCCCTCTGGCGGGGAACCATATGCAAACAAGGCGATCTAAATTAAAACATCTCAGCCAAGGAAAGGAAAGGGAGATATCGACTCGGCGCAAGAAAACAACTAGATAACTGAGGATTAACAGTTTGGCGAATCCCTCAGGATCCTTTGATCCTAAGGGATCGCGGCTTTAACTATTTTTGCATCCTTGATATCTCTGCTTTAGCTGTTATAAAAATGGGAAGCACTGCTAGCCTGGGGAAAGATCGACTATTAATTTTTATGTACTCTGTCCTGTATTTGAACTTTGATCATCGACTCTCGTTGAGAGGTGTTCCGCTGTAATTCTATTTTAATGCTTTAATATAAAACTGGTTGTTGTTCCGTTTGTGATCTTGGAATAATCTCAAGCGGTGTGTCCCTGGAGGCTAAGGGCCCGGCCCTGGTGGAACACTTGCTCCTGTACCATTAGCTTTAGTTCGTGCGTGATTTTCATTTTCAGCTTTGATTTGGTAATCTGATGCATTTTGTTATTTTACATCACAATTCTGTTATGCTGAATTTACGTTAGACTGAGCGTCGTATTGTTCATTCTAACTCTGTAATGCATTGTTGTTCCTTTAATCCTTAATATAACATTGCTGGTCTTTACAGAATGCTATTGCTGTTCAATAACAGAGTAACCGTGCTATAACATTTATAAATTGGTATTACTATATTCATCCATGGTTTACATTTAATTGCGATTGTTGATTCAATCGATATTGTTGTTCCATTACGAATTGCGATCGTTATTCCTCATAACCAAGATTGGTATTTGTATTACTGAAATCAGATTATTGTTTTCCTCGATACAAAGGTGTGCCGTGTGTGTTATTTATCTCAATTCATTGTGCATTTACATTTGATTCTAAAGCGCTGTTCCATATTCCATTGCTAATCAGTTGTCGTTCTATTTCTGTGTGTTATCCGATTTACTCTGAGAGTGAAGTTTACGATTTGATTTCCGTAGGATATGATTGCTGCACTTATTTCTGCAGATGAAGGCATTTCTGTCTAACAGACTTAGTTGCTGTTACCTTAGTTGTTGTTCCATTTCTTGATTGATGTTCCATTTCCTATTTGATGTTCCATTTCCTGTCATTTGCGTTATCATTGATGTGGCGTGTAGAACGATCTGAAACTGTAGTGGGCATTGACATTTGTTGTCTAGTCCCCAGATTGATCATCTGTTCCTTGATTACCTTTGGTTACATCAATTTACAGATGGATGAGTTACTGTTACTGGACCCTTGACTAATAGTTTTCTTAGTTTTCTGAGTGCATGATTTAGTCTTTAAAGTATTTTGCTGTAAGTAGATCTTGTTTCAAGCATCCGTTTACTCTTGTATTTTGAGCACTATACTACTAGCATTACTCTGACAAATGACCGCCTCAAACTGAGTACACTCTTTGAAATAACAAATTGTTCCTGGATTGACAAATTAATGTGAGGTAATTACAGGTGAAAAAGACCATTTTTACGGCTCGACATTTTGGCTCCGTTGCCGGGGAAAGAGTGTAGCCATTTGTTTTTCTCAGAGTAGTGTAAGAGCCTGCTAAGGAAAGAATTGGGTTTTAAAAACGGAAGGTAAGAACCTGCGTGTGGAGTATGTAATAGCCCTGCTCCCCTGCCCACTTTCCTGCAGATTTGTTGATTTGTTTTGGTAGAACCTAGCAGTCGATATGTGCATGACTAAGCAGAAAAAGCCACAAAAGAATCCCAAACTCCTACCCAAGCCCGATAAAGCTAAGGGGCCGGTGACCCTTGGCCGAATGACCTTTATAAACGAAATCTTTAAGAAAGCAGAATCTCAGCCTTCAGTAGGACCTATAAAAGTTATTTCTAGACAGCCTACTAGTTCCCTTCAGGCCACAGGATCACCATCTGTAGCCTTTGTTGAGGTGCATAGTCAAACCGAAGAGCAAGATTTTCAAGAAATTGAAAATTCTAGCCCAAAATCATTGCAAGAAGGGGATCTTAACAACCTCTGTGAAGGAAGAGGAGAGACAGGAGAAACTGAAGAACCAAGGTCTCCTCGTGGGGCCATTCAGCCATTAAGTAGCCCAGATAAGGGAAGTGCTGCAAAAATCATTTATAACGAAGCTGAAGAAACTCAACCCTCCTAGACATTAGGCACTCTCATCATCCCGGATAAAGGAAGTGTTGTTAACACCATTCCCGGTAGAACCATTCCCCTTCGACAACCAAGGAATACCCTCCTAAATATCCCAGAAGGTTATTGGCATATATTTGACCAAATGGCCCAAAACCATCCAAACACCCAGACCTCTACACTGCAATACCCCATTGCGGATACTGCAACTAATGCACCCAGGAAAGCAATTTATCTTCAGCATATCCCTACATTTCATGGCCTTACATCAGAAGATCCGGATGCATTCCTGTTTGAATTCGATGTGCAGTGTAGAGGATATGACTATACCACCGACCCTCAGAAACTAAAATTATTCCCCTCTACATTAAAAGGGGTTGCTTTAAGATGGTTTATGGGATTAGGTGGTGGTGTTATAAATAACTGGGATCAAATGAAAGAGTCCTTTCTAAAGAAATATCAGGACTATTGCAGGTCTAGAGAGTTAAAAGATCAAATATTTCAAATGGTAGCTAGACCAAACAAAACATTAGAGGAGTATGTTGAACGCTTTCAGTATAATCTTCAAAGATCTCCTTATGCATCATTACCCTTACCTGATAATGTATTAAAAACAACATTAATTAGGGGAATGAAGGAACAATGGATTGAAATGTTGAATATTATGGGAAAAGGAGATATTTAGCAGGAAAATTTTGCTGACATTATTGATTTATGTATCAGGAGCTCGAGAGGCAGTACTAGATTGAAACCAGCAGAGCATGATCGGTTTGTAAGAGATAATAGAATTTCGACAGAAGGAGTAACTCGTGCAGAAATTGGAAATTTATTAGAAAATTTTAAAACTGATATATTGGGGACACTGACAACACAACTTGATATCATGCAGGCCAAACAAAAGCAAGTGGAGGCAGAACAGAATCTGGCAATCTTTTGTCCCAGATGCAGGAAGAAACACAGCCATAAGGAGTGTCCATTAGATGCAGTCCAAGTTTGTGCCATTTGTGCGAAAGATCATTTGACAGAAAGCTTTCCCTCACTTCCTGGATTGAAAGCAATATACAAGGAAGCAGAAGAAGAACCAGAATCGGTGTATCTACTCAATCAGTGCCGACAATGGCAGCCGCGACAATCAGGTATGTTTTCAGACCCAACTTCTTCATTTTAGCCCCCACAATATCATGCTCAACAATACAATACAATGTGGCAAAATCAACCTCCCTTCCCGAATTGGCCACAACAGTCGTTTCCTTCATGGCCGAATCAAGCGAGTCAACCCAATTGGCCAAACTTTCCCTATACCCCACCATATTGGAAAAATAACGCTTATCCAACACAATGGACCCCTCCTACTTCACAGAGTCAAGCCTGGCAGACAAACTGGCAAAGATCGATGAATCAGCCAGTAGGAACCATCCCGCTCCCTGAACCTACACTGCCAGCCTTACAACAAAACCCCCAGTCTAACTTAAGACCGCAACTCCCAGCCCAACCCAACCCTAACCCGAATAACAAACCGGTCCAATCTATTCAAATAATTGAAATGCCAGAAATAGAGACCGATCTAAGGGAGTGTAATGACCTTCAACTAAGATCTGGGCGTATCATCGAAACTGAGGGAAATAAGACAGCTCACGTTGAAAATCAGTTACCTATAGAACAACCGTCGCAAGAAGAGGATGTGATTAGACAACCAATTCATAATCAAGTAACCACATCCTCTCCCCCATTCCCAGAACGATTAATTATCCCTCGACCTATACAAAATCCTGATTTTGACAATCTGGGAGAATTAAAAAATCTGTACATAAAAATTCCACTCCTCCAAGCTATTCAAGACATTCCGATATATGCAAGGACTATCAAAGAATTATGTATAAAGAAGCCAGGGAGGAAAATAACAAATAATCTAAAATTCCAAGTAGTCGACACCCTGTCTGACTTATTATCAGAAAAAGAAACACCTGTTAAATACGAAGACCCAGGAAATCCAATAGTAACAGTGCAAATCTATGGCCAAACCTTCTCAAATGCCTTAGTTGATCTAGGAGCTGCAATTAATATCTTAACAACCACCACTTGCCAAAAGTTGGGCATTACATCAGTAGAACCGACCTCTACTTTACTAGAACTGGCCGACCGATCTGTGGTTAGGCCAGAAGGCACATTACATGATGTCATGGTATCCGTTGACTCCTGGGAGTATCCAGTTGATTTTCTGATAATAAATCCAAAAGACCGACTTGATGGACATCCATTGATCCTAGGTAGACCTTGGCTTGCAACTACCGATGCTTATATTGGTTGTCGACAAGGCAATATGACCATAACTAAAGGGGCAAATATCAAGAACTTACTTCTATATCCTCCAGCGCAGCCAAGTGTCACAATAATCAAAACTAACAAGCACCCTGTATCATATCTTACTGAAAATATTAGATCTCCGTTAACCATAGAAGAGGCCCTTGATTTCAAAGACCGAACAGAAGATGATGCCATTAATAATTTTATTAGCCAAGCCGAACCCAGATTCCGCATACAATGTCACATGATAGAAGCAACATTTGATAATGAACTAGAAGAAGACCCTCTTAAAGATACACATGAGCAAACAATACCTAATACCTCTGTTTCAAATAGCAAAATTGTGGAAATTGAGCCAGGAAAGACTTTAAACATTAATGCCAATCTGACTTCGAAACAAGAAAAGAAGCTCATCCAATTATTGAGGAAACATAAAGAAGCATTTGCATGGGACTACCCTGATATGAAAGGAATTGATCCCCAATTATGCACACACCACATTTACATAGAAAAGGATGCGAGACCTGTTCGCCAGCCACAAAGGAGACTTAATCCTCATCTAAAAGATGTTGTAAAAGCTGAACTTCAAAAAATTTTAGATGTAAACTTCATCTACCCTATCTCCGATAGTAAATGGGTCTCTCCACTTGTTGTGGTGCCAAAAAAGAATGGAAAGTGGAGGATTTGTGTAGATTATAGAGAACTAAATAAAGCAACACAAAAACACCACTTTCCCCTTCCATTCATTGACCAAGTACTAGACACTTTGGCAGGAAAGAAATTCTTTTCTTTCTTAGATGGCTTTAGCAGGTACAATCAGATTCAGATTGCCCCTGAAGACCAAGACAAAACCACTTTTACTTTTCCTTGGGGAACATTTTCCTATAGAGTCCTACCTTTTGGCTTATGCAATGCTCTAGCCACATTTCAAAGGGCTACACTCAGTATCTTTTCAGACTTAATAAATGAAGGACTCGAAGTATACATGTATGACTTCACACCATACGAAGATGATTTTGACCCAGCATTGGACACACTGGAAAAAGTCCTACAGCGCTGCATTGCTACCAGGCTTTGTTTGAGCCATGAAAAATGCTACATGATGATGACTGAAGGACTTATTCTAGGCCATTATATCTCAACAGCTGGCATCCAGGTAGACCCAGCCAAAATCCAAATAATTTTTCTAATTCCCACTCCTACTACTCAAACAGAGGTACGCAGTTTTCTTGGATTTTCTGGTTATTATAGAAGGTTTATAGAACCATTTTCACATATTGCTGCACCTCTATATGCACTAACGGGTAATGTTGAATTTCTTTGGATAGAAAAATGTGAACGTGCTTTCCAAGATCTGAAGAAGCTTGTGTCCACAGCCCCAGTCCTTCGAGGACCAAATTGGGATTTGCCATTTCAAATTTCATCAGATGCCTCAGATACAGCTATTGAAGCAGTCCTCGGGCAGGAAGAAGATAAAAAACCATATGCAATTTATTATATTAGCAAAAATTTATCTCCTTCTGAATTGAATTATACTGTTACTGAAAAGGAATTTCTAGCTGTAATACATGCTGTCAATAAGTTTAGGCATTACATTACTGGATATCCTGTTATTTTGTATACAGATCACTCTGCCATAAAATATTTAGCAAATAAACCAATCACAAATGGCAGAATAACTAGATGGCTGATTTTATTGCAGGAATTTGATATTACAATCAAGGACAGACCTGGAAAAGAAAATCCTGTAGCTGACTTTCTCTCGTGAATGCCAAAGCCAGTGGATGCAACAGCAGTTGAAGATCAATTTCCAGATGAGCATTTGTTTGCTGTTGCTATTAAAACACCCTGGTATGCTGATGTTGCCAATTACTTAGCAGTAGGTAAATTACCGAAACATCTGACCCCCAATGAACGAAAGCAGATTGTTCAGCGAAGTGCTCGATTTTCTTGGATTGGGGGCTACCTGTTCCACACAGGGGTAGATATGCACATCAGGAGATGCGTCCACGAGGATGAAATTTTTGACATCTTGAAAGCTTGTCATGATGGACCATGTGGCGGACATTTCGCCGATCGCAGAACTGGACATAAGGTGCTACAAACAGGGTATTATTGGCCCACGATCTTCAAAGATGCAAAAAAGTTCGTCCAAGCCTGTGACAGTTGCCAGAGAGCAGGACGCCCTGGTCAGTCCGATGAAATGCCCCTGAACCCATAGCTAGTTATTGAACCATTCAAGCGATGGGCCCTCGATTTCGTTGGACCAATTAACCCATCCTCGAACCAGAAAACATATATTTTGGTGGCAACAGAATATGTCACCAAATGGGTTGAAGCAGAGGCATTGCCTAGAGCTACAGAGGATTTCGTTATACAATTCCTATTCCATATATTCGTGCGATACGGGCTTCCAAGAGATATAATTACAGACATGGGACCACAGTTTTCTGGTAACAAGATTGCTGCAAGACTAAAAAACTATCATATCCAGCATAAAATCACCACTCCATACCACCCATAGGCAAATGGTCAAGTAGAAAGCAGCAATAAAATAATAGAAGCAATCTTAACCAAAACCATTGCGTCACACAGACGCGATTGGGCTGCAAGACTACCAGAAGCCTTGTGGGTTTACAGAACAACATGGAGAAGCACTACCGGCTATTCACCCTACCAATTGGTGTTTGGAAAGCAACCTATTTTTCCTATAGAATTTGAAATCCAAACACTGTGAACAACACAAGAAGTCGGCTTAGATCTAAATGAGGCACAGATTAATAGATTACAGCAGATCAATGAGCTGGATGAAATCAGTCTATCTGCACTTCAAAACACCGCAATAATCCAACAGCAGCGAGCTAAATGGCATGACTCTCTCATTAAAAATAAAGTCTTCTGCGAAGGAGATTGGGCGCTCCTATACGATTCCAGGTTTCAGGATTTTCCCAGGAAGCTTCAGACTCGATGGCTGGGGCCATATAAAATCCAGAAGGTACATGATAATGGGACCCTTACTCTAATCACTATTGATGGATCTGGACATACTTTCAAAGCAAATGGCCACCGAGTTCGACTTTACCGCAAACCACTTACTCGGGAGTCCTTCTACCAACAACTACGCGAAGACTCCGACATGCAAGTTTTGGAGGAGGAAGAGAAATCTTCCTCACCTGTGATTCGTTAAGTCATTCCATTGTCTTTACATTTTGTACATAATTCTTTTTTTTTCCTAGCGTAAATTACTCTCTGTACATATTTTTTCTTTGTATTTGCACTTTACAACCCTTTCATTATTTTGTTGTTCTTTTTTCTGCACTTGTATTTTTCTGCTGTTCCTTTTTCAAAAGAAACATCACTATCGTGTTGTTATTCCTTTTCTGAACAGACAACATTTGTCTGCACTTTGGTTATTTCTGTTGTTCCTTTTCCAAAGGGACAGCATTTTAATTTTGCTGTTCCTTTTCCAAAGGAACAACACCTTTTGGGTCAGCCGTTCCTTTTTCATTTTCATTTTGTTGTTCCTTTTCCAAAGGAACGACACTTGCGGTTTTTGCTGTTCCTTTTCCAAAGGAACGAAACTTGTGATTTTTGCTATTCCTTTTCCAAAGGAACGACATTTTGGGTTTCTTGTTGTTCCTTTTCCAAAGGAACGACACTTGTGATTTTTGCTGTTCCTTTTCCAAAGGAACGACACTTTTGATTTTTGTTGTTCCTTTTCCAAAGGAACGACATTTCGGTTTTTCGTTGTTCCTTTTCCAAAGGAACGACACTTTTAGTTTATGCTGTTCCTTTTCCAAAGGAACGGCATGGGCGCTCTCTGTTGTTCCTTTTCCAAAGGAACAGTATTTTCGGTTTTTGCTGTTCTTTTTTTCAGCGCTTATATTTTCTTCTACTTGTTCTCCTTGCTGTTCCGATTTAAAGATACATGTTGTTCCTGTTGTTTCACGTCTTCTGGAGCACATCTATACACTCACGCAATGGATACAAAGCCGGAGCATATCGAAATCAGCAAATTATATAAAATCGCTATTTTTACAAGAAATTGGTATGAATTGATTGAGGGAAAGAGGAAAGGACATAATTATTCATCACTTTTGCCAACATTATCTTACTGATACTGATATGATTGGTTATCTCTATCATGCTGGTTCTTTCCAAATCCCCATAATCTTCTTTGAATCATTATTAAGGAATAAGAACAAAGGATCTGTATTTTTCTATTGAGATGTTAAGACTTCTTCCACCATTCCTACTCTTAAGGAGTGCTGAACCACCCTTTGTGTATAAATAGGAAAGTACTTTATGAAAGAAAAAAGAGAAAAAATGTGTTTATATGATTTGTTTATATGAGTTGTCAAATGCAGGATAGGGGGTCTCATCAAGAGCCAACCTACCATGATCATAAGGAAGAAAGTGAAGTGGCATTCCCACTATGGCCACCACACCAGGGAAATGATCCAAGAGGCATATCAGAAAAATAAAAAGTCCTTGGAACAGGAGGTCTCATCACGAGCCGGCCTGCCCACCTTTCACTCCTTCCTGGTGAATGGCATTATGGTTTAACTGGTTACCAAGCGAGCATAATGACCTCCATTTTGACACTACACAACACTTCCTACGCATACACAAAGGATCATGGTTCCATGGGTGAAATAAACAACTCTGTCAAGGTTATGGACACCTGTCGGCAGCAGAGCTCTGTTAATGGTATTGAAGTCATATTCCTTATACACCAATAGCAATCGTCAACACCCTTCTCTATCTTATACCTTTGTAATCTGTCAAATAAGATTATGTATATCACTTCCCTGAACCATTAAACACATGAAAATCTATCATAACCAATCATGACGGAAAAGTCGATAATGATCGCATTACACTAGTTGTGCACGTCATCTATCCTATCCTCCCAGCCTCGCATCATTTAACCGCATTTTCTTATTTATTAAGCGATCCTATTATACGCCTCGATTTCAGTAACCTGCTCCTTTTGTAAACATGGCATGTTGGCATACGTTGTTCCTTTATGACTCTGTACCAGGGCAGATCAACACGCCGCTCCCTCATTTGACGGCCGAGGACGACCTATCACATTGCGGGGGGGGAGGCTGACTTCATAATTTGTTGGCATACGTGTCAGGCTATTATTTGGCAAACTCTTACTTGGGAATAGCAAGGCTTAACGGTATCTCGCTTTTCAATTTGCATGCCTTGTTGTTCCTAAGAAATTTCCGTATTATACTCTGCAGCAATTAGTAAGAGTTGAACGAGCTTTGCGATTTTGTTATTTTCTCTGTGTTTTAACAATTTGAACGGCCTGTTGTTCCTTTGCTGTCTCTGTGATTCTACATTGAGCTAAAAGCATGGGAGGAAGATCAATTCGGAGAGAACCACAGGTATTGATAGCCTAGGATGCTGCATGGGAAATCCTGGCAAGGGCGGGATGGTTAGTCTACCTCAATCATTTACAGGAATCCAACGAGACAGTGGCAATAGAATTCTTGCAGAACTTGCAAGAAGATCACTCCACAGTAAGGGGGAGACACATAGCAGTCACCAATGACATAATTGCAGAGGTCTCGGGACTACCAGCCACTGGACCTGTGTGGACGCTAAAGAAGGAGAGACTGCAAAAGATCATAAAAATCTTCTAGGATGAAGGCCAGAACCTGACAGTCAGAGGAAAGGGAGTTCTACCAGCAGCATTAGGAGAGTCGTGGGCAGAATTGGTGAAGATCATCCAGAGCTACATCACTTGTGAAGGCAGGAAAGACGTGGTAAGACCACGACACCTTAAACTTTTAGCTGTACTAAAACAAAAATGCTCTGTGAACTTACCTGCATTTTTAAATTCATTACTTCACGATGTTGCCCGAAGCATGAGAAAGTCACAACATGTAGAATTGGTAGTAAGTCACCATGGGCTGATACGGCTGATATTCAGCCACAGTCTTGCACAGCAATAGAGTAGCTAGGAAGAGCTAATTGCTACGATAGAGGGGGCACCGGCTCTGCCAACCCCGAAACGCAAACACGATACCAGTACATCGGATAGACCATCGAAACGGAGAAAATCCATTAGATTGGCACGGATCAGAGGGAGGTTGGAAAATATCCAAGAGAGCACCAGCCAACCTGTGGAAATAGATGATTCCGGGGACGACCAACCCTCGCAATTGGAAGGAGGAGATAATGAAAGAGAATTGGAAGAAAATAAGGAGGGAGAAACAGGGGAAGAAACCGAGCAGCCTGGGCAG
The DNA here is from genome assembly GCA_031772625.1 of Pinus tabuliformis. Classification (NCBI taxonomy): domain Eukaryota; kingdom Viridiplantae; phylum Streptophyta; class Pinopsida; order Pinales; family Pinaceae; genus Pinus; species Pinus tabuliformis. Next base: position 885,395,362 of record CM062811.1, on the reverse strand, counting down.
GTGGAGCCAGAGACAAGGCCACGTGAAGGAAACCCACTGCAAAATCCATTGCAAGAGGACAAATTGGCCCAAATTTTGGCCAATATGGGCGAATATGCCCAACCTCTCAGTCCGCTAGGCCTCCATATTGAGGAAGAACCCAAGGAGCATTCTGGCCAAGACAAAAATGCACTTGAAAAATTGTGCGACAAGGAAGAGAAAGAATAGGATCAGTCCGTTCATTATGTAAGTATGACAGGAGAGAAAAGCGACGAAAATGAAGAAATGGGACAATCCGCTCCTAGCCAGACCACACCGGAAGAATTTCATGAAGAAGAAGGGGTCGAAAAAGAAGTCACCCGGGAAATAACAGAGCCAGCTAGGGTTTTCACTCCTGAGCAACCCGAACAGAGCAATGAAGGAGTACCCCAAGAAGAAAACTAGGGAATTGGCCAAGATAAAAATCCAGACACAAGTAAACAAACAGTTCTTCCTTCTAAGGAAACAGAAGAAATTAAACAACTGCGAAAAGAACAGCAAAGATTGTTAAATGTGATAGCCCGACTTCGGCAACAAATTAGGGTTTTGAAAATAAGAAAAAGAGTGAAAAGGACTCCGGGGGTAAGACATGCAACCATTCGGAGGACTAAAGTCCAGCCTGCTATTCAAAACCCTGTTGAAGACCAGCTTGCTATTCAAAACCCTGTTGAAGTCTAGATTGCTATTCAAAAACAAAAGGAACAACATTCAGCTGTTACACATTTTGAAGTGCAAACAGATGGTATATCAACCGGTGATAAATAAATTCAGACAAAGGCACAACCCTCTGGAGAAATGCGAACCATGAAAATAAGACAACGCAATAAGAAGATTCAAGTGAACCTTCCACTCACCACTACTATGTGGGATAGTGATCCGAGGACCGTAACCCTACGAGAGGGTTTGATGCAAGCTCAGCAAGCAGTCGAAAAACTCACAGAACAAACGGTTCCTCGAGAAAGGTATGAGGAGTTACAACAACATCTAAGGAATGTCAATTTATCCGAAAGCCAGGCTTTTGAAGGATGGCGAAAGGAAGAAGAAAAAGTTGCAAAGGTAACTCGTAGGCTAGATATAGTTATCAAGCAGATGGATACCTTATGCTCTTTATACACTAACGTCCTAGCATGTAGAGCCCCTGCTAAGAATTATGCCTTGTTTTTAATGGAACGATATTTGCAATTGAAAATAAAGGCTGTCAAAGTAGGAGCCTCTCTACAAAATAATATTATTGATGATTTTATAAGTTGTTGTAAGAATTATGGAGTAAAGGTTCAAAGGTTATTGTGTGAATTCTATTTGCATAACCTTGTGTTAGATCAAGAGACAGAACTGAACCTCGGCCCTTTCGTTGGGGATATTCAATTACAGGCATTTATTTCGTTTGGAGTTAATAAAATTAAATGGCCTAAAGCCTATAATGCCTTCCAAAGACAAGAAAACGGATTAGACTTATGGGTAAGAGCTGAGCCTAGGAATCCAGTACAGTTATGGGGGAAACATAGGAATCTCATGAGGACTCCAGGTGTGATTGAAGCGTTAGGACCCATTCACACAGCAATCACTCAGAAAGGGGTAGAATACTTTTTCACTATTAAAGACCTTGTCGTTGATGCTACCAAATTTCGATACCAGATTTCTAATCCAAATATTCAACTCAGGGAACAATTTAATTATGAGAATTTTAAGTTAGTAGTCGATTGCTTGAACCTCTATGGCGAAATTATCTTGAGGGCAAGGCCATCTTGGTTAGGATATAGGTTTCGGAGTCTGATTATTTGGCACCCTGCACCCAGTTACCAAGCCCTGTATGAAATACTGGAGGGTCTGATAGACCATCTTTTTGAACACATAGTTAGGCATCATGGTTGTAGACCTCCACATGAGATCCCATCTCCAGCCTACTCTCTCACTGCCTTACATGTCAACTACAATGTTTTCATGAGGGCATGAAAAAGGGTAAGCAGGGGGGTGTGTGGAGTACTGAAGAAGGTATGTTTTTATTGATCGTTTCGTCATCTTTTCTTTAGAACTTGTAATATCTTTGCATCATGGACTAGGTAGTTAATGAGAAATCATGATAAAATCTATAAGATTTATATGCAACACAAAAACGCTAATAATTTCCATTTCTTATGCAGGAAAAGGGAAAAACTAAAGATTGTCGTCCCAAAGAAAAAGACAAGGCCAAGCTAACTATTGTCCCTCTGGCGGGGAACCATATGCAAACAAGGCAATCTAAATTAAAACATCTCAGCCAAGGAAAGGAAAGGGAGATATCGACTCGGCGCAAGAAAACAACTGGATAACTGAGGATTAACAATTTGGCGAATCTCTCAGGATCCTTTGATCCTGAGGGATCGCGGCTTTAACTATTTTTGCATCCTTGATACCTCCGCTTTAGCTGTTATAAAAAGGGGAAGCACTGCTAGCCTGGGGGACGACTGACTGTTAATTTTTATGTACTTTTTACTGTATTTGAACTTTGATCATCGACTATCGTTGAGAGGTGTTTCACTGTAATTCTGTTTTAATGCTTTAATATAAAACTGGTTGTTGTTCCGTTTGTGATCCTGGAATAATCTCAAGCGGTGTGTCCCTGGAGGCTAAGGGCCCGGCCCTGGTGGAACACTTGCTCCTGTACCATTAGCTTTAGTTTGTGCATGATTTTCATTTTCAGCTTTGATTTGGTAATTTGATGCATTTTGTTATTTTACATCACAATTATGTTATGTTGAATTTACGTTAGACTGAGCGTCGTATTGTTCATTCTAACTCTGTAATGCATTGTTGTTCCTTTAATCCTTAATATAACATTGCTAGTCTTTACAGAATGCTATTGTTGTTCAATAACAGATTAACCGTGCTGTAACATTTATCAATTGGTATTACTGTATTCATCCATGGTTTACATTTAATTGCGATTGCTGATTCAATCGATATTGTTGTTCCATTACGAATTGCGATCGTTATTCCTCATAACCAATATTGGTATTTGTATTACTGAAATCAAATTACTGTTTTCCTCGATGCTAAGGTGTGGCGTGTGTGTTATTTATCTCAATTCATTGTGCATTTACATTTGATTCTAAAGTGTTGTTCCATATTCCATTGCTAATCAGTTGTCGTTCTATTTCTGTGTGTTATCCGATTTACTCTGAGAGTGAAGTTTACCATTTGATTTCCGTAGGATATGATTGCTGCACTTATTTCTACAGATGAAGGCATTGTTGTCTAACAAACTTAGTTGCTGTTACATTAGTTGTTGTTCCATTTCTTGATTGTTGTTCCATTTCCTATTTGCTGTTCCATTTCCTGTCATTTGCGTTATCATTGTTGTGACGTGTAGAACGATCTGAAACTATAGTGGGCGTTGACATTTGTTGTCTAGTCCCCAGATTGAAGATCTGTTCCTTGATTACCTTTGGTTACATCAGTTTACAGAGGGATGAGTTACTATTACTGGACCCTTGACTGATAGTTTGCTTAGTTTTTTGAGTGCATGATTTAGTTTTTAAAGTATTTTGTTGTAAGTAGATCTTGTTTCAAGCATCCGTTTACTCTTGTATTTTGAGCACTATACTACTAGCATTACTCTGACAAATGACCGCCTCAAACTGAGTACACTCGTTGAAATAACAAATCGTTCTTGGATTGACAAATTAATGTGAGGTAATTAGAGGTGAAAAAGACCCTTTTTACGGCTCGACACTTAGCCTCATCTGGCCTTCCTTAATTGTGCATTGTGCACTCCCAACCCTCATGTTGTGACCTTGCCTCCTAACACTGTGCAATGTGTAGTTCCTACCTTCTCGGAATGTTGCACTATGCAGTTTCTATACTCAAGCCTCTACCTTGGATTATAGAATTACGCAATACATATTCCCATCCTGGCCTTAGCTGTGCAATGATAGTCGCTGGCCTCAAGATCATCCCTTGAGCTTCGAATTTGTGCATCTGCGCAGTGGCCCAACCTCCTCTACCTCTTGGAACTACGCAGTGAGTCGATCGAGTGCCCATGTCCTTAGCTTGCTACGTTGACTCCCGAAACTACACAATTATCTTCCTCGACCTAGCCTGGACTGCACATTGTGCAGTCTCAAGGCTCAAGGTTCACCCCTAATTGCCCGAACTGCGAAACTGCACAGTCACTAAGCCCCTTTCCCAAATTTTCACGTGATTCTAGCTTGGTTAGTGGATCAACATGTAAAATCTTAGACTAGGGGTTTTGGGGGTTGATGTCGTCTTGTCATGAGTGAATTGCAGATGAAGGTACCTTATCATACCATGGAGGGATGATGAAGAAGGGGAACATGTTCAAATACATATTTGTATATGATTATGCAAGCTTATCAATCAAGAGAAATTAAAGGTATATCAGCTTGCAACCACAACTCAAGAGTAAATCCCATTGAAGACTCCTCATCTCTGAGCCATGAAGAGGTGAATATAAAAGCATCCTCAAGAAGACATACACCTAGTAGTAACAACAGTGGCTTGACAATTCCATGTCATCGAGAAGTCTATGTCAGCAGTGTCATGTCATCTCATGTCATGACTTGTCATATGCCTCATAATTATTGTGGATCATGTAAATTGTTATTCAAAATGTATTGTAAAGTCGAAGTCCAAAGGACACACATGGAATATGAAGAGTCATGTAAAGTCAAAAAGTCATCGGAAATCAAATAGTCATGAGAGTAGTCAAAGAGTCACAAGGGAGGTGAAGCATCATCCCTTGGTTATATATGCATCCTCATTGTAAGAGCAAAGGAATTTTCACCTTGGCTCCTCTTGCAAGGCATTAGAGAGATAAGGTAGTTCTTTTGTGGAGAAAGGAATGGATCCAATGCTCCACTATTGGAGCTATTGATGTTCATTGTATACATTTTTATTGGAAATTTTACTTAATAACATAAGCCTTCAAGGCCAACATGTTCTTCATGCATGGACTATGAATGTTCGTAAGACTATTTTGCGGATGTTTGTATTTCATGTTTTCTTTCAACTGTGCTACAGTAGTTGAACTATTTCGGTTATTTTAGTACTTATCTTATTGAGAATGTGTTGTAATGGTTGTTATCATTGTCCCATCCTAATTGATTATTCCGCTAGATACTAGACATATTTGTCCCATTCATTGGTTGTAATGATCATCGCATCTTTTGTGGACTATTACACTAGATGTTAGATGGATTTGTTGATTGTGTGTGTCTCTACTAAGGGTGGTTCTATTAACTCTCCCTTAGAGGCTCACTTTACTCTCTCCCTTTGTAGTGAAAGAAATTTGACACACCTACAACTGAACACTCAGTATGCATACCTTCTTGATTTTTGAAGGCACCTCTCCACTCTTATTTCCTGCTAGTTGATAGAGCCTAGGAAAATATTGAAGAATATATGGTAGTCGGGCCAATACCCCAGATGGGGCTCCTAATCCAAATGGTGTGAGGTCTTATTGGGACTTCAGATTGGAGAGACCCCCTTGGTTGATGGATTTCCAACACCGTCAACACAATTGTAGCTCATAATCTAAATTTTCTTTATGAAATTGACTGAAATATCACTATGGCTACCGAATTGTGTAATTTTTGTAGATAATTATTAATTTCGTAGCTCAATGTTGAAAAATGCAGCAAGAAATTCCTAATTTAATTTTTCCTTGATTATAGTGGGAGAAATTAGAAATTCCTCATCACTGAGTTAGGTTATTTAATTCAATTTAGGGGCATGCAATTCATTTTTGTGCAGTAATTCCTAAATTTTAGGAGCCTAAGTTTAATTAGTTTCAGTTGTAACAATTTAATTTAGTTAAATTAAGTTATGGCCAGTTAAACTAGTTCCAACTGTTAGAGGAACTAGTGGAAGGTCTAGTAGTGGGGTGTGACTTCACTCATCTTCAGTGAGCATTCAGTTAATTGGTCAATCATCCTAAATTAGCTCATGCATGTAGAAAATACGAGTTACCTAGTTGAGATTAGAGTTCAAGGGTAGTGTACTATCAGTTTTAAACTATTCCAAGTTGTACAGGTGGTGCATTTAGTCAGAGGAAGAGCCTTAATGAACTGAGCAATTCCTTGGAGGAAAATTCCTATGAAGTAGGGACCTAATTCCTCATTGAACAATGCAAGGAAATAGGAGTTTAGCAGGAAGAGAAATTGGCTAAGTGTTGGCTAGAGTTAGTCTATGAGGTAGAGAGATAAACTATACTAGTTTATAGGTTGCTTAGGCTTGAGTAAGCATTGTATTTATTCTCTATTTTATTATTAATGCACTACATATAGGAAGGGTTTTTGAGTAGTTGTTTTACCCTAGATAAAATTTATGAGTAGGTGCATTGAATCATTATGCATGTTTATGATATGAGTTCTTGAATGTGAATTTCTTTCCACAAATGAGTAGAATAGATTTGTGTCTTATTTTTAGTAAATTACATGAGAAGATTAAGATCTAAGTAGGAATTTATACATGGTGTGAGAGCAAGAATCACAATAGAGAAAAGATTTCGAAGTTGTTATTGCAAAAGGGTCGAATATGCAGGATCAATTCTTCGGAGCTAACATGATGTCTTTCTATATACTAAGACTCGAGTATTCCCTTGAGATAATCTCGAATTATGTTTCTTGGAAGGAACACATGGAGCTAGTGTTAGAAGATAATGGGTTGAAGGAATTCATTGATAATGATATCCAGAAACTGACAACAACTAATGTTCAAGATCTAGCAGATTTGAATAAGTGTGTGGCCAACGTGAGAAGGACCATATTGGAGGGAGTAAGAGACCATATTGTCTCTAATATCCATGGGAAAGAGACTCCACATGCAATGTGGAAAGCATTGATAGATCTATTACAAAACAATAGTGGCCATAGGAAGCTGGCACTGAAGGCCAAGCTTTGAAATATCAAGATGAAAAAGAACGACATAATACCACAATACCTTAGCAGGTTCATACAATGTTGTGATGAAATTGGTCAAGTTGGTGTTACTGTGGAAGAAGATGATCTGGTAAGCCTAACACGTCTAGGCCTTCCCAAGAGGTGGCACGACTACTAGGATCTAATTAATGGGAGGGAGAAACTACCAAATTGGGAATTCCTTTCGTCTGATTTGGTGTAGGAGGAGATAAGGTGGAATACCAAAGATGGGACCTCGTCCAAAGAAGTGGAAGAGTACTTTACATTAGTCAACAAAGGAATGAAGGCTAAGGGAAATAATTCCCAAGGTGAATTTGATTCCTACTAGGAGGGAAAGAAGAAATACTTTCCAAAATCAAGTGATTTCACTGTCATAAATTCAAGCCCTATGCCATGAAGTTTCACACAAGAAGGCAAGCAAGAAGAAGCCTGCAGTAGCCATAGGAGGTGAAGCTTTGGATTCAAATTTCAATATTGATTTCACCCTAATTTAGTGCATGGAAATCAAAGTGATGGGGAGTGTGTGGTACCCGGATAGTGGTGCCTCGTTCCACATGATGGGGAATAAAGAATTTTTCAGTCGCTTAAAGGAGAAAGGTCTCAAGATGAACATTGAGTTTGGAGACGATGGAAGGTACAATGCTACCAGGATCGATACAGCCACCTTTCAGAGGGATTTAGGCTCCCCTCTTTGATTCATAGATTTTATGTTCGAGTTGGGTTTGAATAATAATTTCATCTCCATAGCAGTGTTGGAAGACCGTGGTGACAATGTGATGTTTAACAAAGGTAAATAATTCTTGACACACATAGCCACGAGAAACGTGAAACAACACAGTGTGTGAGTTAAGAACCTATATGCACTTAAGGTAGAACCTATACTCAAAATGGAGCCTAAGAAGCAACCTCAGGGAGTTGTGGAGTAGCCACAAATGGAGAAGCAGAGAGGAGGAAGAGTGGAGACATCTACTAAAGTAGAGACCTCCAGTAGGGGGATAGTTGGAACTAAGTTGAAAAGTAGAGAACATGCATCCATACCTCGAGGAGTAAGGTGGGGCGATGTGCAGCCCTAGTCCTAGAGTTTCAGAAATTTGGACAGGGTCCATTGAGATGTTTTATGTCTCATGGATCATTACCCTTGCTATGGGGGTCCATAGTATTCAGTAGTAGGAGGACCAATGTCAGTTGGTTACTTAGGAGCGTTGAAATAAGAGAAAAAGGCTTAGTTGTATAGTCAACAACAACATAATTTCCTAGTGGACACTTGCAGATTGATTCGATGTTTTTTTTTTTTTTTTTTTTTATTCTTCTCAGTTGTAGATGTTGCAATAGAAACAACAACATAGAGAGGTGTTTCTTGCAATACATTCCAAAGTTTTTGGATTGGGGTAGTTTTGAATCCCTTTCTTGGTGAGAGGGAGTGTTGAGAAATGAAACAAAAAATTCGTAATTTATTTTTTCCTTAATTAAATTGGGAGAAATTCGAAATTCCAAATCACTTAGTTAGCTTAGTTAATTCAAGTTAGGGGAATGGACATCAGTTACGTGCAGTGATTCTTAAATTTTAGGATCATAGGTTGATTTAATTTCAGTTGCAACAATTTAATTGAGTCAAATTGAGATATAGTCAGTTAAACTAGTTCCAACCATGAGAGGAACTAGTGCAAGGTCCAGTTGTTGGGTGTGACTTCAATCATCTTCAATTATCATTCAAATAACTAATCAATTAGATTAAATTAGCTCATGCATGCAGATAATACGAGTTACCTAGTTGATATTGGAGTTCAATGGTAGTTTACTATCAATTGTAAACTATTCCAAGTTATACAAGTAGTTCATGCAGTCAGAGGAAGATCCTTAGTGAATTGCGCAATTCCTTGGAGGAAAATTCCTATGAAATAGGGGCCTAATTCCTCATTGAACAATGCAAGGAAATCTGAGATTGGAAGTCAAATAAATTGGCTAAGTGTTGGCCATAGTCAATTTGTGAGGCAGATAGATAGATTATACTAGTGCACATGTTGCTCAGGCTTGAGGAAGCATTGTGTTTCTTCTCGATTTTCTGATTAATGCAATTCAGATAGGAAGGGGTTTTGAACAATTACTTTCCTCTATATAAAATTTATGAGTATGTGTGTTAAATCATTATGCAAGTTTATGATATGAGTTCTTGATCGTGAATTTATTTCTACATATGAGTAGACTAGATTTGTGTCTTATGTTTTAATAAATTACATCAGCAGATTCAGATCTAAGTAGGAATTTCTACATTCAATCCATGGTTAGACAGGTTCTATAGATTTTTAAGACAAACAAAAGACATGGATCGATGCCAAATGTTGAATACATTGACACCCACCTATTGTGCTTACTCAAAAGATCACAAGGTTCAAGAATCTAATTGGTCAAAGTACTAGTCATCTCTATTCTGTTTGTGCACAAGGGTTTTAGGAAATCAATTTTGGCATCAAGAAAGCATGGAAAAGGATAGAATCAAGCAAGAACATATATGCATTCAAATATATGAAGTGTAGATGAAGATTGTTGGCATGATTTTCTATGAAATAGAAAATCATGCGAGATCCATTTCCTAATCGAATTTAAATGACCTGTTGTTAATTCCAGAACTTGCCTTTTGGCATTATTTTCTTTAAGTAGTTAATTTAGAAATAGTATAAATATAGGCTCAATCTGGAAGACGAGGAAAATTATTAAGAGCTTGAAGTTTGTAATTATTTTCATCAAAAGAATTGTTTTTATAATTATAAATAATATGTTCCTCTTATGTTCATATGCATTGGTGACTAGTTCTCTAAGTTGAGTTAATTGATCCTTGCGCTCAACAGGAGCCCCCTTGAAGAGTTGTAAAATAGTTTAGTTAGTTATTCTTGTTCCTTTTTAATTGTTTCCATTTTATTTTGCAACTATTTTGTAACTCGTTAATGTTCTTATTGTAGTTTATATCACTTATTGTTGGTTTATTTGCAGAGGACGAGTGCTCATTCAAAAGATAAAAAAAAATTACAAAACTATTTATTTGATTAGTCCACTTCCTTGCAATTATTTCTTAGTCTCAAATTTAAGATCATGTTCAGATTAACTCTAACCATAGAAAGAACACACTAGCAATCTACAAGACATATATTTTAGAATTGAATCATTGCTTTCAAATTCATTTTGATTCTACTTTCTAGTTAGATTTATTAATTATGTACCTAGAGTAATTGATTTCAAAAGCATTTTTCCATTTAAGAATAAAATATATTTATTTCAAGTCAAGTACCATAGACTTTTGATTTGGTTTTCTAGAATTAGTTTTCCATTCCATGAATTAAATTAGTATTTCAATTCAATCTATTGGCATAATATTGTCATTTTGCAAGATAAAATAGATTTGCAATTATTGTTCTTAGATTAAATTTTAATTAATTTCCTTTTGATTTAAACAAGTTTTATAGAAATAACATTTTCACATACTTGATAAAAGAAGGTCTTGAATAGATCAAATTTACAACTTGCATTTGAAATTAGTAGACTAGAATTTAATCTTTTAATAAAAAATAAATCTCCTAGAATATATTGTGCACATACACTTCGCAAGTACACGAACCCTAGTTTTGACAATTTAATGACATAATTTAACTAAAAATTAAATTAACCAACAACTGGGCATCCTTGGGCCATCCTTGCTTCAGCCAAAGGTGGGGGTTTTGGCTAGAGGTTAAATTAATATTGGGGAACCTTTTGGATTCCATGTCGTAAAGATTCTTCTTATACATTAGATACCTAAACATAATCATGCTTTCATTGGGGGAAAGGCTAGCTTTAATTAAGAGGATAGGATATGGAGTATTTCCTTTAATGTTGAGGTTGTAGGTTATAAATTTCTTTTGAATTAGCTCGATCTTCCTCCATGATTCTCTAGATATACTACAACCCCAAACCTTACAACCATATAAAATAATAAAGGTGATGAAAGTCTAAAAAATGAATGTTTCTTACTCCAAACCCAAGGATCAACTGACTTACAACTATTTTTAAGCTCGTAATAAGCGTTCCAATGTCCAATAATGCTTTTCTTAATTGTATAATTCTAGTTGAGTTGATGATGGATGTCAATACCTAAAAATTTATATGAAGAAACCTTCTTTAAGTAATTTCTATTTGTTATAGTGAAAACTCAACACCCCCATTTTTGATTTATTTATTTCGAATAATGGAGACCATTTCCATAAATTTTTAGCTAAATCACCTTTTTAATATTTTCTTTTAGTTAAGTGTCCTACAATTTTTCCATTTTTTTCATTTTCTCCATATTTCTATTGACTGCATCATTGAGTTAAATATTTTGCTAGCTTTCCATCGGTACTTAGTTCATCTCATTTGGTTACATGGTTTGCAAATGGCGCTCATTGAAAGTTCGATAATTTTTACCGTTTGGGTTAAAAATGTACAAAACGTATATTATTTTAATTTTTTAAAATAAATTAGTAATTCATTGTAGATATTAATTCCTAGTTAATTTTAACTAATCTTTTCATTTTTCACTAATGGTCCTACCAAATCGCCCAGCAGAATTGTAGAACAATTAAAATTATGCGTTTATGGGATCTCAATAATTGATTCCAATTCCTAATTTTAAAAGAAATTACGAGACCCGAAATCTCAAAATTACAAAGTGGTTGTAGTTCATTTTGTAGGATTTTTAATTACTCCAAGTGGACTCCACTTCAACTCACCTCTTTCCTTCCTTTACAAAAATCTCGATGAAAAAATACCGATGAAAAGTCTCGATATCCCATAAAACTCTCGATAAATTTATCCTGATATCCAATAATAGTCCCAATATAAAAAACTTACAATATTTGAAAAGTTCTGATATTTTAAAAAATTCTCGATATTTAAAAAACCTCCCAATATTAAAAATTTCGATATCGGAATATCGAACATCAGATATTTTTATTTGGCCCATTTTAAAAACTTACGATATTAATAATAAACTCCCGATGTTCGATATCTTATGCGTGAGATTATTATTTTTATTGAAAGCCCCTGCCTCCTCTGTCTCACCTCCATCACGTCACCCTCCTTCATATATATTGAAGGCCCTGCCTCCTCCGTCTCACCTCCATCACGTTGCCCTCCTTCATCTATAATACGCCCACCACTTCCTTTTTATTCGATGCATGGAATATATCCAAATCCAATTTTTTTATTCAATCCATGGAATGGTTCTCAAAGCCACTATGAAATTTTTAAAATGGTTTTTATTAAAAAGTTATAAATATATTTAAATTATAATATTATTATATTTTAAATATAATATTTAATTATAATTTTAATATATTTTAATTTTTATATAAATTTTATTTTAATGGTATATAATTAGTTTTTAATTAATTTAATTTAATATTACTTAAACGATAACTGTTAATTTAATTTAAGATTAAGTTTTTCATTAAAATTTCCTATTTTTGGCCTAAGCGGCAAATTTTACATAATTCATGCAATTTTGACACTTCAACTTCGAAAGTTCATAAGTTGAGTTTTATTTTGTCAAATGAGGCCCAGGGTAGCTCCTTAGATAGATAAAATCATGGAGAATATTTCTGAAATGCTTACATGATTAGATTCGGTCATTTAATCAATCTAAAATCTAGCATAAAATCAAGTTCTGAATTTGTAAACAAAATTAATTTTATGAGTTTAATCTTTTGCATTTTCATTTGCTGATAGCCTCTATTGAACACATATCCTTTCGAATGTGTTCTCCTTTACCAATAAGATATTTACAAGGATCAATGGAAATTTCATATTTCCTTTTATTTATATTTATTTGAGTTTTGATTGAAGAAATTTTGTTTTCCATATTTGGTATTTTTAATTTTAATTTAATTTTGATTGGTTTTTCGCAGGAGAAGAGTTGAAGAGATTAGAAAGAGAAGATTTCAATAAATGGAATGGCTCCAACAATAAAAGAAAAAGAATTTTGACCAATGAAAATGATTGGACCAAATTTATTCTTTAACAACTCTCCTATTTTGAATTCATTTTGTAATTATAAATAGTAGTTTGTAGAATGGAGAAAATATTCGGGGGGGTTCTCTTCTCTGCAATTCTGGAATTCTTAAAGCACTATTATAATAGGAGTTTCATGTTGTAGGTAGAGAGGATCAATCTCATATCTGAGAATTATTGGGATTTATCTTTTTCCATTCTAAACTATGTATGAGAGACAAAGTTTTCATTATTGCAGCTCTTGCTTTTAGCAGCAAAGTTTATGATTTGGAGGAGATTGTAAGAGATTCAAAGAATTGGGCAAGAGACCAGGTTTAATCAATCTGTGTTTTGAATACTATTATTTTTAATACATATTTCATTTCTTTTGATAGTAGAATTATGTTATTGGATTTATATTTATGCACTTCTGTTAATATGAATCTATTTCTTATAGCTTAGCTATCTAATATGTTTGTCTCATGAGTGTGTAATTAGTTTTGTGTTTTGCTCTTATGCATTGAAACCTGATTTCTAAATAACTATATACTGAGAAATCTTCCATTTAATCCTAATTTAATTACTAGTACCATTATGTAAACTATTTCATAATGTTATTGGTTCATCATTCGTGTTTAATAGTTTAATGGTTATTCGAATTATGAGAACTACTTCCTAATGTTAATAATTAATCATTCCCATTAATAGATCTTTGAACATAATGTGTTTTGGTATTCATAATGTAAGTTAATTGAACTACCTCGTTAGCTTGATATTCATTATAATCTAAACATATTTAAATTCTGATCATTTAATTACTTTTCTCTCAGTTGGGTTAGATCTACATCTTCCTAATTGAGATAGGCTTAAAATTTGTTTCTTTTTTATTTATTATAAGATTATTTTGCATTTAGATTAATCATTACATTTTTAGAAGTCCTCTTATGAAAGAGGCAAACTTTAGTTATGGCTTGGCTTGGAAGAGTCAATCTGATGTCTCTTCTTTAATGGTATGTGAAATTCATACTTTAATCTAGTAGAGATAGAGAGAAGGTAATTGGATCTAGTTTAACCAGTTGGAACAACCATTCCAAATGAAAAAGAAGTTGCTCTACGTTCTTGACCCAGTGGTCTCCCTTATAATGTTGAGCCAGACAATTTGAGCCTACAACATTTTTGGCGCTAGAAGGATGACCTAAAGACTTGTTGTCTTTTGGAGCTTTTTTATTTTAAAGTTGTATTTTAATCACATTGGCTCCTCTCAAAATTCCTATTTGGAGTTGTGTCTCTGGATGCGCATCCACCAATACTTTAAAAATAGTAAGACACTTGTCAAAGGTAAAGTTTAACGGTAAGAAGAATGTTTATGCATTTGATCATGCTTTACAATTTATTAAAAAAGTTCAAATTCTACTTTTCATAATATTGATGAAGGCATTTTATGCAGGACTTTTACTCTAACATTCTCAGGAAAAGCTTGACGTTAGTGTGAATCTCTTCCAGTTTCCTCTATTCACAATTGGGATCAACTTATTACAAAATTCATTTATAAATTTGACGGTTATGATTATGAATAGGTATGTGATGAATTCAAATATTTATGAAGATTTGAAAATGAATCTCTCTTGGATTTTACTATTAGATTTTAATTAATTTGCTTGAGATTCAACGCTGAAGATAAACCTTCAAAAATTCAACTGATCGATTGGTTTGAATATATTTTTTCTCTTCCTTCCATTTCAAATTTGTATGTAGCAATTACAAGCTTTGATGACTCTCCTTCAACTTCTAGTAATATTATCAAAAATTTGGATTTAGAGGTGCATATTAACCATGGAGAAGTGGCCTTAGCCATGTATGATAAATTCTTAAATCTAGTACACACCTCTTACAGTATAAATGATAATCATGATAATGAACCATTATCACAAAGCTTCCAAGAATTTGATAAACAACTACAAGAAGAAATCAGTAACAAACTTGAAGGACCATCTGCCACAAAATTTGAAAATCATTATGAATTAAATTCAGAAAACCAAATTATAAATCAACAATTATAGGCCAAAATTGAAGTTTTCATTAATATGCAATCTGTTGCAGAAATGTATGAATTCTTCCATGTTGATTAAATGCCAAATTTAGGGCAGCTAGAGAACATTCTTCAATAAAGCACAATTAGTCAAGTAAATGATCTAGAATCTGAAATTTGCATTGGAAAGAATTTACAAGAATATACAAATAGAGATATTTTCAAATTCATTGTTTCAGATTCTCATTTTCACCTCTATCCTGATATTTTTGTGGATAGCAATTTATCTCCTCTTTGCATTAATGTTATTCCAAAAAACACAGAGGCTGATATAAATGAATTTGCTATTAGTTTTTATCAAGATAGAGAGAAAATTATTGGTCATTCTTTTGACATTAATGAACATGTGCTCCATATTCCTTCTTGTTTTGATACATCGGATGAGAATAAAGAGAATATTAGTGAATGTCCTGAAATCATTTATGATGACTACTTTAACATTGAGGATGATGACTTGCCTCCTTAACTTTTAAATATTCATGTTCCAAATCAGTTTATACTTGAAAATGAAGAGAAACTTAGTACAAATTTTGTTCCAATTAGTTCCCATTTTCAAACATTTAATCATATTCATGATTTCAACATTTAAGAAATCATCCCAATCCATGATGCTCAAGCTCTCACTCCTATTCATAGTCATGATCCTCTCTCTAATTTCCAATTTCATTATTATGGCCAATTCTTGTAAGAAGGAAATCATTTTGAATCAATCCCAATTGTGCTCTAACACTAGTTGTAACAATAATGTAAATTATGATTTAATTTTATTATTATTCCTTCACTTATTTTGTTTAATTTCATATTTGTTTTCTTTTTTCATTTTTTAGTTTTTAGATATCTTATGCTGGCATATTGAGCATCTCAGTATTGAACACTCAATTGATGCATTTCCTGAATGGGAAAATGAGGTTTCAAATCATAATCATGAACATCAAGCGTTATTACTCTTCCAATTCCAATTGATGTTCATCTCTTATGACTTCTTCCTTTTCTCTCAAAAGAAGTGTCGACAAGAGAGTATATCTTCACAATATGACCAACAATCTAATTCGATTAATGATCTTTTGTTAAAACTATCATATTTCAATCCATTTTTAATTGAACCATTTGAAAGACATTTTGAAAGTTTTCCTACAGAGAAGATTGTTAATAATTTGCCATATGTACATAAGACTTACATGCAGGTCATTGTATCTAAAATTTCATTTCCACAATATGGCATGTTATCCCTTCTTCTGAACCTCTCCCAATCATTAGTGGAAATCCATTGAGATTTCTATGATCCAATTGAAATTCAGCTGGCAATGATATTTCAAGAAAAGGTGATTGTAAATAAGTTGCTTCTTGTAAATATTTCAGCAATTAGTGTACATACTATATTCAAATTTATTTTTATTCATTTAACTATATTCTTGTTGTTAATGTTTGACCTGTGCATACATGCAGGAGTTATCAAAAGGTCCAGTGAATTATTTTTTGTTTCATCAGAATTTGGGTATTTTTTAGTTTTTCTTCTATTCATTAAAACCATGATAGGCCTTTTTGTATTTAATTAATGTATTATCAGAAGATTCGTACCAGATACTTATAATATCATAACTTTCCTCATAAGAAATTTACAATAAAATCATTCTTGGATCAAATATTCCTGATAGTTAATATAATTATTAAAGGGCCTTTTTTTAAAATGCGAAGTTGAGTTGGGTGCTTCCTTTTAAATTAAATACTTTAAGAGCTTCCGACCCCACAACTGCCACTCAACATATCATCCTTCACAAATATCATAACTTAAAAAGTGTGTCATGCTCAAAACTTCTGATATCTCAATATTCCCGATGCCTGTTACCTCCGATATATGATATTCTAATCCTCAACCTATATCGGGACTTTCATATCAGATGCTTCCTCTTTAAATCCCCGATATATTATTTTCGATATAGAAGTTATGATATCACTTCCCGCCTCTGCTTATTTTCTGTTATTTCTTTAAATATGATTTATCA
This sequence comes from Pinus tabuliformis, assembly GCA_031772625.1. NCBI lineage: Eukaryota > Viridiplantae > Streptophyta > Pinopsida > Pinales > Pinaceae > Pinus > Pinus tabuliformis. The sequence goes on along the minus strand of CM062811.1, from coordinate 885,378,338 downwards.
AAAATTTCATATATCGTAACTTTCTAAAGTATAGCCAAGTGATTTCTCTGATATATTTCTTTTGATACGCTAATGTGTGCAAACCCATGTGAATTCACGTTTTTACATTTAGTAATATGAGCCAATAATCATATTCTACCTCTCATTGATGCAACTAAAATAAAATTCTTAGACTCTTTATTGCTCATATTTGCTACAAACAGAAAACAATTTGCACAAAACTCTTGCAAAAAATAATCTTATCCATGATTTTCTCTATGCCTGTTTCGAATCTTACATTTTCTAGTTGAATTTAAAACATTTTTCCATTTGTGCTTATTTATTTTCCATCCGCTTCAATCGCATTGCTTCTTCCAAATTGATTCAAGTCCTCTATTTGGTAATTATCAAAATCCCAATTTTCTGTTGTTCTCTTTCCGATACCGGATTCTTGGGTTTATGTTATATCGAAACCATTTCAAAACACTTTCTGAGGAATTTCTTTGAGATCTACGAGTCCTATTTTATTTTATCTACTCAAAATTATTGATCTCATAATATCATAGAAGTCATGTTGAACTATCCGAGTTTCTATATTATATTTTTATCCAAAATTAATTATGAGCTTCCTTTTATTGGAACTCTCATTTAAAAAGATCTACAATAAATATTTATTGAAATTTCTGATATTGAAAGTGAAAATAATGCAAAATTCGACCGAAAACATTCAAATAATAAAATCCCCATACGATATCGGAATTATCGTCATTTTTATTTCATAAGTCCTCTGATATGTCTAACCCCTCTAATGTATGATATGTTAATCCCTATGACCACATAATATTGTCGGACCCGGAGTTCTTGTCACCTCGGGGCTCCTTTGAAAATGTTACAATATCCTAAAATCTCTAATCTCCGATTGCATTGAAACCTCCCATATGACATAATTAGAATATCTCTGATCTTCGGTGACGTGAAAAAACTTCGATATGATGTAATATCTCCCATGACGTAGAAATTACCTCCGATCAAGTTTCAATGGTTTTTGTTAATAATGTAAGGGAGATGCAATATGTAAACTTTGGTCTTGAATTTTGAGATTTTAATAAAATCATGCAGTGAATATGAAATTTGAAATATTAAAAGAACAATCATCATTGCAAACGCACATCATCATTCTCATTTATGATGGATTTGATTTAATTCAGATTCCTTGAACATGAAACATTGTTTTCTTCTAGTTTACTGCTTGCCTTAGTTCATATTTAATAAATGATGATTTTGGGTCAATAAGATTTCAGAAAATTCAACTTCTTCATGCTTTTAATTCTAATTAAAAGAAAATATTACTTTTATTGGAGAAAATGATACCTCTCAGGTAAGATCAAATGAAAGTTTCCAATGGTAAGTTTCATATGCCCACTTTATCATTTTCATTTCTTTACTTTTGGTTTTAGTTTTGTTTTTAGTTTTTTTTTATATAAAACTTTGTTTTGGAGCTCTTCATAAATCTTTTTAACACCTCTACTAGATAATATTTAAAGCTCATTCTCCTTGTTTGCTTTTTGAGTTTTGGAGCAGCAGTAATGATTGATCATTAAATCAACTATATTGGGGAGTCCCTGAACTTTTTATCTGTTTCATAAGTATTGCTTTTATTGGAAAATTATCAAGATGTTTTTATGCAGGTTTTGCTTTGAAGCAAGAAAATTTGCAACAGACAAAGACTTTTCATTTGGGTCGAATTTTACTTCATCGTTGTTGTTTTCCTTACAATTTGGAAGCTTAATCGCTTATAACTCCACATGATAAAATGTACTAGATTCTCAACATAGCACAGGCACACATATGATTTTCTTCTTTTTCGTTTGTTGAGACATTTTTAATCTTGTTGGGGTTTGTTCTTTAAATTTTCTATTTTCTTTTAAGCTTCTAATTTCCTCATTTTTACATTTTTGAAGCTTTATTTCCATTTCTTTTTCCCTTTTTCTATTGGTTTTGGCTTGATTTTGATGATTACACTAAGATTTATGTGGAAGGCCTTTTCCTCACTCAACAGTGGTTGGCATACATGGAAAATCTTCACTCTGTCTATTTCAGTGAATTTGATTTATCATTAACGGTGTATCTTCTTGGAACCATAAATCCCTCTTTCTTTAAAACCTTTTCATGGAGGAACACACATCCTTTGTAAGTGATATAGTTCATCTTTCCAAGGAAATAACTGACCTAAGTTCAACTCAATGGATCCCTCCCACCCATCCACTTTATAAAACCCCTGATTGATAGTCGCGGGAAAAGAATTTGGAGTCAACATTATGAAAGTATTATATCCATTAACATAAGTCTCTATTACCATCCCACCTCTTTCACTCAAGTACATCATAAAAAGACTCGCAAATGCGCTTATCAAAAGGGTGATTAAAAGAGGAATCATGGGAAATACATTTAAACCCATCAGGGCTATGGACGCTCGCTAGCAATGGGGCTAGGATTGTATGGCATAAAAGAAAACTTCACCGGGGTAATGTTCAGGCTTGCTGGCAGCAAAACGATGTCAAAGACCATTCATAACAATGGATATATGCTTTATCAAAAAACTCATATCTGTACCTTCTTCTATTTCTCATACGAAGTAATTTTAAAATAAATTTTTCCCAAAATTTGATTCATGATTTTTACTCAAGTCTGCTTTGAGTACTTATCTTTTCAAATTCATATTTCTTAATCTATTTATGTGGGACCCATGGAAGTGTTTTATTGTTTCATGATTCAATGGACTCCATTATTCTTAACCTTTAGGTAAATTAAAGTTCATCATCTTTGACCAGAGATAACTGGTTCTTCCCAATGTGTTGCCAGTGTTGTAGTGAAAACTCAACACCCCCATTTTTGACTTATTTATTTCAAATAATGGGGACCCTTTCCATAAATTTTTAGCTAAATCACATTTTTAATATTTTCTTTTGGTTAAGTGTCCTACAATTTTCTATTTTTTCATTTTCGTCGGATTTCTATTTTGATTGCTTCATTGAGTTCGACTTTTCACTAGCTTTCCATCAGTACTTGTTTCATCTCATTTGGTTACACAGTTTGCAAATGGTGCTCATCCGAAGTTCGATAATTTTTACCGCCTGGGTTAAAAAATGTACAAAATATATATTATTTTAATTTTTGTAAATAAATTAGTAATTCATTGTAAATATTAATTCCTAGTTAATTTTTACTAATTTTTTCATTTTTCACTAACGGTCCTACAAAATTGCCTAACCAAATTGTAGAACAATTAAAATTATGCGTTTTTAGGATCTCGGTAATTGATTAAAATTCTTAATTTTAAAAGAAATTATGAGGCCCAAAATCTCAAAATTGCAAAGTGGATGTGGTTCATTTTGTAGTATTTTTAATTACCAAAGTGGTTGTAATTTATAATGGTGGAGTTCCACTACAAATGGGCCCCACTTCACCTCACCTCCTCCCTTCCTTTACAAAAGTCTTGATGAAAAATATTCATGAAAAGTCTCGATATTTGATAAAACTCCTGATAAAATTTTCCCGATATCTTATAATAGTCCTGATATTTGAAAAAGTCTCGATATTTAAAAAAAATTGATATTTTAAAATTTTCCCGATATTAAAAGTTTCAATATCAGAATATCAGATATCGGATGTTTTTATTTGGCTCATTTTAAAAACTTACGATATTAATCAACTCTTGATATCTGCTATTTTATTCATGAGGTTATTATTTTTTATCGAAGATCTCTATATTCTCCATCTCACCTCAATTACGTGACCCTCCTTCATATATCATACGATCCCCACTTCCTTTTTATTGGATAGATGGAATGGATCCTGTTATCACTTAGAGAAAACCCTGGTTGCAGGGAAAAACCCTAAGGTAACCTCAAACCACTTTTAGGTTGAAAGCTGACCCTTCAACCCAAAGGGGGATCTCTCCATAAAACTCAACTACTCTATGGTCACTATAGTAGAAGGTTTTCACAATTGAGTTCAGGTGGCCAGATTTGGGTTTAGGTATAAGATGGTTGGATGATCCTCAAAACCTACCATTGGGCATGGAGTCAAGCTATCAACCAAATGAAATCACAGATCTAATGAGAAAATTGCACAAAGCATGGGAGTAACATGTCCTTTGACTGTTTTGGAGATTTCGAAGAAAGATGAACTGGGAGAAAACAAAGCTTATAAGAGCTGAGAACAATAAGTATTTAATGACTGATAATTTAAGAGAGGAGCATCAAATGAAATCCAATCTCATTAAACTAACATTTCAAACATGAAAGAGACAATTAATAACAGAGAAATACTAACAGGGAAATGAAACACATGAGTTTTATACTAGTTGCTCATCAAACACTGCAAATACATTTAAGATTGCTCAAACATATCCAGACTACAAGTAATTTTTCAAATGATTTCCAACCATGTTTCATTATTCATAAATTGTCTTTATAGAGTTTCACATAACAGTTTGCAAAATAATAGAATCCTCATAATTACAATACTGAGATATTTTAAAATATCCTTTAAGTTCATGCATGAAAAATATAAACTTAGAAAATATCTAATGAATCCTAGAAAAATGTAGGCAAATCTGCTAAAATCTAGGCAAAAATAAAGTGATCTAGTCAATTGTCTAGCTGGAAAATAGAATAGGTCCCTTTGTAGATTATCATTGTTGTTTCAACAAAACAGGTCCCTCTGTCTACTTCATCAACACTGCCCCTAGATGTCTTCTACTACTCTGTGATTTTCTAGAAAAATCGTTGACAAGCAGGTCGTCAGCATTACTGATTTTCTGATCTGAGATATAGCTAACAACCGGGAGGTCAATCCTTTTAAATATTGCTGACAATAGAGATGTTAACGTCTCTGTTTCGTTCTAGAAAAAATCGCTAACAGACATGTTGTCGGCATTTTCCTGTAGGTTTCGTTTACTAATCAGTATGCATAGTTTGTTCAAAATAACTGACAGACACACTGTCAAGTTTTTCAAAAACACTGACAAGGGCATTGTCATCTCTCTCGACTTTCATATTGTATACAAAACTGGCAGGCCGACTGTCAACGAAATGAAAAAATTGAGTTTTTTATTTAAACAAGTGGACAAAAATGGTTTTGATACCCTGGAATATTAGCTGAGGGTACTGGCAGCTTCGAGTAACACATCCAACTTGTCTAATCTCTGCTTCTTGTTCTTTCTAGTCTCCATGGGCTTTACTTTGGAAACCTGTTTATTTCCTTTCTTATTAGGGATTGCAGGCTTATTCTCAAACTCTATAGACCTTTTCTTAGACTTTGCAGGTTTCTCATTGATGATTAAGTCTTTCAAAGGCACATCATCTATGTCAATGACTTGTTTAGCTAACTATGGGTTGCTTCTAAGCTTGATTTTATACCGTAGCTTGTTTGTTGGCCTAGTGTGCCTATTACCCGATCTGAGAATCTCAGGTGTTGGTTCCCTTTCCTCTGTTATTGGCTTCTTGCCCTTTAAATCTTCAGGAATAATTGTGTCTGTAGGGGTGTTCTGTGAGGGTAAATTTGAAAAATTAGTGGAGCCAATGTCAGCTTCTGGGCTTCTCAACGATGTAGGCTCTGGCTTGTGAAGTTGAGCACTCTTCCTTTGATAGACCTTGGGAGTTTTTGGGGTAGTTGAGGCAGATGGGGCTTCTGATTTTTCATACATGATGGGAGTCCGAACAGGAACTTGAGTTTGAGTCTTATTCATCCTCCTGATAGTTTGGGGTCTGCCTCTTTTCCTTCTGGCAGGTTGAGGCTGGAACCCTCCCCAGAAAAGGAAATGGTTCCAGGTCCTCCCGAGCTTAATCAACTGGCTTTCTATCAAAAATTTTATCAGTGCCTTGTGATAAATAAAATGTGAAGAAGGGTTAACCCTAGCCCTGTACCTAGCAGCCATGTGCTTGAGGCTTTCCAGCAAGTAGAAGCAGGGATTAATCCTAATCTTCCCATCTAAATGTGCTAAGAAGTAAAAATGATACAAATTGATCCTATTATAATGACCCTCACAAGTAAAATACTATTGGCAAAGTTGTAGGGGAGCATACCATTTGTCTTGTAGCCAGTATTTTCGAACCCCGACCTTCCAATTTTTTGCTCTATGCTCTTCCTTGAAGAAAGATGGAATGTCTATGCTTGCTAGAATATGGTTGTGAAAAACCCTGTCACCGTCCATGGGAAAAGATGTGGCTTCGGCAACTGTGTGCTCTGTGACTTTAAATGTTAGACCACCGACTTCTACACGGCTCCCATCGAAACCTGTTACAAATGATTGAGCTACCAAATCGTGGTAATCGAAACACCGATAGAAGAACCGACTCCACCCTACCTGCTGGAACAAATGTAGGAGATCAGGATAGACATTCAATAGCTCCGGCTCTTTAGGTTCAGTTTGGTCTAGCATGCCTCCCTTTCCCATTCTGGTTGGTACTATCCACGGGATTCGATGATGTGTCCCCACAGTGGAAATAGTTTCAATTTCCAAGTGGAAAACTCAGATAACTTACCAATATAACTACTTACAGGATATGAGGTGTAAGATACGGTGAACCCACATGCGTCAAGTTAAACTTAACATCACGTTTGATCATGAGTGTGAATCATGATCAATAATTACATGAAATTGATTACATAGCACCTTTAATCATTACATAAGGTAAGCACGATCAAATTCATACTTTACCCTTTCGATCATAATAGAGACACCTGCGCTCAAAATATTGACGCTGACGTGGTCAACACAATCAACACTTTAAATATTAAAAAATAACTTAATCGCTGACAATTGACCTGTCGAAAAAATGAGAAAATAGTGTTATCCTCGTTGTCAGTGATATTCACTTTCCAACTATATTGGGTCCTAAAACACTGCTAGGAGTATTAACCTATTTATTACAACCTTAAATGCTGACAACGCAACTGTCAGCATTTTATAAAAATTACAAAAATGAAATTTTTGATGATAACATATCCAAAGCCACTTTTTTTATTCGATGAATGGAATGGATCTCAAAGCCACTAGGAATTTTTTTAAATGGTTTTTATTCAAAAGCTATAAAATATATTTAAATTATTACATTTTTATATTTTAAATTACAATTAAATTATAATTTTAGTATAATATTTAATTATAATTATAATATATTTTAATTTATTTTAATTTTTAATTAAAATTTATTTTAATGGTATATAATTGGTTTGTAATTAATTTAATTTAATAATAATTAAATAATAACTCTTAATTTAAATTAGGATTATATTTTTAATTAAAATTTCCTATTTTTGGCCTAGGGAGCAAATTTTCCAAAATTTTGGCAATTTTGACACTTCATGTTTGGAAGCTCATAAGTTGTGTTTTACTTCGTCAAATGAGGCCCAGGGAAACTCGTTAGATAGATAAAATCATGGATAATATTTATGTAGTGGTTTCATGACAAGAATCGGTCACTTAGTGAATCTAAAATTTAGCAAAAAATCAAGTTCTGAATTTGTAAAAAAAAATAATTTTCTATGTTTAATTTTTTGCATTTTCTTTTTTTCATATCTGTTGTTGAGCACAGATCCTTTCGACTATGTTCTCTTTGACCAATAATATATTTACAAGGATCATTGGAAAGATCAGAGATACTTTTATTTATTTATTTAATTTTATTTTTATTGAATAAATTATGTTTCCCTGATTTGGTATTTTTAATTTTAATTTGCATTTTAATTTAATTTTGATTGGTTTTGGCGGGACAACAGTTGAAGAGATGAGGAAGATAATATTTCAATCAATGGAATGGTTTCAAAAATAGAAGAAAAAAAATTTGACCAATGAAAATTATTGGAGCATATTTATTCTTCAACAACTCTCCTATTTTGAATTCATTTTGTAATTATAAATAGTAGTTTGTAGAATGGATAAAAAATGGGGGGTGGACTTCTCTTCTCTACAATTTTGGTATTCTTAAAACACTATTGTAATAGGAGTTTCATGATGTAGGTAGTGTTACACAACATTTTTCACTGTTCCTGTACTCCCTGTTCCACGATCCTGGAGGACCTCTACAATGAAACTTACATGATTTCCCATTGTTAAACACACACATGGCAAAGACAAATAAGAAAGATAAAACATGAGAGTTCATTTTTTATTAACAAAACATATACATCTATAGTACATGGTTTGACCGTTGGGTTCCACATCCCAAGGTCTCTTGGACTTCGTTTGTCTATTCGGCTTCCGCACTAACCCATAGAGGATTAGGTGTCCAACATTCCCCCCCTTAATCCGAAGGGTTATGTATGAGTCCAAGAAGAGAGATGTAATACAAAATGTGCAAAAATGCATGGTAGCACTAGGCTGAATGTGCTCTCTGAAATGTTGGTATAAAGGGTGGTGGTTTAAGGATGACCACCAACACTGGAATGCTTAGTGCAATTCCTAGAACTCTTCCAAAACTGGCAAGAAGATGAAGTCTTCTGCTAGAGGAAGTGCTCCTATTGTTTTGAAGAGGGAAACCTTCAACCATGAAAGGGAGGTCTCACCCCGTATAAAAGGGAGAACTTCAACCTGAAAAGGGAAGTCTCAACTTGTGATGGTTTAAGGATGACCAACAAATCTGGAATGCTTAATGCAATTCCTGGAATTCTTTCAAGTCTGGAAAGAAGATAAAGTCTTCTGCTAGAGGAAGTGTCCCAGATTCTTTGAAGAGGCATTACCAAATGAAGGCATGCTCAGGGGCATCTTTGTCTCTGGCTACAACTTTGAAACAAGTGTGGCAGGTTGTGGCTCAGGCTCGCTTGATGCGGATTTGAAGCTTGTAGATGACCATCATTTCCCCCCCTGTTAGATACAAGGTGAGATGATGGAGAAAACTCAACTGCAACACTGTTCAATACTCTTGAACAAGTTCTGACATGTGATTGAAATATCTTCTTGGCTGTTGATGCCCATTGCCAAGAAGCGATCCATCCAAGATGAATCTTTGTTCTTGCAGGAGGTTTGTTTCTGAAGCATCTATTTGAAGAATGACTGGTTTTATGACATTGCTTACATGGATGAAGATCAAAACAGTGATCTTTCAGATGGCCAACTCGGTCACAGTGTTGGCATTTCACAATCTGTTGTGGTTTTTGTTGAAGAGAACCAGAATCTGAAACAACTGAAGGTGAACTGTCATGAGGAGAAGGTGAAGATGAACTGTCCTGAAGAAATCCAGCACTTTGAAATTGGATTGGTTTTGAGTAGTCTGGAATATGAAAGGACAAGTCCTTGTCATATCCAAGACCAGTTCTCTGCTTGTTATGGACAAGCTCTTCCCAAGGTCTGATGATGGGCTTGGAAAGTGCAGACTAAACTTCTACACCTGCATGTACAATTGCTGATTTATTGGGTACTAAATCTGAATGAACCATAACATTATTGACTTGTTGCTGATGGGTGGTTGTCTCAATGTTCTGAACAAAAACAGGTTCAAAATGATGTCTATTTTGATGTAGCTCTTCTTGCTGTAGCTGTGATTCAAGCTACAAAAAATCGATCTTTTCCTGTGCATTATGCAGGCAGGTCTGAATGTCACAGAGAGTGTCTTTGTTGATGTTTACCATCCCATCGTCATTGGACTGTATCAAAGTATTTAATAAATCTAATACATCATAAATTAAAGCCATTTTCTGGGCTTTAACAATCAATGTTCCAATCAACCAGCAGCAATCACTGTGATGCTAAAAGAACACTACTTTCATGAACCATACATACTTATGCAGTAGTGAATATAACAAGGAATCAACAACTCTGGAATCAAAAAGTCAATACCTCTTTGCTTCAAAACTGTAATGTCATTATCCCCTCAAGAGCGGGTTTAGATCAGGTTCTCGGAAGATGTTGAAATCCCATCTCAAGTTAGTCCATGTAGAACATAGTCGTAATTGGAGAATCTGTCAGAATATTATGTGGATGAGGGTATAGATGGCCAAGTTGCTTCAAAGATTTTCACATCCCACTCCTGCATGCATATTTCCATGAGCGACAACCATTTTTCAGCTCAAATAACCTTCAGTGCAATTCTCTGATGAACCTAGTAAAGTGCTCTCTTTCTCTAGATCTTCCCTTCCTTTACGAAGCAAAATAAACCACAATGATATTGATAGACTGATATATGCACATTACAAGCTACTACAGGCACATGAAATCTGGAACATGTACACGAACTCAGCCTCTCATAAACTCACTGCTACAAGCATGTAGAAATGAAGATCCCCTCGGAGTTTAAATGTTTTAAAGCAAGGAGTTTATGGAGCGTGGTGAGGTTTGTGGTGGTAATGCTGAGAAAAAAGAATTGCAATGAATAAATTGTAGAGAATGGCTATTGATCTACACATTAAATACTTTAGAGGAGACAAATTTATGAACATGAATTCCATCGGAGGTAATTTCAATTAACACTATGAATTTTCATGCAGCAGTTCTCCAGCATGAATTTTCAAGGTTCCTGTAGCTTCGTCGATTTGTGGCCACGTTGTTAAATTAGGGTTTAGACGAAAGAACTGGGACGGACGTTTTCTTCTGAGAGAGGAAATTTTAAAAATGATTTGGAATCTGAATCAGATTTTGTGGGCTTTCCCCAATTCATTGCCTGCAATGAAAATGATGATCAGTATTTCGGTTTCATGGACCCTCGCTTTTCTAATTCTAATTTGTCATCGTCAAACTCCTGCACTTTCCTTTCAACGACCAGATCTTCCAAACACACATATCAAATAATCATTCCATTTGCGCATCAATCTAATCATGATCTTAAGTGAACTAAAGGCTTGAATGATCTGTCGAATAACAGACAGGTCGAATTCTTCCCTGAGAACTTGAAATGCCCTACAAACAGTGGTGGAAAGCTCTGATAAAACCCTTTGAATCGAAAATTTGTGAGCGAGAAACTAAGATTGGGCAAATGAGGAATCTTCTCCTAGACCAATGAGGAGAGACGACGCCAGGCCATAATTTGGCAATACATTCGACATAGTTTGCAGTACATTACCAGTTCCGTCGATTCCAGAATTTATATTTTGACAAAATCGAGAACTAACTCCCAAAGGAAATTGCATGGTTTGATTCTGGGATAGTAGTTCTCCAACTCCATCTGGACTGAACACTAAATATAACCACAAAAGTCAAAAGTCATGGCACAGCAATCCTTAATATACAGTTTTGTGGCTAGGGGAAACATTGTACTTGCAGAGCATACATCATTTTCGGGGAATTTTAGTATTATTGTTGTCCAGTGCCTGCAAAAGCTGCCCTCAAACAGCAACAAGTTCACATACACATGTGATAACCACACATTCAATTACCTCGTGGATGATGGATTTGTGTTTCTTGTTGTTGCAGATGAAGCTGCAGGAAGGCAGGTGCCTTTTCTTTTCTTGGAGAGAGTAAAGGAAGATTTTAAGCGGCGTTATGGAGGAAGGGTTGAGACAAGCATGGCGCACAGCCTTGATAAGGACTACGGGCCAATACTGAGAGACCACATGCAATATTTCATGGACCATAAAACCAGTAGCCACAGTCTTGGGAATAATTTGATTTACCTCAACATTCTCAACCATACAGATACTTCTGCATACACTACAAACAAGAAAATCCGCTAAGAACTTTAGCTGCTTCAAATGCAGTTTCGTCTCCCTCAATACCACACCATGGCGGTGTTTCAAGATGTGGAGCAGATAGAGAATAACATCAATAGCGCTAAGAGAAGGCCAACCAGCACAAGGTCAGACGAATTGTTGTTCAACGCAAAATCTATAATAGAAACCGTCCTGACAACAATAAGAAAATAGATTTCTGACAAAGGCCAAATTAATGGAGCGTTAGCTCAGGCGCACATTGAAAACGCTCAAGTTCAGGCAAGAATGAATACATGAAGAATAATGGACATGCAAATCTTTGAGAGGCAGCGAATAGGAAAAAACTGACAGGTACAGTTGAGCAGCGTATTGAGGCATTATGCTGCAGATTCTAGAGAGCAGCGTATAAAACGGCCACAGAAAACAAGTGGCTCATAGTTGAGCAGGGCAGGAGATCGCCTGCTCTGATACCATGTTAAACACACACATGGAAAAGACAAATAGGAAAGATAAAACATGAGAGTTCATTTTTTATTAACAAAACATATACATTTATAGTACATGGTTTGACCGTTGGGTTCCACATCCCAAGGTCTCTTGGACTTCGTTTGTCTATTTAGCTTCCACACTAACCCATAGAGGATTAGGTGTCCAACACCCATCATGAAGAAACTCTCATTATGTCCCTCTTCATGAGCAGAACAATTCCCTTTTGCATCATTTCCCCAAAATATTCATTTTACCCTAGTTCACAAGACCGACGCTAATGACCCGTTCCCTCGCGCCGATTTGTAGAGATTGAAACTAGGACTAGTGTCGTACGGAACAACTGAGCCTTTTCTCAATCGCGCTAATCCTCTTTTGGCAAGTTTTTTAAATATGGAGTCGAAGCTTCCAGGTATAGAAGCTTCGTAACGGAAGTCTGGTAAATGGTTGGGCTGGATGGAACCGAGGAAGTCAGTTTGGGATCCTTTCCCCTATTAATATGGAACAAACCCAAGAGATAAGGCCTTCTCCCATGATAAGAGGAACCATCTGCCCTCCATCCAAGTTATATAAACCCCTCCTTTTCCAAGATACACTAGTTTCAGTCTTTGTATTTTTGGATCTTGAGTAACCAGCAAGACATATATAGCTTGTATATCTCTAATTTATGTTTGTGGAGGGAGAATAGTGTGTTTGGTTTGGTTTGAAACTAAAGGGAAGAAGCCTTAAAACTTCCATTGTTGGGGTTATCCATGAGATGCTAGCAGAAGTGTGGGAACACAGATGCGTCAGAGGAGACCAACAACATCAAGGCATTGGTTGTAATCTCTTTTTGAACTTATATGAATACAACTATTGATTGATTTCCTACATTAAGTGTTATCTTACATTTGATGGCTTAATATTCCTTGACCTTTTAAGTAGGTTGAATGCAATTTGTATGCTATCACGTTTGTTGTTGTTGTTTGTTTGCTTGTTTCAGGTATTCGAAGGAAGGAAACAAAAGATAGCTGGAGTAAGGAAGAAGGATCATCACCAAGCGAAATAGTGTTCTAAGAGGTAGGCCCTCTTATTTGATTCTAGCTTAAGGAAGTTTTCCATAGATTATTTGTTTGTGGCTAGACCCGCTCTCTCAGGCTAGAGGAATTGTCTTTGTCCGCATCGAGAATTTACCTACACCACAGTAGAGAGGATCAATCTCAGATCTGAGAATTATTAGGATTTATCTTTTTCCATTATGAACTATGTATGAGAGGCAAAGTTTGCACTATTGCAACTCTTGCTTTTAGCAACAAAGTTTATGCTTTGGAGGAGATTGTAAGAGATTCAAAGAATTTTGCAAGAGACCAAGTTTAATCAATCTATGTTTTGAATACTATTATTTTTAATACAGATTTCATTTCTTTTGATAGTAGAATTATGTTATTGGATTTATATTTATGCACTTCTGTCGATATGAATTCCTTTCTTATAGATTAGCTATCTAATCTGTTTGTCTCATGAGTCTGTTATTAGTTTTGTCTTTTTCTCTTGTGTATTGAAACCAGAATTTTGAGTAACTATTTACTCAGAAATCTACCATTTAATCCTAATTTAATTACTACTAACATTATGTGAATTATTTCCTAATGTTATTGGTTGATCATTCGTTGTTAATTGTTTAATGGTTATTAGCATTATGAGAACTACTTCCTAATGTTAATTATGAATCATTCATGTTAATATATCTATGAACATAATGTGTTTTGATATTCATAATATCAGTTAATTGAACTACTTCATTAGCTTGATATTCATTATAATCCATATATATTTAAATCTCAAACAGTTAATTACTTTGCTCTCGGTTGGGTTAGATCTACATCTTCCTAATCAAGATAGGCTTAGGATTTGTTTACTTTTGTTTGTATTATAAGATAGTTTTCATTTATATTAATCATTATATTTCTATAAGTCCTCTTATCAAAGATGCAAACTTTAGTTGTGGCTTGGCTGAGCCCTGGATCAACTTAAGAATCAATTACTTGCATAATCAACCGGAAGAGTCAATCTGATGTCTCTTCTCTATTGGTAGGTGAAGGTCATACTTTAAGCCACTAGAGATAGAGAGAAGGTAACTGGACCTAGTTTAACTAGTTGGAACCACCATTCCAAACGGAAAAGGAGATGCTTTAAGTTCCCAACCGAGTGGTCTCCCTTATAATTTTGAGGCAGACATTTCGAGCCTACAACACTATCATAGATGAAATTATCATAGTTGATCTTTTTTTATTCAATTATCATGACTTTATTCTTATCGATATTAACAATCATGCCCATCTTAGAGAAATAATCATTATGGATTTTAAGTTTCTTTTTTAGATCATCATGTCTTTTAGCTAGAAGAACAATATCATTAGCATAAAAGAGAAGAGTAATGACCATACTAGCGAGCTTGTGGCCATCATATCCCACAACTTCCAAACACTCTTCTAGCTTATTGATGTAAATTCCAAAATGGGTATGGAAAGGGGACACCCTATCTTAACTACGATGTTGCACTTAATTTTTTAGACCAACCCTTGGTGGTCTTAAGCTTAGTGACAACATTCCCATATAGTTGAATTACAAAAACCATAAACTCAAGAGGAACCATTATTTCTTCGAGTCCTTTCCATAATTCACTACATAATACGAGTTCTTGATAATACATTAGCACAAGCATACAAAATACATGGTTATGCCTTAAAAATAAAAGATGTTGGACATAGATAAACAACAAATCCATTGAAACCACCAATTATTCATATAATACATGGCGTAGGAGGGGAAGAAATTATCATGTAAAAGTAAATAAAATAAATAATTAACATTGAAATATATAAGTATAGCATACTTCCGCGGGTGGTAGCACAATTGGAAAAACCATGTTGGAAAGCCTTTGTGAATCCAAGTGATCGGAAGTTTAATCCTCCTCGGACATGTCTCACTAGCTGAACTTACAAAAAAAAATATAAGTATAGCATACATAAGTATATGCATTTAAACACACACACACACAATGTGGTAACATATAAAAGCATATTTATATAAGTTATCAGAAGCAACAAAACCACTCATAAACTTAAATTGTAACTAATATTATAAGTTTAATTTAATAACTTTTTAAAAGTTAAAACATCGAAATGTTTAAAGATTGATTATGTAGCTAGAAAGTTATTAACTAACTTTCAATAAAATAAAAATGGCTCTAAGTCATTGAAAAGGGATTTTGGCCAAATTTTAACATGGTATATTGAAGATCAAAAAGTATA
Source organism: Pinus tabuliformis (assembly GCA_031772625.1). Taxonomy (NCBI): domain Eukaryota; kingdom Viridiplantae; phylum Streptophyta; class Pinopsida; order Pinales; family Pinaceae; genus Pinus; species Pinus tabuliformis. The sequence continues at coordinate 885,362,934 of CM062811.1, read as the reverse complement.
ATTGTCTCCGATAGTGAGATTCACTCCAACTTTTTCTCTTGTGAATGTAAATATTTTTTTACGTGAATTTAAAACCTTTCCTTTCTTTCCATGCATTTTACAACTTTGTAAAGATCATAATTTAGTCATTGAAATAATTATTCACATACCATTATCATGTGTTAATGTTTCCTACCCAAATTTAACCAATGATTAATTCATTATAGATAAATATACTATATTTCTTGAATATGTTTAAATGTTTGTGTTAGAGATTGATTAATATGTCGATTGAATAATTTTCTAGGTAGATCCACCTGAAGGGATCACTTCCAACAGGCTCAAACGTAGAGATTAATCTTGAAGGTGTTGAGAGAGTTCAAGATGTGATCTCCTAATATCAAAGGTGCTTAACAAATGGGACTTGACCAAATGAACTAACCCTTAGGGCTATTTATGGAGAGATATACAATATTTTCCGTATATTTTTTAATATTTATGATAGGGATTGATTAACATATATTCCTGAAACTTCTGTATTTGTTCCATATACATTACCACTAATATTTCATGGTTGATATATTTATAATTTGGATCTTTTATGATCTATAATTGTTTCCTAAGTTTATAAATTTACATTGCTCATTCATTTATTTCACGCATACAATGAATTGCTTGATATAAATTTATTATGATTTCTACTATTAAATGGATTCAAAAATTCTAATGTTATGTCCATTAATGTTAAATATATATGCATTTCTCTTTGTTACTCAATACCAAAACACTCCACTGAGCATATCCTTCCTCTTAACCTGTTGCCTATTTAGTTTTAGGAATATGTGTTGTGGGAATGATGACACCTATTGGAGGTTCTTCTGCCAATATGTTTTAATTCTAGTGTTTATTATTTGAACTTTGTTATTATATGCTCCCCTTTTATCTCTCACATTATCACTAACCTCATAATATAACACTTTAAATAATTGTTTTGAAGTAATTCAGAACAATTATCATTAGTGACATATCGAAAGTTACCCATATTAAAACCTTTGCAATACTATATATCTATATATATATATATATATATATATATATATATATATATATATATATATATATATATATATATATATATATATATATATATATATATATATATATATGGTGACTTGAGGGATTGGAGGATTTGAGTTCAGAGATGAAGATGGCTAGGGTTTTTCCTTCCACATTCATTCATGTTGTCGTTGTCAATCATTAGACTTGCAATCCTAGAGATCGAAGTCCCCATCATGTGATCAAGGCCGTATTTGTAGTTTCTGAAGGTTTATGGCATAAGTTATGGTTATTGTCAAGATTTTACATCGAAGGAAGGGCTCCTCTCAAGTCATGCCGGATCTAGTTTTTACTATCATATTGTCATATTTGGATATGTAAAGATTCAAATAAGTCTTTTTATCCACATTCGATGGATATATGTTCCATCTCCTTTCTGATCGGTGAGCTAACCTGGAGAATCCTCGATTACATGGTGCTTTTAAGGATATTTTTCCAGATCTAAGTCAAAGGCTTGATAAAATGCTAACCTCAGGATTCATGGCCCTTTTTATTTTCCACCAAATCGCACGAGGTTAGGGATGCGAGGCCTATCTCATCCCCATGATTCTCAGGCCCTTTTATTCTTGCAGATCAGGTTAAGGAATAAAATTGGAAAACTAGATCCTCAAAGCTTATTGTTAGATCTAGAGCCAAATCAAACTTTGACATGCCCTTTCAAATATTTGCTAGGTCCCCAAATGGAAAATAATTTCTTGTTAATGTTTGGGTTGTGACTATAGTAAAGGACATAAAAACGAAAGTGTAGAATTGCTTGGGTTATCTAACGAATTTTTAGAGCTTGATCCATGAAGGAAATCTTTCACAAGACGACATTTTCTTGCAAGAATATGGTATCACATGTAATTCAAACATTATTATAAATATGATATTGTGGGGTGGAAGTCCAAGAGTGAAAGGGCCTTCCAATAACAGAAAAATTCTAGTTTCTTTCAAGGGTGCAGTAAAAAAAAGGGCTTAAATACATAACAAACATGGTCAAACTTCCACTAACCTCGACCCCTATATTGTAGAACAAATGAATCAGGTGTCAGCCTTCACAGTAAATCTGCCAAAGGTCAATGAACTCTACTCTGATTTCCAATCAAGAGAAATCATATGCAGATTTAATGGTTTCTGGCCCAAGACAGAGGACCTATATCAATGGATCTTCTCCACTTGGACTAAAAACTATGATATTCAAATATGCTCTAGAGGTGTTTTTATTCTAAAATTTGATACAATAAAAAATTTGGATTTTTTTTTAAAAGAGGGACCTTGGTTTTGGGGTAGTGTGGCCCTTTTTATGACCCCATAGTTCCAAGGTTTTGATGCTAATTCCATGGTGGTTTCCAAACTGGCAGTGTGGTTATATTACATAATATCCCTTTGCATTGTTTTCATCACAAAGTGTTAGAAGGATTCAACAATTCTTTGGGGAATTTCTTAAAGGTGGACTCAGATAGAGTGACAAAATGAATCTTCACCTTTACCAAGATATGTGTAGAATTAGACCTTAGTAAAGGTTTACCAGATCGTATTATTCTAATTCATAATAATATGCAATGGTCTCAGTCTCTATATTTTGATAATACGACATTTAGATGTTGTATTTGCCTTCAAAATGGACACTTACAAAATTTGTGTCCTCGGGCAAACAAAATCCCAAAAGAAAAAAGAAATAAGCGAAAAGGATGGCAATTCTTAGATTCCCATGATACCACAATAGAGGAGAAAGAAAACCTAGTGAATGCTACAAATATTGTTGATCATAACTCCCAAGAAATCATAGAGAAGAGGGGGGCAGAGCAAGTGGGTTTGATGGTTCAAACATCCAAAGTAACATGAGAATCATATCTCCAGTAGTAGATCGAAAAGACTACATCTGAGAGAGGGGCAAGCTCCAATAAAATAATTCATGCATTAGAGACTTCAAACTCTAATAAAGAAATCCCTGTAAATGGAAAAAAATATCAAATGACTATATATCTTCCACTCCTAGCTTCGGTGGTTGGCGAAAAGTGGAGAAAATGAAGGGTACTAAAGTGTAGTGTTCTTTCTTCTTTTTTATTTTTTATTTTCATTCTGGGTACCATGTAAAGTTGGTCAAATCAAATGATTTTTAAGAATATGAAAAATGTAATTTTGTTCTTTTGAATAAAATTATATATATATATATATATATATATATATATATATATATATATATATATATATAATATATATATATATATATATATATATATATATATATAGTCTTCAAGTGCGACCTTTCTGGAGTTTTCGACAAATTTCCGGAATCCGATGAAAACAATTGTGGCCAAATCTTGTTTTGTGTTGTTTAAACTGGGTTTTTGACTACATATATGGATTCAACACCCTCAAAAACCCCTAAGGCACTTCAATTGTGAAGAGTGCATTTGTCAAACTTGTGATTTCAATGAATCCCTACATGATTATAGATAAATTAGATCGAAAAATAAATCGGAAAAGGTTCCAAAAAGTAACACTTAAAGACTACTAATATATATATATATATATATATATTAAAAAACTTATGTTAGCAAAATAGTTAGTCACCATTTCTTTTCCCACAAAAGGATTTTTTTCCTATTAATTTAGCAAACATCTATTTCAAAGATTCTTTCTAAAATAAATAATTCATTCATATTTTAAAATTACTCATCATTGATCTAAAAATGGATTTTCCGTTGAGAATTTGGTGAAACAAATTGTGGTGAAATCTTGATTTGTGTTGTTTAAACTGGTTTTTTGACTGCATATATGGATTCAACACCTTGAAAAACCCCTGAATTACTTGGATTGTTCTGAGTTCACTAGTCAAACTTGTGATTTCTTTGAATCCTTGCCGGACTTTAGACAAATTAGATCGGAAAATTGCATATATGGATTCAACACCCTGAAAAACCCCTAAAGCACTTGGATTGTGCTGAGTTCACTAGTCAAACTTGTGATTTCATTGAATCCTTACCAGATTTTAGACAAATTATGTTGGAAAATAAACCAGATTTTTTTTCAAAAAGTCACACGCAAAGAAAATTTGATTAAAAATTCTTATTACTTGGTAACAAGTCAGCTTATATAATTCTCATATTACATTTCGACCTTTGAAATAATCATATTAAAAAAAAATCCCACTGAGTTAATATGCATATTATCAGTCCACCACAAAATCACTCGAAAAATGTTCAAACTTATCCAATAACCTTTAAGTTATTTTCCGATTTATTTTCCAATCTAATTTGTCTAGAATCAGGCAGAGATTCATTGAAATCACAAGTTTGATAGGTGAACTCTATTATCAGTCTGCCACAAAATCACTGGAAAAATATTTAAACTTATCTAGTAGTCTTTGAGTGCTTTTCCAGTTTATTTTCCGTTATAATTTGTCTAGAATCCGACAGAAATTCATTGAAATCACAAGTTTGATAGGCGAACTCTTCTCAATCTAAGCGCCCCAGGGGTTTTTGAGGGTGCTAAATGTATATATGAAGTCAAAAAACTGTTTAAAAACACAAATCAAGATTTGGACACATCTTTTTTCACCGTATTCCTACATAAATCCACGAGAAACTCCAAAAACTCACACTTAAAGAATACTCCCAAAAACATAAGTAACCGTTTAAACAACACAAATCAAGATTTGGCCACATTTCTTTTTATCGGATTCCTGTCATAAATCCATGAGAAACTACAAAAAATCACACTTAAAGACTACTCCCAAAATCATTATTACTTATCCATCATGATTATTAATAATTTAATAAATTTTCCAACTAAACAATATTATACTCATTAATCATAGAGGTATTGCCATTTAATTCACTTATTAAATTCCCACTTGGAGCACGTCTCCAGATTATCTCTGAAGATTCTTGATTTATCATTGTAAATGAATGGTAGAAAATGGAGTCATTGCATCACAATTATTGTTTTGGTCTTGTCTTGTGTTTAGCAATAGTATAGATCATTTTTAACTATGGATCTAACAAGCCTTGAGAGGGATCAAATCTTTTGAGGTGAAACCTCTTTTAGAGTAAGAATCTTGAAAAAGAGATTGCACCTTAAGAAATTTGAACTTTATACACTTGATAAATATGTAATTAGCATGGACCTATACCATTTCTACACACCACATATAATTTTTCATTGTTTAAATTATATTTTTGAATGCAAAAATAGATTCAATGCCTGAATTACATTTTTGAATGCATAAGTGAGTTCGATTCCAACATATTTTACCTTGAAAGAGACATTGAATCTAGCCATTAACATCATAATGATGCACTTTAACATAATAAGGATGCATCAATCTAACCACAATTGATTCAGTATTTTAGATGCTTTTCTGTTGCAGTTACAACGATAGTAGTTGGAGAAGGTTGCAGTGTTGGCAGCAGTCATCAGGGCAAACAAAAACACAAATGAAACATTTAGAGTTGCGCAATAGTTGGTGGGCAGTAGGGCCAAACATCAGTAGTGCAACTGAAGATGTTGCTGAGACAAAGTGATGCTTCAGTGAGTTGGAGCAATAGAGCACATTACTCGCTAAGAGGGAGTGTTGATTTCTATAGCATCGGATGTACTCTAGCCTCAAGATTTTGCAGAGAGGCTAAGACACATGCATTCTCCAAAACCCAGAAATCATTTTGGACAATTCCACCTAGAGATGGTTTAATTAAAATAATTAATCATTTTTAATGTATTCCTAAGTCAAAACTTAGGAAATGTGATTAATTAAAGTGTATTAATTAAATCTGGTGTGAATCTTCTAGAAGAAGAGGAGGATCAACTCCCGATTAACCCTAGCCTTTTATTATGTTCTAATCTTGACCGTTGGTGCTCCAATGAGAGATTATAAGAAGGAGTTCGATGGGCACTTGGAAAATACACCGAGATAGTGAGATCTAGAATTTGAATTTCTCAAGAGTGGTAGCACTGAGTTTCCAGAGAGATATCAAGTGATCTTCTTGTAGTGAGGGACAGGGATAGTAGACCGAAGGGGATTTTTCCAATTCTAGAGAGTGCAAGGCATAGAAGGCATCGAGAGGTTCAGAGAGGCAACACAGTGCCATGTAGAGGCAACGCAGTGCTTTAGAGGAAGTACATAATTTAGTTGGGAAAGTCAAGTTCTAGAGCCAGAAGTCAGGGTGGGAGTCTGGAGGGTCAAAGGATTGATTTCTATTCAGTAGAAGGTCAGAGGAGAAGGGTGACGTAGTTCCTAGAGGTTGTGGCACAGATCCGAGTTGGATGACGCAAAGACTACATAGAGGCAACGTGGGGCTAGCCATCTAGAGCTCGGATTAGATTCAGATCACCAGTGACAGTGTGAGAATATTTCTCACTAAATATTTTCCATTTTATTCTCTGTATCACATTACCAGTTTGGGAATCTAAATAATTGTACTTAGATTACTACTGCATAATAATCAAACCCTTAGCTCCTGCACCAGTTTTCCCACATTGTGTTTTTTCGGGGACGTTTGTCCAAAAATAACGGTGTACTTGTGTGTGTGTTTATTTATTTCCTGCGCAGTATTTTTCTTCCACGATATTTTATGTTGTGAAGGTTGTAGTACATTTTATTTTGATGTTTACTGTGTATCACTATAAATAACTTGACTCAAAAATTAACAAGTAGGAAAAATTTAATCAGTTGCCGCAGTAGGGATTCAAGTTTCTGAATTTTCACAATAACTCTCAATAAATCATAGAGAATAAGGGGGCAAAGCAGGTAGGTTCGATGGTTCAAACATAAAAAGTAGCAAGAGAATCATATCTCCAACAATAGATCGAAAAGACTACATTTGAAAGAGAGGCAAGCTACACTAAAAGAATTCATGCATTAGAGAGTTCGGAATTTGATAAAGAAATCCCTGTAAATGTAACAAAAGATCAAATTTTATATCTTCCACTCCCAACTCTAGTGGTTGGCGAAAAGTGGAGAAAAATAAGGTTAGTAAAGTGTAGTGTTATTTCTTCTTTTTTATTTTTTATTTTCATTGTGGGTACCACGTAAAGCTGGTCTGATCGAACGGTTTTTAAGAATATGAAAAAATTTATTTTCTTCTTTTGAATAAAATTGTGATTTTTCCTTGGGTATATATATATATATATATATATATATGAATAGGAATAGTCTTCAAATGTGACATTTTGGAGTTTCTGATAGATTTCTGAAATCCGATGAAAATAATTGTGGCCAAATCTTGTTTTGTGTTTTTTAAACTGCTTTTTTGACTACATATAGAGATTCAACACCCTCAAAAACCCTCGAGGCACTTCGATTGTGAAGAGTTCATCTGTCAAAATTGTGATTTCAATGAATCCCTATAGAATTCTAGGCAAATTTAATTTGAAAAATAAATCGGAAAACTTTCCAAAAAGTCACACTTAAGGACTACTCTTATATATCTATATATATATATATATATATATATATATATATATATATATATATATATATATATATATATATATATATATATATATATATATATAGATATAAACTTAAGTTAGCAAAATATTTAGTCACCATTTTTTTTCCCACAATAGGATTTTTTCATATTTATTTAGCAAGCATCTATATCAAAGATTCCTTCTAAAATAAATAATTCATTGATATTTTAAAATTACTCATCATTGAATTAAAAATATATTTATCATTAAGTGCGATTTTTTGGAGTTCCCAATGAGAATCTCGTGAAACAAATTGTGGTGAAATCTTGATTTGTGTTGTTTAAACTAGTTTTTTGGATTTAATTATCATGACTTTATTCTTATTGATATTAACAATCATGCCCATCTTGGAGAAATAATCATTGAGGATTTTAATTTTCTTTTGTAGATCATCATGTCTTTTAGCTAGAAGAACAATATCATTCGCATAAAGGAGAAGAGTAATGACCATACTATCGAGCTTGTGGCCATCATATCCCACAATTCCGAACACTCTTCAAGCTTATTGATGTAAATTCCAAAATCAGTATGGGAAATGGGACACCCTTGCTTAACTACAATATTGCACTTAATTTTTTAGACTAACCCTTGGTGGTCTTAAGCTTAGTGACAACATTCCCATATAGTTGAATTACAAAAACCGTAAACTCAAGAGGAACCATTATTTCTTCGAGTCCTTTCCATAATTCACTACATAATACGAGTTCTTGATAATAAATTAGCACAAGCATACAAAAGACATGGTTATGCCTTAAAAATAAAAGATGTTGGACATAGATAAACAGCAAATCCATTGAAACCACCACTTATTCATATAATACATGGCGTAGGAGGGGAATAAATTATCATGTAAAAGTAAATAAAATAAATAATGAACATTGAAATATATAAGTATAACATACTTCCGCGGGTGGTAGCACAATTGGAAAAACCGTGTTGTCAAGCCTTTGTGAATCCAAGTGATCGGAAGTTTAGTCCTCCTCGGACATGTCTCACTAGCCGAACTTACAAAAAAAAATATAAGTATAGCATACATAAGTATATGCATTTAAACACACACAATGTGGTAACATATAAAAGCATATTTATATAAGTTATTAGAAGCAACAAAACCACTCATAAACTTAAATTGTAACTAATATTATAAGTTTAATTTAATAACTTTTTAAAAGTTAAAACATCGAAATGTTTAAAGATTGATTATGTAGCTAGAAAGTTATTAACTAACTTTCAATAAAATAAAAATGGATCTAAGTCATTGAAAAGGGATTTTGGCCAAATTTTAACATGGTATATTGAAGATCAAGAAAGTATATTTGTCTCCGATAGTGAGATTCACTCCAACGTTTTCTATTGTGAATGTAAATAATTTTTTACGTGAATTTAAAACCTTTCCTTTCTTTCCATGCGTTTTACAACCTTGTAAAAGATCATAATTTAGTCATTGAAATAATTATTGACATACCATTATCATGTGTTAATGTTTCCTACCCAAATTTAACCAATGATTAATTCATTATAGATAAATATACTATATTTCTTGAATATTTTTAAATGTTTGTGTTAGATCTTGATTAATATGTCGATTGAATAATTTTCTAGGTAGATCCACCTGAAGGGATCACTTCCAACATGCTCAAACGTAGAGATTGATCCTAGAGGTGTTGAGAGAGTTGAAGACGTGATCTCCTAATATCAAAGGTGCTTAAAAAATGGGACTTGACCAAATGAACTAACCCTTAGGGCTATTTATGCAGAGATATACAATGTTTTCCGTATATTTTTTAATATTTATGATAGGGATTGAGAACATATCTTCCTGAAACTTCTATATTTGTTCCATATACATTTTCACTAATATTTCATGGTTGATATCTCTATCATTTGGATCTTGTATAATTTATAATTTTTTTCTAAGTTTATAAATTTACATTGCTCATTCATTTATTTCACTTATACAATGAATTACTTGATATAAATTTATTATGATTTCTACAATTGAATGGATGCAAAAATTCTAATGTTATGTCCATTAATGTTAAATATATATGTATTTCTCTTTTTTACTCAATACCAAAACACTCCACTAAGCATATCCTCCCTCTTAACCTATTGCTTATTTAGTTTTAGGAATATGTGTTGTGGTAATGATGACACCTATTGGAGGTTCTTCTGCCAATATGTTTTAATTCTAGTGTTTATTATTTTAACTTTGTTATTATATGCTTCCCTTTTATCTCTCACATTATCATCAACCTCACAATCTAACACTTTAAATAATCGTTTTGAAGTAATTCAAAACAATTATCATTAGTGACATATCGAAGGTTACCCATATTAAAACCTTTGCAATGCTATATATATATATATATATATATAGAGAGAGAGAGAGAGAGAGAGAGAGAGAGAGAGAGATGGTGACTTGAGGGACTGGAGGCTTTGAGTTCAAAGGTGAAGATGGCTAGGGTTTTTCTTTCTACATTCATTCACGTTGTCGTTGTCGATCATTAGACTTGCAATAGTAGATATCGAATTCCCCATCATGTGATCAAGGTGGTATTTGTAGTTTCTGAAGGTTTATGGCATAAGTTATGGTTATTGTCAAGATTTTACATCGAAGGAAGGGCTCCTCTCAGGTCTTGCCGGATCTAGCTTTTACTATCGTATTGTCATATTTGGATATGCAAAGATTCAAATAAGTCTTTTTACCCACATCCGATGGATATCTGTTCCATCTCCTTTCTGATCATTGGGCTAGCCTGCAAAATCCTCGATTACATGGTGCTTATAAGGATCTTTTGCCAGATCTAAGTCAAAGGCTTGATAAAATTCTAACCTTAGGATTCATGGCCCTTTTTATTTTCCACCAAATCGCACGAGGTTAGGGATGCGAGGCCTATCTCATCCCCATGATTCTCAGGCACTTTTATTCTTGCAGATCGGGTTGAGGAATAAAACTAGAAAACTAGATCCTCAAAGCTTATTGTTAGATCTAGAGCCAAATCAAACTTTGACCATGCCCTTTTAAATTTTTGCTAGGTCCCCAAATGGAAAATCGTTTCTCATTGATGTTTGGGTTGCAACTATAGTAAAGGACATAAAAACGAAAGTGCAGAATTGCTTGGGTTATCTAACGACTTTTTAGAGCTTGATCCATGAAGGAAATCTTTCACAAGATGACATTTTCTTGCAAGAATATGGTATCACATGTAATTCAAACATTATTATAAATATGATATTGTAGTATGGAAGTCCAAGAGAGAAAGGGCCTTCCAATAACAGAAAAATTCTAGTTTCTTTCAAAGGTGCAGTAAAAAGAAGGGCTTAAATACATAACAAACACGGTCAAAATTCCATTAACCTCGACCCCTATATTGTAGAACAAATGAATCGGGTTTCAGCCTTCATAGTAAATCTGCTAGAGGTCAATGAACTCTACTCTGATTTCTAATCAAGAGTAATCATATGCAGATTTAATGGTTTGTGACCCAAGAAAGAGGACCTATATCAATGGATCTTCTCCACTTGGACTAAAAACTACGATATTCAAATATGCTCTAGAGGTATTTTTATTCTAAAATTTGATACATTAAAAATGTTGGGTTTTGTTTTAAAAGAGGTACCTTGGTTTTGGGGTAGTGTTGCCCTTTTTATGACCCCATAGTTCCAAGGTTTTGATGCTAATTCCATGGTGGTTTCCAAACTGTCAGTGTGGTTATATTACATAATATCCCTTTGCATTTTTGTCATCACAAAGTATTAGAAGGAATCAACAATTGTTTGGGGAATTTCTTAAAGGTGGACTCAAATAGAGTGACAAAATGAATCTTCACCTTTACCAGGATATGTGTAGAATTAGACCTTAGTAAAGGTTTACGAGATCGTATTATTCTAATTCATAATAATATGCCATGGTCTCAGTCTCTATATTTTGATAATATGACATTTAGATGTCGTATTTGCCTTCAAACTGGAAAGTTACAAAATTTGTGTCCTTGGGCAAACAAAATCCAAAAAGAAAAAAGAAACAAGTGAAAAGAATGGCAATTCTCAGATTCCCATGATACCACAATAAAGGAGAAAGAAAACCTAGTGAATGCTACAAATATTGTTGATCATAACTCTCAAGAAATCATACAGAAGAGGTGGACGAAGCAAGTAGGTTTGATGGTTCAAACATCCAAAGTAACATGAGAATCATATCTCCAGCAGTAGATCGAAAAGGATACATCTGAGAGAGGGGCAAGCTCCACTAAAATAATTCATGCATTAGAAAGTTTGAACTCTCATAAAGAAATCCCTCTAAATGTAAAAAAAAATCAAATGACTATTATATCTTCCACTCCTAGCTCCGGTGGTTGGTGAAAAGTGGAGAAAATGAAGGGTACTAAATTGTAGTGTTCTTTCTTCTTTTTTATTTTTTATTTTCATTCTGAGTACCACGTAAAGTTGGTTTGATCAAATGATTTTTAAGAATAAGCAAAATGTAATTTTGTTCTTTTGAATAAAATTATATATATATGTGTGTGTGTGTGTGTGTGTGTGTGTATGTGTATGTATATATATGTGTGTGTGTGTGTATATGTGTATGTATATATATGTGTGTGTGTGTGTGTGTGTATACGAATAGTCTTCAAGAGGGACCTTTTTGGAGTTTCTGACAGATTTCCGGAATCCGATGAAAACAATTGTGGCCAAATCTTGTTTTGTGTTGTTTAAACTGGGTTTTTGACTATATATATGGATTCAACACCCTCAAAAACCCTTGAGGAACTTCAATTGTGAAGATTTCATCTGTCAAACTTGTGATTTCAATGAATCCCTACATGATTATAGACAAATTAGATCGAAAAATAATCGGAAAACGTTCCAAAAAGTAACACTTAAAGAGAATATGGTGAGACAAATTGTGGTGAAATCTTGATTTGTGTTGTTTAAACTGGTTTTTTGACTCCATATATGGATTCAACACCTTGAAAAACCCCTGAAGCACTTGGATTGCGCTGAGTTCACTAGTCAAACTTGTGATTTATTTGAATCCTTGCTAGATTTTAAACAAATTAGATCAAAAAACTGCATATATGGATTCAACACCCTGAAAAACCTCTAAAGCACTTGGATTGTGCTGAGTTCACTAGTCAAACTTGTGATTTCATTGAATCCTTGCCGGATTTTAGACAAATTATGTTGGAAAATAAACCAGATTTTTTTTCAAAAAGTCGCACACAAAGAAAATTCGATTAAAAATTCTTAATACTTGGTAACAAGTCACCTTATATAATTGTCATATTAAATTTCGACCTTTGAAATAATCATATTAAAAAAAAATCCCACTGAATTAATATTCATGTTATCAGTCCACCACAAAATCACTGGAAAAATGTTCAAACTTATCCAATAACCTTTAAGTTATTTTCCAGTTTATTTTCCAATCTAAGTTGTCTAGAATCAGGCAGAGATTCATTGAAATCGCAAGTTTGATAGGTAAACTCTATTATCAGTCCGCCACAAAATCACTGGAAAAGTATTTAAACTTATCTAGTAGTCTTTAAGTGCCTTTCTAGTTTATTTTCCATTATAATTTGTCTAGAATCCGGCAGAGTTTCATTGAAATAACAAGTTTGATAGGCAAACCCTTCTCAATCTAAGTGCCCTTTGAGGGTGCTAAATGTATATATGCAGTCAAAAAACCATTTAAAAACACAAATCAAGATTTTGGCTACATCTTTTTTCACTGGATTCCTACATAGATCCGCGAGAAACTACAAAAACTCACACGTAAGACTACTCCCAAAAACATAAGTAACTGTTTAAACAACACAAATCAAGATTTGGCCACATTTCTTTTTGTCGGATTCCTATCATAATTCCGCGAAAAACTCCAAAAAATCACACTTAAAGACTACTCCCAAAATCATTATTACTTATCCATCATGATTATTAATAATTTAATAAATTTTCCAACTAAACAATATTATACTCATTAATCGTAGAGGTATTTCCATTTAATTCACTTATTAAATTCCCACTTGGAGCACATCTCCGGATTATCTCTGAAGATTCCTGATTTATCATTGTAAATGAATGGTAGAAAATGGAGTCATTGCATCACAATTATTGTTTTGGTCTTGCCTTTTGTTTAGCTATAGTATAGATCATTTTTAACTATGGATCTAACAAGCCTTGAGAGGGATCAAATCTTTTGAGGTGAAAACCTCTTTTAGAGTAAGAAGCTTGAAAGAGAGATTGCACCTTAAGAAATTTGAACTTTCTACACTTGATAAATATGTAATTAACATGGATCTATACCATTTCTACACACCACGTATAATTTTTCATTGTTTAAATTATATTTTTGAATGCAGAAATAGATTCAATGCCTGAATTACATTTTTGAATGCATAAGTGAGTTCGATTCCAACATATTTTACCTTGAAAGAGACATTGAATCTAGCCATTAACATCATAATGATGCACTTTAACATAATAAGGATGCATCAATCTAACCACAATTGATTCAATATTTTGGATGCTTTTTTGTTGCAGTTGTTGCAGTTACAACAACAATAATTGGAGAAGGTTGCAGTGCAGATGCAATGTTGGCAACAGTAATCAGGGCCAACAAAACCACAAATGCAACATTTAGAGTTGCGCAATAGTTGGTGGGAAGTAGGGCCAAACATTAGTTGCGCAATCGGAGATGGTGCTGAGACGAAGTGATGCTTCAGTGAATTGGAGCACTAGAGCACATTGCTCGCTAAGAGGAAGTGTTGATTTCTATAGAGTCGGATGTACTCTAGCCTCAACATTTTGCAGAAAGGCTAAGACACATGCATTTTCCAAAACCCGGAAATCATTTTGGAAAATTCCACCTAGAGATGGTTTAATTAAAGTAATTAATCATTTTTAATGTATTCCTAAGTCTAAACTTAGGAAATGTGATTAATTAAAGTGTATTAATTAAATCTCATGTGAATCTTCTAGAAGAAGACGAGGATCAACTCTCGATTAATCTTAGCCTTTGATTATGTTTTAATCTTGACCGTTGGTGCTCTAACGAGAGATTATAAGAAGGAGTTCGATGGGCACTTGGAAAATACACTGAGATAGTGAGATCTAGAATTCAAATTTCTCAAGAGTAGCAGCACTGAGTTTCCGGAGAGAGATCAAGTGATCTTCTTGTAGTGAGGGGCAAGGATAGTAGACCGAAGGGGATTTTTCCAGCTCTGGAGAGTGCAATGCAGAGAAGGCATCGAGAGGTTCAGAGAGGCACCACAGTGCCATGCAAAGGCAACGTAGTGCTTTAGAGAAAGTACGTAATTCAGTTGGGAAAGTCGAGTTCTAGACCTAGAAGTCGGGGTGGGAGTTCGGAGGGTCAAAGGATTGATTTCTAGTCAGTAGAGGGTCAGAGGAGAAGGGTGACGTAGTTCCTATAGGTTGTAACACAGATCTGAGTTGGATGACACAAAGACTACACAGAGGCAGCGTCGAGCTAGCCATCCAGAGCTCGGATTAGATTCAGATCACCAGTGACAGTGTGAGAATATTTCTCACTAAATATTTTCCATTTTATTCTTTGTATCACATTACTAATTTGGGCATCTAAATAATTGTACTTATATTTCTACTGCATAATAATCAAACCCTCAGCTCCTGCATCGGTTTTCCCACATTGGGTTTTTTTGGGGATGTTTGTCCAAAACTAACAGTGTATTTGTGTGTGTGTTTATTTATTTCCTGTGGAGTATTTTTTTTCCGCGATATTTTATGTTGTGAAGGTTGCAGTATATTTTATTTTGATGTTTACTGTGTAACACTATAAATAAATTGACTCAAAAATTAACAAGTAGGAAAAATTTAATCAATTGCTGCAGTAGGGATTCAGGTTTTTGAATTTTCACAATAACTCTCAATAAATCATAGAGAATAAGGGGGCAAAGAAGGTAGGTTCGATGGTTCAAACATACAAAGTAGCATGAGAATCATATCTCCAACAGTAGATCGAAAAGACTACATCTGAAAGAGAGGCAAGCTGCACTAAAAGAATTCATGCATTAGAGAGTTCAGAATTTGTTAAAGAAATCAGTGTAAATGTAGAAAAATATCAAATTTTATATCTTCCACTCCCAACTCTGGTGGTTGGCGAAAAGTGGAGAAAAAGAAGGGTAGTAAAGTGTAGTGTTATTTCTTCTTTTTTATTTTTTATTTTCATTATGGGTACCACGTAAAGCTGGTCTGATGGAATGGTTTTGAAGAATATGCAAAATTTTATTTTCTTCTTTTGAATAAAATTGTGATTTTTCCTTGGGTATATATATATGAATAGGAATAGTGTTCAAGTGCGACATTTTGGAGTTAGATTTTCTGAATCCGATGAAAACAATTGTGGCCAAATCTTGTTTTGTGTTTTTTAAACTGGTTTTTTGACTACATATATGGATTCAACACCCTCAAAAACCCCCAAGGCACTTAGATTGTGAAGAATTCATCTGTCAAACTTGTGATTTCAATGAATCCCTACAGAATTCTAAACAAATTAGATTGAAAAATAAATCGGAAAAATTTCCAAAAAGTCACACTTAAGGACTACTCTTATATATATATATATATATATATATATATATATATATATATATATATATATATATATATATAGATATATATATATATATATAAACTTAAGTTAACAAAATATTTAGTCACCATTTTTTTTCCCACAATAGGATTTTTTCATATTTATTTAGCAAGCATCTATTTCAAAAATTCCTTCTAAAATAAATAATTCATTGATATTTTAAAATTACTCATCATTGAATTAAAAATAGATTTATCATTAAGTGTGATTTTTTGGAGTTCTCAGCGAGAATCTCGTGAAAACAATTGTGGTGAAATCTTGATTTGTGTTGTTTAAACTCGTTTTTTGAATGCATATATCAATTCAACATCGTGAAAACCCCTAAAGCACTTGGATTGTGCTAAGTTCGTGAAAACAATTGTGGTGAAATCTTGATTTGTGTTGTTTAAACTGGTTTTTTGAATGCATATATCAATTCAACATCGTGAAAACCCCTAAAGCACTTGGATTGTGCTAAGTTCACCAGTGAAACTTGATTTCATTGAATCCCTGACACGCTTTAAACAAATTAGATCGGAAAATAAACATCTTGATTTGTGTTGTTTAAATTGGTTTTTTGAATGCATATATAAATTCAACACCGTGAAAAACCCCTGGAGCACTTGGATTTTGCTAAGTGCACTAGTCAAACTTGTGATTACATTGAATCCCTACCAGATTTTAAACAAATTAGATCAGAAAAGAAACCGGATTTGTTTTCCAAAAAATCGCACGCAAAGAAAACTCGATTAAAATTTCTTAATACTTGGTAACAAGTGATCTTATATAATTCTCATATTACATTTCCACTTTTGAAAATAATCATATTTTAAAAAAATCAATCCTCCACAAAATCACTCAGAAAAATGTTTAAACTTATCGAGTAGTCTTTAAGTGCTTTTCTAGTTTATTTTCCAATCTAATTTGTCTAGAATCCAACAGAGATTCATTGAAATCACAAGTTTGATAGGTGAACTCTTCTCAATCTATGTGCCCAATGGTTTTTGAGGGTGTTAAATCATATATGTAGTCAAAAAGACATTTAAACGACACAAATCAAGATTTCACAAGTTTGATAAGTGAACTCTTCTCAATCAATGTGCCCCAGGGGTTTTTGAGGGTACTAAATCTATATATATACTCAAAAAACATTTAAACAACACAAATCAAGATTTAAATCATAAATCTGCGAAAAACTCTAAAAAAACACAATTAAAAACTACTCCCAAAATTATTATTACTTATGAATCATAATTATTAATAATTTAATAAATTCTCCACCGAACCAATAGTATTACTCATTAATCATATAACTATTGCCATTTAATTCACTTATTAAATTCCCACTTGGAGTACGTCTCCAGATTATCTCTGAAGATTCCTTATTTTTATTACTCATTAATAATAGAGCTATTGCCATTTAATTCACTTATTAAATTCCCACTTGGAGCACGTCTCCAGATTATTTATTTAAAAATTTTAATAAAATATGTTAAAAAAAAAAAATTAACCTACTTGGTGAAAAAATATTACTCGGTAATTTCATGGCAGCTAATTATCTAATACCTTGAAAGAGGCTTGAATCTAGCCATTAACATCGTAACGATTCACGATTTAGGTAGTGAGAAGCACGTAAAAAATCGAGTGGACACATTGTAACTTTCCTAACCTAAAGGTGGGGGGTGGTTGTTCAAGAAAAATATATATGTGCGGGGATATTTGAGTTAAAACTTATGAAAAGGTTAAATCTAAAAAATCATAATAACTATAATTATTTAACATATTTATCACATTGGCAGACCTATAGAAGGTTGAATGATCGGAGAGGAGCGATGAACCCTAGCTTCATGATCACCGCCTCCGTCCCTCTGGCCACCGCCTGGTCTCTGGTACGATGATTCCTTTTTTCTTGGATGCCGCCTCCCTTCCTCTGGCTGCCGCGCGGAGGGCTCAAGGGTTTCGAACAGAGCAAGTGCAAGGCGAAGGCTGGTCCGGAGCTCTTCTGAGCAAATTTTCATACCCATCTCCCTCCTGGGCGACAAAGCCTTACCCGATCTCGGCCCAGTATTCACGTGAACCTTTATTTCTCCGATTATTATCTACCCGGAAGGGTTCGCCGCTGAAGAACCTTAGGGTTATACGAGATGTCAAGGTGGGAGCTGAAGCTTCTCGGCGGCTTCTGGTGGATCATCAAGTCTTGGAATCGATTCTTCGGAATAAGACGGATCGCCCGAACTCAATGTCTCTGACGCTTCAGATCGGGCAAGATATTGCAGATCCGCTCCCCCGGATGGGAAATAGCCACAACAGATCTGCTCAAGGAAGCTCGGCTTTCGGGAAGGAAGGGTTTGCACCGATAGGCTGTACGCCTCTTCTGCCCATGGGGCAAATCCAGGAAACGAAAATCAATCAACGCGTATGCCTCCACTCTTCACAGATCTGCAGGGGAAAGAGGCATTCAGACTTTTCTTCCTCATTCCAGATACAAATCAAGCTCATTACAGGCAAAACTATGCTACAATGGGTAAGCCAGACCGATCTGGTGCAGAAGCTCAAGCATACACTGAACATCAAACTGGGGATCCCCTCTGCAGCTCAACGGCTTCTCCACGAAGGTAAACAACTAGAGGATCTCCATCCTATTTCTTTTTATGGCATTAAGAAAGATGCATCCATTATTTTAACCCTTCGTTTGAGAGGAGGAGCTGCTGGAGGTTCATCCTCAGCTAAGGCATTTTCATATAAAGATGCAGTCCATGCTAAGAGGCCTGAAAAGATAGTCCCACAGGATCAGGCTCCACCCAAGCCTTTTTTGGTTGACAAATCGGAGGAGGTTCCTTCTGTTGAGATCTCTTACCCTGACCTGGCAGACGACACCCAAAAATTTGCTGAAAGGGCCATCATCTGCAGATTCAATGGGCTCTGGCCACGCTCAAAGGATCTTTATGACTGGATCAAGGACAACTGGACTCACCGTTGCAAGATTTACTTCTGTGCAAAGGGATTTTTTATAGTGTTGTTCGATAATCTCGAGCATTACGAAGAGGCCTTAGAGGAAGGCCCCTGGTTCATGGGTTCGGCAGGTCTCTTCTTAACTCCATGGTTCCCAGACTTTGACCCAGCTTCTGGAGCTATCACAAAAGCCCCTATCTGGATCAGACTTCCAAATCTCCCAATACACCTGTGGAGAACAGAAGTATACAGGAAAATAGGCAACACTTTGGGTTGCTTCTTAAAGGGAGATTACGAGAGGGAACGACAAGGTCTCTACACATATGCCAGAGTTTGTGTGGAGCTAGATCTAAGCAAGGGATTGCCAGAGCAAATCAATCTCAAGATTAATGACACTGTTTGGACCCAGTTTATAGATTACGAAAACACTGCCTTCCGATGCCGTCATTGTCACCTGACAGGGCACCTTCAGAACTCCTGCCCTTCGCTGACAGCAAGATCGAAAAAGGGAACCTTTGCAAAAACCAAACCCAAGCGTTGGGCTCCCTGTCCTCCGCCGCCAGCTGGGAGCTCCAGCTCCCCTAGTTCGGAGGATGGGGAAAGTGACTCAGAACCAGACCAGGTGCCTCAGCCAATGGATCCGCCCATGGATAATATGGGGCTCACCCATGACACAGCGATATCCCATAAACGCGCCCATGAGACCTCCTCTGAATCAGAAAAGGAACTCCCGATGATAGAGAATTCCAGTCTTCAAGTTGTCCTAGCTCATTCTCCCCATGATGGCTGGACAAAAGTCAACAAAAAGAAGGGGAAAAAACAATGTGTTGGAGTTTCTGCCCCTATGGGGTAAAAGTCAGTTAGTCAGTCTGTGATCTCAAGTCATCTGCTGTAGCTATGAGTTTGAATCTTTTCTCCGGGATTGAGGTTGATGGATCCATCATTTCCGGTCTGCCGGTCTCTTGCTTCTCCTGATTGTACTATATATTTTAATTAATAGAATTAGTCTTTATCGAGAAAAAAAAAAACATATTTATCACATTAATTTAAAAAATATATAAAATTATTATAGATTATTATTAATTTAATAATTATAATTATTCGAAATATTTATCATGGTAAATGAATGGAAGGAAATAGTCATTGCATCATAATTATTGTTTTGTTCTTGTCTTTTGTTTAGCAATAGTATAGATCTATTTTAACTATAGATCTAATAAGCTTTGACAGAGATCAAATCTTTTGAGGTGAAAACCTCTTTTAGAGTAAGAAGCTTGAAAAAGAGATTGCACCTTAAGAAATTTGAACTTTCTAGACTTGAAAAATATGTAATTAACATGGATCTATACCATTTCTACCCAACATGTCTAATTTTTCATTGTTTAAATTATATTTTTGAATGCACAAATAGATTCAATGCCTAAATCGCATTTTTGAATGCATAAATGAGTTGGATTCCATCATATTTTACTACCCAACTTAAACTTGCAATTCCAATACTACATTTCAAACAACAATGACAAAAAAATATAACTTAAAAGGGCTCAAAATGTAGAATAATAAGAGTGCTTTAAATATTTTAACATAACAAATTATTTTTTCAACTACTTATATATATATGTGTGTGTGTGTGTGTGTGTGTGTGTGTGTGTTTATATATATATATATATATGAAAAGTTGATATTGAAGTGTATTAATTATAATAATTATATATATTTCTTTGAAAATATAAGTTTTTTTTAAATAATTATTTTATCTTATTGCGATATCAAAAACCAACCAAGCAAGCATCACCAGGACAAATTTGTTGATGTTTTATAAAATTTTAAATTAAAACTAAGTACACTCTCTTTTTTTTTTATTATTATTTAGTATAGATCACATTTTTTTAATTTAGAGAATATTTTATTTTATTTTTAAAAGGGACACTTGTCAACTCCATGTTGAGTATGGATTGAATCACACATCACCTTCATATTGGGTTGTAGAATGCACTTCCCTTTTATTATTCACCACATTTGAAAGCTAATACTTCTTCAATGTTCAATGATTTTTCCTTGCTTTGTTAAAAGTAAGTTTAAAACAATCCAAGGTTTTGTAAAATTGAATGTTTTGTAAAGAGGTGTGGTGTGTGTGTATATATGGAAGATAAAGTGCTTCATCAAAACTTCTAGTTTTTTTTTTCTAGAGTGGGAAAATCTAGCATAACTGAGTTGGCAAACTAGCAACAACTAGGACAATCATCTCTAGCTACTATTGCGAATGTATGGGGTGATGATCTCAAATGTAGGTTGACTCATCACCATTAGTCCAAAATGCTTTCTTTATTATTATTATTTTAATTTAATTTAAATTTTAGTTAGTTTATAAATAAATGATTTTGTTTATATGTTCGTTCTAGAAACTTGTGAAAAATGTTATAGGCATATCTTAAAATCCAAAGAGGTTGGACATAAACACATTCCTAAGCCATAGCAATAAAAAAAAGTGTGTATTAGAGATATGAATTAATTAGGATAAAAGTAATAAAGGAATAAAATAAAATATATTTATGTGTAAAGAACTTGGGGGTATTTGGTAACCTAGAATCAAAGCAGGTATCAACATAATTATCTGAAACATTTTAAGATGGAGAATGTGTATTAAACAATTTGTAATTGTTGAAAGAAAACAATTTTAACAAGATTAAGGAAAAATAGTTAAGAAAACATAATATGGGAAAGAAAAATCAAACATAGTTATCATAACTCTAAATTACGAAACATAGTTATTATTGTATTCTTTTGCCATCTATATAGAGCTTAATATTGAATGGAAAAATGACATCCCTACTAGTGAGATGGTGTCACAGGGATTATGTTCCTAGGAACTCCATAGGATAGTTTATTTCCCCACAAATTCTCTCCATGAACTTTAAACTTAAAAACT
Source organism: Pinus tabuliformis (assembly GCA_031772625.1). Lineage (NCBI taxonomy): Eukaryota > Viridiplantae > Streptophyta > Pinopsida > Pinales > Pinaceae > Pinus > Pinus tabuliformis. Next base: position 885,340,885 of record CM062811.1, on the reverse strand, counting down.
AATAAAAATTAAATTCCATGTGAACCAATTAATATACACCCCGTAAATCATAAAATTAACAATCACAACCACTACTTAAACCCACCTTTATTTTTAATATTAATAAATAAAATATTTTTCAAACTAATCAAACTTCCTTAACTAATAACATAATAACCACTGTATTTAAAATAAATTACATTAGTATTATACTTTTATAACTAATAACATTATAACAACTTTATTTTAAATTAAATTACATTAATATTATACTCTATTTTCATTATTAAACATTATAAATGGCATTAAAATTTTTTAAGTTGACAAATAGTACTAAACATTTCGTCTTATAACAATATTTAAAAAATAAAAAATAAAATAACTAATTTATATTTTCAAACCATTACTTCATTATCGATCGTGATAATTGGCCTCGATTTCCTCTTATCACATGTACCATCTTTAAGTTAATGCACCCACATCAAAGGTTCCTGAATCCTCTCTCGATAAATACTGACATTTAAGTTATTTAGTTAGCATTGACTTAAAATTAGAAAATTCTGTTATTTATAGTGAATCACAAGCTGTCACGTAACATGTTTTCCACCTTAAGGAAATAAAGAATGTCAAATTATTAATGGTCACGTCATCACTGACCTAATTTCCACATCACGTCGGAAGCTTCGTCCTTTAAAAATCACTTGAAAATATAGGAAAATTATTAGTTATCGATCACAACAACTCATTAATGATTTAAGAAATAATTCTCATTGTCTCCGGATCAGGTTGGAGGAGGACTCGTGAATTAAAAAAACATTCAAAAATCTGACAAGTTCCTATAGATAAAATTAATTACTATTACCATTAAACCGCAATTGTTTATGAGATCGTGGAAGAGACTTGCAAATATAATACAGCCATGATTAGGTAAGGTGGATATTGCAATATCAACCACCAACCAAGAAAGCATCATGATTATGAATTTATTGATTGTTTTATAGTTTTTTAAATTAAAACAAAGTATATTATTATTATTATTATTTAGTATAGATGACATTTTTTAATTTTAAAAAAATATTATTTTATTTTTAAAAGAGATATTTGTCAATTTCATGTTGAGTATGGATTGAATCACACATGGCTTTTATATTGGGTTGTAAAATGCATTTCCTTGCTAAATTATTATTCGCTACATTTAAAGGCTAATTATTTGTCAACTCCACATTTAGCATGGACAAAATCACACATCACCCTCATACTTGTTATACTCGCAATTGCACCACATGTTGCAATGGAAATACCGTAAGGCAATAGCATATAACATTAATTAATGCTTCTTTGACAATTTTTGAAAGGCAGAAAAATATCAAGAAAAGGCAAGGACCATGCTACAGTGAAATCTTACATCTTGTTGCCTCCAAGTAGGACCAAGCTCTAATCCTCGAACTCTACTGGAATCTTACATCTTGCTGCCTCCGAGTAGGACCAAGCTCTAATCCTCAAACTCTACTGGAAAATTTCAGTGAGCACAGAGTTTCTCCCATGTCATTTTCACGGGGACTAATTTGTACAAACAAAGTCTTTGAGTATCCTCCTGAGTGAACATGCATCATATTGGTGTTAGAGGCAAATGAATTGAACTTGATACAACTAAATTAAATTTGAACTTCTTGTCGTAACATGGTTTTACTAAAAGTCCCGCATTGTCTCAAAATATGATGGTTATCAAATAGCTAGATAAGTGATCCAGTTCATGTAGTGTTCAAATTTGCAAATGAGTGAACATGCATCATATTGGTGTTAGAGGCAAACGAATTGAACTTGATACAGCTAAATTAAATTTGAACTTCTTGTTGTAACATGGTTTTAATAAAAGTCCCACATTGTCTCAGAATATGATGGCTATCATGTAGTGTTCAAATTTGCAAAAATGGATTTTAAAAACAAATTGCTAGTGAAAAAATTTGATAAAATTTTCCATGAAGTTCAGCAGAGAGAATCTTCTTGAAAAGATGTTAGAATATCATATACATGTCAAAAATCCGAGTTCTTTATTTAAAAATTTAAGAAGAAAAAGAAAAATCTTAATGAGGCTTTTCATGAATTTTCAAATTTGAAAAAATGGATTTTAAAAACAAATTGCTAGTGAAAAAAATTGATAAAATTTTCCATTAAGTTTAGCAAAGAGAATCTTCTTGAAAAGATGTTAGAATATCATATACATGTCAAAAATCCTAAAACACTTGATGATCAATATTGATATTTGTTTATGTCCCTGCATCTAGCCTTTCTCCTTCTCTGTCAAGGAAAAACATAATTAACTAAGTAGTTGTGCTAAAGTAAATAAGTCAATCGAAGAAAGTAAATAAGAAACCGCTATAAAGTACATAACCAACACTATATTTCGAAGAATAGTACAGACTTGGGCACTGAATAACGACTGTAAAAGAAACCTTTGTTGTCATGAGTCCCAGTAATGGCTAAAAATTTCACATGTTTGCCAATTGCAAAATATGAAAACAGATCTATATAATCAATAATTAATGGTTCAAAAAACTTATAACCACATGATATACAGAAGTTGGGTTAAAGAAACATATAATCAAAAAATAGTCCTTATATCCCATTTCTATGTACTAGAAGATAAATGACAAATCCTTTTCTCTGTCAGTTGTTAATTACAATATTGAAGTTCAGAAATTTTTGCCACCAATAATAAAAACTTGGTTTTAAAAAATAAATTATGTGGCTTGCATCCTAACATTATCTGAGACTCGTATTGTAACTTATCAGATGGTATCTGTCTACTAGAACTTTCATCGGTACCACCTTGGATGTCTTATTCAAAAAATACTTTTCTGGTTGAGTCTTTACCAATGCCTACTCGTGGAATGAACAACATGATGTTTAACAAGAGGTCAAAAAACTTACCCATGAAAGAGAATCAGGTTCTGTACTTTTATCTGCCACCCTGATAACCTTGATGTTCACCCAGTCACTGCCACTGGTACTTAAGGCAACAGCCAAGAATTCTACATTTTCACTCACTTCAGAAATTCTTAATGCTACTGTTCCATCTTCACTCAGATTGTTAGGGTCAAGAAAGACCTCTGCTTCTGCTTCCAGATTTTCCTGAATATAATAATTTAAGAAAACAGAAAGCAAATGAGATTTAATCTCCTCCCAACACGAAAAGAAAGTAGAAGAAGAAAGAACCAAAGGAAAATTGTCCTATAAAGTATTAACAAACGAATAGAAATATGCTCAGGTAACAAATCAAATTTTCACAAATGACTTTTTCATATTCAGAAAGAAGTTGACTATGTTCATTCAAACTATAGCTTTACAAAATATCCCTATAAATCTCTTCTCTTAATTTTTAAGTATACCTGGACATACAAGACACTCTGACCTTGGAGCCCAGTGTTGGAGAAATAGAAGTACTTATCACTGCGTTTGAATGGACGGCCATATCTAGGATGGTCAAAAAGAGTTGTGATGCGCTCTCTCAGTTTCCCTCTTGTCTCACAAGTCTGTAGTAGGGATTCAGTTAAGGAAACTTGTTTCTCAACAAAATCCTTGACCTCCTTTGTATCAGGGTCTTCCAACCTGCAAAAGAATAATGGATATGTATTAAAACCTAAAATAAAACAACATGATTTCGAATTATATTCCTTTCTTCAAATGGGAAAACATGAATTCATGGAAATTTCTAATATTCCATATGGAAAAGCTGAAGCGGTTTACCAATAGGGAATTTGTTTACAGTCTGTTAGGTTGCATTCTATTGATGAGTCAAACTGTTGAAGCACTTATCATGATGATGAGTCAGGTCAAACTCTCATTGAAAGGAGCTCTAGCTTTGTTCCCTCTCCTGGATGACTTCTAAGACTCTCATTGAAAGGAGATCTGTCCCCTCTCTCAGCAAAGGAGTTTACCACCCAAGAAACTACCCAGAAGATTCCATAAAGCAAAAAAAAACATAAATTCACGGGCCACTGTTAAAATAAAACGACACAATATCTAAAATGAAGTGATAAGCCTTTCCCATTCTCACCACTTCAGATTGGCATGAGTTTGAGTGATGAGGCTGGTTTCTGTCAAACAGTAAACAACTAAGAATTTTCCAAAATTAAACTCAAATGAAGCTTACCATCTGTAAGGATCACGTACAAGCACCCCGTGATAGTTGTCTACTACAGACTCATCTCTCCTCGCTTCTGGATAATCCAAGCGTTCTTCAGCTGGCAACAAACCCATATTAAATTTAGGAGCTTGGCACAACCTAACTGAACAGTTAATAAATCATCGATGGTATAAGAATAGGATCATTTTGGAGATTAAATTTTTTTTGACAGGCTACACCTTTTTTTAATATTTGAAAAACATCAAAGCCAAATAAAATCTTACCAAGAAACATGACCCAATTCTTATCTATGAACAAGCCTTTTTAGTAACTAGTTGGATTTGAGGGCAATATTATTATATGTGGTGACCGGTCCACAAAAGCATGCGAGAATACAAATTATAAAAAATATGCAACCATAAAATTGAAATAGCCATCTAAACGAGTACCTAAGATGCCATATTTTATCTAAAACACAACACAAGATATTCTACCAACCTTTCCATCTTCAGTTATTTGAGAGAGAAATAGCCAATTGGGATGTTCTGAATCTTTCCAGCAGAGAATATCTTCAGATTGATTAGTGCCCAAGAAATGGTAAAACACTTGATGATCAATATTGATATTTGTTTCTGTCCCTACATCTATCCTTTCTCCTTCTCTGTCAGGGAAAAACATAAGTAACTAAGAAGTTGTGATAAAGTAAATAAGTCAATCGAAGAAGGAAAATAAGAAACTGCTATAAAGTACATAACCAACACTATATTCTGAAGAATAGTATGGACTTGGGCACTGAATAACGACTGTAAAAGAAACCTTTGTTGTCATGAGTCCAAGTAATGGCTGAAAATTTCACCTGTTTTCCAATTGCAAAATTTGAAAACAGATCTATATAATCAATAATTAATGGTTCAAAAAACTTATAACCACATGATATACAGAAGTTGGGTTAAAGAAACATATAATCAAAAAATATTCCTTATATCCCATTTATCTGTACTAGAAGATAAATGACAAATCATTTTCTGTGTCGGTTGTTAGTTACAGTATTGAAGTTGAGAAATTTTTGCCACCCATAATAAAAACTTAGTTTTAAAAAATAAATTATGTGGCTTGCAACCTAACATTATCTTAGACTTGTATTGTAACTTATTAGATGTTATATGTCTACTAGAACTTTCATCGGTACCTCCTTGGATGTCTTATTCAAAAAATACTTTGTTGGTTGAGTCTTTACCAATGCCTACTCGTGGAATGAACAACATGATGTTTAACAAGAGGTCAAAAAACTTACCCATGAAAGAGAATCAGGTTCTGTACTTTTATTTGCCACCCTAATAATCTTGATGTTCATCCAGTCACTGCGAATGGTACTTTAAGGCAACAACCAAGAATTCTACATTTTCACTCACTTTAAAAATTCTTAATGCTACCGTTCCATCTTCATTCAGATTGTTAGGGTCAAGCAAGGCCTATGCTTTTGCTTCCAGATTTTTCTGAATATAGTAACTTAAGAAAACAGAAAGCAAATGAGATTTAATCTCCTCCCAACATGAGAATAAAGTAGAAGAATAAATAACCAAAGGAAAATTGTCCTATAAAGTATTAGCAAATGAATAGAAATATGTTTAGGTAACAAATCAAATTTTCACAAATGACTTTTTCATATTCAGAAAAAAGTTGACTATGTTCATTCAAACCATATCTTTACAAAATATCCCTATAAATCTCTTCTCTTAATTTTTAAGTATACCTCGACATACAGGACACTCTGCCTTCGAGCCTAGTGTTGGAGAAATAGAAGCACTTATCACCGCGTTTGAATGGACGACCATATCTAGGATGGTAAAAAAGAGTTGTGGCGCGCTCTCTCGGTTTCCCTCTTGTCTCACTAGTCTATAGTAAGGATTCAATTAAGGAAACTTGTTTCTCAACAAAATCCTTCACCTCCTTTGTATTAGGGTCTTCCAGCTTGCAAAATAATAATGGATATGTATTAAAACCTAAAATAAAAAAACACCCTTTCGAATTATATTCCTTTCTTCAAATGGGAAAACATGAATTCATGGCAATTTCTAATATTCCATATGGAAAAGGTGACATTCACTGTAATGTGAAATTTTCCACCAGTCAATACCAATGATAGTAAATCTAGAGAAAATATCCAAAAATGGGTAATCTCACCTACAGGGTATCTGTTCGCTTATGAGGTCGATATTGTATTAAAACATCCACTAGGGTTTTATTTTTTTGATTGTCTGCCTTGTCGTCCACCCGAATGGCATGAGTTTCTAAATGGATGAGAAGTCCCTGGTGATTTTGACAAAATGACAAGAAAAAATAAATTATTGTTTCTTTCTTTTATCGTGAAATCATGTGAAAATTTTGTTTAGTTCAAGGAATTTATGCTTTTGTTGAAGGATGGCTACTTTGAAGCCCACTTCTCTTTTGGTTGTCATGGACAGACAGGCAAGGATTATAGAATCAGAACAACATAGCATGAAAAAATCCAACATTGCAATACACCAAGCATGATACCCAACAAAAAAAATCTGCAATGCAAAATCACAACATCTTAAGATGTTCAGAATCACTAATATAAGCCAAACAATGGACATCATGAGGTGAGAAAAAATTACATTGATGCCCAAAAGAACATGAAAGGTTGATAGAAAAATGAAACCAGAGTGGCCCAAATTCTGAAAAAATGGATACCCTAGAAGAAGGTCATGCCATTAGTGACATTTCTGAATGTAATACCCATGGGCAAAAGCAATCTTGTACTTATTTGAAAATTTCAACCCTTGGATTGACAAAGCCTTCTTCACGCCAACAAACTATATCATCATCCCCTTCCCCTTCCCCTTCCCCTTCCCCTGTCCCTCCATAATTGGTTGATTGATGTGGGGCAACAGAGGCACAGCCCGGTCCCAGATGTTGTTGTCATGGTTTACGAAGTAGTGCTTTATCTCCACCTTGGCATAGCGAAACCACAGAGCAGGGTTTCGATAATCGACTTACAGGGCCCTTTCCCACGCCGATATCACATGGGAGAAGTACTTCTAACTCCCCTCCTACTAAGTGTATTTGAACCACACGATCATGTTCCATCTCACTCTCTTGATCAAGTCCTTCAAATTCCTTCCTCTTTTGGAGCCAGTAATCCAGAATGACTGATTTGCTGCAATTTTATGTCAAATACAAAGACGTTATGGGTTGTATTTTTCAAATAAAAAGAAATAAGTATATCTAGTATCCTGAATTCAAGTTAATCTATTGTGCTTTGGGTGTCAACATGCTTGCAGTGAATGTAATCATGTAACTTTATGTAGGGTCATTTGAAAAGGAACTTAATTTTATTGTTGTATCTTTGTGTGGCTTTTGCAACAGGTATATATCTTGAGGTTTGAGAGAGACCATTGCCTCTCCATAATATAACAACCATCACACCACAAAATAAATCATAAGTTAGCATGGGTATCCTTTGCATATGATTCCACTTATTCCATTTATCTATCTAGCTATTCTGGCATTTTACTTATAAACAACATATCTTGTTTTATTGTAACCAATGTCTTATAGCGATCTTTTTACAACTTCTGTAGGCTTCTGCTTGACTTGTCAAACAAATGGACAGAACATCAAGTGGCCTAGTTTTCAGTCATCTAAACCTTATGTTTCATTCAAACAATTGATTACAACCATAAAATTAAAATAGCCATCTAAAAGAGTACCTAAGATGCCATATTTTATCTAAAACACAACACAAGATATTCTACCAACCTTTCCATCTTCAGTTATTTGAGAGAGAAATAGCCACTTCGGATATTCTGAATATTTCTAGAAGAGAATATCTTCAGATTGATTAGTGCCCAAGAAATGGTAAAACACTTGATGATTAATATTGATATTTGTTTCTGTCCCTGCATCTAGCCTTTCTCCTTCTCTGTTATGGAAAAACATGAGTAACTAAGCAATTGTGATAAAGTAAATAAGTCAATCGAAGAAAGTAAATAAGAAACTTCTATAAAGTACATAACCAACACTATATTCCAAAGAATAGTACAGACTTGGGCACTGAATAATGACTATAAAAGAAACCTTTGTTGTCATGAGTCCAAGTAATGGCTGAAAATTTCACCTGTTTGCCAATTGCAAAATTTGAAAACAGTTCTATATAATCAATAATTAATGGTTCAAAAAACTTATAACCACATGATATACAGAAGTTGGGTTAAAGAAACATATAATCAAAAAATAGTCCTTATATCCCATTTCTCTCTACTAGAAGATAAATGACAAATCATTTTCTGTGTCGGTTGTTAATTACAATATTGAAGTTGAGAAATTTTTGCCACCAATAATAAAAACTTGGTTTTAAAAAATAAATTATGTGGCTTGCAGCCTAACATTATCTGAGACTCGTATTGTAACTTATCAGATGTTATCTGTCTACTAGAACTTTCATCGGTACCACCTTGGATGTCTTATTCAAAAAATACTTTTCTGGTTGAGTCTTTACCAATGCCTACTCATGGAATGAATGACATGATGTTTAACAAGAGGTCAAAAAACTTACCCATGAAAGAGAATCAGGTTCTGTACTTTTATCTTCCACCCTGATAACCTTGATGTTCACCCATTCACTACCACTGGTACTTAAGGAAACAACCAAGAATTCTTCATTTTCACTCACTTCAGAAATTCTTAATGCTAATGTTCCATCTTCACTCAGATTGTTAGGGTCAAGCAAGACCTCTGCTTTTGTTTCCAGGTTTTCTTGAATATAATTATTTAAGAAAACAAAAATAAAATGAGATTTAATCTCCTCCCACACAAAAAGAAAGTAGAAGAAGAAAGAACCAAAGGAAAAATGTCCTATAAAGTATTAACAAACGAATAGAAATATGCTCAGGTAAGGAATCAAATTTTCACAAACAACTTTTTCATATTCAGAAAGAAGTTGACTATGTTCATTCAAACTATAGCCTTACAAAACATACCTATAAATATCTTCTCTTAATTTTTAAGTATACCTGGACATACAGGACACTCTGACCTTGGAGCCTAGTGTTGGAGAAATAGAAGTACTTATCACTGTGTTTGAATGGACGACCATATCTAGGATGGTCAAAAAGAGTTGTGATGCGCTCTCTCAGTTTCCCTCTTGTCTCACAAGTCTGTAGTAAAGCTTCATAGCCAAGAATTTTCCAAAATTAAACTCAAACAAAGCTTACCATCTGTAAGGATCACGTACAAGCACCCCGTGATAGTTGTCTACTACAAATTCATCTCTCCTCGCTTCTAGATAATCCAAGCGTTCTTCAGCTGGAAACGAACCCATATTAAATTCAGGAGCTTGGCACAACCTAATCGAACGATTAATAAATAAGGGAAAACTGCTCTTTGTATTCAGACTGATTCCCTTCCAAACGAACCTGCATTGTGTACAGAGATATGTAGTTAAGGTATCCAGTACTACTGAAAATGCCCAAACAAGAGAATTAGTAATGGCTCTGAGATTCAAACAAATAATTGAAAATGATTGTAGACCTTGCCACTGCTCCGGCACCCCAAAGTTGAAATCTTCTGGAGATCTTCCAGTGTAACTTATTCAAGAGGAACACAAGGCAACTTGCAGGCATGATTCATGTTAGGGGGCTTTGGCAGTGGAAGCGGAAATGGAATTGGCTTAGAAAATGTGTCTTCTTGAGCTGGGATTGGGAGCTTCAAACCCACCCTCGCTTTTCTCTCCCTTGAACCCATCTTCCCACTGAAACATAAATTTTTCCTTTGCCTCTATATACCCTCTTTCTCTCCACAACATTATTGTATACATGGAGAATTGTCTACCTTCATTCTGCAACGCAAGCCCATTGCAACCATGGTCGTCTACCTCCATTCTACAATGCAAGCCCATTTCAGGACATGGTCATCTACCTTAACTTTGTAACGCAAGCCATGGTCGTCTCCCTTCACTCTGAAACGCAAGTCAGGGCAGTCTACCTTCAGGGTTCGCTGGTTCTTGAAAAATATACGCAAGCCATGGCCGTCTACCTTCACTCTGCAACGCAAGCCATGGTCGTCTACCTTCACTCTGTAACGCAAGTCATGGCCATCTACCTTCACTCTGCAATGCAAGCCATGGCTGTCTACCTTCACTCTGCAATGCAAGCCATGGTTGTCTAGCTTCACTCTGCAATTCCAGCCATGGCTATCTATCTTCAAGGTTCATTGGTTCTTGAAAATGATGAAGTTTAGAATGTTATTTTTATTGTTTCAGTTATAACTAAATTTTTGATTAACGGTAGCAAACATTTTAATCTTCTAACATCAAATCAAACGGATCATAGTTTGACACGTAAGATAAGAGGAGAGTGGATTTCAGACGGGAACGCCTTACGGTGTAATTATTATTCACTATATTTCAAGGATCAATTTATATGTCGTGAAAAGATTCTTCATTGTTCAATGATTTTGTCTTGTTTTGTTAACAATAAGTTTAAAACAATCCAAAGTTATGTAAAATTAAATTCTTGTTAAAGAGGTGTGGTGTGTATATATATGAAAGATAAAGTGCTTCATTAAAATTTCTAGTTTTTTTTTTCAACTGTGGGAAATCTATCATAACTGAGTTGGCAAACTAGCAGCAACAAGGACAATCATCTCTAGCTACTATCGCGAATGTAGGGTGATGATCTACAAATGTAGGTTGACTCATTGTCAAAAATGCTTTCTTTATTATTATTATTATTATCATTTTAATTTAATTTAATTTATAAATAAATTACTTAATTTTTTATTATATATATATATATATATATATAGGTTCTAGAAACTTGCGAAAAATGTTATAGGAATATCTTAAAACTCAAAGAGGTTGGACACAAACACATTCCTAAGTCATAACAATTAAAAAAAAGAAGCATGTATTAGAGATATGAACTAATTAGGATAAAAGTAATAAAGGAATAAAATAAAATATATTTATGTGTAAAGAACTTGGCATTTGGAAACCTAGAATCGAAGCACGCATAAACATAATTACGTGAAACATATTAAGATGGAGAAAGTGTATTAAACAATTTGCAATTGTTGAAAGAAAATAATTTTAACAAGATGAAGGAAAAATAGTAAAGAAAATATAAAATGGTAAAATCACTTCTACCATACACCAATGCATAAAAATATATATAGCATTCTAGAGAGGAAGCAAAAAGTTAAATCAAAATCTATGCTTGCCCAACAAAATTTATATTTAACTGATGGGGATTTTGATCATGGAAATTGGTCCCTAAGGGACTATGCTTTCCCAACAAATTTTTATTTAGTTGGTGGAGACTTTGATCATAGAAATTTGTTCCAAAGGTGTTTGACACATTTTAACATGACACAGATAAAGGGAGTTAGAGAAAAATGAGTGGATCATGATATAATTTTTCCTGGCCAAAAAAATGGAAGAAGATCTACAAATACAATTGAGTTTGTCCATTTATTAACCCACTCCTCTATGATTTTACTATATTTGTGTTATAAGTAATGATAAAGCTAAATATTAAGGACCTAACGAGGCATGTATGTTATAATTATTTAAGATATTTATGGTCACACATGAATGCAAACATATAGGAATTGGTTCATAATGATTGCTTGGGATCCATTTTGTTCCTACGGTTATTATTCACTTTCCATATGTTAATAAGATAATGGATCTCCTAGTATCCATGGGCATGCAATAATAGGTCACCTTGTAAGAAACATTCAAGGTAACTTGCATTCAAGGCTTGGTATCTATCTTACCTAGCTACCATTAAGTATCTCTTCAATGTTTGTTGTTTTTGTTTTGCTTGTTAAGAATAGGATTAGAAAAATTAAAACCTCTTATTTTGTAGAGAATTGTCTCACTTATTTACTTAGATCCTTTTAGTGGTTTCTTCCACTTTGTGTAAGAGGAAGTGTTCCATTGAAACTTCTTATAGATCTAGGTTTCATTTTCAAATCCATTTTATATTTTAATTTCTTTGTAAACAATATGACACAATTCACTACATAGTACTAGTTCTTGATATTTAATCGACACACACATGCAAAAAAACATGGAAATGTTTTAAGAATCAAAGATGTTGGACATATACAAACTAGCCATCCATAGAAATAACCAATTTTTTATATAATACATAGGGGTAGGGGTGGGATTATCACGTAAAAGTAAATAAAATAAATAATTAACATTAAAATTAACTAGATATAAATCCAAAGCTCTATAATTTCCAATAAAGGTATCTTCTTATCATTGCATATTTTATGACTATTAAAATAGGTAGAAGTTTATTGTAAATTTCCATATAGGTGTGAAAAAAGAAAAAATGCATGCCATGGTGAGAACATGTGTAGAAAAAACAAGGCCAAAAGGAAAGCAATTCGATTTTCCAAAAAGAAAAAATGGAAAAAACATGGGTATATACCTTATCTTACAAAGGAAAACAACCTTTATAGATCCCAGACCCCAAAACGGTACAAAACAATTTAATCAAATTGAAATCGAATTGTGTTCAAACTAGTTGGCTACAAATTAAATACCCTTGATAGAAGGGAATAGGGATGCCAAATAATAATGGAGTCAATTTTGATATATCCAAAAGATAAAGGAAAAGAAAGAATTTAAAGCCAAAGGGGATCAATTTGAGCCAATATGGAAAGGACCTAATATTGTCACAATCAATGAACCATAGAGAGATGAATGAAAATCATTGCAATAACACCAAAAAACAACCATATACCTTACCCTACCATAAGCATGAATTCAATGTTTTTGCAATGCAAACAAAATCATAACCACATATGTTATTCTTCGAGATGAAATAGACTAGGAAGTCTGAACCACAAAACAATACAAATGTCCACAAACTAAAGATCTTCAAAAATGAATTTCATTCACCAAGGGCTTAGATATGAGCAACATGGGGTTAACAATTTCTTAAAACATTCCATTTGAATTATGTCCTATAGTTATTAGAGCCCTTACAAATGCAACACCCCCATTGATTTCACAAATTCCTTTTCTTTTATAATGCACAAGCTCAATTCAACCTACTTGGAACCTGTTGTAGCGGCTACAACCACCCTCCAAAAGTTTGCCTTAGCTTCATTTTGGAGCCTCCTTACCAACCATCCTTAGCAGCATGTCTTGCACTGTCCAAGCATAAATTCTTCAGTTGAGTTTCAGTGGATTATTAGCTTGTTCTTGTCAACTTGTTTGTCTCCCACCCATAGGCTGACACTCCAAGACTTAACCATTTTATGGTTGTGATGCTCACCTAGGAAATTGTGCAATTTTGGAGGGGAACCAACCTTCCCTCTGGAAATTGTGCAATCCATCTGGGCTGCCTGTTGGGCTCCAGAAATGCGCAATCTAGTCAGGCAGCCTTCCCTCTGAAAACTGCGCAATGTAGCCCAACACTGGGCTTCATCTCAAAATTTGTGCAATTCTAACTAACTACTAGGGCTTCAGTCCAGAAATTGTGCAATGCATGAGGGATAACCAGACTTGCTCAATCTAGAAACTGTGCAAATGTCATTCACATGCCTGCAGGTTGTTTCATGTGCTTCCAGGTTAACCAGTTCCCTCCAAGACTGACCAATCTTGATTTGCATGCATAGGCTGATTTTTCCTGAAAAAGAGAAAAGAAAAAAGCAAAAAACATCCTTAGATTTTATGGATCTATTTTTAGCAATTGGAGGTTACATGCAAAACCATTTTAGAAACCTCCCACCAAGTTTTGCTTTTTCCTAGATTTGTGGCATGCGTGTCATAAGCCTCGATCTTATCAAAATTATTTATTCGACGCTTCAGAGCTCTCACATCAATCTTGGAGCTTTGACGTCCCACATCGCATCTAGGATCATTCGGCACATTCAGCTCGATGTTTTCCAAGTAAGTATTCTTTTCATGTCTTTTGCTGCTTTTCTATTGCTTTTTGTATTTCGCTTTGTGTGAATTATGTTTGCTTGGTTTTTTTGAACGCTTGCTTTCATTTTAACGCATGTTAGCCTGTAAAAGCATTGTTTCAAGCTTTTCATTGCATAATTGTTGTCGCATGCATGACATTATTTCTACACCAACGATCATCGTTGTGATGACTTGATTCACACACATGCTTATTTTCCTGTTTCTTAAATCCTACACTTACTATTTTTATGCATGATCATCACTCTTGTTTGCACTCAACTTCGCCATTCATTCAGACCTTTCATGTTTCAGTCGCCCATCGGTGGGTCTGGGTTTCCTTGGCCCAGACTTTGCCTTTCCCGGCTAGCAATGCGCATTTGTGAGAGTGAAGGCTCAGTGTTCCTCCCAGAAATTGCGCAAATCTGGCCCAACACTATCCTCCAAGATTTCTCTGCGCAATTTTGACAAGCAAAGTCCTGTTGGCCCCAGGAATTGTGCAAATGTAGTTTGCTAGTTTGTAGTCCTTACTGACTGAAACTGTGCATTGCATAGTTTTAGTCCTCACTAGGCCAGGCTGGACTGTGAATTGCACAATTTCAGTAGTTAGTCAACCTCCTAACTACGCGGACTGTGGCTTACGTAGTTTTGGTAGTCAGTCTCCCAACCTCCCAACGAAAATTGCACAATCTTTCTAGTGAGTCACCCGGGTATGTTGCATGTCAGTGCTCAAGTTGCTTTTGGTTTTCAACTCACATATTTCTTTCCATGAGTGTTGCTATGTCTCCAAGTATCACAAGTGTTCAGTTTGTCTCTCAGCAGTACAGGTACAATGGACTCCAAGAGAACAAAGTCAAAGGACACCGTTGAGAGTGCAACTGGAGATGCAGTTGAGCAAGTGTCTATGAGATTTCCTACCTATGAAGACACCAAGTTGTTTGTTGGGAGCACGATCCCCCAAGGGCAGTTTTGGGGCTAAAATCCCATGTTAAGTCAATTTTTGTAATATAATTGTAAATACTCTGCATTTTTTGGTCGCGGAGCATGAAGGTGTTATGCATCAAAAAGGGTAGTCAGCCCTTAGTTTTGTAAAGTAAAGTCCGCTGTAAGAGACCTACCCATGGTCCGCAGACCCTGGGATTGTATAAAAAGAGATAAGTTCTAAGTAGTTTAGGCATCAATCAATAGAATGGCAGATCATGTAATAGAGTAAAGCTCTGAAGAAGTCTAAGTCTTGGGTCGTAGTGTAGATACAGGCTCCGCAGCTGAGTGCACAGAGGCCTAGGGTAGATGTCCATGGCTGAGTGCACGAACCCCTGCATCTATGTGTGTAGGGTGGACAAAGTCTGTAACACTTGGGAGATATTAATAAAAGGAGTTATTATACAATTTCGGTGTCTTTGTTCTGTTGATGCGTTTGGATATATTATGATAAGCAAATCACTTAGGATAATTGAGGAATCTGCACGACATGTTGCCATAGCAATGTAAAAATCTCTGAGCCATAGGTTAGGGTTGCACGAAGGTCGATCATATACTTTTGTGGAAGTATTGATGATCGAAATAGAGGATTTGTATTGCAAGCCCTAGAGCGAAACCACCTTTGCAAAGGTAGGGATAGATGAAATCAAACGACATCACAACCATCTCAGGGTGCAAAAACTTGGTTCCAGCATCCCCCATACTGCTTTGGGTGAGACTTCGATCCACGCTCCACGGGCTAATGCCGAAAGGGCCAGTAGTGTAGGGATTTGTTTGGCTAATTAATGTTGAACCGGGGTCAAGCCCCCTCAAGCCAACAAATGGTTCCGTTGTCGAGACTAGAATCCGCATAAGAGATGTGTGATGTCGTGTCATTGGAATCCAACTAAGAAGGAGATTAGAGACTGGTTGGATAGAAAGATCCACGAATTCGTGACACAAGAGAACAGAAACCCGCGACTGACAAAGGAATAGTGGTTGGATAGATACCTGTATACAGAGATCCATGAGATCTTTTTTTGCTCCTTCCCTATTGAGCTATACGAGTGGATCGTGAAGCTTGCAGATAGCCAAGGGAGGTGGAAACTTGACGATCCTATTGTTTGGACCCTGGAGCTAGTGCGAAGTTTGGAAGCATCTCAGGATAAGATTGCCCGCGCTGTCAATCATTGGCTCGATTGTGTCATAGGAGGATTTGTGACTGAATTCGCAGTCGACACCTCAGTTAGCTACAGCGAGGCGGAGCGACGCTTTTTCAAAGGACCGCGAGGTAAGTACGTAAAATCTTTGAATACCTGGATTAAAATGCTATTATGAAAAAAACAGGTTATGTAACTACCTTGATGTTCGGGACTACGCGAAGTGGAAAAACTTACAGGAATGAAGGAAAAAAGGGTCTGGAATATAGTCCCTTGATTTCACCTCTGCGAGGTGATGAAGAAGGGATAGCGAAGGTTTCTCCGCAAAGTGCTATTCAGTTAATAAGACAAGGATTCCCATGAATACCACCTCCGCCCACACCACCTCTGACTTCACCACCCTCACCTCCAACTTCACCCATACCACCTGCACCTCCATCGCGGTCTAGTATGGCAAATACAGTGAAGTTGCCTTTGTTCAAAGGCTTGCGAAATGAGGACCCGGACCAATTCTGTATCATTGTGAGGGTTGTATGGGAAGCTCAAGGTGTTACAGATGATCATATAAAGAAGGCAACACTGGTTAGTGCTCTGCAAGATCACGCGCTAACCTGGTATATTAAGTACTTTAATGATAACCCGAATGCTGGAGTAGTAGACATCCAAGCATCATTGATTAGGGAATTTAGTAGGCCTAAATTTGAGGCGCAGTCAATTGTGGGATTCAAAGAGATCACAATGCAACCATGCGAGATGCCTTGGGAACTAGATCGAGGCTGAAATGTACAATCCATGAAGCCAGCATGAATTTGACAGATGGACATCATCACGAGTGGCTTGTGGCTTCTCTCCTACCGCAGTTAAGGAGTGCGCTGTCGTAGCAGAAGATAACAAATTAGGTAGAGGCCTTGGATATTTCCATGAGACTACATGAAACTATGATGCAAGATCCTAATCTAGGAGTTTAGCAGATCCATGCACAGTTGAAGAATTTGTGCCTTAAGATGCAAGTTCTGAAGCAGGACAGGACAGTTCGACCAGAGGTATGCGAGGAGGTATGGTGCTTGAAATGCAAGAGTCAAGGTCATGACAAAGACCATTTCCCGGTCTTTGAAAACTATATTACAGGAGGAGGACTGATGCCTTTAAGGCCAGAAGCTCAAGCAGGACCTAGCGCGGGGCTTGCATTATGGTGCGCTATCTGTTAGGTAGCCAAAAAACATGCCATGGATAATTGTCACTTGCTACAGAAGTTTTTACAAACACCAAACAACGGTTCTGCAACTTTTGTAGTTCGGTAGGGCACGATGGGCATACTTGCAGGAGCTATGAACTGAAGATGGATAGAACTTTTGCCTATAGGGTTCATGCCGAAATGCGACCTCTTGACCAGAACGCAGGAATGGAGTGGACAGGATTTCAGGGGCGCAGAAGAGGCCGAGGCGGAGGAGGACCTGGTAGAGGTCAAGGACAATTGATTTGCTACAATTACGAAGGACCAGGACACTATGCCCACGATTGCACTAATCTGACGCATCCGTCGTGCAAGTATTACACTCTATTTGATCATGAAATAGAATAATGTCCTACGCTGATAGCTAGGGTACATGACAAAGGGGCGCTACCACCTCTGCTAACTCAGAACCTGCAGATGATGAGGTCTGAGTCGCGTGAGGAAGATCCAAACGTAAATATAGTGCTCAGAAGTGGAATCGTGACAGGAGATGACAAGGGGAAACAACCAAAAGACTGTACATGGGTTCGCAAAGCCCCGGAAAAGGAGGTTAAGTTCGATTTGGAGTGCACACGTGAAACCTTCATGGAAGCTAAGAAGAGCTTCACTGAGGCCTCCACCTCAGGAAGCAAGGATAAGCCTGAGCAGGAGATGGACCCCTCTATGCTCACAACTTTCCTGGAAACCTATATGAAGTTACTATGCGACAGTAAGGTTGTGAAAGGGTTACAAGAACTCATCAATAGATGCATTGGAACTGCGCCAGGTGAGCCGCACGTAGTACGAAAGATTGGCAATCATAAAACAAGGACGGGACGAGAGATGAGACTAACCACACAGATAGGAGAGTATGAAATGGATCAGGTCATTTTAGACCTGGGGTCAGATGCGAATGTCCTACCAAAGCAGACTTGGGAGCGAATGGGGAGACCTGCACTACAATGGTCTCCGATTCAGCTAAGGATGGTGAATCAACAAAATATCATCCCCATGGGGCGGCTGCAAGGGGTGACCGTGGATATTGAGGGAGCGAGCGCGCTGGCTGATTTTGAAGTAATAGAGATAGTGGATGACAACAATCCCTATCTTGCACTCCTAGGAATTGACTGGGATACTGATATGAATGGGGTAATCAATCTGAAGAAGCGAAAGATGATCTTTGAGAAGAAATCATTACATGTAATAGTACCCCTCGATTCTGCTGAAGGATCGCACTATACTGAACCTGTGCGCGATTATGAGAGTGATGAAGACCTGGATTGTATCTATAAGATAACAACACGAGACCAAGATTGGGTGAATCGCACCACGGATGGATGGATTACATGGGATCGCAAGAGTTCCTACACTTCGAACTCCGACGAAGAAATATAACACTGGCAGAATCAGTTACGTGAAGTAACTACACTGAATTGCAACATGATGACCTAGTCGTTGCCTTGTGTGTTGTCAGAGGAGAGAAATTTGCCTACTTATGATGGTCTGAATGAGGTAGATAACTTTTTGCATGAATTTGAAAGGGAGGTACCAAAAATGCAGCGCTTCCAAGCCTTAGACTGGGCACTGCACGCTATGCCCGCAAGATGGTGGGGTACGCACAAGGGAAGCTTTGATGATTAGCGTGAATTTAGGAGGATGATGAGAACACGATTTGGGAAGCCTAAGATGCGACTAACAGACAAGTATGATGGGTAGAATGATCCACATGCGCATCTGGTCAAATGGACCCTAGCTTATGGAGAAAAGCCCCAACTTGAGTGGGTGCACCTTTTCTGTCATACCCTAGATGTTATCCCCATGAATTGGTATATAGAAACAAAGCTCCGCCATGGGACAGGTGAATGGGATATCCTGCGCAAAGGATTCATGATGACATTCAGTTTTGAGGATGGGTTTGACAGTATTGATGAAGCGCTACAAGAAGTGAAAGCAGCAATATTTAGGATACCGCAGGATCCTTTATACCTGATTTGGCTTGAATGGGATAATCAGCTGAGTTGCGCGTTGGAATGTTATAATGTAACTGCTAAAGAAGAGGACGAGGATCCGCGGAAGATTAACATTCCGGAAACAGAAGTGCACCACGAGGTTCAAGGATTGCAGATTGAGAACCTTGATATAATCGTGTCGTTGAAAACAAAACAAGTAAACATTGGTACGGAGGAAAAACCCAAATTCGCAAAGATTGGAGACTACTAGGATGATGCGATGGTGGACAAGGTCGCTGAACTACTCCATGAATACCAAGACTTATTCCCTACCAAGCTTACAAATCTGAAAGGAATAATCGGGGACCTAGGAATGATGAAGATCACGTTAAAGGCCGACACAAAGCCAGTTAAGCAAAGGCCTTAGCATCTCAATCCAAAATATAAGGAGAAGTTCCGCTTAGAGCTAGACAAGATGCTTGTGGCAGGCATCATTGAGCTTGCGGAAGAATCTGATTGGGTAAGCCCAATGGTGGTGCAAGAGAAGAAGCAGAAGGATGAGATAAGGATATGAGTGGATCTCAGAAAACTAAATGACGCTTGTGTGCATGATCCTTTCCCGACTCCGTTCACTGATGAAGTGTTGGACAATGTAGGTGGCATTCAAGGAATTTATTCATAAGTTCCTGGAGGTATATTTTTGATGACTAGACTATATTTGGGCTAGTTAAGCGCCATGTAGCAAGCTTGCGCCTGATGCTAGATACTTGTCAAAGATACCAGATCGCGCTCAATCTCAAGAAGTGTCTATTTTGTGTTCCATTTGCGAACCTATTGGGGCATGTGGTTTGCAAACAAGGACTAATGGTAGACCCTGCGAAGATCGCGATGATACTGAACTTGGAAGCGTCGAGGAGTGTGAAATAGTTGGGCGCTACTCTAGGACATACGGGATATTACAGAAAGTTTATCAAGGGCTACGCCCAGATCACTGCGCCTATGGAGAAATTATTGAAGAATGACGTCACGTTCTACTGGAATGATGGTTGTAGGAAGATCTTCGATATATTGAAAGAAAATATGGTTACCGTGTCGATTATAGTCTTCTTGGACTGGAAAAAAGAGTTTCACGTACATATCGACATGTCATGTATAGCGCTAGGAGCAGTACTTACATAGGCTGACGGAGAAGGATTGGACCATCATATCACATTCGCAAGCCATAAATTATCCAAAGCAGAGAAGAACTATTCCACCATTGAGCGTGAGGGGCTAGCTATAGTGTATGCGCTTCAGAAGTATAGGCATTACTTGCTAGGAAGCCATTTTAAGATGTATACGGATCACTCTGCGCAAAAGTACCTGGTCAATAAGCCTGTGTTGGGGGGAATAAACTGCAGATGGCTGTTATTGTTCGAAGAGTACGATTTTGAAGTTGTTATGAAGCTTGGACGATTGAACGCATGACTAGACCATCTGTCGCACATCGAAACAGGGGAGGAACCTACTAACTTGGAAGAAGGATTGCCTGACGCGCAGCTATTTGCAGTGCATGTTGCAGATGGTCATTTTGAGGATATAATACACTTCCTAACAACAGGAACTACATCAAAAGGATACATTGTCCAGCAAAAGAAGGAATTAGTGGTGCACATGACCGATTTCTCTGTCATTGCTGGGAATCTATACAAGATGGGGACTGATGAGATATTGCGACGATATGTACCTGAGTTCGAACGAAGCAGCATCCTCACAGATGCTCATGGGGGTGTCGCGAGAGGACATTATGCAGGGATAGCAACTGCACAGAAGATTCTACGCGTAGGGTTGTGGTGTTCAACCCTTCATCAGGATTCAAAAGCATATTGCAAGGCATGTGATGTATGTCAAAGAATGGGCAAGCCATTGTGGAGAAATGAAATTCCTTTGAATCCACAAATGACGTTGCAACCCTCTGAGAATTGGGAGATAGATTTTGTAAGACCCATTCAGCCACAAGAAAAGACAAGAGCAAGGTACATTATCACTGCGACGGAGTATTTGACTTGTTGGGAAGAAGTGTAGCCAGTGAAGGATTGCACGGGTGTGATTGCCGCGAATTTCCTATTTGAGCATGTACTGACCCAGTTTGGATGTCTGAAGATCTTGATGAGTGATTGTGGTATGCACTTCCTGAATGAGACAATCAGTGCACTAGCGGAGGAATTTCAGGTATATCACTAGAAGAGCACACCTTATCACCCATAGGCTAACGGGACAGTGGAGGTGTTCAACAAAGTGCTCGAAAACGCGCTGACCAAGGTTTGAAATGCTCAACGAAGTGATTGGGACCTACGCATACCTGCAGTACTGTGGGCTTATCGAACAACATGCAACAAGTTGACTGTACAAACCCCTTTTAGGCTTGTCTATGGTGTGGAAGCAGTAATGCCTATGGAATACATCATGCCTAGTCTACGCATAGAAGTGCTTATAGGTATGATGGATTGCAGAGCCTAGGAGGAGAGGCTTGCGCAGCTGGATGAGCTCGAAGAAGAAAGATTTTTGGTTGGATTTCACCAGCAGGTCCAAAAGCAACGCGAAAAGGCATGGCATGATCGACACATTAAGCTACGCACATTTAAGGTAAATGACCTGGTTTTGTTATATGATAGTAAGTTTGATAAATTTCCAGGGAAATTTAGGATGCACTGGTTAGGGCCTTATGTTATTAAGGAGATTACCGACGGAGGAGTAGTACAGCTGGTCAGATTAAATGGAGAAAAGGTGAATGGCAATCGCTTGAAGCCATACACCGGTGGTCCAACCATGTGACTAAATGAAAGTAGCACATTCTTAGCGCTCTAGGCAGCTAAAAGGAGGCACGGGACTATAAACTACACTGCTCGGGTTGGGGAGCTGTGCGAATGGAAGATGGTGCGAAGCAAGGACGTGTCACTGGGTCCGCTGCAGCGCGGAGGGAGCTGCGGTACCCAGGGAGAAATCGCGCAGGTCAGCCGGAAAGTGACTATTAAAGTCACTATTCATGAAAAGACAACAGAAGTGAGGCCAAATGAGTGGGCGATCAACATTTAAGATGAAATTTATGGCTTAGATCCTTGAAAATTTTCCGCCAATCCAGCATTAATGAACTGATTTTGGGGGGAATGGTCATATTTGAATTCAAAATGCGCTATAAATTATAAGTGGCTATCTAGTGAAAAAAACTTGGCATTTTGAGTATTCAGCGGTTGAGATCTCAAGCGCCTATGAATCCAATGTAGCAGCTAACAGCGCAGGGGCAGTAACCGAGGAAACAGTTGAAGATGTGAAGAAGGCAGCAACTCAGTGCACGGCCAAAGTTGCGGTCATCAGGGTCGAGCTGGATGGGTTTCGCGTAAATATCTCCATGCCTACCAAGTGACTTGAGGGCAAGTCACGATGTTTGTGTTAGGGACCTATTGGTATAATTTTGCAAAGGTATTGAGGACCAGAATAGAGGATTTGTCTTACAAGCCCTAGAGAGAAACCACTTGCGCGAAGGCAGGGATAGAAGAAATCAAACGACATCACAACCATCTCAGGGTGCGAAAACTTGGTTCCAGCATCCCCCATACTGCGTCGGGTGAGACTTCGGTCCACGCTCTGCGGGCTGATGCTGAAAGGGCCAGTAGTGTAGGGTTTTGTTTGGTTAATTAACACTGAACTTGGGTGAGGCCCCCTCAAGCCAACATTGTTCATAGACAAAGATATCAAGATGAAATGGCAGGACATCAATGACACATTCTTAGGCACATTTGAGGAAAATATGGAAGACCGCAGGGTCTACGTCAATATTCACAAGTCTGGCTTGTAACGGATTGCATGCAGGTATCCCACATTTCCATGCACGAAGATGATCCACTAGATTATCTCATATACTGATCCCGAGACAATGGTGTTGAGCAGTTTCCATGGAACACAACTCGCTACCTTTAGGGCGAAGGAATTTTAGGATATGTATCACTTGCTACAGCCGGTGATAACGATGGAGAAACCCTTCAGCAGACCCAGTAGTAGTGAAAATTCAAGAGATATCTTGAAGAGTTGGGGAAAAAGCCAACCAAGTTCGGGACAACACCCAGTCAGGTTTACAAGATGAATATACTACAGAAGGCATATCAGTTATTGGTCATCTTTTCATGCCACTTATACGGCCAAGAGAGCACAGAAACCTTCCCGCAGAGTTGGGTGATCATGTTGGATCAACTAGCGAGCGAAGGAAGACCTTGCAACTAGTCTAACATGTTGGCTCTCAGGTTGAAGGAACAGGTAACAGAAGCCCGACATCCGCCCAAGGGTCAACAAGCGAATATATACATGTCTTCCTACATACTATATGCAGTCTGTGCCCATCAACAGTCCTCAAGCTTGGATTGGGCATGGAAACCTTCATAAACCTCTGTGCACACTTATTATAGCTTGTTCTCTGAATGCAGCTTCCGCGGAGTTATCATAAAGTTATCAGACCACTTCGTCACGCCGGTGTGCAGAATGATATTCGAGCGAGATCCACCTTGCATGTCGTAGGCAATGATGGAGGCATTGATCAAAATAGTAGATTGGTATGCCTCACCCCTTGGCACCTTCATACAAATGTACAACGTGGAGAAGGCTCCACATGTTTTACCGAAGTTTGACATGGATAATCTCATCATGCAAGAAGTGTCGTATCACATCTCGACATGGTTGTCAGCGAGACTACACATAAATAAGAAGGCACCTTGGCCTTCTCTACCTTTGCATATCGGATTGTATGAGATTCAAAATCTCAAGCATGCTGAGGTTGAGATGGAGCAATTCAAGAGATTCACCTTCAGCACTAAAAATTTCAATTTGTATAACCCGCATTATTTATTGAAGGAACACTATGCGAGAGTGAAACATCCTTGGATCCACTGGGTGTGTCATTGGCAGGATGAAGTCCCATGCAGATACCGCTATCACTTCTACAGGCTCAATGAATTGGTTAGCATAGTTGTAGAGTGGTTAGCAAAGTAGAGGGAAGCAACATCTCAGAGAGTAGCATCATCAGCAGCAGCAAAGGGTAGCAGACCTGCACGTGACAAAGGTAGGAGAAAGGTTGTTGACAGCGCAGAGGCAGAGAAAAGCTGCAAGTTCAAAGAAGATCCATTGGTGTTGAAAGTAGCTTTGGAGATTGAGGCTAAGAGGCGATAGCGCAACAGGAGGATCACACATAGGAAAAGAGAGAAAAAGAGGATGGAGGAAACAGAAAAGGAGTTGAAGCAACAACTCAAGGAAGAATAAGAGTTGCGCAGAAGAGAGAAGGAAGTGCATTAGGAATAGGTACAGTAGGAGGCGCAACATGCACAGACTGATGAAATTGCGCCCATACATGTTATAGACTCATCTGAGCAGCTAGCATAGAGAAGACAGGGTGAGCAGTTGCAGGAGTAGGACTTAGCTCAAGAGATTGAATAGATGCTAGAGAAGATGGACACAAATATGGTTCAGCCAGAGTCAAATTAGGATATTGACCTCATGCCTCAAAACTAAGAGGTCATCTCGCCGACTTCACCAAATCTGGAAGTAAAGCAAGTCCCAAGTGATCAAGGTGACACAGAGATCCTTAAATACAACCTGGAAGTGGATATGCACAACATATGTTTCGATGAGTCACAACACAGAGTTGTGCAGTCGCGTAGAGTGCCCACTTCGGATGTCCATATATCTCCTCCGTAGTTTGAAGAACGAGTGATTGTATCTGATGTGTGCAAACATCCATTAGCACTGGCCGATGCTACGAAATCATATGCCGAAGTCACCAGTTCGAGCGTTAGATTCTTGATAGCTGAGAATGAGTGCATGGCTAAGGAATTACAAGTGGCCAAGCAAGGAGGAGAACAGGTTACAACATCTGCCAGAGCAGAGCTGAAGAGAGCGATATTGGATGAAGTATCGTCTCTCGACACAGTCGTGTAGACGTTGTACTCCAGATTCATCACCGTGCATAATTCAGTTGTCCATCTCAATGATTGGCAACAACGTTGTGCTAAGAGAGCACGCATCTTGTCAAATATGCACACTATTGTCGATCGCATGCAAACATGGACAATGAGGTACAAAGGATCCCCATTTCACTTGCCCAAGATGATGAATCCAAAGGCGGTAGAGTTGAAAGCATGCATCCAGAGTCAGATCCGGAACTATGAGGAACTCCAGCAGTTCATCACCAGTTTGCAAGCTTCACATTCACGGGTGTTCAGGAGGATGGATGTCATTGTATGCATGCATGTGATCCCATCCATTGTCACACTCACCGAGGCGAAGTCAAATAACCAAGTCTGACTGGAGCTGGACATGTACTTTGATGGGTTGATGCGTGTAGCCACCAACGTAAATTTGGAGATCAACGCAAACGCTATGCATTAGTATGTTGTTGGTCCAGTTGCACTTAAGATTGTGATGTGCATGTTATCAAACGAGTTGGACAAAGGTTCCAAATCATTGTACCCGAATGAAAAAGAGGAAAGAGTTCGCTTTCAGAGAGATATCACCATAGAGCATGATGACACCATAACGGACTACCAAGCTTAGCATCAGTTCGCCACCATTGATCATCGCGAGGATGTTAAAGAGTTGGTGTTCCCACAGTTGTTCGAGTCTTAGTGATGCCTTGCATGGCTTACTCAGGCCTATTTTGTCTCACATGGGTACATGTGCAGATTGTAATAAAGCATATTGTCAAAGTGAAAGACCAAGTGTTGATAGTAGAATGTAACAGTCATGTAGTAGTTGAAGAGTCATGAGGGTAGGTGAAGAGTCACAAAGAGGAATGTCAAGGGTCACCCCACCCTTTTCTATTTATAGAACCTCATAACTCATTGTACAGGCTTTTGAGAGCCAAGCTTCCTATAGGTAATGAGCCTTGGCTTCTCCATAGTGTAGAGCTATTATATCTCTTTGGAGGAGCAAGCGACAGTGACTATAACGTTTCGTTGTCGGGACTAGTGGTTGGTCATGGTTGTATGTATGATTGGATCTTTCACTCTTTTAATATAACAGAGCCAACACGTTTCATGCATATGTTGTTATTGTAGTTCAAATATCTTGGTTACTCTAATGATATATGTGGTTGTTATTTACACATGTATGTATGGACTATTCTATATATGTTTGTATGAATCTTATCAAAATGCAATGTTGGTATAACCATCACTTTGGATCGTTGGCTAACCTACTTTCCAGCTTGTGATGTCTTTCTGCTCGTGTGTTCCCTTTCAAGCTACATGCTATCACAGGTTTCTAAGGGGCGCACTCATCCCCCATTTCGTGTGTTAGAGCCTTTCATGCACCTTCCTTGACTTGCTGCAAATGTCACACCCTTGCTACCAACAAGGACATCTTACTTACCTCTGCACGCAACCACAGTCAAGGTGATACCGTACTACCCCAATGTTGGGACTCCTACACCAAACAGTCTGAGGTCTAGTTAGGACTTCTTATTGAAGAGATCGCCTGACATGTTGGCGAGTCCAGCACCATCAACAAAACCAAACAAATGTATTTATCTCAAGCCATTACACAAGCTATTGAAGGAGCACTAAATTATCAAAGAGTAGATATACCATTGATTATCTATTCAACTAAAGATAGACAAGCATAAGCCCTCAGAAAGCCCCAATATTTTAGTAATGATTCAGACAAAGAGAGATAAATATAATTCCTTACAATAACACCAAAAGGCATATAGATATATGACTAGCCATAAGTGTATTCAATTTTTTGTAGTGCAAGATGTTGGAAAGGCGGAGGAGACAAAGCATGAATTCACATAAAACACGAGCTGCTGCTCTTCTATTGATCACACAAAACATGATGATTACAATGAACTTGGTGAAGGGTATTTATCCTTTTCGACTAACGACTCACCTTGACATGCATGCACATGCAACCACACGTCTATCACTTAACTCGACTTGACTAACACTCAAATACTCAATCACTCAATCACTCAGTTAATTGACTCTCTATGTTTAGCTAACTCCTCATGCAGGAGTAATTATCTTATTTTAACACTCCCCCTTAATTACGACTGCTAAACTAAAACATGACTCATGACAACTCAAACATGCTTGCTGGTATATGTCTCAACTAGGCTTAAAACACCCAAGTTTCTTCTATGAAACTAAAACACATCTTACGCTAATGACTTAGTAAATATATGAGCCAATTGATCACTAGATTTACAAGGCTTCAAGTGAACTTCACCATTGCTCACAAATTATCTAATAAAGTGATATCTAGTATCAATATGCTACCACACTGCTTGACATACTGCTAATGTTGCTGCTACATATTTTGCTTTTGTTGAAGAAAGTGTCACAATGGGATGCTTCTTAGATGCCCATGAAATCACACCTCAACCAAGATGGAACACATAACCAGAAGTGCTCTTCCTATCATCCAAACTTCCTACAAAATCACTATCTGTGTATCCAACCAAATCTTTCTTTTCTGTGCTTTCATACATTATGCCACAATCTCTAGTTCTTGCTATGTATCTCAGAATTATTTTTCCCGCACTCCAATGTGTGTCTTTTGGAGTCTCCATAAATCTAGAAATAAAACTCACTCCTTGCATGATATATGGTCTTTTAGATGTGAGATACATGAGGGTTCAAACCAATCTTTTGAATAGAGTTGGATTGACATATGATCCTTCATCATCCTTGCTTAACTTTGTACCTGTTGCAACTGGTGTAGGGACAGGTTTGCAATTTTCCATCCTAAACCTTTTCAACAAATATTTGGAATATTTATTTTGACAAATAAAAATTCCTTTTTCAGATTGCTCAACTTCTATGCCAAGAAAATATTTCATGAGACCAAGATTTATCATCTAAAATTCTTTCATCATGGCTACTTTAAATTCATCTATTTCATAATCACCTGTAAAAATCATGTCATCAACATATAAGCAAACAATCAAAAATTGTCCCTTCTTATTTACCTTTGTGTGCAAGGTAGGCTCAATGTTGCTTCTGCAAAATCCATTCTTGATCATGTAGCTGTCAATTCTGCTATACCAAGCTCTAGGTGCTAACTTCAGTCCATAGAGCGCTTTCTTCAACCTGTAAACTTTCTCTTCATTACTTTCAACTTCATATCTTGGAGGTTACTGCACATAAATTTCTTCTTCTAGAATTCCATTCAAGAAGGTTTATTTCACACCCATTTGATATACTTTCCACTTGTTCTGAGCTGTTGTGGCTAGAAATTCTCTTACAGTATCCAATCTGGTTATCGGAGCAAATGTTTCTCCAAATTCTATTCTCGGTTGCTACGAGAATCCTTTAGCTACAAGTCTTGCTTTAAATATGTCAATGTCAACTTTTTCATTATAGGCCCCTATACTACTAGTGTAACCCCTTATTGTTATTAGTACAACACCCTTATTATATTTTTGTACCCATGTAGTCCCCATATTGTTACTATTGTGCCCCATAGAAGCCCACTATTGTTATTATTGTGACCTTACATTATTATTGTTATGTCAGCTCTGATTATATTATGACCCCTTAGACTCCTATATATAGAAAGGAGGTCTTGTCATTTTTATCATCCAAGAATTGTTCATTTGTAATGGAAAGGAGGTTGCCCCCTCGAAGAGGCTTATTTCTAAGGTGTTCATCTATCTTTTCTACCTTTTGTGAGCTGGTTTCATAACATTTGGTATCAGAGCTTTGGATTCTAGGGTTTCGCTGCTCCAAATAGGTCATTGTGGCATTTTCGCTATATTTTTTTTTGCGACGTTTCAGAAGCGAAACAAAAAAACCCATTTGGGACAAAATCGCGTTGAACCTTGGGTGCGAATTTCAGAGCTTTTCGCACTATATTTGTGGAGATATTATCTGAGGAAGTTGGCCTTTTTGCAGACTCCTGAATTACATTCCAAATAGGTGACCTTGGGAAAATCATCATAACTTTTGTTTCGAGCATCAGATTGAAATTTCATAAGAAGTTACAGAAAGAGGACGGACTGTAGTTTCCTATGTATATTTTTCAAATACTAAGGTCAAAATAGTGACACGTGGCACTTCATACAAGTTCGATCTTCTGGAAAGGTCTATAATCAGGTCATCTTGGGAGATTGTGCATAACTCTGCCTTGGAGAATCTAAATTCAATCAGACTGGTGGCATTGGAAAGAGGATGCAGAGGGCCACTACAAGTCGAAATTTCAGCGTTGGAAGAGCCAAAATTACAGAGTTATAGTCGTTTCAAGATCAAGCTCCTAAAATCAAGAAAAGGCGATATGAGGAAGTTTGATGGCAAGGATCCGGTAAATTGGATACTACAGATGGAGAAATATGTTGATCTACATGGTGTACCACTGTGACAAAAGGTATGTATTGCATCTAATTATTTAGAACCGAATCAATTTTTATGGTATAAAGGGCTTTGTTATCATAAACCACTTGTCACGTGGTCAATTTTCACGGAGGAAATGATAGCACATTATGAGGATACAAAGAGAAACTCCTTCTTTAGCCAATTAATAAATCTCAAACAAAATGGTTGAATGGAAGAGCACATTGAGGACTTTCAAAAATTGAATAGAAGGGTAAATCATATTCCAAAGAAGAAAAGGATTGATGTCTTCATAGTGACTTTAAAGGATAACGTTCAACATGAGGTTCGTTTTTGGGAACCTGATTCATTGGAGGAGGGATTCGGGTTGGAAAGAAAAATTGAAAGTGAAATTATGGAAACAAGGAATTCTACCGCTCACAACTATAAACATGGAAGTGTTGTTTCTCCTAGCCTTCCACAACCTACAAGGGTGACACCACAACAATTGGAAGAAAAAATAGACAAAGGGCTTTGTTACAATTGTGATAGAAAATGCACTAAAGGTTATAAGTGTGATGAGAAGAAATTATTTTACATAGATTATGAAGAGGAGGAAGAAAAGGATCAAGAAACATCAAAAGAAGAGGATATACACCAGGAACCAGCCCCAAAGAAAGAAGAAATTAATCCGATCATATCTTGTAAAGCATTGGCAAGAATTACCACTCCTCAAAGTCTCAAGATAGAAGGACATATCAAGAAGAAAAAAGTTCAAGAAGTGAAAGATCACATTGAGAAAGAAGAAATGAATCCAACCATATCTTGGAATGCATTGGCCAGAATTACCACCCCTCAAACTATCAAGATAGAAGGACATAGAAAGAAGAAAAATGTTCAAGAAGTGAAAGATCGCATTGAGCATCAAGAAATGAATCTGACCATATCTTGTAAAGCATTGGAAGAAATTACTACTCCTCAAACTCTCAAGATAGAAGGACATATCAAGAAGAAAAAGGTTCAAGCAGTGAAAGATCACATCGAACATCAACAACAAGTTCTCCAACTTTTAAAGTATAACACCACTTTGGTGCAAAAATCGAATGAAACAACAGGTAGATCAACATCACAGTGAAAAAAGTTTTGATGTAGGTGCTTGGGTATTTTTACAGCTACATCTCAAGCAAGCTATTTATGAGAATGAAATGTTGGCAATACTACATGCACTTAAGAAATGGAAACCTTACCCAATGGGAAGACACTTCAAGGTAAAAATGGATCATGATAGTCTTAAATATGTTTTAGAACAAATATTATATTTAGAAGAACATAAAAAATGGGTCACAAATATGTTGGGTTATGACTTTGACATCATCTACAGAAAAGGGAAGAAATTTTTTGTTGCAGATGCACTCTCAAGAAAAGATGAGGATGTGGAAGCATTGTTTAGTGCTATTTTTATTATCCAACCAGATTGGATAAACGAAGCAAGGGATGAATGGAAGAAGGACGAAGAAGTGTGGTCACTCATTCAAAAGTTGCAGAAGATCCAAATTCAAACAATATTGCCAGAACTTGAAGAGGAAGGAAAAATCATATTGGAACCTGGAGCAGTCACAGAAAGAAGAACCCAAAAGCTATGGAATCGATCAATTTCAGAGTATCTCATCAAGTGGAAGAACTTACCCGCTGAAGATTCCACATGGGAGGACAAGAATTTTATATAGAAGCATCAAGAACTACTCGAGCGTTGAGGACAACACTTTTTGAAGGAGAGGGGAATGTTAGGCCCCTATACTACTAGTGTAACCCCTTATTGTTATTAGTACAACCCCCTTATTATATTTTTGTACCCATGTAGTCCCCATATTGTTACTATTGCGCCCTATAGAAGCCCACTATTGTTATTATTGTGCCCTTACATTATTATTGTTATGTCGGCTCTGATTATATTATGACCCCTTAGACTCCTATATATAGAAAGGAGGTCTTGTCATTTGTATCATCCAAGAATTGTTCATTTGTGTAATGTAAAGGAGGTTGGCCCCTCGAAGAGGCTTATTTCTAAGGTGTTCATCTATCTTTTCTATCTTTTTGTGAGTTGGTTTCATAACATTCATTCAACTTTGTCTTGTACACCCACTTCACACCAATGAGATTTCTGTCCTTTGGTAAATCAACC
The DNA here is from genome assembly GCA_031772625.1 of Pinus tabuliformis. Taxonomy (NCBI): domain Eukaryota; kingdom Viridiplantae; phylum Streptophyta; class Pinopsida; order Pinales; family Pinaceae; genus Pinus; species Pinus tabuliformis. The sequence continues at coordinate 885,309,039 of CM062811.1, read as the reverse complement.
AAATCCCATGTGTCATTATTTTCAATAGCTTCAATTTCTTCATCCATGGCTTGCACCCAATTTTCATCTTTGATTACTTCTTCAAACGAAGAAGGTTGGAATGACAACAAGGTAAAATTTGAACTAACATCCAAATCATCATAAATATCTTTCAAACTTCTCATCTTTCTCTTACCATTGCTTAATTCATCACCTGATTGATTTCTTAGACAATCTTGATCTATTGATCTGCTTGAGGATCCATGCTGGTCTGAAAATCTTGGAGTCCTTGTTGGTGTGTCTCTGTTTGGTGTATTCACATGTGATTCTTACTGCTCCTTTTCTACTACATCATCTTCTTCCATCAGTGGAACTTGTGCATCAACTATTTTGTCTACAGTTCCATTCCATGACTCATGTTCTTTGAACACAACATCTCTGCTAGTTATGGTCTTCTTTGTGACAGGGTTATACAATTTGTAAGCTTTTGATTTCTCACTATAACCAGTGAATATGCATTTTTCACTTTTATCATTCAATTTGCCTCTTCGTTCCTTAGGCACATGTGCATAAACTACACATCCAAATACTCTGAGATGAGATACGCTGCAATACATACCTGACCATGCTTATTCTGGTACTCTGTTCATTACACTCTTTGTAGGAGATCTGTTGATCACATAAATAGCTCATGAAACTGCTTCTGCCCAATACTCATTAGAGAAGTTTTTTCCTTTCAACATGCTTCTTACCATGTTCATAATTATCCATTTCTTTCTCTCTAATACACCATTTTGTTGCGATGTGTACCTGGTTGTAAACTGTCTTCTGATTCCATGTTGTTTGCAGTAATCATGGAATGCCTTTGAGTCATATTCTCCACCACGATCTGACCTCAATACCTTGATCTGTCGATCACTTTGGTTCTCTACTAAGGCTTTGAATTCTTTGAACTTTGCAAAAGTTTCAGACTTTTGTTTCAAGAAGTAAACCCAAGTCTTTCTGCTATAGTCATCAATGAAAGTGAGGAAGTAGCAACTTCCACCAATTGACTGTGTCCTCATAGGTCCACACAAGTCTATATGCACTAGCTCAAGAGGTTGCTTTTCTCTGTATGCAACTCCCTTTGGAAAAATTTCAAGGTGTTGTTTCCCCAAGATGCAACACTCACAAGTACTAGCAGTCTCTTTGATGGGAGGTAATCCTCTGACCATTTGTTTATGCTGGAGTAATCTTAAACCAGAAAAGTCCAAGTGTCCAAATCGAAAGTGCCATAACCAATAATCATCAGAACATGCAACTATAAAAGAACTCACTTGACCACTGTAATTCAAAATTAGACGAAAGAGTATGTTCCTCGTCATCTGCACCTTTTCTATCAGCTGCTTGCTTGGGGGCTTGTCATATATAACACATTCTTGACCTTGAAAGATAAGTTTGTATCCTTTCTGTGTCAATTGACCAACGCCTAACAAATTATGTTTGAGACTAGGAACATAATATACCTCTGATATTGTCTTCGGCTCCACCTGCTTGGTCGAAATGTTGACCACTCCTTTTCCGTCTACTTCCACAGTCTTTTCAGTCCCCAACTTTACCTCTATTTTCATAGATTGATCGAAATTTGCAACCAAATCCCTGTTTCCTGTCACGTGGTTACTGCAACCACTGTCTAACAGCCCCACACTAGCAGAAGGTTAATGCATGTTATGACAAGCTAGGAACATGGAGTTAGTACTCTTTGTAGTGACATTAGCTCTCTGGTTCCCTTGATCAGCTATTTTCTTCCTGCAATCATGAGCATAATGGCCAAATTTATTGCAGTAATTCGCGTACATGGTTATGTCAACCATTATAGCTGCATACATGTACCTGTACCTTTGGTGATTTATTCACATACATGGTTCTATCAACCATTATAGTTGCATACATGTACTTGTACCTGTAAATCCCCCTCCATCATTGTTAACCTAGGTTTCGTCGGATTACCCGTAACCATGCATTGGGTTTTATCAGATCACCCTCAACCATGCCTCCAAGGGCTCTCAACCACCAAGGCTAAACACAACCACGAAGGCTCAACTATGCCACCAAGGCACTCAATTCAGCCACGAAGGCTCTCCAGCCGCTCTGGGCTACAAATCTGCCACTAAGGCACTCCAGTCACTCCGGACCAAGGGTTTTTTCGGCGTACCCTAAACCATGCCTACTGGAATCTTTTTCCACTTCACTCTCACACCTAGTTTCTGGCTTACCACAAACTTGCAATTACAAAGTGGTTTTAAGATTACCATGAACTATATGGGGATACACATTCCTCGTCACGATTACATTACACACTCCAACTTTTGGAGTTACCAGGTACATACATTACAAAAGACCACCACAAAACATCCTATACTTGCTTAAAATTAAAATGTGTGATATACTATAATCATCATGAGTCTATTCCACAACACACTCAAACTCACACAAACTAGATTGTCCATCATCCTCCAATCTCTGATGCAGATCTTTTAATTCCATCTTCACTATCATGTCTTCATCATATCTGGTTGTTAAGAATTCCTGCAAATAAATTTGTTTATTGTTGGAATGGCCAGTTCCAACAGAGACACAAATGTGTGACAATAGTTGGCCAAACTAAATACCACTATATTCTTTTAACCAGAATTACATTACAGACATAACACTTTCTAAAAAATAAAATTTAAACAATGGCTCTCAAAATAAGAGCTCATCTGCAATGAGTCAAAAAAAAACGTGGTTGAGACAAGAGTGAAGCTCTTCAATTTAATTGCAGGGTCAAAAGTTCAGCATGGGTTATTCCAGGACAAAAAAAAACTCGTCCAGTTCCTTCTCTGGTTACCTTCTTTGGTTATAAAAGATGCTCTGATGGAGGATACGCCTGAGATTGATCCTCACAACCTTCATTAGATGCTAGCTAACAGATTTGTCAACTGTTTCGCGCCTGCCAAAACTGCGGATCTCAGAAGCAAAAACAAAGATGTGCAACACTTTGAACATTAGCATATGAATCTGCTGAAAGTTTGCATATCGCACCGAAAATTTTGTTAAAGAATACAATAGATTCCCCTCTTGCAACCTTTGCAATGTTATAGAGGGCTTCACCGGCATTATAATGGACCCTGCTATCTTGATCACAAAAAAGAGTTGAGAACAGGTGGAACAATTTGCTCCAGATGATGAGCAGCTTTTGCTGCCAAACCAACAGTTGTCGCAACCAGAAAATTGATTATTGCCGATATCTTTTCATGGTCACCAGTAGCAGTCAATGTTCTAGCAACTCCTTCAACCTCCAAGGCCACGTTTATTGGCGCTTCTCATAGAGCTTGTCCGCGAGATTTCGCAGCACGGACGCAGGGAGAAGAGAGGATATGTTTGTCATTCTTTTGTCATTGGAAGAAGATAATAATATTGATAATGATAACAATTCGAGGCAACATATATGTGCAAGGAAAACCGAGCACCTGCTCCCCCAATTATTGTCCACGGTCTCTCCCATCAAAGTACGCTTCTTCCTTGTCATTCAAGCACACCAATGACGATAACAACAAAATGAAAAATCATTTTCATTTTCAAAAATGTGGTATTTATGAAGATCACATGTATGAATCAAACTGAATCTGGATTTCCATAGTAGCCACCAGTCTCCCACGTGAAGGCACCAAGCTGTGACTTGCTTGGCACCAGGCTATGACCGGTTTTGATGGGTTATGCCAGCACCATGTCCGATCTAACCTTTCGTTGCTGCACAATAATGCCTCCACTAGCCAATCTCCTCAGACCGGTGATGGCTTCTTGGGATCTCAGATTTCAGCACAAGTTCTGGGCATTCATACCACAGCACTCATGGAAGGTTCCCTGCTAGCCTCACTGTTGTAATTTTGCCTGTACTCACTGCACTCCTGGAAACACTAACACAAATCACTCCGATCAATGAGCCTTATTTAAATAAATAAATAAAAAATGATAGACAAACACAAAAAATTGACTAGAAAACCAAGCTCTTTATTTCCTCGCCCAACAAGGGCCAAGCCCACGAGGGGCGAGGGCTCTGATACCACGATAAAAACTGATAATGTCAATTGTTTCATTAATCAAATGCAATTACATATATACATGCACACACAATCTATTGGTTGAGAGAATATCTCAACCACAGACCACTGTAGGAAATAGATCCTAACTACTAGGAACAGACTCCTTTAATAAAAGACTTTGAATCCTTCCCACATATATGAATCTTTGTAACGTTGGACTGTGAACTTTGAAACTGCAAATATTTAGAATGTTTGATCGCGAATCTCTAATGCGTTTCTCGTGAGGATGGCTTGCAATTAACTCCCTTTATGCAAAAGAACTCCCGCGTGCATGTTTAACGTGACAAATTCCAATCGAACCCACGTGCATGCAAAACAATGCAAGTTTTTGACTATTAACGCGGGGCTCTCCTATGCCTGAGCACGTCATAGCGCCCTGTATGCTACTATAAGGTGCGCTAATTCTCAAACCACGAGAGGTGAAATAGATTTTTCCTCTCACACAGAGTATTGCAAATCTGTTCTTCGCTCTGTGTAACCTCGCTCTGATACCAATTTGTTGGAAAGGCGGAGGAGACAAAGCATGAATTCACACAAAACACGAGCTCCTGCTCTTCTATTGATCACACAAAACATGATGATTACAATGAACCCGATGAAGGGTATTTATCCTTTTCGATTAACGACTTTCCTTGCCATGTATGCACATGCAACCACACGTCTATCACTTAACTCGACTTGACTAACACTCAAATACTCAATCACTCAATCACTTAGTTAACTGACTCTCTATGTTTAGCTAACTCCTCATGCAAGAGTAATTATCGTATTTTAACACAAGAGAGTGTGTAGACAAACACCTTATTCTCTAAGTTGAAACAACCTTTGAATTCTAAATTTCTTAATGATCTAAATATCCATAGATTAAGAGCTTCAACAACAAATGCAATTCACCCAAGGATTTGTCACGATGGATTTTTTTCCCAATTTAAAAACGTCCAACTATAATAAAAGGCCATAGGAAATGCAACAACCATGACGATTCTTTGCATCCCCTTTTTTTTTCCTAATAATGAAAAATTCTAAATTTCATCAATTGAGAACCAAATGAAGATTTCTAGCTTCAGCGATGGCACAAGCTATAACAAGAGTGCCAAATAAATAGAAATAAGAGATCACATAAACCATAATTTTTTAATTTTAATTTTTTTCTTAAATAAAGGGATTTATAAATATTAAAAGGCCTAAAGGTGGTGACACTTAAAATTACAATGGCCCAATAGCAATGAAAATGTTATGTGGGGAAATTTATAGAGAGTAGAAGCACAAGCCACAAATGCACGAAATGTCAAGAAATTTAACATGCCTAAATGCTCACAATTTTTTCATCTTTATATAAATTTACAAATTAACACTGAAATTTCCAACCTAGCTTGCAAGCCCTAAATGTATACTTGTAAAAAAAACACAAAGCAATTGGCACAAACACCTACAACACCTACAACAAGAAATGTGTATAGGGCATTTTCGAAGAAAGGAAGACAAACATAAACCAATATGATTCACCAAACTAAACTACAAGGACATGTTGGCATGAAGCAGTAGTGAATGAAGTGTTCCACTCATCACCCACAAGGACCACAATAACCCATCTTCAATTACAAGGGAAAAATAATCATAAAACTCCATTGCAAAAAGTAATATATTATGGGACTAGCCATCAATATAATGAACTTTCGCCATTTAATCAAATATGAGCAACCCAAATTGCTAAATAGAGTTATCATTGCATAACTCTAAATTACTAAACATAGTTATCATTGCATTTTTTTGCCATCTATGTAGAGCCTAATGTTGAATGGAAGAATGACATCCCTACTAGTGAGATGGTGTCACTAGGATTATGTTTCTAGGAACTCCATGGGATAGTCTATTTCCCCAGAAGAAATTCCTACTCTCAAATTCTCGCCATAAACTTTGAACTTAAAACCTAGTAAAAACTAAATCCCACATAAACCAATTGATATACACCCCATAAATCATAACATTAACAATTACAACCACTACTTAGACACACCTTTATTTTTAATATTAATAAACTAGTGAGATGGTGTCACTAGGATTATGTTTCTAGGAACTCCATGGGATAGTCTATTTCCCCACAAGAAACTCCTACTCTCAAATTCTCGCCATAAACTTTGAACTTAAAACCTAATAAAAACTAAATCCCACATAAACCCATTAATATACACCCCATAAATCATAACATTAACAATTACAACCACTACTTACACACACCTTTATTTTTAAAATTATTATTTTTTAAATATTAATAAATAAAATATTTTTCAAACTAATCAAACTTCCTTAACTAATAACATAATAACAACTATATTTTAAATTAAATTACATTAATATTATACTTTTATAACTAATAACATAATAACAACTTTATTTTAAATTAAATTTTAAATACCTTTGAAATACCTAAACTACACGATGGCTCTAATCACATATAATTATTGGCCTCCACCATTACAAAACTTTGACTAATAATTTTTTAACGTAAGTAAAATCGATAGTATAGACATGGAGTAATTTATACTCTATTTTCATTATTAAACATTATAAATGGCATTAAAATTTTATAAGTTGACAAATAGTACAGACCATTTCTTCTTCACATAATATTTAAAAAATAGATAAAATAACTAATTTATATTTTCAAACTATTACTTACTTATCCATCGTGACAATTGGCCTCCGTTTGCTGTCATCACGTGAAAGGTTCTGACTGACATTTAAGTTATTTAGTTAGTAGCATTGACTTAAAATTAAAAAATTCTGTAATACTATTATTGTTTATAGTGAATCACAAGCTGTCACGCAACATGTTTTCCACCTTAAGGAAATAAAGAATGTCAAATTATTAATGGCCACGTCATCACTGACCTAATTTCCACATCACGTAGGAAGCTTCGTCCTTTAAAAATCGCTTGAAAATATATGAAAATTATTACTTATCGATCACAACAACTCATTAATGATTTAACAAATAATTCTCATTGTCTCCGGATAATTAAAAATAACGTTCAAAAATCTGACAAGTTCCTACAGAAAAAATTAATTACTATTACTCAGTCTTTCATGACAGCCAATTCTGCGATCAGGTAATTGTATTGTTTAACTGAAGGAAGAACCTTCAACCGTAATTGTTTATGAGATCGTGGAAGAGACTTGCAAATATAAGGGTAAGGTGGATGTGATTGAAGTTCTACAATCAGATCGAGTAGCGTGAGCCCTTTTGCACTAATTCTCAGATCGAGTAGCGTGAGCCCTTTTGCACCAGCGTCAGCCCTTTTGCACTAATTGTCAGATCGAGTAGCGTGAGCCCTTTTGCACTAGCGTCAGCCCTTTTGCACTAATTCTCAGACCGAGTAGCGTGAGCCCTTTTGCACTAATTCTCAGACCGAGTAGCGTGAGCCCTTTTGCACTAGTTGAAGTTATTACAGTCAGATCGAGTAGCGTGAGCCCTTTTGTACTAATTGAAGTTATTACAGTCAGATCGAGTAGCGTGAGCCCTTTTGCACTAATTGAAGTTATTACATTCAGATCGAGTAGCGTGAGCCCTTTTGCACTAATTGTCGCACTTCTTTCTCTCATTCCTTCGCTACCCCTATTCATTCCTTACAGTCAGATCGAGTAGGGTAAGGTGGATGTGATTGAAGTTCTACAATCAGATCGAGTAGCGTGAGCCCTTTTGCACTAATTGTCAGACCGAGTAGCGTGAGCCCTCTTGCACTAATTGTCAGATCGAGTAGCGTGAGCCCTTCTGCACTAATTGTCGCACTTGTTTCTCTCATTCCTTCGCTACCCCTATGGCAATTATCATTTCTTCTCTCAGAGCGGCCATGGACATGGCTCTAAATTTCTGTTGCCCATGTTTGACGACACGAGATGACCCCTCTCCACCCACTCCACCAGAGGGTAGTGGCATTTCCTCCTCTGAAAAAGGAGGTCCATCAAAAGGTGATGGCTCCAGCGTTCAAGGAGTGTCCTATTTTACTGGCGAAATTAGGAGAACTGCTGGAGTCGCATTGTACGAGATAGAAGGGGCCGACGCGGATCTGGATGGACTTATCGATTATATGAGTGAGCTTCTGGAAATACTTAGGGTACGTCGAATATCACAATAATCTTTCAGATCCATCCATCCGTATTCACATTCCCCTGTTGTTCTTATTATTATTAGTACGTCTTGACACGCCATACTGAATACGTATCATTTTCTTGTTTTCTTAGGAAAAGTCACCACTGAAAAAATTGGCGGCAAAAAAGAAAACATCGCCCGCTGCAACCTCAGAGGATTTACTGAAGTATAAGGAATACTTGACGGTGGCAACAGACGCTGCTTCCGCAATGGTATGTATTAAGCCTACTCTATAGTTTCATGATATTCAAGCAGACAAGGAATCTGACTATGAGAAAATGTTAAGTCTAAATATTTCTCTGACTGCAATTCATATAAAATCTGTATTGCATTCCAGGAAGACAGTATTTCAGCAAACGCCGTAGCCGTGACTGTCTTAAAAACAATAGGGAGCGCAGGCTCGTTGGCTACTGCAGGCCTTCTTGTGTGTGCCAATGTTTTAGAAAGATTTGAAAATGTTTCTGAGATCCAAGAGGAGTGCCTGGATCTTTTTGAAAAAATGTACTCTCTGGCCAAACATGTTCGGGAGCTTCAAAGAATTCCTCAGTTGAAAGAAGAGTTGAAGGATCCACTCAAAAAAGCAACGGAGCTGATACTGGAAGCTTCCATCCTTTGCTGCTTTCAAATAGATTCTTCAAAATTTGCCAGGTGAGCATCCATGCGATAAACGTTGTGTTTAAATGGATATGTTGTGGAAGCCCCTTTGTTGTATGCGTGCATCCAAGTTCAGAGTCCTATTCTGCAGTTTCTTCATCGAATTTTACTCATTGCAGATTTTTCAAAATGTCCGACAACAAGGCAAACCTGCTTCGGTTTCGAAAGGAGTTAACAGAAATGTACAGAGATATGGACAATGGAAAGTTTATGAGTCTATATAATGTCGTCAGTGATAATGCCATTAGTCAAAAGAGGCGGAAGGCAGTACCCATAGAATATCCCCAAGGCACGGGTAAGCTGTAATATGTATTATAAATTATTTATTTTTTAAGTATGAGGGGTTTACGCAGTGGACCATTTTTTCCATGAGAGTTAGTCAATCGTCACCATTTTTTTCATGAGCGTTTAATTGTGGAGTTTTTCCCCACAATCAAGTCCACTTAGCTTGCTACCTCATTTGCAAAACCTTAGCAAGTATTGTGCCCCATGAACCATTCAATGACGCACAATACTTGCTAAAGTTTTGCAAATGGGTAGCAAGCTAAGTGGGCTTGATTGTGGGGAAAAACTCCGCAGTTAAGCGGGCTTGAGCCAGAGGAGATCTGAGATGGGTGACCTCCAGAAAAGTCTTGGTGAAGTAACTATATCTAAATTATTTATTGTTTTAAGGTTTGTCAGAGTTATGTGATTTACCCATGTTTAATATTGTTAAAACAGTTGGAATGGATGAACCATTGAAAAAGGTTAAAGAACTTCTAGACTGGGAAAGTGAGGAAAAGGCTTTAGCAGTTGTTGTCCATGGTTTTGGTGGACTGGGAAAGACTACCCTTGCTGATGCTGTGTATGCAACACTATTTGATACCATAGAAGGATGTCAATACTGTATGGTTAAACTATTTGATACCATAGAATCGACTCCAAATGTAATAGATTTGCAAACACAACTGATAAAAGATCTGAGGACGGGAACAACAGAAGAAGCCGAGGCTATGCCAGAGATCAAAACATTTGAAGAAGGACAGCGAGAAATTAGCCGCTTGTTGGATCAACAGGTGGCCTTTATCTATATCGACAACGTTTTGCACGGAGATGCACTTGAACAACTTCTTCCTCCTCAGGGTATGAGGAAAGCAAGAAAATTGAGGTTGCTTCTCACTGCACGAGATGCAACCGCCACAGACAGCATAATCAGTGTAAAACGAGAATTCTACCCAATTGAAACCCTTCCCGAAACGGAGGCCGAAAAACTTATCAAGAAAGTGCTGGATGACAATGAGAAACAACTAAATCCTAGCCAAATGGACCAGATAGTCCGCATTTGCGGGGGCGTTCCAAAGCTTTTGACGGTGGTTGCAGGTTTCATAGGTTGCGAGGGAAACGCACAAGACGCTTTTCGTACAGTAAAGGAAGCGTGGGAAAATAACTGGAAGGGTAAAATTGGAGATGATATAGAGCGCTACGTCTTTGCCTGCAATAAGCTGGAGAAGGATTTGAAAGAAGCATTTCTGGATATTTGTTCCTTTTTTCAAGGATGGGACTGGGAAGAACTTTCAAATATTGTGGGAAAGCCTGCACTAGATAGTTTACAGAAAAGAGCGCTGGTAACCAAAGATGTGAAAAGCAGGACTGCAACGGTACACGATGTTATCTTGACAGTTGGTCTCCGGGAAACAAAGGAAGAAAGATTCAGATTCTCCAGTGCAAGTGAAATTCGAGAGTTCTTAGATCAGGAAAATGATGAGGTATGACCAATTTCTCAAAAAAATATATACAGTTTTGTTTCAAAATATGTCTATCGTAATTCTTATGACTGACTCAATAATGTTTAACAAAAATGCAGGCCCTCAAAAATATCAAAGGCATATGGTCGAGCGACAACAGCGACCACCCATTGTATATATCCGCAAAAAAACTAGATTTGATGGCTGCATCTTTAAGAGTTCTTAAACTTGGACGTTTAACAGTTGTGGAGGACAAATGTCAAAAGAATTTTAAAGAGCTAGTCTTTTTCAGTGCGGGAATTTCCCATCTCCCTTTTGATGTGTCAATGTCAAAGGAGTTGAGACATTTATGTTACAGCCCCGAAGATCTACAAAATCTAAGCCAGGCAAGTTCACTTCAAATTTCGGGTCCCGTTATTTTTCTTCTCTTCGCAATTTTTTTTCTTTTTCTTTTTTGCGTTTTTTTCTAATTTTTTAAAAATCCGTTAAGTATTTATTAAAATAAAATCTGTTAAGAATTTATTAAAATAATAAATTTGATGGATAATTTCTACACAATCAAATGTCTTAAAAACATTTCAAAGTGCTGAATATATATACACAATTAAAAACCAATTTAAATAATATAAATCAAAATTTAACCTCAATTTTTTCCAATCAAACTAAAAATAACTTCTTTCTCTTCACTTTACAACTCTATTCCTTTCTCTTCAGTGTATATGCAGTTTTATTATTTTTAATTATTAAAATAAGACTTTCATTATTAAAGTAGGACTTTCATATATCAATTATTGGATAACTCCTTTCTCTTAAGTGTATATGCCGTTTTATTATTTTTAATTATTAAAATAAGACTTTCATATATCAATAATTGCATAATTTGCAGATGCCCCCGGGTCTTAGACACATCGATTTCCAATTAAAGTCCCCCTCTTTCCAAATCTCTTCCAAGTGTATTAAGCAACTCAGCAAGTTGCGAGTTCTGCGACTGAAGAACGCAGAGTTGAAAACATTACCTCCAAACCTAGGAGATCTGGGAGATGGTTTGCAGGAGCTCACACTTATAAATTGCAAATTTTTAGAAGAATTACCGGAATCGATTTCAACGCTTGGATCTTTAAGAGTGTTGAGAATGGACCAGTGTAAAAGCCTAGAAGCGCTTCCTACCAGTCTTGGAAAGCTTACATCATTGCGAGAACTCCATTTGAGCCAGTGTAAAAGCCTAGAAGCGCTTCCTACCAGTCTTGGAAAGCTTACATCATTGCAAGAACTCCATTTGGCTGGGTGTCAAAATCTAGAAGCTCTTCCTGGCAGTCTTGAGGAGCTTTCATCTCTGAGATTATTGGACTTATCCGAGTGTAAATCGATAAAAGATCTGCCAGATGGGTTAGGAAAGTTAACATCCCTTGTTAACCTTCTTCTGCATGGTTGTCGGCAACTAGAAAGTATTCCAGAAAGCATTTGGCGGTTGACGTCGTTGGACTCAATCAACTTATCTTGGACCGATTTAAAAGAACTACCCGATGGGTTTTGCGACCTCTCCTCTATAACAAGACTTGCAATGGATTGTTGCTAGAGTCTAGAGAGGCTTCCGGATCGATTTGGAGCAGTAACAAACTTAAGAAGGCTAAGCCTGTGTGGTTGCCACAGTCTAAAGAAGCTTCCAGAAAGTTTCAGCCAACTCAAGTACTTGGAGTACTTGGATTTATCAGGGTGCTCGAATCTTGAAGAATTATGTGAACACTTCAAAGGTCTCTCATCACTGCGAGTTCTATTATTGAAGAGATGCAAAAATTTAAAAAAACTCCCCCAGGATTTCAATGGTTTCCCATCTCTGGATACTCTGGATCTAACAGATTGCGATATGTTGGAAGGGAAATCGATGGAGGGCATTGTAAAGTTGAAAAAGCTACAGACTGTGTTGATCAGTGGAAGTCCCTCGTTGCTGGAGAAATGGGGCGAAATTCAGAAACAATGCGATCAATCATGGTCCTTTGCAGTGGAAACAGGGGAGGTGATTATTCAAACCAAACTTGCTTTTTACCCACAATATAGTTGCTAAGCATACACTAATTTTCCTTCCCACTCACGTATGATTTCTCTTCAGGGTTCATTGCAGGGAAAAGGTCATTTCAACCTCACTAATGGACAAGGAAAAGCGTTCAATATTTCCGATCTTCCTCTGAACACCGATCTACTTGTGTTGTTTGATTGCCAACAAGAATTCCGTCATTGTTCCACATTGACATTAATTGAGGAGAATATGGATGATAATTTGGAAATGATTTATTTTGGCAACCATTTTAGTAAGTTGCCTCACAAAGTGGCGGGTGGAATTCGCGGCCATGCTCCTGCTAAATTGTTTGGACAGCTGTTCCCACTCCACCTTGCTTATCAACGGGAGGAGATGTTTGAATTGTCTGCGATTAGAGCGGAGATTGTGCCCGGCGAAAAAGGTGAGAAGACCCTTTCTTGTGGCGAAATTTTATACGAAGAGTCCCTGGAGGAATTTGTGGTGGAGAAATGCCGAAGATACCTTACATTTAAACAACTGGTGAAAACACCTGGAGACAGTAATATAGAGTTGTTAAGAGAGCTCTTCGCAAATGGAGAAGAGAAATTAGTTATGACTTTCTTAAGAATGGTGCATCAGCGAAGGTATATTCAAGTTTTATATTTTATTTTGTTTATAATTCTTCCTTCAAATATTTTGGTGACTAATTGTTTATTTTTCTTTTGTTGATATGAAAATTGTAGGTCGGGGTGGAGGAATTGAAAGGGAAAAGAATTTTATTAGATATGAGGCCTGCCAACCTTTGTTATGATATTCCACTTCAGTCTTTAGTGGATCTGTATATGTATAAAGAGAGATTTGATTTTGAAATTATAACAATTCCAATGATGCAGGAAAATACAAGAAGGGATGTATCTAACAGCTTTTCCAGAGAAGTTCCGTGGTTGGTCCTCCAAAATCCGTGGGACCTGCCAAATGCAACTAAATATTTTCTCGTTGAGGGCAGCGTACGATCGCAGCCTCGGCCATGGGAGATGTGGTACCCCAGTAAAATGAGGATAATAGAAAGCAACGGGACAATTGCAGATTACAATTCATCTGGCATTTTGTGTATGGTGAACACGTGGGGGACAGAAGCTTTTCCTTTTACGGAGGAAAAAAGGAGGGAATTAATAGATAAAGAAGTGAAACAAGGGAAAGAAATGTCTAATTTGATGTTCCTCTTTCAGCATTTGCAAGGAATATCGGAGCAGGTCAGTAATTTATATGTTCTGTGTTTGTTTTTCTTATTACATTATAAATTTTGGAAAACAAAATTCTCTGTTATTGATTTTTTAGGTCTAACTCAGTTACCCCCTTGTGCTGATGATGCAAAGGTCGAAAAGGCTATGCGTCAACAAAAGATGTTCTGCTTGTGTTTCGGGGATGGTGCAACTTTTATGAAGAGTATGTTCGGGTTGTGTATGGGGGATTGTACAACTTTTATGAAGAGTATGTTGGGAGAGTGGAATGATAACATTTACACCATTTATATTCCATACTTTAATGCTTATGATCACCGAGCAGAACTGGAATTTCTGTATTTCACTCATGGTATAAGTGACTACTATGTGCCTTTACAACACCCTGCGGTCGAGATGGAAGGGATGTGTTCATTAAGTTTATCTGAGCACGAGGCTATCAGATTTTGGGCACGGCTTCAGTCTTTATCCTCGGATGGAATATTCGATGACATGGGAAAACTTTCAGACTTTACTTTGCTCAGGGAAATTTCCAGATTTGAACCATGTTCTATAATTATAACTATAATGGATGAAGATGGAAATCTGATAACAATGGAGGGAAAAGAAATTATAGAATTATTATGCGAAGAACATTCACATGACAAAGCAAAGGGTTTGGTGCAACAATTGATCAATGGTGACAAAGAAAGTAGAAAGGAGACCTTGATTGAATTAAAACAATTGATGAAAGGGTGACAAAGAAAGTAGAAAGAGGCATGGATTGAATTGGAACAATTGATGAATGTTAAAAGTATAAAGGAAATATTGTTTGAATTTGAATAATTGTTGCATTTTTAGTTCAAAATCTTAGATTCAACAATGTCCAATTCTTTTAGGCATCCTTCCTTATTTCCAACTATTTTATTTAGTGTTTTTATATGTAACATGTAATTGTATATTTCCAATTTTTTTCTAATCCTTGGGCTGTGTGCATTTTGAATGCAACCATTGTATTTTTATCTTCATTGTTATTTGGTTACCCTAATAAATCAATGCATTTTGCCTTGTGGTTATATATTTTTGTGACTCTTCAAATTTTTATTTCTTTTGGTAAATTATTGTCTTAAATGGTTCACTTCATTTTTTTTGGCTATATATTTTTTATTTGATTTAATTAACACATAACTTTACTTTAGTTTTTAATTAATTTTATTTTGCTTCTAATTAATTTTAAATTTATTTATTTTTTAAGTAAAGTTGTCTCATAAATATAATATTTTAAATTATACTTTAATTTTACATCAAGATAAATAAAGTAATTGAAAGTTAAAAAAAGTTAAATTACAATTGTTTTTAACTTTTTAGTATGAGCAATATGGATAATTCCTTCACAACTCAATATGGAGTTCACAAGTGACATCTAAAAATAGCATTACTCATATTACAATTCAATATGAATGAAATGGGTCATTCATTTCTATTGATATGTGATATTTAAAACAAAAATAAGTTAATAAAAAAAAATCATTTCTATTGATATGTGATATTTAAAACAAAAATAAGTTAATAAAAAAAAATTATTTTAATCAGTCATAAATAAAAAATTTCAATATCCATATTAAATATCATAACTTATTTTTTCTTTTTTTCTTTCTAACTAGGCTCACCCAACCCAAATGTTGAAATTATTTATTTGGTTTTGGTAAGTTATTGTCTTAAATGGCACACTTCATTTTTTTTGGCTATATATTTTTTATTTGATTTAATTAACACATAACTTTACTTTAATTTTTAATTAATTTTATTTTACTTCTAATTAATTTTAATTTTTTTTTTTTTTTTAAGTAAAGTTGTCTCACAAATATAATATTCTAAATTGTACTTCAATTTTACATCGAGATAAATAAAGTAATTGAAAGTTAAAAAAAAAAGTTACAATTGTTTTTAACTTTTTAGTATGAGCAATATGTATAATTCCTTCACAACTCAATATGGAGTTCACAACATCTAAAAATAGCATTACTCATATTACAATTCAATATGAAAGATATGGCTCATTCATTTTTATTGATATGTGATATTTAAAACGAAAATATGTTAATAACAAAAAAATATTTAAATACACAAAATTTTCCAATATACACATTCGTGTCA
Source organism: Pinus tabuliformis (assembly GCA_031772625.1). NCBI lineage: Eukaryota > Viridiplantae > Streptophyta > Pinopsida > Pinales > Pinaceae > Pinus > Pinus tabuliformis. Next base: position 885,293,017 of record CM062811.1, on the reverse strand, counting down.
AAAAATTCAAAATGGAATATATAAAAAGTGTCTTCTCATTCCATGGATAAGTGTTTTTCAATTCAAGGTATGAGTGAGATTTATAATTCCTTACATGCTTATATGAAGTTGATATGTAACATTTTAAAAAATATTGTCAACAGTGAGTGGTAGGGATGGTGGTGCAGATCATTTTTTCAAGTAAAAAACTTGACGAAAAATTTACACATTGAGAGATTTGATCCCTTTTGACATTTGGTAGATCTGTGGTTATGATGGATCTAAGATGGTTTCAATCATGTCTGACCATGGAAAATTTGTTGAACATCTAATTATTCTAATCATTTTAAATATGTTAAATATGTCTAAGATGAAAATTCAAATATTTTATTTATGGTTGAATTACTGTAACACAGAAATCATTGCACATCATCAATAATTTTTTTTCTTGCATACATTGAAGTTAACACACACTATCAATCTAATTAGTTTGAAACGAATGTACATCATACATCTAGTTACATCAAATAAAGAATCAATATCTACACTGAAATCAATCCATCTAGTGCAAGCATTCAAATAGAATTAGAAATCAACATATACATTGAAATCAATGTGTCTAGTGCAAACAATCAAATAGGATTAGAAATAAACATCTATACTGAAATCAATGCATCTACTGAAACCAATCAAACAAGATTAGAAATAAACCACACTAAAATCAATGCATCTAGTGTATTCAATTAAATAGGATTAGGAATCAACATCTACACTAAAAACAATGCATTTATTTTAGTGAATAACAATGTATCCCCCCCCCTCTCTCTTTCTTCGCTGCCTTTTGTTTCTCCCCGCCATCTATATTTATATATCCCTCCATATCTCACCCTCCCAAAACACACACTCTCTCTCCATAGCTATATATCTCTCCCCCCTCCCTCTCATGGTCTGTCCCTCCTCTCTATCCCCCCTCCATCTATATATCTATCTCCCTTTCTGTCTCCTTTTTCTTTCTATCTCACCCCGTAAAAATACACACTTTCTTTCCATATATCCATCTCTCTCTCTCTCCGTCCCTCCCTCTTCTTCTCACTCTCTCTCCTCCCCTTCTCTCGGGCTCTCTCTCCCTCCCTCCCTCCCTCTTCTTCTCACTCTCTCTCCTCCCCTTCTCTCAGGCTCTCTCTCTCTCTCTTTATATCTCTTCCCTCTCACTTCCTGTCCCCCTCAATTTCTTGTTATCTCTCCCTTCTTACTTGCTTTCTCCCCACCTTTCTCTCTTTATGTCTTTATTCTTCCCTCTCTCTCTCTCCCCCTGTAACTCCATCTCTCTCTCTCTTTGCTTCCCTCCCTCCTCTTTCTCAAGTCGTCTCTCTCTTCCTTCCTCTCTATCCCTTTTTAGTGCACCTCCCTTTATTTCCCTCCCATCACTCTCTCTCTCTCTCTCCACCCTCCAACTTTGTCACTATAGCCCCCTCCAACTCCATCTCTCTCTTCCTCCCCCTCTCCTTCTTTATATCCTCGTCTCTCTCTCTTCCTTCCTCTCTCACCATCTCTTTCTCTCTCACCTCCCCTACCCTCTCTCTCTCTCCCCCCCAGCTCTGTCACTATCTCCCTCCCCTCTCTCTCTCCCCCCCAGCTCTGTCACTATCTCCCTCCCCCCTCTCTCTCTCCCCCAATCTCCCCCAATCTCCCCCCCTCATCTCTATGTTTCCCTTTCTCTCTCTTCCCCTTCTCTCCCTCTCTCTTCTTTCCTTCTCTCTCTCTTCCCTCCTTCTCTCCCCGACTTTCTCTCATTAGAGAAATTTTGAGGTCAAAAATGAGTCTCAAAACAAAAATGTACATAAAAATTAAACTTTATAAGAACCAATAAGATTCAATATGATGATGTCATCCGTGGGGGATGATTCATCATTTTTTGAGTAAAAGGTTAAAAAAATATAAAATAAAAATTTTAACTTGTACTTTCAACTTATCTCCCTACGATTTTATTCAAATTTCAAGAGGGAGCACTCATTGGATGCGAAATTTAATTTTTCATCAAAGAAGTACCCATGTTGCATACTTTCAATGGACCCTGCTACACGAAAATTGTGAAATACATGAAAATTTTGATCTCATATATTTCACATTTTTTATCTAGTAGGGTCCATTGAAAATATGTAATATGGGTACCCCTTGGATGAAAAAATAATTTATGCATCCAATGAGTATTCTCGCTTGAAATTTGAGTAAAATCATAAGAAGATATGTTGAAAAACGTAGTTTTTATTATTTATTTATTTTATTTCATTTTTCGGCAGACTTAAGACATGGTAGGACCAAGTCCTCAGCCCTGGCTGAGCATGCGGGGAAGACTAGGCACCATGTCTGTATAGAAGATGCTCAAGTCATTGCCAAAGTTGCACAGTTTCACCATCGTAAATTTAGAGAGGCCCTGGAGATTGAGAAAAGGCCGAACAATCTTAATAGGGATGATGGCTGGAAGATTAGCAGTTGCTGGGTCCCAGCCTTATCTTCCTAGCCTCCTCATTCCCCTTTTGTTAGGTCTTAGGGTTTCTGTCTTCCCTCTCCTCGTACTCTGTTTTTGACGGGTTTGTCATGGAGTGCAAGAGTTAGTAATATGTTATTAAGTAATTTCAGGCTAATTTTGTTATTATCCTTATCCCAGGGGGTAAATTAATATTAGATTAGATTCTTTGCATTAATAAAAATTTTAATTCTTCAACCCCTTGTTATTTCCTTTAACTGATTTCATTATATTGAATTAATAAAGACCCCCCTTTTTAAACCTTATAAGTAATAACATAGTTGATTTTAATAATAATGTTAGTATTAGATATTGATTAATGGATATAAATTACTATATTCATTATAAGAGGTTATGATTGGAAATATATGATATTGAGTTAATGGATAGACTATTATTAACATGCACTTGAATTATGGTATTTACAATATTAGAATTATAAATTAATAAGTGAATATAGATTATCTAATAAACTTAAATTATTATATGAACTTATTAATTTAATTTCGAATGGGCCTTTACATTTAAATAATTAATAAAAATGATTTATTTTAGAGAAGATTTAGTTTACCATTGGTCCCTTAATTTTAATAATTATTATTAAATAATTACATAGTTACCTATTGTAACTATAAGAATAATAGTGACTTAATACTATTTATTATATTTAGGAATAATAATAAATATTGTTATAATTTATGTAGTTTACCATTATTTAGTTTACCCTAATTTATTAATATCTAATTAAACATTGGACCCTTTGATTTAAACAATTATTATTAAATAAATACGCAGTTACCTATTGTAACTAAATTCTAAGAATAATAGTAATTTAATACCATTTACTTGGTTTTAAATAATTTTAAATATAGGTTATTTAATAAATATGAAGATATAATGACCATTATATTTAAAAACAATAGATTTATTCAATTAACTTATATTAATAATAAAATCAGGGGTTTGACTTTGATCCTCTAGTTAAAATTAGCCGTTGCAATATAGCCGTTGGAGTCTCTGCACACTCTATTTAATCAAGCTAAGCCAGATCAGTTCTTCAACTTGTCCTGACGATGAACCACACTTGTTGGTTCGAAACGCGTCGACAAAAGATTAATTATGTGATTTCGCCGAAGATTATCTAAACAATGATCTAATATTATTTTATTATTTCCACTATTGTTTTATAATATTCTTTAGGAGGTCCATTTTAGACCTCAAATTTTTTCTAATTCCATCTCTCCTTTGTCACTCCCTCTCTCTCTTTCTTACTCTATCTCTCTATTTCTTTGTTCTTCCCTCCCTCTTAGTCATCCTCCAGCTCCATCTCTCTCTCCCTCCCTCTATCCTCTCTCTTCCCTCCTCTCTCTTTTCTACCCCGCAAGCCACCGGACAAGGGAGGGGGCGGGGGCTACCACCTGCCCTGTGACCCCCCTGCTACACCCAACACAACTGTTATGAAGGTAAATTCCCTCTGTGGGCATGTGAGATCCCTCTAGCCCAATGAGTGGGTCTAGAAACAAACTAAACAAATTAACATACACTTTCCTAGCTTATGTTTAACAAATGCAGAAAGACAGAGTGGGCTACCTCTCTCTGATGCTAATCGCTCAATCCTTTTGAAGATGAATCTGATTCTTTCGCTGCAGGCATCTCTCCTTACTTGTTCTTCATGTCCGAGTACCCAGAAGGAAGATCAAACAGTTGTGAAAAATAAAAGAGCATATATGGCATACATCAAACATAAACTACTTAATAAATCAAGCAATATTAAGCTAAAAGCATAAACATTTACACAATTATGGAAAGTGAAAATTAGATGTATATATTAATAAGTTAAAAAGGGAAGAATACCATCTATGCTTTGATGTTGGAGACCTCCTTTTGGTGGATGTCCAAGTGACTCCAAGCAAAGAATCTTTAAGCACTCCTTCTCCAAGCTAGAATGGGTATCATGTAAGCATAATCTCAATATAGGAATCCAACAATTAATGACCAACCATTTGGGGATGGAAGGGAGTGAATTTATAGGAAGGGAGAGGGAGTTAGGGATCCATAAAAGAGGGAGGAAGGTCCACAACTCAAGGGGAAAGCTCATGATGATAAGATCAAGAGGTCCAAATGGGAGATTTTGACCATATCAACAACAACCAATATCTAGCTCGTTGTTCTCGAAGGTTCTAGTGTACGAAGATTCTCCTCCAGTTTGGGAAAACCTGCCAAAAGAGGTTGAGCGTGGGTTTTCATATCAAAACCCACGCTGGAAGTGCTAGTGTAGAAATGTGCAACCTGCCTTTAGCACGGGTTTCCAATGTAGCAAAACGTGCTCATTCTAAAATTTAGGGTTTTAGTCAACCTTCTTCAGAATGGATTTAGGGAAGTTTTCCTTTGATTCTTCAGAGAGGTTTTGGTCTATATATCATGATAGATATGTTGCAAAATTTTCAATGTTTTGGAACTTCGAGATATGGAACAGGAAGTGAATAGGAGGTGTGACAAAATAATGTGTAACAGATGCCCCCTAAATCATGAAGGTATAATAGGTAATGATGGTTGAGATGCTTTACAAGTCACTGCAAGGACAAGAACAACACTGTAAGGAGACCTGCAAATGAAGAATACACACACACACACACATATGACATCTTTGATGATCATGCCTAATCATACATGAATAGGCATCTAATAATACATGAATTTGCGATATGGATGCAACCATCCAAATAGAAGGGATCATATGTATGAATTTTCAGTATGGTCGTAGCCCTATAAATAGAAAGGATCATGAATATGGACCAACAGCATGGTCACAACCATCCGAATAGAAAGAATCATGAATATGGACCCACGGTATAGTCGTAGCCATCCGTCTAGAGGAAACATGTGTATAATCATGAATAACTCATAACTCCGTGCAACCTGGATTTCATCAGACAGAATCCAGGGTATTGTGCTTCGTCTCGACCTGATCAATGAATGAATTCTAACATGTGAATAGATGTGTCGAAGTCAAACATGATAGAAAACCACCTAATTACCGGTCAATGATGTAAACCATTAACAGGCATGAGAGAAACCACCAATATTGACAATGGCTCTCAAGGTACAATCAGCACAATCCATGAATGTGAATAATAGAGCTGAATTCGAACACTCGTGGAATCATTCGATCGAAGGTCAATGATGTAAACATGTTGTCAAATGCGAAGAACTTGCCATTGAGGCATGCAAGATCTAAGGTACTATAAGGGAGTTTCTAGATCATCTTCCTGGATAATGCGCTGAAGTCGATAGGAAGTGATCCATAGAAGGAGGGCCATAATGAATCCCACATCATCGACACAAAAGAAAAGGATGTAGTAGAGTAGATAAGTGTAGTCCAGGACTGTGGCAGAAAGTCAGAAAATGTATAAGCAATAAAGAAATGTAGATAGGACTTCTTTTGAACATATTAGCGACTCGACTTCGGAGTTTTGCAACATTTGACTCAACATAGGATCAAAGGTCATGATGACAAAATGGTATAATCAGATGAGAGGGAAAATGGATTTCCCAAACCCAAAAAGGCAAGTGACTAAGTGAGGATGTCCTAGACCCGACATAAGCAACAGATGAGTGTCATTTTCAAGAGTGACATGATGCCTTTACAAAATACAAGAGATGACCGCTTTCACTTCCCCCCCACCATTTCTAGCGAGTACCCCATATATTTTTTATGGCAAGCTTGAAGGGGATAACATATGCTTTCCATATAAGTTCATTCGTCGAATGAATCCATCCTAGTAAGTTTTACGAGTCCTAAGAAGGAGAAACTCGGTCTTTTCATGGTGACAAGTCCTGCATAGTTTAAGTTTATGGTTCCAATGAAGGTAAAACTCGGCATCATTTTCATGTTTAGAGAGTTTGAAAAAAAAGTGAAAAATAAACTTCCAAAGGTCCCTTTTCGTAAATCGTCTATTGAACCCGAAAAGGTAGAAAACAATATACAAGAGAACGTCTTAGCCATGTTCGACTAAGGCATTCCTTTTTCGTACAATAGTCTATCTCAGTCTGGAAAAGGGTTAAAATTATACTGAGTAGACGTCATTTCATTTACTTTAACGAGTTCGAAATGACAAATACTCGACAATCTTTTCATTTTTCGAGAGTAAGAAAAGAGCTTAAAGATGACTCTAGGGGGTTGCTTTTTCATTTATTTTTACGAGTCCAAAAAAGTGATAAAATAAAACTCGTTCAATCATTCAAGATAAAACACAATCACCAAGAATATATAACCTTTCGCTGAACGAGGAAACACACATTACCGATTTCGAGGAAAAATATTTAAAAATGAGTGAAATATGCCCTAATTTGGTAAAAATATTATTTAAAACTTATAAATAGGGAAAAAAGTAAATGATTTTTACCATTTTACCAATTTTCAATTGTGAGAGCATTTTTACCTCATTTTACCTCAATTTTCAGGCAAGGAGCATGATCAATCTCGGACACCATTCATCGAGCTTCTTGTTGCAGGTAAGAGATCTGTCCCTTCCCTTCATTTTGGTACTAATTTCATGCATTTTTATCCATAGATTAATATGTAAGGAGGGCTTGCAAAAATTTTATATCGTGGGTGATCCAAGTGGATATCTTTGGCCACCCGCCTATTCCACTTAGACCCCCACCATTGTTTCTTTCAGTTTTTCATTTTCCTTATTTGTAGCACAATTTACTATTTTTTGCAGTTTTTCGGTTCTCGAACTTTCAGAGCCGTTTTGAGGCCCTAAACGATGTTTTTTGGGAAAACTGGGAGTAACGTAGGTCTAGATCATGTTGGTCCCTCAAAATTTGTATTCATCGAATAGATCTTTCTAACGAGGTATTGTGCGCATCAAACGGAGATCGTATGCCAAAGTTACGACCCCAGGAAGTTGATGTACCAATTTACCCAAACGGGGCCCATAGTTTGGTATTTCATCTCCTAGGGTTAGGTTTTGGATGTTTAGAGTTTTCCATTGTCTCTCAACAATACGTAGGCCTTTGAGCCTCATTGTAACACAATTCAAAGGCATATAGCCACCACATCTCTTCTCAAAGATAAGCTACCATCTCGCCCAAGCTAGTCTTATTTCCATTCTGTTTGTAAGCATATTTCAGTATTTGATATTAATGAAATGTAGTGTTATTTCTACTACATCTTTGTATTTATGGTTATATTTGTAATTTGTTTCATTCTTATTTAAATATAGATCAGTGGGTGACCAATGCGAGTTTTACCCATCAGAATCACGTTGCTCACCTTGTGGTCAATTAGGCCCTCACGTTATCAGCGCGAGAAAATTCATAAACAGACACACTGGAGTCGAGGTAAATTTTTTTGTGTGAAATTCTCCATGTTAAATAGTTTATCTTGGAGTTTTTTTCCATGGAAGCTCATGAAATGTTGTTTTATTAATTTTCCACAAGATAATCAGTCCAAAATGGTCATTGAATGGAAAGAAATGGGACATGAAGCTAAAGATGAGCATGTGGATTTCTCAAGTTCTTTAGGATTCCTGGGATCACATCACAACCTGAGTTATTACAACATCGAATCAGTTGGTGGGATGTGGATCACCAACTATTCATGATCGGGGATCAAGAACTTGAAATAGAGGTTGGGACATTTATTTCATTACCAGGTTGTCTAGAAAGGGACAATGGGTTCAGTTGTTCGCTTCACGCACTGGAGGAGAGAACATGAACATGTTGATTGCGAGGAATTGTCCAAGGACCAAAAAGACCCAAAGTGGGAAAATCGACATAAATACCATTACAAATCTCCCACTTAGAACAATCCTGCATACTATGGCCCGAATAGGTGGGGCTCAAGCGTTGCATAAGGCAACAAAATCTCATTTCCAGTATGCAACCGAGTGCCTAAATCCCACAATTTTCAATTGGAGTGAGGGTTTGTTAGTGTGCATGAAGCGTCAACTTACTAGTGTAATCTAGGGAGTCTGAATAAATTTGGTTTCAGATCCATTTTGGTGACATTCATCCTAGAACGTGTACCATTATTTCACTATCAATGGTTAGAAGTGGATGCACCAGTGCCTATAGATCCACAATTGCTCATATGGGGAGAGTTGATGCCTCGTCATGGAGACAGCTAGCAGATGGCATTCCCTCCTGCAGTTTTTAGATGGCTGCATCAACAACTAATCATGGTTGACGATTGGGCATACACATGCACAAATTTTCGAGGAGATTCAGATCTTCCACTTCCTCCAAGGGCATGATGGACCGATTCAGGTAAAAACTATCTTTGAAGTTTTGAAGTTTTTTATTTTTTTGTATGTGTACTGAGATTTAGCTTATGATTATTTGTATATGTGGGACCAGAGAGATCTCCAGGGGTTTCTCCAGTAGCCAGGCAAGTGGCACACTAGATTTAGGAGTCTCCTTATGAGGAGGGAGCGAATCATATTGTCAAGTTAGAGTGTACCTTGGAAGCTTTAACCAGGGACATTCTAGAGTAAGCCTTGATTGATGAAGTGCCATTTTGTGCTATCATGAGCACCATGTGGGCGAATAGCAAACTCTAGTTTAATTTCTGCACTGATGTAGGCTTATAAAGCCATGTGTCTCAGAACACAGATTTTGTCATTTTGATGTAGCAAACTCTTTTGCAAACACACACACACACTCTCTCTCTCTCTCTCTCTCTATATCTATATATATATATATATATATATATATATATATATATATATATATATATATATATATACATGTTTTTCTTTTTACCATGTCTATTATGGGATGCTTTATGATTTACATCTTTCGCAAATGTCTATCTAATGCGCAGTTAGCCAATACATCTGTTAATGTGTTCATGTGTCTCAGAATGTGATGATAAGTAATAAAATCAAAGTCTCCTCCCAAAAGATGAACTTGCAAATACATTCTCAAAATTTGAGGCTTTCTAACTTAATATTGTCCATTAAGTTGCATTACAATGAGTTGTGAATCAAGTTTCACGATTAACTCTCTAATGCCAAGAGTGATAGCCTCTGAAAAAAGCTCAATGACCACATTATATTCGACAATGTTATTAGTCGTACGACCTAAGCATATACCTTGTAAATTCACTAACTCACCATTAAGGTCATAGATTACCCATGCAGCGGAAGATAGATTCCGTATTCTATGACAAGAACCATCATTGATCTAGGAGGATCCTAGAGAATTGATCCAAGTGGATCTTCAGAAAGTACCAATGGCATGGTAAAAGGCTCAAAACTCAAAGTGGCAAAATTTGGATAAACTTAGCATCAGATCGAAGTGCTTGTCATCCTGATTCCAACGGTGTGAAGGACACTCAAATCCGAGTTCAAATGAAGAGGTTAGAGAAAGTGAACGTTTATGTTTGACTTGTCCAAGTGGCAGGCTGAGATGACAAGGAAAAAGTATCAGCGAATGGGGAAGTGCTAAGTGGTAAGCTGCAATTGCTCCCACATATTGCATATCACAGCAAGGAGTAGAAGCGACTTAAGACAAATCGTCCCTAGGCAAGTTGCGATGTGATAATCGCTTATCATAATTGCAAAAGGAAAGTGTTAAAAAATTGGCGCGCGGTAGAACCAAGGTTGCAATGTGATCAAATCACAATCGCAAACTGCAGTGGGAGAAGTCATATGGAGCACCACCTCGGGATTCGTTGATTGCGATTTGTGATGGGGTTCTTGGATGAAATATTTTATATGTCATGTTTACTACTCTCGGCAAGTTTGCCGTATCACAAAGTGCCTGTTGTTTTGGTTTGGGTCTGACCGCCGATTGCACAGAATGCTGATAGTCATGCCGCTGAGTTGAATGCACAATTGATAGGAATTTCAACATATTTCTAAGGTTGTTTCCATGTCTTATTTATGCCTGAGAACCTATATTGGGAAAGCAAGCCCACCTGCTTAACCTGGTCTATGGTTGAAAATTGCTCGGGTATTGATGGACTTGTCGCCATGCTTATATAAAAGGCCATTTGTATCAAAAGAAGGCAGAAGGGATGAGAGGAATAGTTCATAAGCATTGCACGCAGTAGACCCTGACCTAGCAGCAGGTTGAGACCTCGCCTTGAGCAGCAGGGAGGTTTCGAGAAGTTACAAAAGGCCTGATTATCCAAATTAGGTGTTTGGATAGGCATTTTTGCACGGTTTTTCGAGAGGGTTTCAATTGTACTATCAGTTTCTGAAGTTGGGCTGTCCATTATTTGTACATCTTCTAGCGTGGATGTATAAGGATTTTAAAGAATGTTTCTTGTACTTTTATCTGTTTTTATGCCACTTAATGAATGAAGGCCTCCCCACTATTGAGCAGGGACCGGAGACAGTCCAAATTGGACAAACTTCGTAATCAAATCCTTGTGTCATGGTTTTTTATGTTCTTCTGAATATTTCCGCATTATTTATGTGCTTTTAAGTTCCATGGTTAACTAGATCTGTTATATGTAATTCTAATGCATTTGTAAGTAAAAGATCTTGGATCAAGTTTGGTATCGGAGTAGGTCTTTGTAGATGTGAATTGCATGAGTATATGCTAACCCAAAACAAGATGTGAAAAGGAGAAGGAATGCTTAAGTCCTTTGATCCTGAAGCGGGATGTGCACAACAAAGAAGAAACATGGGAAACGAAGAAGCTTGTTGGAAAGAGGAAAAAAATTTCTACAAGATATTCTACAATATGGCAGAGAAAGTGGACAAGTTGTTTTCAGAGTATGAGAAGGAACTTGGGCATGAGAAGGAAGGTGTCTATGATAATAGATCAACAAATCATGAAGGTGGTGGAGAAGATCCTCCTCCTCCTCCTTCTTCAAGATATAGCTCTCATCACTCTCATCTTGATTCCAAACATTCATCCAAGAAACCATTCTTCAAGTTAGATGTAAAGTTTGACCTGCCAATGTACAATGGAGAGTGTAGTGCATAAAAACTTAATAATTGGATAAGGCAGATAGAGGTTTACGGCTGGATCCAGCAGATCGAAGAAGATGAGGTGAAAGTCTGTTTAGCATCTCTTTAGCTGAGTGTCACTTCTCTCGTTTGGTGGGAGAGTAAGTTGAAGAAGGGAAACACAAACTCAGGCAACCTTCTATCCTCTTAGTCTAGTTTTATTTATGCATTCAAAGACCAATTTTACCCTTTGGCTTGTAAACAAAAGGCACTTATGGAATGGAAATATCTAAGGAAAGGTAAAGGCAAAAATGTGCAAAGCTTCAATGAAGAATTTCGGAAGCAAGCATTAAATCTGAGCATCTCATTAGATTCTCTCGAGACTGTAACTAAGTATGTAGGTGTGCTACATAGTTACATCAGACACTCACTATTATTGTTCGAGCCTACTACAATTTACATGACCAATGTAAAGGATATTCATCTTGAAAACCGAGGCAAGAATGACAGATATGATCAAGCCAAGAAACCACCATTCAAACTTCAACATGGAAAATTCTAGAAGAATGGAAAAGGGAAGGATAAGAAGAATGTTGCAACCAAGAAAGGGGACAAAGCAACACCGTCTTGCACTCATTGCAAGGAAGATGGTCATGACTAGGATCACTGTTGGAAGCTACATATGGAGCTGAGACCGAAGAAATTCAGTGGAAAGGGGAAGCAGAAGACAGTCGAAACAGCGCAGGACCTTGGATCAGATTCTAGCGATGAGATATTGATCACAGCCGTAGGTGCAAGAGGTACTCTTTCTGTTAATGATAGTTTTGATGCGATTGGAAGTACTCATTATTTGAATGAGCCTGTAAGTAATGAGGGAAATAGAATTGAGTTATTCCAAATTAGAGTTATTATAAAACACACAAAGGTGGAAACTCTGTTTGATTCAGGTTCCCAAGAAAAATTAATCTCAGGGTCCTTAGTGAAAAAGTTAGGCCTGGAAACTAAGCCTCATCCGAGTCCATACCTGCTTGGTTGGGTAAGTGATAAAGGAAAATTATAGGTCATGAAGCAGTGTAGGGCTAGATTTTTTATTGCTTCCAAATCAGTTGATGAGATAGAGTTAGATGTTGTGCCTTTGGACATCTATGGAATCATCTTGGGAAGCTCATATCTATATGACATAAACGCAGGTTTCTTTCGACATAAAAAAAATACCACCTCATAAAGGATGGGGTAGAATATATAGTCATAGCTCATCATACAAAAGTTAATGCTAGCCTTGTAAGCGTAAGACAGATTAAACGAGTGGTTAATTCCAACAAAGGGTGCATGCTCATGATAGTAAGAGCAAAAGAGGTCGAGATCACTGACACTTTCAAAGGTTGTAATCCTGATCATAAGAAAGAATTGTTTGAAATTATTTGTTACTATGATGGATTGTTTCAGGAACTGAGAAGGTTTCTCCCAATATGGGAAATCCAACATGAGATCCATTTACAACAGGATGCTCCTTTACTGAATAATGGCATGTACAAGATGGCATCTATCGATATGTAGGAGATCAATAAACAGGTGCAGGAACTGTTAAATCAAGGAGTCATCAAACCAAGTTCTTCTCCTTATGTCTCACCAATTGTATTGGTTACAAATAAAGATGACACATGGAGAATGTACGTAGACTGTAGGGTGCTAAACAAGATTACGGTGAAGAATCGATACCCTCTCCCTCGCATTAATGAATTGCTAGATCAATTGAAAAATGTTGTTTATTTTACAAAACTAGATTTGCGTAGCGGATATCACTAGGTTATAATTGTAGAGAAGGACGTTTGGAAGACTACGTTCGAAACCAAACAGGGGTTGTTCAAATGGATGGTGATGCCATTTAGACTGTGCAATACTTCGGCCACGTTTATGAGGGTAATGAATGATCTATTTAGGCCTTTTCTTGATCATTTTGTGCTTGTATATTTGGATGATATTCTTGTGTATAGTAGGACATGGGATGAACATGTGTGTCATATGAAGAAAGTGCTTGATGTTCTAAAAAATGAAAAATTGTATTTGAAATTGACAAAGTGTGAGTTTGGGAAAGCATCTCTGGTTTATTTAGGTCACATAGTTGGTAATCAGAAATTGAGGATAGATACCTCTAAAGTGGACATGAATATGAACTAGCCCGAGCCCACAAATGTTACAGAGGTCTGAAGTTTCTTGAGCGCGGTACAATATTGGAGAAGGTTCATTGTGAACTTCTCTATTATTGTAGCCCCCTTACACACATTGACCAGTGTGAAGCAGGCCTCTTAATGGGGAGGAAAACAATAAAAATCCTTCGACACGTTGAAAGAGAAGATCATCACAACACCAATGCTAGCCTTACCACACCTTCAACAACCTTTTGAGATTGAAATAGATGCCAGTGGATATACCATGGGTGCTATATTGATGCAACAGAGAAATCATTTATGTTACCATTCAGAGACTTTCTCTGAAGCTATTGTGAATTATCCCACGTACGAAGGGGAGTTGTACACCTTGGTTCAGAGTTTAAAGAAGTGGAAACACTACCTGATCGTCAAGGATACCATCATCCATACTGATCATCAGCCCTTGCATTACCTTCAGTCACATACCAAACTTCAGCAAGCTTGTCATTTCAGATGGATGGGATTCCTCCAACAATTTCATTTGGTAATAAGTTACAAAAAGGGTGCCAGCAACAAAGTAGCAAATATGTTTTCTCTCCCTCCTATTTCTGCATCTATAGTTTTGCAAAGTGTTTCTTTATCGTTATAAAGTTATGATTTTAAGGACATCAATGCAAAACTGACTCGTGGATCGCAATTGGACAATTATTACTTGCAAGGAAATCTATTGTACCACCTTAGAAAACTGTGCATACCCATTGATGAAAGGGTACGTGTAATCTAATAGGCTCACACCTCTCTGGTGTCTGGTCATTTTGGGATTGAAAAAACTTTATTTCATTTAAATAGGTTTTGTTTTTGGCCTCATATGAAAAACATTGTGACTCGCTTTGTAAAGGGTTGTGTGTTGTGTTTTGTTTCAAAACCCTCTAGTAAAAAACTTGGGGTCTATAGACTACTCCCTATTCTGAGTCGACCATGGGAAAGTATGTCCATGGATTTTGTAGGAGGTTTGCCTATGTTTAGGAAAGGTCACGACTATTTGTATGTCATCATGGATCGTTTTAGTAAAATGTGTATTTTAATGCCTTGTAAAAAGAAGGCCACTACTTAGCAAACTACTTATCTTTTCTTTCAACATGTTTGGGTCCATTTTGGGTTGCCCATATCTATTGTGTTGGATTGATACTCTCGATTTCTTGGAGAGTTTTGGACCAGCTTGTGGAGAATGATGAACACTAAGATGAAAAGAAGCACGACATTTCATCCACAGCCCGATGGGCAGATAGACGTCGTCAACCGCATTGTGGTACACTTGTTACAAGGCTATTTTGGAAAACATTCCAATTTGTGGGATGAATAGCTTCCTTATGTGCATCATGCATACAATCGAAAAACACATTAATCTATACAGAGCTCACCATTTGAGACATGTTTTTTCTATCTACTAAGGGATCCCTTAAACATTGTATTTGGGAAATATGACGATGGCAATGGACAAGATGATAGAGACAAATCACAGAAGTTTATTCAGCAGATACATGTGATTCATCAGGTAGTACATGATCAATTGGAGAAGAGTTAGGCTTGGTATAAAGGTCGACATGATAAGCACTGAGTTGACCATCAGTTTCAAGTTGGGGACAAGGTATGGCTCCACATCAGCAAGGATAGAATGAAGGGAGAAGGGAAGAAATTGAGACCCATTCGACATGGTCCCTTAACCATATTGGCAAATATTGGAGGCAATGCTTTTCGTCTTGGCTTGCCCGCTTATATGCAAATGTAATCAATGGTAAATGTTGAAAGCCTAAAGCTTTATGAACCTCCATTGATTATGGATACTGAGGAGGTTGCACAGATTCCTACAGTGAACGATTTTGCACCATATTATCTAGACAAGTTGCTCGAAGATATCATTCTAAACAAGAAAACCATAACTTCATGAAAGGTAGATGTGGAGTACATTTGTGTTGGCTTCAATGGAATGAATTCGAGCAAATCTCAATGGATGGAGAAAGAGAAAGTGAGGGAGTAATTTCCTCACTTTCCAATGGACTGAAAAGGCTTTTGGTGGTCCAAAATCTCTAAGTGGGGAGGATTAATCCAGGAGGATCAATGGAGGGATCCAGGAGGATTCTGGAGGATTGATCCAGGTGGATCTTCAGAAAGTACCAGTGGCATGGTAAAAGGCTCAAAACTCAAAGTGGCAGAATTTGGATAAACTTGGCATCAGATTGAAGTGCTCGTCATCCTGATTCCAATTTTTTTTAATCTTTGGGCTGTGTGCATTTTGAATGCAACCATTGTATTTTTATCTTCATTGTTATTTGGTTACCCTAATAAACCAATGCATTTTGCCTTGTGGTTATATATTTTTGTGACTCTTCAAATTTTTATTGCTTTTGGTAAATTATTGTCTTAAATGGTTCACTTCATTTTTTTTGGCTATATATTTTTTATTTGATTTAATTAACACATAACTTTACTTTAGTTTTTAGTTAATTTTATTTTGCTTCTAATTAATTTTAAATTTATTTATTTTTTAAGTAAAGTTGTCTCATAAATATAATATTTTAAGTTATGCTTTAATTTTACATCAAGATAAATAAAGTGATTGAAAGTTAAAAAAAGTTAAATTACAGTTGTTTTTAACTTTCTAGTATGAGCAATATGGATAATTCCTTCACAACTCAATATGGAGTTCACAAGCGACATCTAAAAATAGCATTACTCATATAACAATTCAATATGAATGAAATGGGTCATTCATTTCTATTGATATGTGATATTTAAAACAAAAATAAGTTAATAAAAAAAAATCATTTCTATGGATATGTGATATTTAAAACAAAAATAAGTTAATAAAAAAAAATTATTTTAATCAGTCATAAATAAAAAATTTCAATATCCATATTAAATATCCTAACTTATTTTTTCTTTTTTCTTTCTAACTAGGCTCACCCAAGGCCAATGTTGAAATTATTTATTTGGTTTTGGTAAATTATTGTCTTAAATGGTACACTTCATTTTTTTTGGCTATATATTTTTTATTTGATTTAATTAACACATAACTTTACTTTAATTTTTAATTAATTTTATTTTACTTCTAATTAATTTTAAATTTATTTATTTTTTAAAGTAAAGTTGTCTCACAAATATAATATTCTAAATTATACTTTAATTTTACATCGAGATAAATAAAGTAATTGGAAGTTAAAAAAAAAAGTTAGAATTGTTTTTAACTTTTTAGTATGAGAAATATGTATAATTCCTTCACAACTCAATATGGAGTTCACAACATCTAAAAATAGCATTACTCATATTACAAATCAATATGAAATATATGGGTCACTCATTTTTATTGATATGTGATATTTAAAACCAAAATATGTTAATAACAAAAAAATATTTAAATACACAAAATTTTCCAATATACACATTTGTGTAAAAAAATTCAAAATGGAATATATAAAAAGTGTCTTCTCATTCCATGGATAGGTGCTTTTCAATTCAAGGTATGAGTGAGATTTATAATTCCTTACATGCTTATATGAAGTTGATATGTAACATTTTAAAAAATATTGTCAACAGTGAGTGGTACTGATGGTGGTGCAGATCATTTTTTCAAGTAAAAAACTTGATGAAAAATTTACACATTGAGAGATTTGATCCCTTTCAACACTTGGTAGATCTGTGTTTATGATGGATCTAAGATGGTTTCAATCATGTCTGACCATGGAAAATTTGTTGAACATCTAATTATTCTAATCATTTTAAATATGTTAAATATGTCTAAGATGAAAATTCAAATATTTTATTTATAGTTGAATTACTGTAACACAGAAATCATTGCACATCATCAATAATTTTTTTTCTTGCGTACATTGAAGTTAACACACACTATCAATCTAATTAGTTTGAAACGAATGTACATCATACATATAGTTACATCAAATAAAAATCAATATCTACACTGAAATCAATGCATCTAGTGCAAGCATTCAAATAGAACTATAAATCAACATATACATTGAAATCAATGTGTCTAGTGCAAACAATCAAATAGGATTAGAAATAAACATCTATACTGAAATCAATGCATCTACTAAAACCAATCAAATAAGATTAGAAATAAACCGCACTAAATCAATGCATCTAGTGCATTCAATTGAATAGGATTAGGAATCAACATCTACACTAAAAACAATGCATTTATTTTAGTGAATAACAATGTATCTCCCCCTCTCTCTCTTTCTTCGCCGCCCTCTGTTTCTCCCCGCCATCTATATTTATATATCCCTCCATATCTCACCCTCCCAAAACACACTCTCTCTCTCCATATCTATATATCTCTCCCCCCTCCCTCTCATGGCCTGTCCCTCCTCTCTATACCCCCTCCATCTATATATCTATCTCCCTTTCTGTCTCCTTTTTCTTTCTATCTCACCCCGTAAAAATACACACTTTCTTTCCATATATCCATGTCTCTCTCTCTCTCTCTCTCTCCCTCTTTTTCTCACTCCCTCTCCTCCCCTTCTCTCGGACTCTCTCTCTCTCCCTCCCTCCCTCTTCTTCTCACTCTCTCTCCTCCCCTTCTCTTGGGCTCTCTCTCTCTCTCTCTTTATATCTCTTCCCTCCCACTTCTTGTCCCCCTCAGTTTCTTGTTATCTCTCCCTTCTCACTTGCTCTCTCTCCCCACCTTTCTCTCTTTATGTCTTTATACTTCCCTCCCTCTCCCCTGTAACTCCATCTCTCTCTCTCTCTTTGCTTCCCTCCCTCCTCTTTCTCAAGTCATCTCTCTCTTCCTTCCTCTCTATCCCTTTTTATTGCACCTCCCTTTATTTCCCACCCATCACTCTCTCTCTCTCCACCCTCCAACTTTGTCACTATATCCCCCTCCAACTCCATCTCTCTCTTCCTCCCCCTCTCCTTCTTTATATCCTCGTCTCTCTCTCTTCCTCCCCCTCTCCTTCTTTATATCCTCGTCTCTCTCTCTTCCTTCCTCTCTCACCATCTCTTTCTCTCTCACCTCCCCTACCCTCTCTCTCTCCCCCCCAGCTCTATCACTATCTCCCTTCCCCCCCTCTCTCTCTCCCCCCCAACTCTGTCACTATCTCCCTCCTCCCTCTCTCTCTCCCCTAATCTCTTCCAATCTCCCCCCCTCATCTCTATGTTTCCCTTTCTCTCTTTTCCCCTTCTCTCCGTCTCTCTTCTTTCCTTCTCTCTCTTCCCTCCTTCTCTCCCCGACTCTCTCTCATTAGAGAAATTTTGAGGTCAAAAATGGGTCTCAAAACAAAAATGTACATAAAAATTAAACTTTATAAGAACCCATAAGATTCAATATGATGATGTCATCCGTGGGGGATGATTCATCATTTTTTGAGTAAAAGGTTAAAAAAATATAAAATAAAAATTTTATCTTGTACTTTCAACTTATCTCCCTACGACTTTATTCAAATTTCAAGCGGGAGCACTCATTGGATGTGAAATTTAATTTTTTATCAAAGAAGTACCCATGTTGCATACTTTCAATGGACCCTACTACACGAAAATTGTGAAATACATGAAAAATTTGATCTCATATATTTCACATTTTTTATGTAGTAGGGTCCATTGAAAATATGTAATATGGGTACTCCTTGGATGAAAAAATAATTTATGCATCCAATGAGTGTTCCCGCTCGAAATTTGAGTAAAATCATAAGAAAATATGTTGAAAAAAGTAGTTTTTATTTATTTATTTTATTTGTTTTGCGTCCAAAGCTTGATGAGGTGATCTAATATTATTTTATTATTTCCACTATTGTTTTATAATATTCTTTAGGAGGTCCATTTTAGACCTCAAAATTTTTCTAATTCCATCTCTCCCTTGTCACTCGCTCTCTCTCTTTCTAACTCTATCTCTCTATTTCTTTGTTCTTCCCTCCCTGTCAGTCATCCTCTAGCTCCATCTCTCTCTCCCTCTCTCTATCCTCTCTCTTCCCTCCTCTCCCTTTTCTACCTCGCAAGCCACCGGACAGGGGAGGGGGGGGGGGGATACCACCTGCCCTGTGACCCCCCTGCTATGCCCAACACAACTGTTATGAAGGTAAATTCCCTCTGTGGGCATGTGCGATCCCTCTAGCCCAATGAGTGGGTCTAGAAACAAACTAAACAAATTAACATACACTTTCCTAGCTTATGTTTAACAAACGCAGAAAGAAAGAGTGGCCTACCTCTCTCTGATGCTAATCGCTCAATCCTTTTGAAGATGAATCTGATTCTTTCGCTCCAGGCCTCTCTCCTTACTTGTTCTTCACGTCCGAGTACCCAGAAGGAAGATCAAAGCGCTGTGAAAAATAAAATAGCATATATGGCATACATCAAACATAAACTACTTAATAGGTCAAGCAGTATTAAGCTAAAAGCATAAACATTTACACAATTATGGAAAGTGAACATTAGATGTATATATTAATAAGTTAAAAAGGGAAGAATACCACCTATGCCTTGATGTTGGAGACCTCCTTTTGGTGGATGTCCAAGTGACTCCAAGCAAAGACTCTTTAAGCACTCCTTCTCCAAGCTAGAATGGGTAGCATGTAAGCATAATTTCAATATAGGAATGCAACAATCAATGACCAACCATTTGGGGATGGAAGGGAGTGAATTTATAGGAAGGGAGAGGGATTTAGGGATCCATAAAAGAGGGAGGAAAGTCCACAACTCAAAGTGAAAGCTCATGATGATAAGATGAAGAGGTCCAAATGGTAGATTTTGACCATATCAACAACAACCAATATCTAGCTCATTGTTCTCGAAGGTTCTAGTGTACAAAGATTCTCCTGCAGTTTGGGAAAACCTGCCAGAAGAGGTTCAGCACGGGTTTTCATATCAAAACCCACGCTGGAAGTGCTAGTGTAGAAATGTGCAACCTGCCTTCAGCACGGGTTGCCAATGTAGCAAAACATGCTCATTCTAAAATTTAGGTTTTAGTCAACCTTCTTCAGAATGGATTTAGGGAAGTGTTCCTTTGATTCTTCAGAGAGGTTTTGGTCTATATATCATGATAGATATGCTGCACAATTGTCAATATTTTGGAACTTCGAGATATGGAACAGGAAGTGAATAGGAGGTGTGACAAAATAATGTGTAACAGATGCCCCCTAAATCATGAAGGCAGAACAGGGAATGATGGCTGAGATGCTTTACAAGTCACTGCAAGGACAAGAACAACATTGTAAGGAGACATGCAAATGAAGAACACACACACACACACACACACACACACACATATATATTGGACATATTTGATGATCATGCCTAATCATACATGAATAGGCATCTAATAATACATGAATTTGTGATATGGATGCAACCATCCAAATAGAAGGGATCATACGTATGGATTTTTAGTATGGTCGTAGCCCTATAAATAGAAAGGATCATGAATATGGACCAATAGTATGGTCACAACCATCCGAATAGAAAGAATCATGAATATGGACCCACGGTATAGTCGTAGCCATTCGTCTAGAGGAAACATGTGTACAATCATGAATAACTCATAACTCCGTGCAACCTGGATTTCATCAGACAGAATCCAAGGTATTGTGCTCCGTCTCGACCCGATCAATGAATGAATTCTAACATGTGAATAGATGTGTCGAAGTCAAGCATGATAGAAAACCACCTGATTATCGGTCAATGATGTAAACCATTAACAAGCATGAGAGAAGCCACCAATATTGACAATGGCTCTCAAGTTACAATCAACACAATCCATGAATGTGAATAATAGAGCTGAATTCGAACACTCCTGGAATCATTCGATCGAAGGTCAATGATGTAAACATGTCATCAAATGCGAAGGACTTGCCATTTAGGCATGCAATATATAAGGTACTATAAGGGAGTTTCTAGATCATCTTCCTGGATAATGAGCTGAAGTTGATAGGAAGTGATCCATCGAAGGAGAGCCATAATGAATCCCACATCATCGACACAAAAGAAAAGGATGTAGTAGAGTAGATAAGTGTAGTCCAGGACTGTGGCAGAAAGTCAAAAAATGTATAAGAAATAAAGAAATGTAGATAGGACTTCTTTTGAACATATTAGCGACTCGACTCCAGAGTTTTGCAACATTTAACTCAACATAGGATCAAAGGTCATGATGACAAAATGGTATAATCAGATGAGAGGGAAAATGGATTTCCCAAACCCAGAAAGGCAAGTGACTAAGTGAGTATGTCCTAGAGCCGCATGAGCAATATATGAGTGTCATGTTCAAGAGTGACATGATGCCTTTACAAAATACAAGAGATGACCGCTTTCACTTCCCCCCCACCATTTCTAGCGAGTACCCCATATATTTTTTATCGCAAGCTTGAAGGGGATAACATATGCTTGCCATATAAGTTCATTCGTCGAATGAATCCATCCTAGTAAGTTTTATGAGTCCTAAGAAGGAGAAACTCGGTCTTTTCATGGTGACAAGTCCTGCATCGTTTAAGTTTTATGGTTCCAATGAAGGTAAAACTCGGCATCATTTTCATGTTTAGAGAGTTTGAAAAAAAAGCGAAAAATAAACCTCCAAACGTCCCTTTTCGTAAATCGTTTATTGAACCCAAAAAGGTAGAAAACAATATACAAGAGAACGTCTTAGCCATGTTCGACTAAGGCATTCCTTTTTCGTACAATAGTCTATCTCAGTTTGGAAAAGGGTTAAAATTATACTGATTAGACGTCATTTCATTTACTTTAACGAGTTCGAAACGACAAATACTCGACAATCTTTTCATTTGTCGAGAGTAAGAAAAGAGCTTAAAAATGATTCTAGGGGGTTGCTTTTTCATTTATTTTTACGAGTCCAAAAAAGTGATAAAATAAAACTCGTTCAATCATTCAAGATAAAACACAATCACCAAGAATATATAACCTTTCGCTGAACAAGGAAACACACATTACCAATTTCGAGGAAAAATATTTAAAAATGAGTGAAATATGCCCTAATTTGGTAAAAATATTATTTAAAACTTATAAATAGGGAAAAAAGTAAATGATTTTTACCATTTTACCAATTTTCAATTGTGAGAGCATTTTTACCTCATTTTACCTCAATTTTCAGGCAAGGAGCATGATCAATCCTGGACACCATTCGTTGAGCTGCTTGTTGCAGGTAAGAGATGTGTCCCTTCCCTTCATTTTGGTACTAATTTCATGCATTTTCATCCATAGATTAATCTGTAAGGAGGACTCGCAAAATTTTTATATCGTGGGTGATCCAGGTGGATATTGGTGGCCACCCGCCTATTCCACTTGGACCCCCACCATTGTTTCTTTCAGTTTTTCATTTTCCTTATTTGTAGCACAATTTACTATTTTTGGCAGTTTTTCGGTTCCCAAACTTTCAGATCCGTTTTGAAGCCCTAAACGAAGCTTTTTGGGAAAAATAGAAGTAACATAGGTCTAGACCATGTTGGTCCCTCAAAATTTGTATTCCTCGGATAGATCTTTCTAACGAGGTATTGTGCGCATCAAACGAAGATCGTATGCCAAAGTTACGATCCCAGGAAGTTGATGTACCAATTTACCCAAACGGGGCCCATAGTTTGGCATTTCATCTCCTAGGGTTAGGTTTTTGGATGTTTAGAGTTTTCCATTGTTTCTCAACAATACATAGGCCTTTGAGCCTCATTGTAACACAATTCAAAGGCATATAGCCACCACATCTCTTCTCAAAGATAAGCTACCATCGCCCGAGCTAGTCTTATTTCCATTCTGTTTGTAAGCATATTTCAGTATTTGATATTAATGAAATGTAGTGTTATTTCTACTACATCTTTGTATTTATGGTTATATTTGTAATTTGTTGCATTCTTATTTAAATCTAGACCAGTGGGTGACCAATGCGAGTTTTACCCGTCAGAATCACACTGCTCACCTTGTGGTCAATTAGGCCCTCACATTATCAGCGCCAGAAAATTCATAAACAGACACACTGGAGTCGAGGTAATTTTTTTTGTGTGAAATCCTCCATGTTAAATAGTTTATCTTGGAGTTTGTTTCCATGGAAGCTCATGAAATGTTGTTTTATTAATTTTCCACGAGATAATCAGTCCAAAATGGTCGTTGAATGGAAAGAAATGAGACATGAAGCTAAACATGAGCATGTGGATTGCTCAAGTTCTTTAGGATTCCTGGGATCACGTCACAGCCTAAGTTATTACAACATCGAATCAGTTGGTGGGATGTGGATCACCAACTATTCATGATCGGGGATCAAGAACTCGAAATAGAGGTTGCGACATTTATTTCATTACCAGGTTGTCTAGAAAGGGACAATGGGTTCAGTTGTTCGGTTCACACACTGGAGGAGAGAATATGAACATGCTCATTGCGAGGAATTGTCCAAGGATCAAAAAGACCCAAAGTGGGAAAATTGACATAAAGACCATTACAAATCTCCCACTTAGAATAATCCTGCATACTATGGCCCGAATAGGTGGGGCTCAAGTGTTGCATAAGGCAACAAAATCTCATTTATAGTATGCAATCGAGTGCCTGAATCCCACGGTTTTCAATTGGAGTGAGGGTTTGTTAGTGTGCATGAAGCGCCAACTTACCAAGTGTAAGCTAGGGAGTCTGAATCAATTTGGTTTTGGATCCATTTTGGTGACATTCATCCTAGAACGTGTACCATTATTTCACTATCAATGGTTAGAAGTGGATGCACCAGTGCCTATAGATCCACGATTACTCATATGGGGAGAGTTGATGCCTCGTCATGGAGGCAGCTAGCAGATGGAATTCCCTCCTGCAGTTTTTAGATGGCTACATAAGCAACTAATCATGGTTGACGATTGGGCATACACATGCACAAATTTTCGAGGAGATTCGGATCTTCCACTTCCTCCAAAGGCACGATGGACCGATTCAGGTAAAAACTATCTTTGAAGTTTTGAAGTTTTTTTATTTTTTTGTATGTGTACTGAGATTTAACTTATGATTATTTGTATATGTGGGACCAGAGAGATCTCCAAGGGTTTCTCTAGTAGCTAGGCAAGTGGCACACTAGATTGAGGAGTCTCCTTATGAGGAGGGAGCAGATCATATTGTCAAGTTAGAGTGTAAATTGGAAGCTTTAACCAGGGACATTCTAGAGTAAGCCTTGATTGATGAAGTGCCATTTTGTGCTATCATGAGCACCGTGTGGGCGAATAGCAAACTCTAGTTTAATTTCTGCACTGTTGTAGGCTTATAAAGCCATGTGTCTTAGAACACAAATTTCGTCATTTTGATGTAGCAAACTCTTTTGCAAACACACATACACACACACACTCTCTCTCTCTCTCTCTCTATATATATATATATATATATATATATATATATATATATATATATATATATATATATATATATATATATATATATATATATATATATATATATATACATGTTTTTATATTTACCATGTCTATTATGGGATGCTTTATGATTTACATCTTTCGCAAATGTCTATCTAATGCGCAGTTAGCCAATACATCTGTTAATGTGTTCATGTGTCTTAGAATGTGATGATAAGTAATAAAATCAAAGTCTCCTCCCAAAAGATGAACTTGCAAATACATTCTCAAAATTTGAGGGTTTCTAACTTAATATTGTCCATTAAGTTGCATTACAATGAGTTGTGAATCAAGTTTCACGATTAACTCTCTAATGCCAAGAGTGATAGCCTCTGACAAAAGCTCAATGACCGCATTATATTCGATAATGTTATTAGTCGTACGACCTAAACATATACCTTGTAAATTCACTAACTCACCATTAAGGTCATAGATTACCCATGCAACGGAAGATAGATTCCGTGTACTATGACAAGAACCATCACTGATCCAGGAGGATCCTAGAGAATTGATCCAAGTGGATCCTCAGAAAGTACCAATGGCATGGTAAAAGGCTCAAAACTCAAAGTGGCAAAATTTGGATAAACTTAGCATCGAATCAAAGTGCTTGTCATCCTGATTCTAACGGTGTGAAGGACACTCAAATCCGAGTTCAAATGAAGAGGTTAGAGAAAGTGAAAGTTTATGTTTGACTTGTCCAAGTGGCAAGCTGAGATGACGAGGAAACAGTATTAGCGAATGGGGAAGTGCTAAGTAGCAGGCTGCCATTTCTCCCACATATTGCATATCACAGCAAGGAGTAGAAGCGACTTAAGAAAAATCGTCCCTAGGCAAGTTGCGATGTGATAATCGCTTATCATAATTGCAAAAGGAAAGTGTTAAAAAATTGGCCCACGGCAGAACCAAGGTTGCAATGTGATCAAATCGCAATCGCAAACTGCAGTGGGAGAAGTCATATGGAGCACCACCTCGGGATTCGCTGATTGGGATTTGTGATGGGGTTCTTTGATGCAATATTTTATATGTCATGTTTACTACTCCCGGCAAGTCTGCCGTATCGCAAAGTGCCTGTTGTTTTGGCTTGGGTCTGACCGATGATTGCG
Source organism: Pinus tabuliformis (assembly GCA_031772625.1). Lineage (NCBI taxonomy): Eukaryota > Viridiplantae > Streptophyta > Pinopsida > Pinales > Pinaceae > Pinus > Pinus tabuliformis. The sequence goes on along the minus strand of CM062811.1, from coordinate 885,266,959 downwards.
CGGAACGCTGATAGTCATGCCGCTGAGTTGAATGCACAATTTATAGGAATTTCGCCATATTTCTAAGGTTGTTTCCATGTCTTATTTAGGCCTGAGAACCTCTATTGGGAAATCAAGCCCACTTGCTTAACCTGGTCTATGGTTGAAAATTGCTCGGGTATTGAGGGTCTTGTCACCATGATTATGTAAAAGGCCATTTGTATCGAAAGAAGGCATAGGGGATCAGAGGAATAGTTCATAAGCATTGCACGGAGTAGACCCTGATCTAGTAGTAGGTCAAGACCTCGCCTTGAGAAGCAGGGAGGTTTCGAGAAGTTGCAAAAGGCCTGATTATCCAAATTGGGTGTTTGGATAGGCGTTTTTGCACGATTTTTCGCCAGGGTTTCAGTGGTACTGTTTGTTTCTCAAGTTGGGCTATCCATTATTTGTACATCTTCTAGTGTGGATGTATAAGGATTTTAAAGAATGTTTCTTGTACTTTTATCTATTTTTATGCCACTTAATGAATGAAGGCCTCCCCACTATTGAGAAGGGACCAGAGACATAGTCCAAATTGGACAAAATTCGCAATCAAATCATTGTGTCATGGTTTTTTATGTTCTTCTAAATATTTACGCATTGTTTATGTGCTTTTAAGTTCCATGGTTAATTAGATCTGTTATATGTAATTCTGATGCATCTGTAAGTAAAAGATCTTGGATCAAGTTTGGTATCGGAGTAGGTCTTTGTAGATGTGAATTGCATGAGTATATGCTAACCCAAAACAAGCTGCGAAAAGGAGAAGGAACGCTTAAGTCCTTTGATCCTGAAGTAGGATGTGCACAACAAAGAAGAAACATGGCAAATGAAGAAGCTTGTTGGGAAGAGGAACAAAATTTCTGCAAGGTATTCTACAATATGGCAGAGAAAGTGGACAAGTTGTTTTCAGAGTATGAGAAGGCACTTGGGCATGAGAAGGAAGGTGTCGATGATAATAGATCAACAAATCATGAAGGTGGTGGAGAAGATCCTTCTCCGTCTCCTTCTTCAAGATATAGCTCTTATCACTCTCATATTGATTCCAAACATTCATCCAAGAAACCATTCTTCAAGTTGGATGTAAAGTTTGACCTGCCAATGTACATTGGACAATATAGTGCAGAAAAACTTAATAATTGGATAAGGTAGATAGAGGTTTACGGCTGGATCCAGCAGATCGAAGAAGATGAGGTGAAAGTCTGTTTAGCATCTCTTTAGCTGAGTGTCACTTCTCTCGTTTGGTGGGAAAGTAAGTTGCAGAAGGGCAACACAAAGTCAGGCAACCTTCTGTCCTCTTGGTCTAGTTTTATTTATGCATTCAAAGACCAATTTTACCCTTTGGGTTGTAAACAAAAGGCACTTATGGAATGGAAATATCTAAGGAAAGGTAAAGGCAAAAATGTGCAAAGCTTCAATGAAGAATTTTGGAAGCGAGCATTAAATCTGGGCATCTCATTAGATTCGCTCGAGACTGTAACTAAGTATGTAGGTGCGCTACATAGTTACATCAGACACTCACTATTATTGTTCGAGTCTACTATAATTTACACGGCCAATGTAAAGGATATTCATCTTGAAAACCGAGGCAAGAATGACAGACATGATCAAGCCAAGAAACCACCATTCAAACCTTAGCATGGCAAATTCCAGAAGAATGGAAAAGGGAAGGATAAGAAGAATTTTGCAACCAAGAAAGGGGGCAAAGCAACACCGTCTTGCACTCATTGTAAGGAAGATGGTCATGAATAGGATCACCGTTGGAAGCTACATCTGGAGTTGAGACCGAAGAGATTCAGTGGAAAGGGGAAGCAGAAGACAGTCGAAACAGCGCAGGACCTTGGATCAGATTCTGGCGATGAGACATTGATCACAACCGTAGGTGCAAGAGGTACTCTTTCTGTTAATGATAGTTCTGATGTGATTGGAAGTACTCGTTATTTGAATGAGCCTGTAAGTAATGAGGGAAATAGAATTGAGTTATTCCACATTAGAGTTATTATAAAACACACAAAGGTGGAAACTCTGTTTGATTCAGGTTCCCAAGAAAAATTAATCTCAGGGTCCTTAGTGAAAAAGTTAGGCCTGGAAACTAAGCCTCATCCGAGTCCATACCCGCTTGGTTGGGTAAGCGATAAAGGAAAATTACAGGTCACCAAGCAGTGTAGGGCTAGATTTTTTATTTCTTCCAAATTAGTTGATGAGGTAGAGTTAGATGTTGTGCCTTTGGACATCTATGGAATCATCTTGGGAAGCTCATATCTATATGGCATAACGGCAGGTTTCTTTCGACATAAAAAAAATACCACCTCATAAAGGATGGGGTAGAATATATAGTCATAGCTCATCATGCAAAAGTTAATGCTATCCTTGTAAGCGTAGGACAGATTAAACGAGTGGTTAATTCCAACAAAGGGTGCATGCTCATGATAGTAAGAGAAAAAGAGGTCGAGATCACTGACACTTTCAAAGGTTGTAATCCTGATCATAAGAAATAATTGTTTGAAATTATTTTTTACTATGATGGATTGTTTCAAGAACCGAGAAGGTTGCCCCCAAAATGGGAAATCCAACATGAGATCCATTTACAACAGGATGCTCCTTTACTGAAAAATGGCATGTACAAGATGGCATCTATCGATATGTAGGAGATCAATAAACAGGTGCAGGAACTGTTAAATCAAGGAGTCATCAAACCGAGTTCTTCTCCTTATGTTTCACTAATTGTGTTGGTTCCAAATAAAGACGACACATGGAGAATGTACGTAGACTACAGGGTGCTAAATAAGATTACGGTGAAGAATCAATACCCTCTCCCTCGCATTGATGAATTGTTAGATCAGTTGAAAAATGTTGTTTGTTTTACAAAACAGGATTTGCTTTGTGGATATCACTAGGTTATAATTGCAGAGAAGGACATTTGGAAGACTATGTTCGAAACCAAACAGGGGTTGTTCAAATGGATGGTGATGCCATTTAGACTGTGCAATACTCCAACCACATTTATGAGGGTAATGAATGATCTATTTAGGCCTTTTCTTGATCATTTTGTGCTTGTATATTTGGATGATATTCTTGTGTATAGTAGGACATGGGATGAACATGTGTGTCATATGAAGAAAGTGCTTGATGTTCTGAAAAATGAAAAATTGTATTTGAAATTGTCAAAGTGTGAGTTTGGGAAAGCCTCTCTGGTTTATTTAGGCCACATAGTTGGTAATGGGAAATTGAGGATAGATACCTCTAAAGTGGATGTGAATATGAACTAGTCCGAGCCCACAAATGTTACAGAGGTCTGAAGTTTCTTGAGCGCGGTACAATATTGGAGAAGGTTCATTGTGAACTTCTCTATTATTGTAGCCCCCTTGCACACATTGACCAGTGTGAAGCAGGCCTTTTAATGGGGAGGAAAACAACAAAAATCCTTCGACACGCTAAAAGAGAAGATCATCACAACACCAATGCTAGCCTCACCACACCTTCAGCAGCCTTTTGAGATTAAAATAGATGCTAGCGGATATACCATGGGCGCTATATTGATGCAACAGAGAAATCATTTATGTTACCATTCGGAGACTTTCTCCGAGGCTATTGTGAATTATCCCACGTACGAAGGGGAGTTGTACACCTTAGTTCAGAGTGTAAAGAAGTGGAAACACTACTTGATCGACAAGGATACCATCATCCATACTAATCATCAGCCCTTGCATTACCTTTAGTCACATACCAAGCTTCAGCAAGCTTGTCATTTCAGATGGATGGGATTCCTCCAACAATTTCATTTGGTAATAAGTTACAAAAAGGGCGCCAGCAACAAAGTAGAAAATATGTTTTCTCTCCCTCCTATTTCTGCATCTATAGTTTTGCAAAGTGTTTCTTTATCGTTATAAAGTTATGATTTTAAGGACATCAATGCAAAACTAACTCGTGGATCGCAATTGGACAATTATTACTTGCAGGGAAATCTATTGTACCACCTTAGAAAACTGTGCATACCCATTGATGAAAGGGTACGTGTAATCCAATAGGCTCAGACCTCTCTGGTGTCTGGTCATTTTGAGATTGAAAAAACTTTATTTCGTTTAAAGAGGTTTTGTTTTTGGCCTCATATGAAAAACATTGTGACTCACTTTGTAAAGGGTTGTGTGTTGTGTTTTGCTTCAAAGCCCTCTAATAAAAAACTTGGGGTCTACAAACCACTCCCTATTCTAAGTCGACCATGGGAAAGTATGTCCATGGATTTCGTAGGAGGTTTTCCTATGTTTAGGAAAGGTCAAGACTATTTTTATATCGTCATGGATCATTTTAGTAAAATGTGTATTTTAATGCCTTGTAAAAAGAAGGTCACTTCTTAGCAAACTACTTATCTTTTCTTTCAACATGTTTGGGTCCATTTTGGGTTGCCCATATCTATTGTGTTGGATTGATACTCTCGCTTTCTTGGAGAGTTTTGGACCAGCTTGTGGAGAATGATGAACACTAAGATGAAAAGAAGCACGACATTTCATCCACAGCGCGATGGGCAGATAGAGGTCGTCAACCGCATTGTGGTACACTTGTTACAAGGCTATTGTGGAAAACATTCCAATTTGTGGGATGAACAACTTCCTTATGTGCATCATGCATATAATCGAGCAACACATTAATCTATACATAGATCACCATTTGAGATATGTTTTGGCTATCCACCAAGGGATCCCTTAAACATGGTATTTGGGAAATATGACGATGGCAATGGATGAGATGATAGAGACAAATCACGGAAGTTTATTCAGCAGATACATGTGATTCATCAGGTAGTACAAGATCAATTGGAGAAGAGTTAGGCTTGGTATAAAGCTCGACATGATAAGCACTGAGTTGACCATCAGTTTCAAGTTGGGGACAAGGTATGGCTCCACATCAGCAAGGATAGAATGAAGGGAGAAGGGAAGAAATTGAGACCCATTCGACATGGTCCCTTAACCATATTGGCAAATATTGGAGGCAATGCTTTTCGTCTTGGCTTGCCCACTTATATGCAAATGTACTCAATGGTAAATGTTGAAAGCCTAAAGCTTTATGAACCTCCATTGATTATGGATACTGAGGAGGTTGCACAGATTCCTACAGTGAACAATTTTGCACCATATTATCTAGACAAGTTGCTCGAAGATATCATTCTAAACAGGAAAACCATAACTTCACGAAAGGTAGATGTGAAGTACATTTGTGTTGGCTTCAGTGGAATGCATTCAAGAAAATCTCAATGGTTGGAGAAAGAGAAAGTGAGGGAGTAATTTCCTCACTTTCCAATGGACTGAAAAGGCTTTTGGTGGTCCAAAATCTCTAAGTGGGGAGGATTAATCCAAGAGGATCAATGGAGGATTGATCAAAGAGGATTCTGGAGGATTGATCCAGGTGGATCTTCAGAAAGTACCAGTGGCATGGTAAAAGGCTCAAAACTCAAAGTGGTAGAATTTGGATAAAATTAGCATCAGATCGAAGTGCTCGTCATCCTGATTCCAATAATGTGAATGACACTCAAATCCGAGTTCATATGAAGAGGTTAGAGTAAGTCAAATTTTATGTTTGACTTGTCCAAGTGGCAGGATGAGATAACGAGGCAAAAGTCTCAGTGAATTGGGAAGTGCCAAGTGGCAGGATACCATTGGTCCCGCATAGCGCATATCGCACCAAGGAGAAGAAGCGACTTAAGGAAATCAACCATAGGCAAGTTGTGATGCGATAATCACTTATCGCAATCACAAAAGGCAAGTGTTAAAAAATCGACCCTCGGCAGAACCAAGGTTGCGATGCGATCAAATTGCAATCGCAAATCGTAGCGGGAGCAGTCATATGGAGTACCACCCCAGGATCTTCTGATTGTGATTTTTGATAGGGTTCCCAGATGTGATATTTATATGTCATGTTTAATACTCCTGATGGGTCCACTGTATTGCACAGTGCCTGTTGTTTTGGCTAGGGTTTGACCACTGATTGTGGGGAATGTCGATAGTCATGCCGTCAAGTGAAACACACAGTTTAAAGGAGTTTCGCCATATTGGTAAGGTTTTTTCCATGTCTTATTTAGGCCCAAGAACCTCTGTTAGAAAAATCAAGCCTGCCTGCTTAACTTGGTCTATGGTTGGAAATTGTCCAGGTAATGGGGGATTTTCCACCATGCATATATAAAAGGCCATTTGTGTCAGAAGAAGGCAGAGGGGATCAGTGGAATAGTTCATAAGCACTGCATGCAATAGACCCTTACCAAGCAGCGGGTTGGGACCTTGCCTTGAGCAGCAAGGAGGTTCTGAGAAGCTGTAGAAGGCCCAATTATCCAAATTGGGTGTTTGGATATGCGTTTTTGCACGATTTTTCGCCAGGATTTCAGTGGTATTGTATATTTTTGATGCTGGGCTCTCCATTCTTAGTCCATATTCCAACGTGGAGGTATAAGGATTGTAAATAATGTTTCTTGTTCTTTTATCTCTTTTTATGCCACTTAATGAATGAAGGCCTCCCCACTATTGAGAAGGGCCCATAGACATAGTCCAAAATGAATGAAATCCGTAATCAAATCATTGTGTCATGGTTTTTTATGTTCTTCTGGTTATTTTTGCATTATTTATGTGCTTTTAAGTACCATGCTTAATTAGCTCTGTTATATGTGATTTTGATGCATCTGTAAGTAAAATATCTTGGATCAATCACCAAAACTGACGTAACGGTTGGATGACATTTGCAAACCAAGTAGAGCACGAGGTAAGGAAAGGAAAACATTTGCAAAAGAAAACTAACACACCAAAACCGCACTACACACTAATGAAAACACACTAATGTACATACGTATAATAATTCTTTAGGTAAATCCTGTTTTGGGGCTTAGCCAAAGAATTTCCTTCATAATCTACTAACTCATAGGCACCTTTTTGTAAAAATCATTCGACAATGTAAGGCCCATGCCACATTGGTTCAAATTTCCTAGCTCCCAATTTATCATTGGCTTGATCATATAGCAAGACGAAGTCACCTTAAAAAAAATGCATGGAGAAATAGTTCTATCATATTGAGCCTTAACTCGTTTCTTCTGGGCTTCAATTACTAATGCTACAAGATGATGAGTTTCATCGAGTCTTTCGAGGTAAAGTAAATGTTCCTCCTCAGGTGAGGTATCAGGGAGTAATTCAACAACTAGTTTCAGTGAAGGAATTTCACACTCAATTGGAAGAGTTTCCTCTAGACCATACACCAACTAAAAGGGTGTGAATCCAGTGGCAGTCTTAGTTGCAGTTCGGTAAGCCCAAAGAGTTGAAAATAGCATGAGATGCCAATTTTATCTATGCATCCCAATGGTGCATTGGAGCATGGTAACCAAGACTTTTTTGACTGCCTCAACTTCGCCATTGGCCTATGGATAATAAGGATTTGAGTTGTCATGATGCAAACCCAACCGAGCAGTGAGCTCTGCGATCATGTAATTTCAGAAATGAGATCCATGATCAATAATGATGGCATGAGGGACACCAAATCAAGTTATAACATGGTTGAAAAGAAGTTGAGTGGCATTTTTACTATCAACATCATGTGTGGGCATCGCTTGGGCTCATTTAGTGAAATAATCAATGACGATGATGATATAACAATGCCCCCTAGCCGAGTGAGGGTTACATGTCATGAAATAAATACCCCATTTAGAAAACGGTTCTACAGTAACAAATGGGTGTGAGGGTGTAGGTGGGGTGCATTTTTTATGGTTGTAAATCTAGCAAGATTGACATTTTTGGACTGCTAAAATGCAATCTTTAAAGCCCGAAGGCCAGAAATAACAGACATGAAGGATTTTCTGAGCAGTAGATATACTGATATGTGACCATCACAAGCCCCAGAGTGGCAGTCATTTAGGATACTCTTAGCTTCTTCGAGTGTCAAACATCTACGAAGGATAGAATCGACACCAACACGGTACAAAGTATCGCCAATGATTCGATAGGGTTGGGACTAATGTCGAATGCGACGACGTTCAGAATTGGAAAACTTTGATCGAAAATTTTGGCTTTGGAGATAAGCAATAATATCCCCGTACCATGGGTCAAGAGTGTTGATGAGAAAGAGAGTTTCATCAGGAATGAGCTCATCAAAATTCGTAGATGTGTTTGCAGAGGGAAGATCACAAATTAATTCAACGAAAACCAATGATTTCTTTGATTTGGCAGTAAAAAATTCCAAATCAAACTCCTAAAGACCAACAATCCACATAGAATACTTGCCACCCAGTAACTGATGAGTCATGATGTAGGTCATGGGGTTGTAGTCAGAATTCACGGTGGTTTTCCACAAGAGAATATAGTGTCGAAAGGGTTGAACAACGTGAACAACTGCTAAATCCAATTTCTCAACATGGGCTTATCGAGTCTTAGTATCAATAATATTTTGTCTTAAGTAGTAAATCACGTGTTCATTTCCATCATCATCATCCTATGCTAATTCCATGGTAATAGTACTATCGGTTGCATCCAAGTACAAGAAGTAATTGCGGTGATAATTGGGGGGATGTAGTAAAGGAGCACTAATGAGGGTGTCCTTTAATGCATCAAAAGAATTTTGAGTATTTTCATCCTAAATAAATGGGATCCCCTTTTTCAGCAAACGAGTAAATCCCTTAGCAAGTTTAGCATAATTGGGTACAAAACGATGGAGGAAATTATCTTTCCCTTGCAAGCTCTGCAACTGGTGTAAAGATGATGGAGGGGGTAAATTCACCATGGCCTCAACTCTGAGGGGTTCAATCTGAATGCCTTCCTTAGATACCAAAAATCCTAGGAGATGACCAGATTCGATGTAGAAGACACATTTATGAAAATTCAAGCGTATATTGTAGTGTCTACAACGAAGAAAAATCACTCGAAGGTGGTTAGGATGATCATGACTCTTAGCAGAATGGGTTGGTAAGTCGTCAAGATATTATTGAACAATGTGTTTGATGTCATGAAAATCATAATACATTGCTCGTTGGAAGGTAGTGCCATCATTTTTCAACCAAAAGGGTGTTTTTTGTAGGCAGATGTTCCCCACAGATAGATAAAAGCAGTTTTATGCTGATTAGCGGGAAGAATGTTAATCTGGTTGTAGCCAGAAAAACCGTCCATAAAAGAAAAGATCTCACTCCCATCACATTCATTAATGATCTGGTCTATAAAATGAGTTGGATAATTATCTTTCAAATACGCCCAAATGATATCGCAGTAATTAACAAAAACGCGAATAGTCCCTTATTTTTTAATCACAGGGACAATGTTCGAAACCCAATATGTTAATGGAATGGGGTAAATGAAACTAGCCTTTAGAAGTTTTTCAACCTCTCCCTTTATAGAGGCTTCCTTTCTAGGCTGCACTGGGTGAAGATGTTGATGAATAGGCTTCGCGTTTGGATCAATAGGAATTCCGTGAAACACTATGCTCAGATCTATGCCATGCATTTCTTCATATGACCAGGCAAAGACATCATGAAACTCCTTAAAGAGGGCAGTGTAAATATTGATCTCATCTGGAGAATAAGAAAACTTGACATGGATGTTCTCGACAATTCTTGGTTTAACAGAAATGTCGATGGGAATTGTAGCAGTAATGTTCCCCATGTTTCCCTCAGACAAAACTTCGTGCACCGAAATAGGTGTTTGAAGTGGATGGGTTAATGTATGGGAAACAAAGGTATCTAAACACGATTAAATATCTCTAAGACTCAGGAGAAACGAAGGACAATGATGGGCATCATTCCAGGCAATTTCCTCAAGAGAGATAACCTCGGTGATACCCTCGTGTGGGAAATGTCTCGTTCAAGGGATCCGAAGAATCCCAAGAACCAAGCCAAGGGGATTGTGAATATGCGTCTAGATGCATACTGAGAGTAGCATGACTTTTAGAAGTGAGTGTTGAAGCCAAAACAACATCTTGAAACACTTGTTCTACTGGGTTGAGCGACATGAAATTGCTAAAAGAATCAACTTGATCAAGATGAGGAACGATCTAAGGATTGTAAGAAGTGGAGACCATGTTGATGGAAGCGATGTATTAAGGTGGGAGGGAAAATGTTCCCATAAGAGCAAAGTCTTTGAAAAGACCCACCCCAACACTCTCATAAGGGATTTCAATATTTACCACATATGGCACATTGCCATTCGAAGAGCTAGAAGAGAAAAAGGCTAACTGATCAACAGTGACTATTTTCCCGTCATGAGGATAACGGAGCACATGGAACAAAGAAAAAACCACGCAAAACATAGTGTAAGTACAATTTCGACCAAGTAGAAGGTTATGATTCAAATTGGCATCAACAACTTCTACTTCTACGTTAATGGTTTTTCCTTCCAACGTTATGAGAAAGTTCGTGAGAATACCATAAGGATGAGATCCTCTGCGATCAAAGGCTTCTAATTTGTTAGGACACTGGTTGAAAGGTAGAGAGCCCATAGCTTTTGAGCATGAGACATACATGATGCAGGTGGAATCACCCTCATCAATCATAGTTTGGTGAATTGCCTTCCCTTTTATAATGACTTCGATTAAAAAGGCAAGTTGATGTGGAAGATGTGAAACATGATTTTCTAGGTCAAAAGTAATCAAACTTGAATCAGTAGGGTCAATTCCTCCTATAGCAGATAGTAATTCTTTCCACTACGATGGACAACTCTGGAGAACTTCCAAGGCAGACATCATCGAAGGTGCTTGAGCTAAATCTTCGACAATATTGTAATGTTGGGAAACTCGCGCATTCAGATTGTAAGATTATTTCCGAAGTCTGATAGTATTTTGACCGAGTTGCAATAGAAATAGGTACCTTTCCACTCATATAAACCTGAGAACCTAAAGATGTAGAATATTGTGGTTGTTCTACCAATTGGGTTTGTTTGTGATGGAAACGTTTATTTTAGTATAGCTGGTGTCCCTTTAGTGCCTTTTAACAAGCGACTAACTTTAGCAGGACGGGGACAATCCTTGGTATAGTGATCTTCCTCACAAATGAAGCAAGGATATTTGGGCTTACGTTTAGATGCATCTTCAGCAAATGATTTCAGATGATCCTATTTTGGGGTATCAGATTTGGATTTTCCTTTACCCTTGTTTTTACCTTTTGAGGTTTTGTCTGTCGCAGTAGAATGAACGACATTAACCGCGAAGGTTTTACCAGGATTTGGAGAGGAATTCGAAGGAGGATTGCATGTAGTAGTTGAAATGAATTTATTCTTCAAAGAAGCTTTACTGGAAATTTGAGTCATTGACCCAATAGTACCATCGACAGGTGGCACATCTAGAGGTTTAGAAGATGCTAGATCCATAGATGGTCTTGGATCATAATGCAAGAGATCATATAACGTGCCAGATTGGGAATATACCAAATCTAAATATTGGGCACGGAAAATTTCTATATCTTCGGTCACACAACCACCCATAGCTATGTCCTTGGCAATTTTATTGACGAATTATTTGGTAAACAATTCAGCTAATATCTCATCAAGTATATCAAACTTAATAAGAATATGTTGACGTCTCTACTCATGGATATGATCAGAGATGTATGTTTCAAAGATGTAAGGATTAGGGGAATTTTGAGGTCTAAAATGTGCCTTCTAAGAAAAATATACAACCAAAATAAAATTTATAAGAACCAATAGGATTAAAGATGATGATGTCAACCATGGGGGATGATTCCCCATTTTTGGAGTAAAAAAGTAAAAAGATTTAATAAATAATAAAATAATAAAACTACTTTTTCAACTCGTATTTTCAACTTATCTCCCTAAGGTTTTACTCAAATTTGGAGCGGGAGTACTTGTCGGATGCAAAATTGAATTCCTCATCCAAGGAGTACCCATGTTGCATATTTTTTATGGACACTACTACATGAAAAATGAAAAATACATGAAACAACGTGATTGCAATCACATTTTTCATGTATTTCTCATTTTTCGTGTAGCAGGTTCCATCGAAAGTATGCAACATGGGTACTCTTTTGATGAGGAATCAAATTATGCATCCAACGGGTGTTTATGCTCGAAATTTAAGTAAAACCATAGGGAGATCAATTGAAAATACGAGTTGAAAAAATATTTTTTTGGTTGTTCCCTCTAAAATTTGATGATCTAATCTAATATTATTTTATTATTTCCACTATTATTTTATAGTTTCCTTAGGAGGCCCATTTTAGACCTCGAAAGTCCCCTAATGCAGATGGGTACTAGTTTCATATTGAACTAGTAACTGGAAGTGAGTACGGAAGGCCATTGCCAAAGAGTTGAAGTCTTGATAGGCACCTAGAGGTAACTCGATGTACAACTTCGCGACAACACCCTTCAGGGTTCACTAGAAAAGACGTAGATGAATGGAGTCCTCAACCCAAGAATTGGATGAACACCATAAATGGTAAGTCATAACGTGGGCCTGGGCGTCTTCTCCATACTTTCCTTCGAATTTCATACAATCATCTAGAATCTTAGTAGGAACTAGAGGCGAATATGACAAATGAAGTATTGGATCATTCATGAGTCTTAACACATCTGGTAGTTCTAATGTTGCTAGAAATGGAAATTGTGGATTGAAATGCATGGGAGGCCTTTGATAAGGCCCAACTTGTGGATTACAACCTTGTTGGTATGGGTTTTTCCACCAAAGTGGTGATTTTTTAGTGTAAGGAGTTTGATATTGCCCTCACTGAGAGGTATTCTGACCAACAAAGGTGGTTTTTGACCAGGGTAAGATTGATATTGACCCGTTATAGGACGTTGAGAACCATAAGGTGGATAAACAACTTGTGAAGAGTATGAATTATAAGGTTGTTATTCCAACTGTTGACCCTGGTGGTAAAATTGTTGACCCTACTGCTGCAGGGGTTGACCTTCTTACTGTAAGGGTTTACCTTGTTGATACAAGGGTTGTCCTTACTGTTGTAATGGTTGTTGATAAAGCCTCTATTGCACATAAGGTCCTTGTTTTACATAAGGCTGCTATTGTTGGAAATTTTTCTTGCAGAATTTGTTGAGTTCCAGGTTGGTACTGATAGGTTCCATCTTGAAATTGACTAGATGCCCCAAATGAGGGATTTGAACTACAATGTATTTGGGGGCCTGCCTATTGGGTATAGGGTGGATTTTGAGGCTGTTGTGAGCTACACAGAGGGTAGAGTTACTAGTAGGGTATCTAGGCCAAAAGAGGCTGTTGATATGGGATTTGGCTTGATCCATATGGAATAGATGATCCACTAGGATAAGGTACATTGCCAACATTTTGACTAGCTCAGGTAGCATGATTTTGAGATCCACTCACATAAGGTCCACCCGAAACAAGAGGTACATATGGAGGAGGTACTTGTTACCCCCCATGCAGTAGGACCAGTGGTGGCACATATTATCCACTTAATGGAGGACCCGAAGAAACTATAGGGACATTAACTTTCCCAACCATAACCGTCAGTTGTACAGGAATTGAAGAAACTGCAATCGGTACAAGAATTTGAGAGGCTACGCTTGAAACAAACGGACCAAAAGTAGGCATCGTGCCTGACGTCCAAATGGGATTGTGATAAAGTGAAGATGCACTTGGATTATCTGAAACCAATTGATCCAAAGAGATATAACCAGGTGGAAACAAAGGTTCACTGCTTTCAGGTGGTGGAGGAGGTGGTACATGTCCCACATATGAAAAGCCTTCAGGTGGAAAGTCATATTCATAATTATTGCGAACACCTGGAGTGTGAGTGGCTGAGACTTCTGGAGGACCTTGAGGAGAGGTTAGGAAATCACCTTCTAATGCCATGGGTGGAAATAGTTGGTGAGGGGCAATTTGAGATAATAGTGAGTGGTTGAGACTTCTGGAGGACCTTGACGAGAGGTTGGGAAATCACCTTCTGATGCCATGAGTGGAAATAGTTGGCGAGCGGGAATATGAGATAATAGTGGAGATAACTCCAAAGGCACACTAGGATTATTGTATGGACTATACGACAGTTGAGGAGATATGACCAAAGGATCAAAAATTGGATTTAGAGCGAATAATACAAACCTCTGTGGACTCTCAGGAGTTTTTGGTTCATATTCCTGAGATGATGAGTCTCGAGGGGGAGGATGAGAAGGGGTTGAATACTCAGGATAATTCCAAGTTCAAGAACTTGGTATTCAAGTGATTGTGAAATTTCAAGATGGACTCCTTGTGATTACCCTTCAGTGTCAGATGATGAAGGGGAAATGTAAGGTGAACCTGATTGTTCAGCCATGATGACCTTCTCTCAAAAACAATAAGGGGTGGCTGATTTGAGCCTATAATTAAAATTTACTATTAATTAGGAAATATGAGGCCAAGGATAACTGCATAGGTAAGACATGTTATCAAGGGTAGTTAAAGTTTAGAACTTTAAAACAAAAAATATATAAAAAAGGGTGTACTAGGCAAGAGGGTTTACCAAGAATCCATGAACCATTATATGCACCTTAGCCGAAACCAAGGACTTAACGTACGACGAATGATCTCCCTGAATGTTGTGTTCACTGTATCACATCTACAAGGTGGCTGACTCAGTTACCTGTGGCAAAAGGATAAAAACATAGTGGGGTCTCCCAATATATACTCGACGGTACGGGGAGCACAAGTTCATGTTAGCATCGTCTAATGCATAACTGTTCGGTGAGAGCATTCCCATATACATTCTATACTAGAGTGCCTCTGATATACCCAAGAGTACTCGAGAACCTCTGGTATACTTCCGTACTGTAACGAAATTTAATCCCCGGTGTTGTCGCTAAATCTTGCACTTGCAGCACAAGTGCAACAGGAGGCAAGGAAAGCTCCCTAGAGACAACCTCTGGGTTGATTGTAGACCATTTCCTAGGACATCTTTAATAGAGGAGTGCTTGTAAGGTTATATGTGAGGGGTTTGCAACTCTCCAACTGTCACGTAATGAAAGATAATGAGGGGGCTTGGTTCATTCCTCCAAAGGTCTGAGTTATGGATTTCAGGTACTCCCTCACACACATAGTTGTGAGTAGTATCACTGTTGGGTGATTTAATTGTCTGTTAAATCCCAATTATTTAATTGTCAACCCGGGGGTTTCGTAAAACTTAGAAGCAAACCAAAATATATGGTACCTCAGATGCAACTATAATCAGCTTTAGAAGATAAGTTATGGAAACTAAAGGGAATGAAATTATAAACTAATTAGAAGTGTATATTACAAATATAAAATTTAACTAAGTAATTTCTAATTCATTATGTAATAAGCAGGAGAAGTGGCTACTAACTTAGGAGAACTAGATTTGTCTTTCTTCTAGAATACTACTTCATGAACAAAAATCAAAAACCACTAATAGACAATAGCTTAAGAAGCATAAACAAATAATAGAAGAGGCTCCTAAATAAGGAGGTCCTTGCTGTTCTTCATTACAAATTCATTCATCATTAATGCCATTCTTGGAAAATTGGAAATTTAGAAAATCACTTGAAACTAGAAAAAGAGAATGAATTTTAATTATTACTCATATCAAATGGAAGAGAGCCTAACTTGGACCCTTGTTTGTCCTTTCATATGCTGATAAGATTTAAACTAAAATTTATTCATTAATAATGAAAAATATTCAAACATCTAAGTAATTAAATGAAAATATAATCTATAATGAAATAAATCTATAATGGAATACCATTTTCCAATGAACAAATTATGCGAGGGAGAACGAGTTGAGGAGGGCGATGGGAGATTAGGGTTAGGGTTTTAGATCAGGCGGCCCCTGGCAGACCGACACCTAGTCAGGGTGCAGGGGATCCTGAATCCACCTGCAGAGTTATAGACCAAACCACGATAGATCAACTAAGGGCAGAAGCCTCGAAAATAGACAGGACTAAGAGAAAGATGACCGAAACGAGTAGGGGGGGGGAGAGATCCCCTCCTACAAGAACATATTAGCAGGAGAAACAAGCAGGAATGGAGCAAATGGTGGGTCAGGGAGACGTAGCAAGGATACACCGATCATGGGAGCAGTATGGCAAGCAAGGACGGGGAACAAATGCCTACCGCGAGCAACAAAAAAGCCCAGGTTTGTTATTCCAAACAATAAACTTGAGGAATACAGAGGATATATGAAAGACCATGCTCTCATTTGCAAGTTTGTAGGAACATGGTTGTCTAAGAAGGACCTAAAAAAATGGATACAACAGAGGTGGAAACCCAAAGGACATATTGATCTAAAATTAGGGGCAAAAGGGTTCTTCACGATAATATTTGCAAATCTGGAAGATAAGGAGAAGATCTTCGAGGAGGGACCATACTTCTTCAATAATGCAGGGCTTTTCATGAGGCAATGGGAAGATTGCTATAATCCAAACAAAGAGAAAATGCTAGCAGCACCAATATGGGTCAGATTGTTTGGGCTCCCGATAGAGTTTTGGGACCCAGAGATTCTAGAAGGAATTGGGAATTCAATCGGGACCTTTGTAAAGGTAGCAGAAACTACCAAAAGAGGAAGATATACATCATATGCTAGAATTTGTGTCTACATGAATATCACAGAACCGCTTCCAGATCATATTGAAGTGGAATACCATGATGAGGTCTGGCAACAACCAATAGACTATGAACACATTCCTTTTAGATGTAGACGGTGCCATGAATACGGCCATCTGTATAAATATTGTCCGATGAATGATAATGAAACACCAATAGATCTGGGGGGAAGAAAGGGGAATACTGAACAGGAGGAAAGGAAAAGCAGAGGAGACAATGAAGGGTTTACAAAAGTACTGAGAAGAAGAAAACCCCAAAAGGAAAAAACTAAAAAAAACCCTCTCTACCCAGAAGGCACTCAGAAAAGCCAAAACCAGTTTGAAGTATTACGAGAATTAGAAATGGAAGCGGAAGGTGAGGATGGTGAAGATGAAACAATGGAGAATCAGAAAGAAAACAAAGAGAAAAATAAGGAGTCAAACAATATGGAGATGGAAAAAGAGGGGGAGAAGAGAGATCAACCACAAGAACAGATCCAAATGGAGATAGACCCACAACAGGACCAAGAAGGAGAAGAAGAACAGGTCATGAAGAAAATTCTGCAGGAATGGAGGCATCTGGATGAAAGATTCATACCTGATGACCAGAAACAACTTTACAAAGACATGTTCCAAAGATACAAGGAAAAACGAGGAACAATAATAGCAAAGCAGCCAGAGCAACTTGGAACGCAAGGAAGTCAAAGCACAGAAGCAGGAACTATAGGGAAAGGAGGAAGGAAAAGAGGAAGAAGACCTATGAGCGAGACCATCCAGATGGTTGGGGAGATGCTGGTAAATTCAGGAAGAGTGGTGCCACTATCAGAGGTATTCCAACAACCCCTCAAACTATTGAAATGATCATCACAACCTGCAATATTAGAGGGCTGAACAGTAAGGGGAAACAAAGATATTTGAAAGAGAGACTCAAAAAAGATAAACCCAATATAATGTTAATACAAGAAACAAAAATTCTAGAACACAAACTAAAAGAAGTTATGAGCAACTTCAAGCCACATTATGAGATAATTGGTCAAGACGTTGTAGGTAGCGCGGGAGGTGTGGCAATGCTCTGAAATCTAGAGGAAGTCCAATTTGAAGACTGGATCAGTATACCTTGAATTCTTTCAGGAAGATTCAGAAATATAGGTTCCCAGGAATGGATTCTCTTATCCAATGTATATGGACCTCACATACCGGGTGAATAGGAATTTCCTTCAGAATCTGGCAATTATACGTTCCATGTTTCCAGCCTCTCCATGGATAGTAGGAGGAGATTTCAACATGATCACATCCCTAAATGAGAAAAGGGGTGGCCTCAGAAGAATAGATGCAAACATGGAAGCCTTTGGCGATATGATAGCAGAACAAAGGCTTTTGGATATTCAGACAACAAACGGGATCTACACATGGAACAACAGAAGGGGAGGTAGACATCAAATCGCCTCCAGACTAGATAGATTCTTACTGTCAGAACAGATTATAAATCGGGAAATTTTCATTGAAGCAATGATTCTTTTGGGAATGGGATTGGACCACTGGTCGATCAAAATAGAACTTGACATCAAAGCCAGCCCCAAGAAAAAACCCTTTAGGTTCGAAGCCTTCTGGCTCAGGGATAAAAATTTTATGATGAAAGTAGAAGAATGGTGGAAGCAAAGTTGACAAAGAGGAAGAAACAGGATGCAGACCTTTCAGCTAAAATTAAAAGAACTAAAAGGAAACATCAAGAAATGGAACAAAGAGGAATTTGGAAACATCCTCAAAGACCAGCAACTTCTAGATCAGAAGATGAAGAAAATCCAACAAGAAATCATAACTGCAGGGAGAAGTGAAGAGTTAGCCAAAGAGGAAGGGATCCTGATAGGGCAGATGGAAGAAAGAAGGAAACAAGAAGAGATCCTATGGAGGCAAAAATCCATAGTGAACCGGCTACGAGAAGAGGAGAGGAATACAAAGAAATAGAGAAGACAAAGAAACAAAATCTTCTCTATAAAACATGAAGAAGGACTACGAGTTACACAACATGAGGAAATGGAACAAGTTTTGGTAAAGCATTTGAAAGAACTCCTCACGGAACCCAGTACAGATCGACGAGGAGCCACTGAGAGAATCTGCAATGAGATACCAAGCATGATTACAAGAGATCAAAATCTCGCCCTGATGAGGGCAGCTACTCTGGAAGAGGTAGAAGAGATAGTGAATGGGATGAAGAAGAATAAATCCCGTAGTCCTGATGGATTCACGGTGGAATACTATCAAGCAGGATGGACATTTTTGGGCCAAGATATCCTGAGAGTGGTGGAAGAATCAAGAAGAAACCATAAGGTAAGTACAGGCTCAAACTCAACTCTCTTATCTCTTATTCCTAAAGAAACCAAGTCTGAAGAGCCCCAGGGCTTTAGACCCATTGCTCTGTGTAATGTTATTTATAAGATTATAGCTACACTAATGGAAAAAAGACTTAAGCCTATTCTATCTAGTATTATCTCCCCTAAACAAACAGGTTTCGTAGAGGGTCGGCAAATCCTAGATGGACTGGTGATCTCTCAAGAAGTAGTGCATTCTCTGAAAACAAAAAAGGAAGCAAGTATGATGATTAAACTAGACCTATCCAAAGCTTATTACCACTTGAATTGGGATTATTTGAAAGTAGTTTTAAGGGCCTTTGGCTTTTGTAATCGATGGATCGAATGGATCTCTGCCATGGTCTCCTCACCCAACTTCTCTATCCTTGTGAATGGAGTTCCTTCCCAACCTTTTAAAGCTTCCAGAGGACTCCGATAGGGAGACCCACTGTCTCCCTTCTTGTTCATTATTGCAGCGGAAGGCTTGGGAAGATACATCAAAAAATAATTAAGGGAAAGAAAGATTAGAGGTATCCAAATATGGGGCAGTGATTTACCTATCACTCACCAGCAATTCATAGATGACATCATGTTGTTTTGTGCTGTCTCTCTCACAGAAGCTAGAAGAATTAAGGAGATCCTAGAACTCCTTATGGAAGCTTCTGGCACGCAAATTAACAAAGAAAAGTCCTGCACTTATTTTTCAGTACAATTGGAAACATCAATTTTTTTTTAATGATAATTCTAGGTTTTCTCTGAGGAGAGCTACCCACAAAATATCTAGGCACTCTGTTATCCTTGAATCCACTGAGACTGACGAATTGGCAACAAACCATTGAGAAAATTGCAAGAAAACTAGCCAATTAGTCCTTTAGAACATTGAACATCGCAGGCTGAGCTGTATTGGTTAAGGCAGTCCTTCAATCGATCCCGATATACCAACTCTCGGCTATGGCGGCCCCTAAAGGAGCATGTGCAAAGATGGTGGAGATTTTTAAAAAATTCATTTGGGGAGGACTGAAGGAACAAAGAAAATGGGCGTTGGTATCCTGGAAGGGCTTGGTGAAAAGTAAGACTGAGGGAGGGTTAGGCCTCAGAGATCCTCACTCACTGAACCAAGTAATGGGGGCTAAGCTTTGGTGGTGCTGGATGAAGGGAGGAGATGACCTATGGAAAAGAATATGGACAAAAAAATATAATATGCCAACAAACCCAGAGGAGATCTTAAGAATAAGGGACACCCCGAAAGGGTCTACAATATGGAATCTGGCTAGTCAAAATAGGGAGATAATAACTAAACATGCTTTCTGGGAAATCAGGAATGGCAGCTCTGCCAAGTTCTGGGAAGAAGCCTGGCAGCAAAGAGAAAGACTGAATGGATTACAAGCTTTAAGCGATATATGTCAAAAGGCAAAAGAGGAAGGGATGAACTTTGTAAGGGACTTCTGGAAGGAGGGGGGCCAAGAAGAATTATGGAGAACCTGGAAGAATCCAGACGAATGGATTGGACAGATTGATAGAGAACAAAGGGAAATATATCTAAAAGAAATGCAGACAAGGAAAATACCTATAAGACCAAGACCAGACATATTTCACGATTAAAGAAGCATATCACCTCTTCACTCCGAGAGAACCAGACGATATGGCAGTTAATTGGAATCAAATCTGGAGAAGCAATTGGTGGCCGAAAGTGGCCCACTTCCTATGGCTGGTATGTAAAGGCCGCATTCTAACCTGGGACCAACTTCAAAAGCGTGGGATTCATGGCCCTCCCCGATGCAGTCTATGCAAACAAGATCAAGAAACACAGGAACATCTCCTGAATTCATGTAATGGAGCACAACAGCAATGGGAAGAAGTTAGGAAACTCTTTGGAAGGACACACAGAGATCAACAAAGTATCAGGGACACAATTAAACAATGGGGATGAGGCCAATTCACAAGCCCGGTGGTAAGACGAGCCTGGAGTCTAGCAGTAGGCATGAATATGTGGATGATTTGGAAAGAAAGAAACAGAAGAATCTTCCGAAACAAAGAGATGTTGAAAGAAAAAATCTGGGGAAAAACATTGAGTCATATTCGAGAGACCATCTTAGCAGACACCTGGAGCACAGAGGACTGGGAAATGACTCCAGAAGAAGACCTAATTTTAAAGAAGTTGAACCTACATCAAGGAATGGTGGCTCCACAGATGTGGAAACAACCCAATATAGGATGCAACAGTACCATGCACTTCTCTCGCCCCTCGGTAGGATTCATAAAGTTAAATTTCGATGGAGCATCCAAAGGCAACCCAGGCCCAGCGGGGATTGGAGGCCTCTTTCGAGATGACCAAGGCAGAACAAAATGGATTTACTCAGACAATGGTGGCATCATGAGCAACAATGAAGCCGAATTGATGGCAGTACGTCAAGGACTGAAGATAGCAATCAGAAACGGCTACAACAACCTGGAAGTGGAAGGAGACTCCCAAATGGTAACACACATAATTAAAAAACTTAATAATGGGACCTCATGGGACAAAGTTACTCAGAGTTGGAGGACGGCTAGCCTGATTCAAGAGCTGGAAATTATCTTAAAAATATTTGAGTACATGATCATTAAGCATGTCAGAAGAGAGGGTAACAGAGCAGCGGATTTTCTTGCAAATTGGGGAAGCCAGGAACAAGGAGGGAAATTGGATAGTATATGGGCCTCACATTCAGAGAAGCCAGAATTTGAGCCGCTTAGAATGATATTAATCCAAGACCATAATGAAGACACGATCCAAAGACAATAGAGACAGATGGCCCCCGATCGGGGTGTGGAGAAAAGCAGGTGAGAGTGGCAGGAAAAATCATGATTGCATAGGATAGAGGATTCCTTCCCTAGCAGTAGTGCCGTCCTTCCCGCCATGGTAGTGTACTGCATGTCAGCGCACATCTCAAGAAATTGGAGTGGGAGAAGTGGAATGAAAGAGGAAAGTAGAATTAGCGGTGGTAGTGGGAGAGGGAGTGGGACAGGTGGTTTATATCATTCAAAGGTGGCGAAGGGTAGAAGGATAGGTAAGCCGCACTGGGAGGAAGAGAAGTAGAGAGCAACGCAAACAGAGGGAGCCTCTACAGAAAATTGCGATTTCGGGTATGTCATTTCTGGACCTTCCTCTGTTTTTTTCTCTGTCTTGATTGGTATGTTGGACGAAAGCGGAATGTTGGATGCCTCTGGGGAAGAAGACAGCAGGCACGGGGTTGCCTTTTACTCTGCCATGCACTATGTAAGTGAAATGGGGTTGAACCAGGGAAGGGTACAAGACGGGGGGAGAAAATGTGGACCAACAGATAGTCTGGGGAGAAACACGGAGGGTCGAACCGCTCAACCCACAACGAAGGACAAGAGGGAGGCAGAAGGCAGGACATGAAAACCAGGCACCTGGCTCAAGAATTGGTTCGTACAACAGTAGGCCTTCTTGCCTTCCTTCATCTGGGAGAAGATAATCACCGCAATCCCCAGACAAATGAAGGTGACTACAGTAGGGGAGGTGGGATAAAAACAAAGAAAATTAGGGAGGAGGGCAATTTTGTAAATCCTCGAAATCTGACCTCTGTGAATGAAAACTGTAAACAGGAAACGGTAAAAGGAAGGATGGCACACCTAGGCCACGAAAGGGGGCATGGAGGCAGAGGACGTCCAAGTCAGCGGAATTGAGAGGACTCGTCAACTGCTACACCGGCTAGCCAACGCAGAGGTAGGAGATCCATGCTGACAGCAGTCCAGGAAGCTGCTAGAGCTTACAGAGAAGGCATGGATGATGACATCCGCCAGCTTATTCAAGAAATGGAGGCAAACGTGATGGAAGAACAGTCTAACCTAGAGATAGAAGAGTGGGTAGAAATAATCCAAGACCCTGGTAACACCCGTGGATGGATGACGCTCTACCAGCAAGCTCTTCATGTCTATTGGATGTTAAAACGCCTTCTTGCGAAGGTGTTGGAGCAGGTGGCAGGGGAAGTGGTTGAAATCGCCCAAGGGATGCCAAACCTGAAAAAAGAAATGAAGAATCTGCAGGTGATCATGATGATGCAGGATAACAAGTTGGATGAGATACAACAAAGGCTGGCTCAGATGGCTCAAACGACTCAAACTCATGCAGAACCCATGGATACCCCCGTAAATGCTGATCTGAATGCTGATGATCGGAAGGAATGATCCTTCAATGCTTCTCCTGTTTTTAGAGAATAGTTTTTGTCTTCAGTTGTTTCATGCTCGTTCTTAGTTTGTTAAGTACTTTTAACTATTTAGTGCACATAGCCTGGATGGAAAGACTAGTAAAATTTTGGTTTTGGAATGCTTATAGCAAACTTAGGTGGCCAATAGACTTGGTTTCCCTTCGGGACAGGTTGAGGCCACCAAAATGATGTATCTGGTCTCATTGGTCAATATAAATAGAAAAGGAAGGCACTACCTACACTTACAAAAAAAAGAAATAAATCTATAATGAAATAAAATGTTTATTTGATCCTTTTAGAGTGAGCTCAATTTTGTTAAGAACAAAGTGACAAACTATTCCATAAATTCATATACTACATTAAGACAATTTATATCTAAAACTATAAAAAGAAAATTTTATTCTATTCCATCATAAGTTAGGATACATGATCCAAGAGTCCTCTCTTTGGAATGGAGGAGGTACTCCTATTTATACAAAAACATAAGCAACTAACTCATTAATGGAGATCCACTAATCCCTCCTAGATCCACAAATCCTTCATATGGTTACAACCAATATGAGACACATATTCCTTTATCCATGATTTTTCTCCATGAGATATGCTTGACCCCTATCCCAAATCTCCTTAAAATCTTCAAGAGAATTCGAATTTGAGTCTTGGAGGCCACATAAGAGTGTCTTGGAACCTTCCAAATCACCTACACATGTCACCAAACTCATTCCACCTTTAGGTATAAGCAAATACATGTTATTTTTCTAACTTTTAATCATAAATTCACTTTAAATACATAAAATAAATAACTTTGGAAAATGAAAATATGAGCCCATATGGTAATGGAAATATAATGATAATGTGATGAAATGAGGTGAGAAAATTAGGATAAAGGTGAAAATTGAGTGAAATTGTATGTTAATCTGGCAACCCAACATACCCTCCAACTTAAGTTATTTCATGTCTGCATGCAATCTATTACATTGATTTACTTTAATCATGATTTTATCTTTTGAATTGTCTTCCTTTTATATGAACTTTGGCTGATGTTAATTCTTCTTTCATATTCGCATAATCATTTGATAACTTTGTTCCTTTTGCAAAGTGTTCTTTCGAAAATATTTGATTGCAACATATTACTTTTGTTGGTTCTTGTGTGGCAACCAATTTTTATTAGTATTGGTTCTTGTGTAACAATGCTTTTGTTATTTTTGTGTTGCATCAAAAGACTTTGAAAACATTTAATTGACCATTCATTCTATGATCATCATTTGCAAAACATGTAACGTTTTGAATCATAATGCAATAGTGGTTGTTTGGAAAAGTATGTTGGTTAGGAAGACATGTGTATAAAGGAAATTTATGACATATGAAAGGTGATAATGGAATATGAATATGTTATATATCAAGAAATGTGAATATGAGGTATGAACTTGAATTCCCCCTCCAACTAGAGATATGACAATGTGAAAAAGGAAGTGAGGAACTTTCCAAATTTTCAATTTTAAGCATTTTAAGGAATTGCATGACTAAAAATTAGAAAACCACATACATTCACTTAACCTCAATGTACATGAGTTGTGGACGCTGAAGAGTGTGGCTATTGATGCTGTTGGATCATGGAGTATGTAAAAAAAGGAATTTGGATCTTCT
Source organism: Pinus tabuliformis (assembly GCA_031772625.1). Classification (NCBI taxonomy): domain Eukaryota; kingdom Viridiplantae; phylum Streptophyta; class Pinopsida; order Pinales; family Pinaceae; genus Pinus; species Pinus tabuliformis. The sequence continues at coordinate 885,242,242 of CM062811.1, read as the reverse complement.
TCTTTGTTCTCTTTGCTAATGACAAGGTATGAATCTTTATTGTTGCTATAAGAAATTGATCTGTTGTAAACTGTTAAAATACTATAGTCTTCAATCGTTACAACACCCGATGGTACTAATCGTGCGAATAAATGTGTCGATGTCAAGCATGAAGAGAAGTCATTGGATTACCGACCATTGATGTATGTCGTCAACCAATGTGAGGCAACTCACCATTAATGTCAATGAGTGCCAAGGTACCTAAGTACATCTTGCGAAGGGCGAATAGATGAGCTGATGTCAATCAAGGGACATGGGTGTATTCCCATGATTTCTGGCGAGATCCCATGATTTCTGGTGAGAGACCCTGTCATTAAGGGATACAAGTCTCAAGGTACTACTAAGGACTCTAGCCTTGAACCTAGATAATGTGTTGATGTCAATAGGCCAAGACTTGTTAGAAGGGAGGCCTTAAGGAATCCTCCATCATCTAACTCAAGCATGAAACAATAATTTTGAAGGATTATGGATGAGAAATTTTGCAGTGGATCAAGGTTTATTTGGAAAAATGAAATGGAAATGGAATGAATCAACTTTGTAGAGGAGCTGAATGTTTTTATTGATGGGTTATAGGTTTGTGAAAGTGAGGCAGGAAAATGACTTTGAAGGAAAATGAAGAATGGATCAAGGTTTTATTTGAAAACATGAAAAGGAAAATGGAATGAAAAATTGAGAGTGAAATGAAGACACTGGCATCTAAAAGGCTTGCAAGTGATGGATCTGATCTGACATCATGTGCTCATGCATTGATCTTTCATCTTTGTTGATGCTTTGATTATTTTCTTATGAAAGAAATGTGGTCTTTAGGAGGATTTTGAATGATGTGATGGATATGATGACATTCTTCCCCTTGGCTTACCCAAAATCATGTCCTCATGCTTGAAGTCTAACCTTTGATGTTTCTCTGATAATGTATCTATGAAATGTGGTCTTTGAGAGACACTATTTGCTTGTGGTCATTTGTTTATCTTCTTGGAACCTGCAAAAACTTAGTACTTTTTTTGCAATGAAATGTAAGTTTATCATAAGAGAGAGGTGATCAATCTCTCTATTTATGAAATTTACAAAAAAATTGAGAATTGGTACTAATAAAACAAATTCATGAAAGAAAAACTGAAAGAATTTATACATGTGTCGTAACTAGTGCTTCATTTTACTTGTTATATCTTGTCAGCAATTTCTTCATTCTTTAACCGTTTCAAATTTTGATGATATCTTTCTCATTGTGTAGATTTCATCGATATCTTTTCAATGATGCTTGAATCGTCGAAATTAGATGTCATATGAGAAAGTTGTGCTTATTTGAAATTTGGGTGAAACAGTGAAGATTGTCATGAGGTTTCTCAGTTGCAGGATTGCACTCTTCCTGCATCTAAAAATCCTGTCAATCTTCTTCGGCTAAGTCATGACATAAAATTTTCCATTTTATGATGTCGTTGGCTTATGTACCTGTAAGACTCAAAGAAACAAGATCATATAAAAATACTTTATGGAAAGAAAACGTATGTCTACAGGATTCAATTTTCCATCTACAGGATTCTCTTCAAGGCATTTTGTAAAACAATAATCCTGTAGAAGAAGCACCCTTATCATTTTTATTTTTGATCCATTTTTAGTGTTGAAAAATGAGCTGGTAGATGGAGGGTGACTTTGTATTAGTGATGTGGTAGTGGGTGACATGGCAAATGGATGATGTGACATGTTGACTGATGATGTGGCGATGAATGTGTAAAATTGGCCAATGTTGTGCTGCCATGTGGTGGAAAAAATGTTGTTTGATTAATGTTGTATAAAAATTGTAGACTAATTAACAAATTCCAATCCTCACAAGATTTGAACTCATGACCTCCATTATGCAAATTAAATGACATACCAACAAATCACAAGTCACAATTATAAATTTAATAGAATTTTGAAAATTTTAATTATTCTAAAAATGAAAATTGAAACAACAACTTGACAAGTGGCCAATCTAAACCCAAAAGTTTTAGGAAAATATGATTCCAAAATATTTGCCAAATCATTTTTCATGTCTTTTGAATTCATCCTTTCCAAGATTGTTAGGAAAATGGAATTTCAAAATATTTGCAATATCATTTTTCATATCTTTTGAACTCATCATTTTTGCCCAGAAAGTGGATTTTTTAAAACCAATTTTTAACCTATAAAAGCTTGGGAAATTTTTATGATATATATATATATATATATATATATATATATATATATATATATATATATATATATATAGATTGTTGCAGGTTGTAAACATGGAGAAAATCTCATTTCTGAAAATTTCTACCATAAGAATTTTTTTTTCATAATTAATTTTTTTTGTTATTTAATTATTAAATTATTTTTTTTATTAATTTTTTGTTATTTAATTTATTGATTGATTGTTTCTCTAGAACTTGACAACACTGCTGGGTGGCTGGCCATGGCTTTGTGGTTGGGTCGTTGGATGGGCGTGGCTGCTAGCTGCATTTAATTGAAAACCCTTTCTTTTCATGCAACCTAGCAAATAAACCTTTAGAGAACCCCGAAAATCTATCAAACGGTTATGAATTTTGAGGAAATTTCACACAAAAAACATAATTCACCCCATTCTAAGAAAAACCCATGTTTTATATTTTTTAGATTCGTTTTCATTTGGTCACAAAATGCGTTTTAAAAATGACGTTTTTAACCTCTACGAATTTGGCCTCTACTCAGGTGAATTCTTTTTTTTTTTTTCTTTTTTAAATCTTGAGAATGCACGTCTATCTTTCATTTTTTCAAAACCACACATAACATTTGCAGCAATTCGTTTCGTTGGCTTCCATGAATTTTTTTTTTTTTTTTATTTGTTTAGATTTGCTTTATTCTCATTCTCATTTTTGTGTTTTTATTTATTTTTATTATTTCTTCATTTTTTAATGTTGTTTTGATTTTGTATTTAAATTATTATTTTTATTTGAATTTGCTTAAATAAACAAAACTCAAATATATATATATATATATATATATATATATATATATTTATTTATTTACATGTGTTCCATTCACTTTTAATATATATATATATATATATATATATATATATATATATAAATTTAAAAATAACATTAAAAAGAATTTATGTTCCATTTTAAAATTATATATATTAAAAGAAACAAATAATGAAAGAGATTTTTTTCTTTTAACAAAAGATATACTAACATGAAATCTTTTTTTTTTGATCTTCTAGGTCACACAAAGCGCAGGAGGAGAGCATACTCAAGTTTTTATTAGTTGATTCCTCTCTTGAAAATTTGGATGCAAAAAAAATGAAAAGAATCGATCTCTTACCTCAAACTATCATTCTTTCACCTTAGCTTGTGCTCTTTGTTCACAATCGTTTGTTTTATTGCAAATTTTTCTTGCCAAGGGTTAGTAAATCAGTGGTTCTTACTACACCATAAAATCGCAAATTTATCCTAAAAATAAAAAAAAAAAACTTGTTTTTTATTTGTTAGTCCTATTTTATTGAAAAGGAAATCAAACATTCTCTTAAGTATAAGAGAATTTCCAATGCATCCATTTGCAACAAGATCATGAGTAGACTCATATCCAAGTTTGAAAAGTAAACCCTATTGAGTTCTTGGACATGATCATGAAGACTCACTAGTTGAAACCAAATTTGAATGTGATCTTTAGGTTTTTTATTTTCTTCAATTGTCATAGCATGAAGCTCTTCAGATCTTGTTTTTACAATTGGATTTTTATTTTGTTTTTATTTTTTATTTTTTTATTTTTTAATGAATGGGGGTTCTTGATTTTAATGTTCTATGTTTTCTATATGCAAATGCAAATAAACTTAAATGAAAAATGCCTAAATGCATCTAACCCCAAATTAAAATGACCTTAAAAGAAAATGTTTCCTAAACAATCCTCCTAACTTAGTTACATCTAATTTTTCTTCCCGACAATGACGCCAAAATGTTGCGTGATTTAATTGTTGTTAAATCCCTATTATTTAATTGTCAACCTGGGGGTTTCGTAAAACTTAGAAGCAAACCAAAATATATGGGACCTCAGATGTAACTATAATAAGCTTTAGAAGATAAGTTATGTAAACTGAAGGGAATGCAATTATAAATTAATTAGAAGTGCATACTACAAATATAAAATTTAACTAAGTAATTTCTAATTTATTATCTAATAAGGAGGAGAAGTGGCTGCTAACTTAGGAGACCCAGATTTGTCATTCTTCTAGAATACTACTTCATGAACAGAAATAAAAAACCACTAATGGATAATCGCATAAGATACATAAACAAATAATAGAAGAGGCTCTTAAATAAGGAGGCCCTTGTTGTTCTTCATTACACATTGATTCATCATTAACGTTGTTGTTGGAAAACTAGAAATTCAGAAAATCACTTGAAACTAGAAAAAGAGAATGAATTTCAATTATTACTCATATCAAATGGAAGAGAACCTAACTTAGACCCTTGTTGTCATTTCATATGTTGATAATATTTAAACTAAAATTCATTCATTAATAATGAAAAACATTCAAACATCTAAGTAATTAAATGAAAATATAACATATAATGAAATAAAATCTATAATAAAATAAAAAGTTTCTTTGATCCTTTTAGAGAGCTCAATTCTCTTAAGAACAAAGTGACAAACTATTCCATAAATTCATATACTACACTAAGACAATTTATATCTAAAACTATAGAAAGAAAACTTTATTCTATTCCATCATAAGTTAGGATACATGCTCCAAGAGTCCTCTCTTTGGAATGGAGTAAGTACTCCTATTTATATAAAAACATAAGCAACTAACTCATTAATGGAGATCCACTAATCCCTCCTAGATCCACAAATCCTTTGTATGGTTACAACCAATATGAGACACATATTCCTTTATCCATGATTTTTCTCTATGAGATATGCTTGACCCCTATCCCAAATCTCCTTCAAATCTTCAAGAGAATTCGAATTTGAGTCTTGGATGCCACCTAAGAGTGTCTTGGAACCTTCCAAATAACCTACACATGTCACCAAACTCATTCCATCTTTAGGTATAAGCAAATACATGTTATTTTTCTAGCTTTTAACCATAAATTCACTTTAAATACATAAAAAAAATAACTTTAGAAAATGAAAATATGAACCCATATGGTAATGGAAATATAATGATAATGTGATGAACTGAGGTGACAAAATGAGGATAAAGGTGAAAATGGAGTGAAAGTGTATGTTAATTTGGCAGCCCAACAATCACATAGAACAATGGAGGTCGATTACTTCAAAGAGGATTACATGTTAATAGGCTTTGTTGAGTAAATGAGAGAATATTAGGAGAGAGCATAACTCGTCATATAGAGCCCAAAACATCCAGAATTCTATGTTGAAAACATAGAGCTGCAAGAAATGGGAAATTCTACACTTGTTTGAGTTACAAGCAGAAATAATGGACTGAAGAGAGAATGGGTGATATGATTCTTATAGAGAAGTTCAAAGATATAGTAAGCCCTTCATACATGCATTATGCATTAATAAATCAACACACATGGATCTGTATGGAAGCATGAAATAATTTCTAGCAGCTATTGTAGCACACATACAGAGAATAATATGAACATAATGGAATTAACATAAGAAAAAACATATTGTAATGCTAAGAAGGAGGAATCACCACCAGTTTTGTGATAGTCTGAAGATCTGCTTGTGTAAATTAATACAATCTTAGATAATAGTCATTCACTTACAGAGTTATGAGCAAAATGGTATCATAGAGTTCAGCCCTCTCGGGTGGGAAATTCTGGAACCAATGTATAATATTGCTTCCCCCTATTTATAAGAGGAGGGGGAGCTAAAATTACATTCTAAAAAATATTTGAGCATGAGCCCTAGTTGTCATGGTAAACTAGCTGCCTCAGTTAGTGTTAGGCTTTGTTGCCCCAAAAATATTACAATCATGATCCAATCCCTTTCTTTGAAATAAACATAAATAAAAGCACAGATAAAGAATATGGAGAGATGAAGGAGGAGGTGTCCCCTTGTTGTTCCAATGGAGGCCTTAATCAATCCACATCCCTACTATCATCATGCTTCTCACTGTTGATGAGATGATTCACTGTTGCTTGGTCAGTTTCTGTCAATTTTGCCTTAACTGACTGAGTGACCTGCTCGGTGGGGTAGGAAGTAGAGTGGGAGAGTCGTGTGCCCGAGCGGTCATTTTCTGTGTAATGGAGTGGAGCACCATGCCATTCCATTAAGACTTCCTGAGTTCCCCCATATTGATTTGCAACAACGCCATGCTCCATTAAAGTCCTTAGCTACTGGCCCATCGACCCATTTAAATCTCTATGACAACGCTCTCTGCGCAACATGGTCGCGAGCCTTTATCATTAAAAACAGACGAACAAGCAGGCATTTTTAATTTCCCCTTTGGCCCCTATGCTTTCAGTTTATTCATTCATGTGATTGGGGGCCTGAACCAAGCAATTAAGCCCTTGACTTGCTGTGCAGGGGCCTTTTTCTTTAAACACATAAGTCCCTCATTAGTTGATTTCCCAGACGTGACAACTTTATGAAATGTGTCTTATGAAATATCGCATCTGGGGCCTTTTTCCATTGTTATCGATTTCTCCCTCATATCAGCACTTCAACTTTGTTTTTCCCTGTTCTATGCTTTTTCCTTGGTGTGGGACGATAGTCTGGACGCGAGGTCCTTATAGACCCTGCCCTAGTCATTTATCGCATCTGGGGGAGGAGTCCCGCATATCGCAATCACATTGCACCATTGTCTTAAGCCTTTACCCCTTAACTATTGTGATCGCTGATCTGCGGGATGATATCATTACTGCCATGTGTCACCTTAGCTTTGTTAGCCTTTTCCTTTGTAAATTGTTTTCTCAACCCCTCAACGATGTTACACAAAAAATGCAAATCGGCGGTTTGCAAGTCTTTAAAGTTTTAGAACCCACCAATATGCCGAACTGCGGGATTGCTGTGATGCGAGGTCACTGAGATGCAGGATTGCTCCATGTGGAGGAGACAGAACAGGGGAGGTACGACCCCTGTTTTTCCATTATTTTCTTTATTAACACTTTTTGTCCCTTCCCCGGTGGTGCAACAATATATCACAAATCGTCTCCCACATGGTTTGGAGTATGCTGTAACTGAGGGACTACTGGATATGTGAGATGCGATATGCGATATCGGTGTTCGGGGCTATGATATGTTGATAACCTTAGTTATGTGCCTTGGGACCCTGCCGATAGCCAATAAATGTTGGGCCATGTCCCACCGACCGCCGATATGCGATATCGACGATCGACGGATCGTTGTTTCACGCTTCATCAGTGCTCCATACCCATCTGAATGCCAATATGCGATATGTGATGAGCCTCCCGAGTCTCGATTGTGATTTTCCTCCATATTTAGCCATTTTCCTTGTTTTTTGAGTTTTTCAAAGGAATTCTTCAATAGTATCTAACTTTTTATCCAGGAACCCTTTTTTGGACTTGTATATACCACCAAAATCTTATTCTGAGCACTATGCAATGGAGAGGGTACCCTCAAGCTATGATAGCTCCTCTGGCTCAGAATTTGGCATCAAACATCACTGTAGTTTGGCTTTTGAAGCATCTAGTGATTGAAAAAGAAGTGGGTGACAACATTGGATCCTATTGGGGACAGTGCCTTGCTGGCAAGGGGATGAGAACCTGCAGACCAATATCCTTCACCATTGGGTATGGAGTCAGTAATAAATGCATACTTGTAATCAACAAAATCTCCATGGGACTTTCCTCCTCAATCTAGAATGCAAAAATAAAAATTCTAACAACTGAAAAGTAAATGCTCAGCTGGTGAGCTTATTTATGTACAATCCTACTTATGGACAGTACTTAATTCAGCTAATTATGTTCAATTTTCCAATAGAAACAAGCTAGCATAAGAGTACTGGACCACATGCCTTCATACTGCTAAAAAAGAAAAATTAAAATAGGCATGCAACATGAAAAATCTACAAATATGGAACCTAATACATGCTCTTGAAATGACCTTTGTTGTTGGCTTATGAATAGGTTCATGTATTCAGCCATAGGGTTATGAAATAGAAAAGGAATGTTTGTAGTAGCCTCTTCTTCACATACAAATTGTTGGCTGATGTCTTTTTGGTTATGGCAGCTACAAACACCCTTCAACTCCTCAAATTCAATATTTTCAAGGAAGACTGGTTGCTTCTCTTTTACTACCCATTTTTCAATTGGACAACTATCTTGGAAATATTTCTACAGCAATTTAGCTTTGGGCTCTTCTCAAAAAACTTTCTATTGAGAGATTTCTCCCCACTTGCCAGTAAACAACTCCTTCTGAACTTCCGTGACCATCTCTTCCTCCTCTAAATAATTTGAATCACAAATTAGAAGAGGGACTTGATCTAGTTCTCTATGTGAAGGGTGTGCATTGTGAACTGGAGCCTCTTTTCTGACCTCCTGATCAGCCTCCTCTCCTTGCGCATCTTCCCCTGACTGGAAGTGTTATGGCTCTGCATCACTCGACTCTCCAGCCGAGTCGTATTCATCAGAGGAAGAAGAAACATCTAGTTCGGCCGAGTCAGACCATTGAGGGTTTGTTGGTAGCTCAAGGATATCTCCTTCTTCACTTTATCACTCATTTGGTGATACTTCTTGATGCGAGTAGATGCCTTCTTGGAGAGGAGTTCCATAAACATCATCAACAGGGTGTTCGACCTTGGGAAAGTATTCATCCTTAAAATGTGCGCAACAATTTTCAAATAAAGCATTCGGTGGATATAGTCTTCTGTAGTAGTGGTTGAATGTTATATGAAAATTTTTTAGGGAAGATATGCTGGCACGAGGTATTGTTCTGTACCAGATTCTAGCATCCCCCTCTAAAGAATACATGAATAACTTCATTTGTACATCTTCAAGGAAGATACCTTGTTGTTTCATGCATTCATGAAAATCTTTGAGGTGCTGGTTAGGCCTTCTCTTTGTGCTCCCACTGAATCTAGGCAAATAACTATCCCACTCATGAAATGAAGGGACGTGATTGGGAGAACCAATAATAGAAGAAAGATCCAGTGGGGCAAATTTGTTGACTAGGAATGCAGGAATGGCCATCTTGAAAACCTCCCTAGACGAGTGATTTCAACTTCAAAAGAAGGGATATTTTTGGGTTGTTGTAGCATCTGAGTCAGTATGGGGATGCTTGAAAGTCAGGATGATCAAATACAGATATGGGCAGTGGAGTCGCCAGGATGTTTACCATAGAATTGACAGTGGAGTCGTCAAGGTGAGAGATCTTCAACCCACACTTCCATAGCTCACTTAACAGGGGAAATGTAAAACTTTGTCGTACCCAGGGAAAAATATTCTAATCTGTTCCCTGAAAACGGTGCCAGAAAGATGTTTTCGCTAAATCTTGCACCTGCAGCACAAGTGTAGCAGAAGGCAAGGAAATCTCCCTAGAGACAACCTCTAGGTTGATTGTAGACCATTTCCTAGGACATCTTAAATAAAGGAGTGCTTGTAATCTTATATGTGAGGGGTTTGTAGCACTCCAATTGTCATGTAATGAAAGATAATGAGGGGGCTTGGTTCATTCCTCCAAAGGTATGAGTTATGTATTTCAGGTACTCCCTCACACACATAGTTCCTAGTAGTATCACATAGAATAGCAGAGGCTGATTACTTCAAAGGGGATTACATATTAATAGGCTTTATTAAGTAAATGAGAGAGGATTAGGAGAGATCATAACTAATCATATAGAGCCCAAAACATCCAGAATTCTATGTTGAAAACATAGAGCCGCAAGCAATGGGAAATTCTACACTTGTTTGAGTTACAAGCAGAAATAATGGACTGAAGAGAGGATGGGTGCTATGATTCTTATAGAGAAGTTTAAAGATATACTTCAGCCCTTCATACATGCATTATGCATTAATAAGTCAACACACATGGATCTCTAAGGAAGCATGAAATAATTTCTAGCAGCTATTGTAGCACACATACAGAGAAGAATATGAACATAATGGAATTAATAGAAGGAAAAACATATTGTAATGCTAAGAAGGAGGAATCACCACCATTTTTGTGATAGGCTGAAGATCTGCCTATGTACAGTAATACAATCTCAGATAATAGTCATTTACTTACAAAGTTAGGAGTACTACAGTGCGTGCAATGTGATTTTACAATGATAAATCACATCTATCATACACCAATGCATAAAAATTTAAAATTCCAAAGCACAGTTATATACAATTACTCCATGCAGGTGGCCCATTAGAATTATCTTTTGTTGATTTTCCATGCGCGGATGAATTGGCGACCACTGTAACTTAGGATTTCCCATACGTTCCCAAGTTTTCTTCGGCAGTAAGTTAGCATCAGAGCCCAAGTCTAGGATTACCTGGTCCATTTATAAATCACCAATCTCTGCAGTCAACCGCATCTCCCTACCAATTATCTTCTTTCTTCGGTTCACCTTATTAACTGCAGTCCTTCAACTGCCTTCTGATCTTGTAATAACTTCATGCACCTTTCCAGAAACAATTTTAACACCGTGGGATCTGAATCCTACGTCGCAGTAAGTTCTTCAGGTTTCTCCTTTTGTGGAACTGGCAGCATTTGATTCTTAGATGTAGAAGCACCTAGATCCATAAAGTGTTTTCTTTCCTCCATGAACATCTCTTTTTCTCTATGTAGATCAAATTAAACATTCTTCTCACCATTTTTCGAAACCATATAAATCTGATTCTGGTTGTGTGCCTTTGACTTTGTCATCACTAGTGGCTACACCGCTTCGTGTGGCTATGTTGATACTGGGATCGTCTTCACGTGGCTCAGATCTCATCATTTGAGTGTTCTGCATCTATTTTTGGTTCTTCTTCTCTTGCATCTTCGCTATTAATACCGGGAAATATTATATAACATGATCAAATTGACGATAGTACTAACAAGAAGGGTGTGTTGGATTCTGAAAGTCGCACGCAAAGTGGCCTAGTTCTCCGCAGTTGTAACAAATAATCTAGCCCCAACCTCTTCCATCTCCTCCTCCTCGTCCTCTTCCCTATCCTTGGAATCCTCCTCGAGCTGTAGGTGAGACTTGATCGTTCTACAAATGATTTTAAGCCTACATTCTATACAACAGAGTCATGTCCATCATTAGTTCATAGCTTTGACAATTCCTCTCGTCATGACCAACCGATTTAAAAATGTTACAAAAGAGTTTCTTTGGAGACTGTATAAACTTTTGTAAAACAGAACAATTATGTGTCGAATGTTGTCCTAACACTTGGCAGATGCTACACCAGGAACTTGCACTGGTGCTTGATCCAATGGAAGATTTTGTCCTCAGCGGGTGAGGACCTCCCGCATCTATATAATCCTAGAATACAAGGCACTAATCCTTATGATGACCTTCAGCCTTGCACTTTGTGCACCAAACTTCAAAATTTGTTTCCGACTTAACCTCATTTCCCTTCATCAGATCTTGCAACTCCATATGAAGGCTTACTAACTGCGACTGGATCTGCTGAAGTTTTATATTCATGTCTTAGATAGGCGAAGCTTCTAGCTTCATCACAACTTCCAATGCTTCGGCCTAAGACCCAATACTCTGCTGAGATAACGTAATCGTAAGTGAGGTAATAGTGAAGCTATGTACCATTCCCTATGTTTTTCATCTGAAATATGAAGATTAGCTTGGCTCAGTAAGAACTTCAGTCGTTGATCTATATCCCATGTAGACTCATTAACCCTCTTCTTGATTTCCTTGATTTCAGTCACACACTGAGCTTGTGACTTTGGCTTCCTAAACTCTACATTCAACGCATCCTCTATGTTAGCTAATGAAGCAACCAGATGATTTGTATTATATCTGATGTACCAGGTAAGTGCTCTATCCTTCAGCGCTGTAACTAGTTGCGCTTTCTTCATGTCATGATCGTTGACCTACTGCGATTTCCACACATCTTCTATGACAAACCAAAACTGATTGGGATCCTCTGATCCCTGACCCCTGAATATAGACATTTTCACTGTATTCGCCATGCTGAACAACAGAGGTGGAGGTGGGGGTGGAGGTGGGGTGGAGGTGGAGGTGGAGGTGGAGGTGGAGGTGTAGGTGTATGAGGTGGAGGTGAAGGCGGAGGTGGAGTGGATGGATGTGTAATTCCAGAAGTACCTTGATCTACTGGCTGCATCGCACCTTTGGGCATACTAGGGTTACTTCTTTCTTCTTGACTTTCAGACTCTCACAATAAAGGGCTGTATTCACTTTCAATGAATTTGTCTAGATCTAACTTAAATCTCTTTCCACTTCACATAGATCCAGTCTAACCTCTCTTGGACATTAAGGTAAAGTCATAATGCATTTTTCACACAACAACATTTTAATCCAAGTCTTTAGTGATTTCAGGTACCTACCTCTCGGACCTTTGAAGAATCGGTGTTCGGCTTCGCTATAAGCCACCCAAGATACTATCAATCTAGTAATTGACAGCCCTTGCAACCTTATAATCATATCCTTCAAGATGTTTGACTAATTATAGAGTCCACACAATAGGATCATCATGCTTCCAAGTAGGTTCACTATCTGCTAATTTGGAAAGCCACTCATATAATTCACAAGGGAACGTTGAAAATAAATCTTTGTGTACTTCTATATAGAGATCCTATGTAAACACTTTTCTTTTGACAAGCATGGATTTTGATTCTCTTGAGCTGCAAACTCGTGCAACTTCCGATCTATCCACTTCTCGATTTCTTTCTTCGTTGGTATCCACTTACACCACATCACACATCCCTCAGATAGATATCGATCCCGGCAAAAAAAACCATTTGTTGGCTTGAGCGGGCTTCGACCTGTGTTCAGAGTTATTTGCGCTAACCAGCAAAACCCTACACTACCATCCCTCTCGGAAACAATCCACTTAGTGCAGGCTGCAGTCTCACCCGAGACAGTATTGGGGGATGCTAGAACAAGGCTTCTGCATCCAGAAGGCTATATGATGTGGAGTTAGGGATCTTCTTGAGTTTTAGGCCTAATTTTACCTTCACAAACACTTATCCTTGAAATCCAAAAACTTAAAGTGATTCACAGTTAAACTGAATTATAAACGTTGTGTAGGCATCGAATCATGCATGAAATAACATATAACAGTAGATCCAGATCTTCGTGGAGAAATTAAGACAAAAATATAGTTAAATGGAATTCAATTGCGTGTAACTACAAAAAACACATAAGTATATAAATTGGACACAACATTGCTTCAAATACTCTTTATTACTTTAGATCATCAATATACATACTTTCCAGATCCTGCACACACAACTACAGGGGCCTGCACACTCAGCTCCGGACTTACCAAGGTCTCTGTGCACTCAGCTACAGGAGCGTTCCCCTTCGCCCAAAATACATAAGATCCTACACTTACATACTCAAAACATATCCAATCTGACTCTACTAATTGCCTTAGACTTGCTAAGACATCCCTTTTTATATGCTTTCCTATTATAATACCATGGTCCTCAAACCATGGGAGGATCTCAAAAAAATACACGAATTAAGGGATTTTGACCTTCCTAATACCCCTTGACTCATATTGACATGCACGTTGCGTGCTCCTCTCCCTAAAATGTAGAGACTTTACAATATCTTAGTCAAAATTGGACCTAGGGAACCCTGTCCCAACACAAATGACCTATAAACCCTAAAATCAATCCAATTGCACTCAAACACTTGAAAGTTCAAAAAGGTATGAATGTGCTAATGAAATTAGGTAATCAATGAAAACATCAATAGATCCAAACATATAGGACAAGACAAGACCTTAGGGGCTCAGATACACTGGAGTTTGACAGAGAAACCCTATTTTTTTTGTCAATCTATGATATCAGCATGGTTGTTATGGCCAAGTTGGTGCAGAATAGGGGATCAACGCAATTGTTTAAAGAGCAACCATGACCTTCAGAGAAAAGAGTGCATTGGGCGAGGAATAAGGAAAAAAATAAAAATATTTCCACAAACACTTCGAGACTTAGCACTCTAAGGTAGAAATCAGTGATTGTGCAGACCTATACAGACTCAAAATAATTGATAACTTGATGGGCGGTCAAACTGATCAAGAGATCAATTGAGAAAAGAGGATGAACAAGTTATAGCTTCCCCAATGGAGTCACCATATTGTTGTGATCTAGGTGGATATTGGTGGCCACCTGCCAAGTCCACTTGGACCCCCACCATTGTTTCTTTCAGCTTTTCAGTTTCCTTAATTGTAGCACAATTTATTATTTTTAGCAGTTTTTCGGGTCCTGAACTTTCGGAGCCGTTTTAAGGCCCTAAATAACATTTTTGGGGAAAACTAGGAGTAACATGGGTCCATGGACCGATGTTGCTCTTCCAAAAGTTGTAGTTCTCGGATAGATCTTTCTAATGAGATATTGTGTGTGTCAAACAGAGATCGTATGCCAAAGTCTCGACCCCGAGAATTTGATGTACCAATTTACCCAAACGGGGCCCACAGTTTGGCGTTTCATCTTCTAGGGTTAGGTTTTTGGATGTTTAGGGTTTTCCATTGTTTCTCAACAATAAATAGGCCTTCGAGCTTCATTGTAAGATAGTTCAAAGGCATGTAGCTGCCACATCTCTTCTTAGAGATAAGCTACCATCGCCCTAGCTGGTTTATTTCCTTTCTTGTTTGTAAGCATATTTCAATATTTTACATTAATGAAATAAAGTATTTTTTCCATTGCATCTCTGTGTTTATGGTTATCTTTGTAATTTGTTGTGTTCCTGTTTAAATCTGAATCAGTGGTATCACAGCGGTTTGTTTTTTCTCTGTTTTTCTTTGCATGTCCCCAACGAGGTTGGGATATAAGGAGTTAGGGCTTGAACTGGTCGAACCTTTGCAAGACCAACCTCACAAATCTCGATGGCCTCCCATGGTAGATGAAAAGAAAGATGAGAGGGCAGGCGATCCTAACAAAATATTGCTCGAAGAAGCTCTCGAGCGACAAAGGAATGCGATGATGGACAACTTTGGCCAGATCCTTCAGCGACTACCCAGGGGCGAAGCATCATCTTCCAACAGTTATTATGGCAATGCCACACCATTTAAGGTACAAGTTAATTTTGAAAGCCCCATATTCGAGGGTCAGATAGATGCAGATGTCGTCGATAAATGGTTAAATATGCTAGAGGGTTTTTTTTTTGTTCATGATTTTTCCGGTCGGGAAAAGATTATTTTCGCTCTTCTCAAAGCAGCCCCCGATGTCAAGGACTGGTGGGAAACCTACTGCGAGCAGAAGGATGAAAATACAAGTTCACTATTTTCAGTCGCACCCACTTGGGATTCATTTTGGGATGCCATCAAGGAGCAATACTACCCTATCGAAAGCTATGAAGATCAATACATAAAGTGGACCATGCTGCGGCAGGGAAGGGACCAAGACGTGCCGAAGTTTACCAATATTTTCCATACCCTTCGCACAAAGTTAGGTATCAAGGATTCGAAGCAGCATTTGATACTCAAATACTGTGGCTGCCTGCACAATTACATCCAGGAAGAGATAGAATTTCTGAACATCCCCTCGCTTGGCACGACATACCAAAATGTCGTCAAGGTCGAGCAAACGTTTAAACAGAAGAAGTGAGACTTTGGATCTGTGAATACGAAGCAAGGGAAAGGTGCCCCCAAACTGCATAACAAAGGACAAAGCCAAGGAAGGGTGGCCCAAGACAACCCACCAAAGCTGCAAGCAAAGAACAGTGCCATGAAGCTGAAAAAGGAGACGGGAAACTGTTGTGAGTTCCATAAGAGCTCCTGTTGGGTCCCTATAATACTAGTGATTACCCCATTACTATTGTAGTTATACCCCTTATTTATATTTTTGTGCCCCCATTACCCCCATATTGTTATTAATGTGCCCATAGAATCCCTCTATTGTTATTTTTGTGGCTTTATATTATTATTGTTAGGTCGGTTGGATTATATTGTGACTCCATAGACTCCTATATATAGAAAGGAGGTTTTGTCATTTGTATCATCCAAGAATTGTTCATTTATGTAATGTAAAGGAGGTTGCCCCCTCGAAGAGGCTGAATTCTAAGGCGTGGATCTCTCTTTTCTATATTTTTGTGCGCTGGTTTCATAACATTTGGTATCAGAGCTTTGGTTTCTAGGGTTTCGCTGCTCCAAACAGGTCATCGTGGCATTTTCGTTATAACTTTTTTCTGTGATGTTTCCAAAATCGAAAAACAAAACCCATTTGAGAAGAAATCACGCTGAACCTTGGGTCCTAATTTCCGAGCTTTTCGCGTGATATTTTCGGAGATATGATCTCAGGAAGTTGGTCTTTTTGCAGACTCCTGAATTACACTCAAAACAGGTGACCTGGGGAAAATCATCATAACTTTCTTTCTGAGCATCGGATTGAAATTTTGTAAGAAGGTGCAGAAATAGGAAGGACTGTAGTTTTCTTTTATATATTTTTTAGAGTCAAAGGTGGAAATAGTGACACGTGGCACTTCATACAAGTTCGCTCTACGGAACTAGTCTATAATCAGGTCACTGCGGGAGATTGGGCATAACTATTTCTTGGAGAATCCAATTTGGTTCAGAATAGTGGAATTGGAAAGAGGACATAGAAGGCTACTACAGGTCACAATTTCAGAATTGGATGATTCGAAATTACAGAGATACATCAGATTCAATATCAGGCTTCTACAAAGTAAAAAAAGGTGTGTAGTTTTTATTTTTTATTTTTGCATAAGCTTGGTTTGAAGGAATTCAAAGGGCATAGTAAAGCATTATTATCAGTAACTGATTCCCCGAGGAAATAAAATGAAAATACCTAGTAAGGAACCTGAAAGCTCTAGCATGACTCATGAAGAAGAGGAAGAAATGCAACATGATATATCAAAATTACAAGACCAAGTGCAACAACTGTCCCTTGCACAAAAGGGAACAGAATCTAAGATGGATGGTTTAAAGAAAGATGTAGAAGCTAAGATGGATGGTTTAAAGAAAGGTGTAGAAGCTAAGATGGACTGTTTAAAGAAAGGCGTAGAAGCTAAGATGATTTACGTGGAAGCTAAGATGGATGATTTGAAGATAGATTTGAAGACAGAAATGGACGAATTGAAGATAAATATGAATAAGTTGCTACAAGAAATCGTCCCTAAGGGTGAAAGGGTACTAAAGGAAACTCATGATGAGAACAAAAGAAATGTTAATCATGATTCCATAGACGCTAATGTTGGATTGAAGAATCACCATATTCCAAAAATCGATATGAGGAAGTTTGATGGCAAGGATCCCGCCACATGGATATTACAGATGGAGCAATTCTTCGATCTCAATAATGTGCAAAACACACAAAAGGTACGTATGGAAACTTTATATTTGGAACCAAATCAGTTTGTATGGTATCAATGGCTTTGTTCTCGTAAACAATTTATCACTTGGGCAATTTTTACGGAAGAATTGATAGCACATTATGAGGATACAAAAAGCAACACTTTTTTTAGCCAATTGATAAGTCTCAAACAAAAGGGTTCAATAATGGAGCACATTGAGGAGTTCCAAAAATTGAACATAAGGGTAAAAGATATTCCAGAGGAGCATAGGATTGATGTGTTCATAGGGTCTTTAAAGGATAATATCCAACATGATGTTCGCCTTTGGGAACCTGATTCATTAGAGAAGGCATTCAGGTTAGCAAGAAAAATGGAAAGCAAAATTATGGCAACCAGGAAGCATACCACTCACAACTATAAAGACGGAAGTGTTGTTGCCCCTAGTCTTCCACAACCTATAAGGTTGACACCACAACAATTGGAAGAAAAAAGAGCAAAAGGGCTTTGTTACAGTTGTGATAGCAAATACACTAAAGGTCATAAGTGTGCTGAGAAGAAATTATTCTACATAGATTGTGAAGAGGAAGAAGAAAAGGAGCAAGAAAGGTCAAAAGAAGAGGATATGTTCCAGGAACAAAGCCTAGATGAAGAACAAATAAATCCGACCATATCTTGTAATGCATTGGCGGGAATTACCACTCCTCAAACCATCAAGATAGAAGGACAAATCAAGAAGAAAAAGGTAATAGTGTTGATTGATTCAGGAAGCACCCACAATTTTATTCATTGTAGGGTAGCAAAAGAATTGAATTGCTTCCTATATCCAGCACCAGAGTGTCAAGTGATGATTGCAAATGGAGGAACAATAAATTGCTCTGGAAAGTGCCATAATATCAAGCTATCCATGGGAGAATATGTATTGACTAGCCCAATGCTTTCCATTCCAATGGGAGGTGCTGATGTTGTACTAGGAGTCCAATGGCTACAATCCTTGGGTACAATAGCTTTTAATTTTCAAGAACTTTTCATCAAATTTTCTATGGAAGGAAAGGAAGTTGAATTAAGGGGTATTGCAGGGAAACCAGGAAAGATAATCAGCTCTAATGGTATGACAAAGCTTCTAAAAAGGAGCAAAGAGGTGTAATTGCACAATTATGTTCGCTAGATGTTTCCACATTGGAATCATCTATTTCTCCAGATCTCCAAAAAGTCCTGGACAATCATTCCAAGGTATTTGAGACTCCCAAAGGTCTCCCACCTATGCGTGATCATGATCATGCTATTCATCTGATTCCAGGAAGTGTTCCTCCAAACATCAGGCCGTACAGATATCCCTATGTCCAAAAAAGTGAAATTGAACGTATGGTTGCAGAAATGCTAGAGGCTGGTATAATTCAACCGAGTCAAAGTTCTTTCTCTGCTCCAGTAGTATTGGTGCACAAGAAGGATGGATCATGGCGCATGTGTCCGGATTATAGGGAGCTCAACAAGCTCACTATTAAAGATAAGTTCCCCATTCCTGTCATTGATGAATTACTGGATGAATTGCATGGATCAATTTACTTCACCAAGTTGGATCTTCGTTCAGGATATCATCAAATCAGAATGAAGATTGAAGACATTCCGAAAACGACATTTAGAACTCATGAGGGTCATTATGAATTTTTGGTCATGCCTTTTGGCCTTACCAATGCACCTTCAACATTTCAAGGTTTGATGAATTCAATTTTCAAACCATTCCTTAGAAAATTTGTGTTAGTATTTTTTGATGATATACTAATCTACAGCAAGTCTTGGAAGGATCATGTTGAACATGTTGACAGGGTGCTACAACTATTGGAGGAGAAACAATTATATGCAAAAAGATCCAAATGTTTCTTTGGAGTCCAGGAGGTGGAATATTTGGGTCATATTGTATCTCATGAAGGAGTTAAGGTAGACCCTAGCAAAATTAAAGCCATTAAGGAATGGAAAATCCCCACATCCATAAAGCATCTGCGAGGATTTCTTGGGTTGACAGGGTATTATCGCAAGTTTGTTAAGAATTATGGGAGAATAGCAGCACCTCTAACAACATTATTGAAGAAAGATGCATTTTCATGGACTCCGGAAGCAACAAAGGCCTTTGAACATCTTAAAGAGGCAATGTGCCAAGCACCGGTCTTAGCTACACCGGACTTCACAAAAACCTTTATTGTGGAATGTGATGCTTCAGGAAATGGAATTGGTGCTGTTCTAATGCAAGATGAAAGACCCATTGCTTTTGAAAGTCGTCCAATCAAGGGAAAGTTTTTAAGCAAAGCTATTTATGAGAAGGAAATGTTGGCAATACTCCATGCACTTAAGAAATGGCAACCCTACCTAATGGGAAGACACTTCAAGGTAAAAACGGATCATGATAGCCTTAAATACTTTTTAGAACAAAGATTATCCTCTGAAGAGCAACAAAAGTGGGTCACAAAGATGTTGGGTTATGACTTTGAAATCATCTACAAAAAAGGGAAGCAAAATGTGGTGGCAGATGCACTCTCAAGAAAGGATGAGGATGTGGAAGCATTTTGTGCGCCATTTCTATTATCCAACCAGATTGGATAAATGAAGTAAGGGAGGAATGGAAGAATGACGAAGAAGTGTGGGCACTTATTCGAAAGCTACAACAAGATTCCAGTACGTCTGATACATTTAGCTGGAAAAATGATTCGTTATGGTACAAAGATCGCTTATACCTCTGTAAGAATTCCCAGCTAAAACAAAAGATTCTTATGGAATTGCACACTTCTCCCTTAGGAGGGCACTCAGGATTTTTAAAAACTTACCACAGGGTTAAGAAGGAATTTTTTTGGGATGGCCTTAAATCAGATATTCAAAAGTTTGTGGCAGAATGTTTGGTTTGCCAACAAAATAAAGTTGAAACAATTAAGACACGGGTCTATTACAACCTTTATCCATTCCAAGCCAACGTTGGGAGGAGGTTTCAATGGATTTTATCACAGGTTTACCCAAGTCTGAGGGAAAGAGTGTCATCATGGTGGTAGTTGACAGACTTACCAAGTATGCACACTTTTGTGCATTATCACATCCATTTAAAGCCAGTACAGTTTCTACTGCATTTATGGAAACAATTCAAAAGCTACATGGAAACCCAAAGATTATTGTAAGTGACAGAGATCCCATTTTCACTGGAAATTTTTGGACAGAATTATTTTCTTGTCTTGGTACTCAGTTAGCTCATAGCTCATCTTATCATCCTCAATCTGATGGGCAAACTGAGATAGTAAACAAATGTTTGGAAGGATATCTTCGTTGCTTTGTATCTGATAAACAGACACAATGGGTCAAATGGTTGCCTCTGGCTGAATGGTGGTATAACACTTCCTTTCATACAACAACAAAAATGACCCCATTTATGGCACTTTATGGGTATCAACCACCATCCATCACATCATATTTAAGAGAAAATTCTAAGGTTCAGGCAGTGGAACATCACATCGAACATCAACAACAAGTCCTCCAACTCTTAAAGGATAACCTCGTGTTGGCACAGAATAGAATGAAACAACAGGCAGATCAACATCGCAGTGAAAGAAGTTTTGATGTAGGTGATTGGGTATTCCTACGGCTACAACCATATAAGCAAATGTCCCTCAAGCAAGCTAAGAAGGATAATAAATTATCACCAAAGTATTATGGTCCGTACAAGGTGTTGCAAAAGATTGGTACTATGGCATACAAATTGGAGCTTCCTGCAGCTTCTCGATTGCACCCAGTTTTCCATGTTTCATGTTTAAAGAAGGTTATAGGCGACAAGCTCCCAGTTCAAACAATATTGCCAGAACTTGACGAGGAAGGAAAAATTATATTGGAACCGGAAGCAGTCATAGAAACAAGAACTCGACAGCTACGAAATCGATCAATTTCAGAGTACCTTATCAAGTGGAAGAACTTATCCGTGAAGATTCCACATGGGAGGATGAGAATTTTATGCAGAAGTATCCAGAACTACTCAAGCGTTGAGGACAACACTTTTTTGAAGGAGAGGGGCATGTTGGGTCCCTATAATACTAGTGATTACCCCATTACTATTGTAGTTATACCCCTTATTTATATTGTTGTGCCCCCATTACCCCATATTGTTATTAATGTGCCCATAGAATCCCTCTATTGTTATTTTTGTGGCTTTATATTATTATTGTTAGGTCGGCTAGATTATATTGTGACTCCTTAGACTCCTATATATAGAAAGGAGGTTTTTTCATTTGTATCATCCAAGAATTGTTCGTTTATGTAATGTAAATGAGGTTGCCCCCTCGAAGAGGCTGAATTCTAAGGCGTGGATCTCTCTTTTATATCTTTTTGTGCGCTGGTTTCATAACAGCTCCACTCACAACACAAGTGAGTGTCAAGCCAAGTAGTCATTGGTGGCTGAGCTAAAGGTTTTAGAATCGGATGCATGTTCTGAATCTAAGTCAGAACCCGACAAGGGGAATGACAAAGGAAAGCAAATTAATGATGCGGAGCCCAATGCCACCGTTGCCACCACAAACATCCAAAAGGAGGAACCCGTAGATCTAGAGGAGGAGGAGCGCCTCTTCCACTCCCAGATGTGGGTAAAGGGCTCCCCGCTAGAGTTCATTGTCGATAGCGGGAGCCAAAAGAACCTCATTTTGACAGAGGTCGTGAAGTGGCTGGGCTTATCGACCACATCACATCCACAACTGTACACAATAGGGTGGCTTCACCAAGGACAGGATCTTCACGTGAGCTAGCAATGTCGCCTTCCATACAACATCAAGCCCTTCATGAATGAGGTATTGTGTGACATTGCTCCCCTTGAAGTTTGTGATGTATTATTAGGACAACCATACTGGTGGAAGTGACATGTTGTGTATGAATCAAGGCCCCATGCTGTTATTGTTACTTTGGGAAATAAGTTGTACATGATACCGGAGGTAGCATCGCCTACCGCCATCTCTTTGGTTACTACAAAACAATGTAGTAAGCTCATTTCCAAAACCAGAAATTTGTTTTCCTAATGATACGCTCTCAAGGAAAGAAGAAGACGGTGACCACAACCTCCAGACAGGGCCCCTACACACGACAACTACAGATGGACAAGGTCGTGGAGGAGTACGAGGACATCTTCACCTCCCCTGCATGGGTTCCTCTACACTGTCAGGTCAAGCACTCCATCGATCTAACCCCAGGTGCACCGCTGCCTAATGGACCAATCTATCAACGCTCCGTTCTAGAGAACGATGAAATCAAGAGGCAGATTTAGGAGCTGTTGTAGAGAGGTCACATCCATATGAGTTCATCGCCCTGTGGGAGCCCGATCGTGTTGGTACAGAAGAAGGATGGGACTTGGAGACTCTGTATTGACTATCGGGCGCTAAACAAGATCACTGTCCGTAATAGGTACTCGATCCCATAGATTGATGACCTCCTGGACCAACTGAAGTGGGAAAAATATTTCAGCAAGATCGATTTGGAGTCAAGATATCACCAGGTACCAATCAAACCCTCCGATGTGTGGAAGACTACCTTCAAAGACAAGGAGGGGATTTTTGAATGGTTGGTTATGCCTTTCGGATTGATGAGTTCTCCTGCAACCTTCATGAGGATAGTGGATGAAATCTTGCACCATTGACTAACTCATTTGTAGTGGTATACTTGGATGACATCCTGATCTTTAGCCAGAGTTGGGAAGAGCACCTCCACCACGTCCAACAGGTTCTCCAAACACTGCAGCAACACAAGTTATGTGCTAATTTGGAGAAATTCACTTTTGGCATGACCCAGGTTCAGTATCTGGGATACATTATTGATGAACAGGGGGTGCATGTGGATCCAACCAAGATCATGGTGTTAACCACCATGCTCAACTCTTGTCGGCACGAGACTTCTGAATGGTCACTTCTCTACAAAAGCGACCCAGAATTTGGCCACACATACTAGACACTATTGGAGGGTCAACATGTTCCAAATTTTCACCTCCAGGATACCTTGTTATGCCACTTGGGTCACCTTTGTGTTCCTTCAAGCAAGCTGCCAAGATGATTTGGGAAGCACACTACAGTCGAGCTGTTGGGCATTTCAAGGTCGAGAAAATGGTGGCAGTACTGCAGAAGTATTTCTATTAGCTAAATCTTCGACGGGATGTCAGGAAGTACATCAGATCATGCACTGCTTGTGCCATTGCCAAACTGACCATCAAGAAGCAAGGCCTCTATACCTTGATACCTACCCCTAGTCAACCTTGGGAATCCATCTCCATGGATTACATGTCAGGCCTTCCTTCCACTAAGCGTGGAAACAACTGTGTTTTTGTAGTCATCCACAAGTTCTTGAAGATGGCCATTATGGCGGCCTACAAGAAGAATATCATAGCAAAAGCCACTGCTAAACTCTTCTTTGAATGAGTGTGGGTACACTTTGGGATCCCACAGTTTATCATCTCAGATTGGGACAATAGGTTCCTCAGTACATTTTGGTCCAGTCTCTGGTCGATGCTGGACACCAAACTCACTAAGTCCACAACCTTCCATCCTCAAACTGATGGCCAGACAGAGGTTGTCAATAGGATGATTGTACACATTCCGCACATGTACAACTCAAAGAATCCACACACATGGGAGGAGAGCCTCCCCTATGTTCAGCACAGCTACAACTGGGCTCTCCATAGCTCGACTAGCCACAACCTTTTTCATGTGGGCTTTTGATTCCAGACACTTTGTCCCATTGATGTGGCCATGCCATTTGCAGCTACTCACACAGATTCAGCTCATGTCCAGTCTAAAACAGATAAGGCAAACAACGTCATTGAGCACATCCAACATATTTGCCAGAAGGTCCATGAAATTCTGGAGAAATCACATGCCAAGTACATGTTAGAAAATTATATATTACGGAGCAATGGAACACATAAAATATTGCAGAAATATAAACACAGAAAACGCACAAAACAAGAGAGACACAGATATACGTGGTTCACCCAGTTTGGGCTACGTCCACCCCGAACAGCCAGTCCTTCCTTTCTATTATCCAGCAAAATGAAGAGATACAACCTACAGCAAAACCGCTGTAATATCCTCTATTTTCTCTCACAGTCTCACCTCTATGTTTCTCGCTCACCGAATACACATCTATCACAGCCTCAAATACAATGCCCTCATATAAAGAGAGGGGTTGCCTTCTAGGAAAAAACCCTAAACTAAACATAAGTTCTACCGTCAGATCATCCGCCTAATGAACGGCCCAGATTGACTAGAAATTACTATACTTTTACAAGGCAATTTTATAGCTGTTTTTAGCTTCGGGGGCGCTGCCCCTGAAACCCCCCGCCAGGGGGGGGGCTCCATAAAGTCGCTGCCCCCCCCCCTGGACCCCCCAGGGCAGCGATCATTTTACGGGCGAAGTTGCCGCCCCATTTTGAACTGGGGTCCAAAATGCCGGTACTATAGAAGATAATCAGGCTCCACACCCAACAATCTCCCACTTGGAGACTGATTGTAGCAACTCCACCGCTGCTGCATTTGCTGGACAATGACTCCTCTTTGGACCTGGCTGTTTCTCATCTTCATCGTCATCCTTGAAGACCAACTGAAACTGAGCATATTCTCAGTTTCTCCCCGGTTACAACTTTTGTTAGCATATCTGCAGGGTTCTGGCTAGTGTGTATCTTTTCCAGCTTCAACTCTCCATCTTCCAACACTGATCGTATGAAATGGTACTTGAGCTGTATGTGTTTTGTCCTGGAATGAAATGCTGAGTTCTTTGCAAGATGAATGGCACTTTGACTATCACTGTATAACGTGCCCATATCATGCTCCTTACCCAATTCACCCATAAACCTTTGTAACCAAATCATTTCTTTACTAGCCTCTGTAGCAGCAACATACTCTGCTTCTGTTGTTGAGAGTGCAACAACACTTTGGATTTTTGAAACCCAACTGACAGCTGTTCCTCCGACAGTAAATACATATCCTGTAGTGCTCCTCCTATTATCTCTATCACCTGCCATATCTGCATCAACATATTCTTGTAGGGATATGTTTGAACCACCAGAGCATAATGCCTGATTTGTGGTACCTCTCAAATATCTGAGAATCCATTTCACTGCCATCTAATGTTCCTTTCCTGGATTGTTCATGTACCTGCTTACAACTCCCACTGCATGTGCAATATCAGGCCTTGTGCAGACCATTGCATACATTAAACTTCCAACTGCTGATGCATATGGAACTTTAGACATATAATCCATGTCTTCTTGGGTCTTTGGGCACATTTCTTTGCTAAGTTTGAAATGGCTAGCAAAAGGTGTACTAACTGGTTTTGCATTTTGCATGTTAAATCTTTTCAACACCTTTTGTATGTACTCATTCTGAGACAATGTTAATTTTCTATTTTTCCTGTCTCTAGTTATTCTCATACCAAGGATTTGTTTTGCAACACCCAAATCCTTCATTGCAAATGAATTTGCCAATTTTCTTTTGAGCACATTTATTTCCTGCATGTTAGATCCTGCAACAAGCATGTCATCTACATACAATAACAATATAATATAGCTGCCATCATTTTGCTTTTTCAGATAAACACAATGATCAGAGTGACATCTAGTATAACCTTGTTCAGACATAAACTTGTCAAATTTTAGATACCACTGCCTTGGAACCTGTTTTAAACCATACAAGCTCTTCTTCAACCTGCACACAAGTTTCTCCTTCCCTTTCACCTCATATCCTTGTGGCTATTGCATATATATCTCTTCCTCCAAATCCCCATGGAGAAAGGTTGTCTTTACATCTAACTGCTCAAGATGCAAATCTTCAGCTACTACAAGACTTAAAATAGTTCTGATTGAAGTCATTTTAAAAACAGGAGAAAATATTTCATCAAAATCAATACCTTTCTTCTGTGCAAACCCCTTTACCACAAGTCTAGCTTTGTACCTTTGCTTTCCTCCATCTTCTTCCTTCAACCTGTAAACCCATTTATTCTTCAATGTAGTTTTTCCTGCAGGCAACCTGACTAAATCCCAAGTCTGGTTATGCATTAAGGAGTCCATCTCTTCTTCCATGGCTACCTCCCACTTCTTCTTGCTTTCAACCTGCATTGCTTCTTCATAACATTCAGGTTCACCGGAATCAGTAAACAATAAATAATATAATGAAGGAGAGTATCGTTCAGGAGGTCTACTTGTCCTGGTAGATCTTCTAACACCACTTTCAGGTGTTTGGGGTGTCTGTTGTTGTTGTGATGGTTGTTGTTGTTGTGGTTGTTGATTATTATTATTTTCAGGCACCTTTACTTTTTCAGTAATTTCATCAAGAACTGCGTATTCCTTGTTTTCTTTTTCTTGTTTCTTTTCCTGCAACTGATTCTCATACAAGACCTTTTCATTAAATATTACATCTCTGCTCCTAATGATTTTGTGATTTTCATAATCATATAAGCGATAACCAAAATCATTAACACCATATCCAATAAAGGTACATTTCTTTGACTTTGCCTCAAGCTTTGTTCTATTTTCTTTATCAATATGGACAAAGGCCTCACAACCAAAAGGTTTTAAAATAGAGTAGTTTACCTTTTTCCCTGTCCATGCTTCCTCTGGAACACCACCATCCAAGGAACTTGAAGGTCCTCTGTTTATTAAATAAACAACAATATCTACAGCATCTGCCCAAAACTGTAAAGGCAATCCTGCATGCAATCTCATGCACCTTGCACGCTCCATGATTGTTCTGTTCATCCTTTCTGACACACCATTTTCTTGTGGTGTTCTTGGAACTGTCTTCTCTCTGCGAATTCCATGCTCTGAACAGTACCTATCAAATTCTTTGCTGCAATATTCACCTCCATTGTCTGATCTAAGACACTTTAATTTCTTTCCTGTCTCAATCTCAACCAAAGCTTTCCATTTCTTGAAAGTATCAAATACATCAGATTTATTCTTAATACAATAAATCCAAGTTTTTCTAGTTGCATCATCAATAAAGGTAACATAATAACGAGAGCCACCGAGAGATGATACCTGAGCAGGTCCCCATACGTCTGTATGCACAAGCTCTAATTTTTCGTTCTTCTTTTCTTTCCCAACTCTGAGAAATCTGACTCTCTTTTGTTTTCCATAAATGCAGTTCTCACAGAAATCCAAATCAACATTCTTCAAACCTGGCAACAAATTCCTTGAGTGAAGAATCTTCATCCCTTTTTCACTCATGTGTCCGAGCCTATGATGCCATAATGCTGCATCTTCTCCTTTGGAAGTTAAAGCATTAACAGAGTTAGAAATACCATTGCATAAATACAATGTACCAACCTTTTCACCTTTTGCTATTACCAGGGCTCCTTTTGTGACCTTCCAAGCTTTATCTGTGAAAGTTGTCACACAACCTTCACTGCCTAACTGCCCTGTTGAAATCAGATTTTTCTTTAGATCTGGAACATGCCTTACCTCCTTTAGTAGCCATTGGTTTCCATTCTGCTGTTTTACAAGAACCTTACCCATTCCAACAATTTTACAGGGTTTGTCATCACCCAGACGAACTTGTCCAAAATCTCCTTGAACATAGTCATAAAAGTATTTCTTTTCAGGTGTGGCATGGAATGAGGCCCCTGAATCTACCACCCAGGAATCAGTAATATTTTCAAAAGAAAGAATCAAAGCATATTGTAACACCTCACCTGTCGCATTCGCTTCATGATTGTTTTCTTGTTGTGCATCTCCTTCCTTTCCCTTCCGAGATCTATAGTCTTTCTTTAGGTGTCCTTTCTTTCCACATTTCCAGCACACTATCCCCGATCTGGACTTGGATCTGCCTTTCCTTGATTTAGTGCGATATCCTGAGCTCTTTCCTCTTTCCATTTTTCTTCCTCTGGACTCTGCACTCAAAGCATTTCCCGATGTCTCACCGGAGCTTTTCCGTCGCATTTCCTCGCTAAGGATAGCACCGAAAACATCATCAAACTTTAAAGTACTAGATCCAGAAACAGAGTTACTGATGGCCATTACCAAACCATTCCCACTTTTTGGTAACGAGCACAAGAATAACAGAGCTCTAACTTCATCATCAAAGTTTACCCCTACAGAACTTAACTGACTTGTAACTGTATTAAAATCATTTAAATGGTTTGCAACAGATCCACCTTCCGACATATTCATATTAAATAACCGTTTCATAAGAAATACCTTGTTTGAGGCCGAGGGTTTTTCATATAGTTTCGACAACGTCTGCATCAAACCCTCTGTCATGGTTTCCTTCGAAATGTTGAAGGCGACTGACGCAGCAAGGCACAACCGTATTGCTCCGAGTGCCTTTCTATCGAGAAGGTTCCATTCTTCGTCTTTCATACCCGTCGGCATCTTTGTTTTTCCGCCCAATGGTAGGTATAGATCTTTCTGATACAGATAATCTTCCATCTGCATCTTCCACAGCGAGAAGTTTTGGCCGTTAAATTTCTCGACCCTAAACTTACCATCTTCCGCCATTGCTCCCACTCGAACCAGGAACCCTTCTTTCCTGCGAGTTTATCAGCCAAATAGACCTTCGGCTCTGGTACCAGTTGTTAGAAAATTATATATTACGGAGCAATGGAACACATAAAATATTGCAGAAATATAAACACAGAAAACGCACAAAACAAGAGAGACACAGATATATGTGGTTCACCCAGTTTGGGCTACGTCCACCCCGAACAGCCAGTCCTTCCTTTCTATTATCCAGCAAAATGAAGAGATACAACCTACAGCAAAACCGCTGTAATATCCTCTGTTTTCTCTCACAGTCTCACCTCTATGTTTCTCGCTCACCGAATACACATCTATCACAGCCTCAAATACAATGCCCTCATATAAAGAGAGGGGTTGCCTTCTAGGGCAAAAAACCCTAAACTAAACATAAGTTCTACCGTCAGATCATCCGCCTAATGAACGGCCCAGATTGACTAGAAATTACTATACTTTTACAAGGCAATTTTACAGCTGTTTTTAGCTTCGGGGGCGCTGCCCCCGAAACCCCCCGCCAGGGGGGGGCTCCATAAAGTCGCTGCCGCCCCCCCTGGACCCCCCACGGCAGCGATCATTTTACGGGCGGCGTTGCCGCCCCATTTTGAACTGGGGTCCAAAATGCCGGTACTATAGAAGATAATCAGGCTCCACACCCAACAATCTCCCACTTGGAGACTGATTGTAGCAACTCCACCGCTGCTGCATTTGCTGGACAATGACTCCTCTTTGGACCTGGCTGTTTCTCATCTTCATCGTCATCCTTGAAGACCAACTGAAACTGAGCATATTCTCAGTTTCTCCCTGGTTACAACTTTTGTTAGCATATCTGCAGGGTTCTGGCTAGTGTGTATCTTTTCCAGCTTCAACTCTCCATCTTCCAAAACTGATCGTATGAAATGGTACTTGAGCTGTATGTGTTTTGTCCTAGAATGAAATGCTGAGTTCTTTGCAAGATGAATGGCACTTTGACTATCACTGTATAACGTGCCCATATCATGCTCCTTACCCAATTCACCCATAAAACTTTGTAACCAAATCATTTCTTTACTAGCCTCTGTAGCAGCAACATACTCTGCTTCTGTTGTTGAGAGTGCAACAACACTTTGGATTTTTGAAACCCAACTGACAGCTGTTCCTCCGACAGTAAATACATATCCTGTAGTGCTCCTCCTATTATCTCTATCACCTGCCATATCTGCATCAACATATCCTTGTAGGGATATGTTTGAACCACCAAAGCATAATGCCTGATTTGTGGTACCTCTCAAATATCTGAGAATCCATTTCACTGCCATCCAATGTTCCTTTCCTGGATTGTTCATGTACCTGCTTACAACTCCCACTGCATGTGCAATATCAGGCCTTGTGCAGACCATTGCATACATTAAACTTCCAACTACTGATGCATATGGAACTTTAGACATATAATCCATGTCTTCTTGGGTCTTTGGGCACATTTCTTTGCTAAGTTTGAAATGGCTAGCAAAAGGTGTACTAACTGGTTTTGCATTTTGCATGTTAAATCTTTTCAACACCTTTTGTATGTACTCATTATGAGACAATGTTAATTTTCTATTTTTCCTGTCTCTAGTTATTCTCATACCAAGGATTTGTTTTGCAGCACCCAAATCCTTCATTGCAAATGAATTTGCCAATTTTCTTTTGAGCACATTTATTTCCTGCATGTTAGATCCTGCAACAAGCATGTCATCTACATACAATAACAATATAATATAGCTTCCATCATTTTGCTTTTTCAGATAAACACAATGATCAGAGTGACATCTAGTATAACCTTGTTCAGACATAAACTTGTCAAATGAGCCGCCCCCCCTGGACCCCCCACGGCAGCGATCATTTTACGGGCGGCGTTGCCGCCCCATTTTGAACTGGGGTCCAAAATGCCGGTACTATAGAAGATAATCAGGCTCGACACCCAACAGTACAAGTAGCGACGTGATCAACATCAGGTGCCCCACAAGTTTCATGTGGCCGACAAAGTCTGGTTGCATTTGCAAAAGGAACGCCTTACTGGAGCCCATCAGAAACTCAGACCACTCCAATATGGTCCTTACACCATTACCAAGGCTATGGGAGACAATGCATTTGAGCTCAATATTCCCCCATTCCTTGGCCTGCACCTAGTGTTCAATGTGGACCGCCTTCGGCCATACTTTCCACCATTACTAGACACATTCGACATTGCAGATTAGCTCACACCCACAGAGTTAAATCCAGATTGCATGGAACAAGCTGCAACTAACTAGATCATGGACACACATATCAAGCACATTCACCAGCAAAATATCCAACTGTATCAAGTTGTCAAAGCAGGACAACTCCTTCACCAGGGCAAGTGGCTCACCAGGGACCAAGTTCAGCAGAAGTTTCCTCATCTCATGGAGGAACTCAACGCAATCGGGACCATTGCTTCCTAAGGGGGGAGGAATGATCTAGGTGGATATTGGTTGCCACCCGCCAAGCCCACTTGGACCTCCACCATTGTTTCTTTCAACTTTTCAGTTTCCTTAATTGTAGCAATTTACTATTTTTAGCAATTTTTCAGGTCCTGAACTTTCGGAGCCATTTTTAGGCCCTAAACGAATTTTTTTTTTCAAAACTGGGAGCAACATGGGTCCATCAACCAATTTTGCTCTTCCCAAAGTTGTAGTTCTCGAAGAGATCATTCTAACGAGATATTGTGTGCATCAAACGGAGATCGTATGCCAAAGTTACGACCCCGGGAAGTTGATGTACCAATTTACCCAAACGGGGCCCACAGTTTGGTGTTTCATCTTCTAGGGTTAGGTTTTTGGATGTTTTTGGTTTTCCATTGTTTCTCAACAATAAATAGGCCTTCGAGCCTCATTGTAACACAATTCAGAGGCATGTAGCCGCCACATCTCTTCTCAGAGATAAGCTATCATCGGCCTAGCTGGTTTATTTCCTTTGTTGTTTGTAAGCATATTTCAGTATTTTACATTAATGAAATGAAGTATTATTTCCGCTGCATCTTTGTGTTTATGGTTATCTCTGTAATTTGTTGTGTTCCTATTTAAATCTGGATCATGTTGTGAAAGTATATCCCCTCTGCAGACAGAGGCGATCCCTCTAGCCGAATGAGTGGGTCTAGCAACAAACCAAACAAACTAACATACACTTCCCTAACATACACTTGAAGATGACTTTGATTCTTTTGCTCCAGGCCTCGCTCCTTACTTGTTCTTCACATCCAAGTACCTACAAGGAAGATCAAAGAGCTATGCAAAATACAAAAGCATATATGGCATACAAGAAACATAAACTACTTAATAGATCAAGGAATGTTAAGCTAAAAGCCTAAACATTTACACAATTATGGAAAGTGAACATCAAATGTATATATTAATATACATTTGCCTACAACCTATGCCTTGATGTTGGACACCTCCTTTTGGTGGATGTCCAAGTCTAAGAAAAGACTCTTCAAGCACTCCTTCTCCAAACTAAAATGAGTAGCATGTAAGCATAATCTCAGCATAGGAATGCAACAATCAATGACCAACGATTTGGGGATGGAAGGGAGTGAATTTATAGGAAGGGAGAGAGAGTTAGGGATCCACAAAAGAGGGAGGAAGGTCCACATCTCAAGGGGAAATCTCATGATGATAAGGTCATGAGGTCCAAGTGGGAGAGATTGACCATATCAACAACAACCAATATCTAACTTATTGTTCTCAAAGTTTCTAGTGTATGAGGCTTCTCCTCCAGTTTGGGAAAAACTGTCAGAAGAGGTTCAGTGCAGGTTTTCGTATCAAAACCCATGCTGGAAATGCTAGTGTAGAACTATGGAACTTACCATCAGCATGGGTAACCAGTGTAGCAAAATGTGCTCATGCTAAAATTTAGGCTTTTAGTCAACCTTCTTCAGAATGGATTCAGGGTAGTTTTCCTTTGATTCTTCAGGGAGGTTTTGGTCTATATATCATGATGGATACATTGCGTAGTTGTCGATGTTTTGGCACTTAGGGATATGTAATAGGAAGTGAACAGGAGGTGTGACAAAATATTGTGTAACAAGAATAAACCAAAAGTACTTCAACCCCTCTATGACCCCCCCCTCCTTCCCCCGCACTTGCGGCTAATCGTAATAATAATATAACACACACCCAACATTCTCCCACTTGTTGTTTTTGTTTCCACACAAAGGGTCATAGAAGATCTTAGTCATTGGTCCAACCCTACAATGCCCATTATTTCTCTACACCAAGAAAACTTCTCAATGCTTCTTCCATGTTTTGACATAAACCTTCTCAATACTCCCATTACATGTGTAATGTCTAGTCTAGTATAGATGATTGAGGACATTAGGCTACTAACTACACTTGCATATGAAACATGGGACATGTCCTCTTCCTCTTCTTGTGTCTTGGGACACTATTCAACAGCTAACTTTACACCTACAGGAATAGGAACCTTCACCAGTTTACTATCCTGCATATTAAACCTCTGCAGTCTTGTCTCTACATACTTCCTCTGGTTTAACCATAGCTTTGTCTTTGTCCGACCTTATTTAATTTCCATGCCCAAGATATAGTTTGCAACACCAATATCCTTCATGTCGAATTTGGAGGACAATTGTGTCTCCAAATCATGGATAATTTCTTTGTCATTTCTAATCAACAACATATCATCCACATTCAAGACCAAATAAATGAAACAATCACCAATTAATTTAAAGTAAGCATAGCGATCCACTTTGCTTATGGTGAAGCGAAGTCCCTGTATATATGTATCAAATTTTTGATACCACATCCTTGGTGAATGTTTTAACCCATACAAAGACTTTTTTAACCTGCATACCAATTCTTTCTGACCCTTTGCCATAAAGCCTTCAGGTTGCTTCATGTAGATCTCTTCTTTCAAATCCCCATGAAGAAATGTTATCTTCACATCCATCTATTCTACCTCTAAATCAAAGAAACAATAACAGATAAAAGTAATTTAATAGAAGCTAACTTGGAAATAAGAGAAAAAATATCACCAAAACCAATTCCTGGCACCTGAGAATAACCTTTTGCTACCAACCGAGCTTTGTATTTCTCCACCTTTCCTTCTGAATTCATCTTCTTTTTAAACACCCATTTGCTTCCAATTGGTTTCCTTCCAGTCGGAAACACCACCAGATCCCAAGCCTCATTTTTGTCCAAAGATGCCATTTCATCGACCATGGCCTCTTTCCATAGTTTTCCATCCTCCAAATCTATTGCCTCCCTGACAATTCTAGGATGATCATCAGTAATAGATAAAGCAAAATTTGAACAAAAAGAAGATTAAATATACCTTTTTGGTTTCCTTCTCTCTCGAACTGATCTTCTCAAACCTAGAGTTTGTGACTCTTCATCTTCTGATTACTATTCTATTGTAGAGAATGATTCTTCCTCCTTTAGCTCAAACTCTATATTTTGAGGTTCCTTTGATAGGAATTCATGTTTACCAACATCTATCACCTCTCTAAACATCACATCTCAGTTGTACACAACATTTTTGGTTTCTGGTTTCCAAAGCTTATAACCTTTTAAACCATCCTTATACCCAATAAAGATGAACCTTTCAGATTTACTATCCAACTTGGTTCTTTCCCCTTTGGAACATGTACATATGCATCACAACCAAATACCCTCAGATGTGAAAGAGAGGGTTTCTTACCAGTCCTTACCTCATGTGGAGTCTTATCCTCCAACGTTGATGAAGGTGATCTGTTAACTAGGTAACATGCAGTCTCCACTGCCTCTCCCAGAATCCCTTTCCTAACCCAACACCACTTCACATGCTTCTTTCCTTTTCTATCAACATCTTGTTCATTCTTTGTACAACTCCATTTTGATGAGTTGTGTATGGAGTAGTCTTATGTCATGCTATACCACACTTCTTACAAAACTCTCCAAATTACTTCTTTTAGAACTCTCCACCATTATTTGTCCTCAACATCTTTATCTTCTTCTTTGTCTAGTTTTCCACCAGAGCCTTAAATTCTTTAAACCTGTCAAAGACTTTATATTTCTTCTCGAGGAAATATATCCATGTATTCCTTGAGAAATCATATATAAATGATGCATAGTACTCAAACTTACCAGTGATGGAATTGACATAGGTCCAAACATATCATTGTGCACAAGCTCTAATATCTTGTTTTCCCTCTTAGCACCAGAGGGGAAACTCACCCGGTTCTGCTTCCCATATACACAATGTTAAAAAATGTCAAAATTCAAACATAAATTAGACATACCTTCTACCATACCATTACCGTGCAGTATTTGAAGGCCCTTCTCTCAAATATTACCAAGCCTTTGATGCCATAGCATGGTATTTTCTCTATAGACCACAAGGTTTTCAACTCCACTTTCAGGAACCATAGAATTGTTGCATCCATCAATAATAGTGCTACCCAGAAGCTTGTACAAAGTTCCAATCTGAACTCCCCACATCAATACCAATGCTCCCCAAACCATCTTGCATGTATCCTTCTCGAACAATATTTTTACACTTGCATCATCCATCTTGCTTACAAAAATCAGATTTATGGCCAATGCAGGAATATGTAGAATACTAGGAAATGTTCTAATCGTTACACCTTGCAACTTCAACTTGACTTTTCTACATCACACGATTTTGGCCTTCCCTCCATACTCGTAGAACCACTCCCTATGAGGATTGAAGTGAAATGATGCACTAGAGTCAATCAACCATGCCTCATGATCTACATGTGTACTTGAAGAAGAAGCAAAGTACACTTCCCCACCTTCATATGAGGTGTTTTTTGCCTCTGTAGAATGAGCATCATTAGATCCCTTTCCTTTCCCATGAGCTTTAGATCTACAACCCCTTTTGTAGTGCCCTTCCTTTCCGCATTTCCAACACACCTTTGCAGTTTTTCTTAGAAATATAGATATCCCACTCAAGAACTTATTTTTGTTTCTCTTCTGGGATTGTCCTCATATATACAAGGCATCTATATTTTGTCTCTCCATATTTTTTAGTCTCATCTCTTTCGATAACAAGGATGAGACTATTTCATCAAACTTCAAAGTTACAGTTGTATTGCTACATATTGCAACAACTAGACTATCCCACGAATCTGGCAGAGAACACATCAAACTGATGCACTTATCTTCATGTGAAATTTTAATATCAATAGATAACAACTGACTTACCATATTATTAAAGACGTTCATATGCTCTGTCATAGAGTCTCCATTCTTAATCCTCGGGTTATACATATTTTTCCATAGGAAAAATTTGTTCACCAGAGACTTAAATTGGTACAAAGTCCCTGACTTGTCCCAAAAAGCCTTCGTCGTAGCTTCCCCTGATACATTCAACAACACTGAATATGAGATACACAACCATATTGTGCTCTTTTCCTTTCAATCCAACTTCACAAAGTCTTATGCTGACATTTTTGTTGGTTTAGTGCCCAGATATACTGTGATCCACTACTCTTTATCCACCAACAGATCCTCCATCTTGAGCTTCCACAACTCAAAACTCTAACCATTAAATTTCTGGATCTCTATCTTTCCACTGCTCGCCATCTTTATTCACTACAACAATCGATCCCATAGATATCCCATTGAACAGGGTCTACCACAGGCCTGAAAAAAACCCCTCAGCAGCAAAGGTGTCCCCTTGAAGCCAAAATAACTTTGATACCAAATGTAGGCTTTAACCCTGTACATAAATTACCTACAAACAAATTCTTAAAATAATAAAATAAATAATGGTGAGAACATAAAACAAATACACATAGATATTTTCCCCTGGATCCCAAAACTGGGAATACCAGATTGATTTTTCATTATATTCCTTCGAATGTTACAATACATATATATACATGCCAAATCATTCGTAAACCACAATCTATTAACCCTAGAGTAGAACATAATTGTAGTTCCATTGACCAAATCTACAAAATACCATGGGTAGAAAACCATCATGCCCAAAACCATGTGCAAAAGTGTTAAATTATGGTATGTTCTATGATTAAGAGAAATTTACTTCAAATCTACTTATTAGACCAATGTCAATTTCCAATATTACAATAACATCAACATGATAGTAAAATGTAGATAGAACATAAATGTAAACAACAGAAGACAAACCAAGAAAAGAGACACAAGATGTGGCACCAGCCAGGGAAAAACCCCAATGTGGGGAAACCCTTTGATCAATTCTTTTATATTCTTCAGTAATTCAACAAGGAGAGAGAGAGATAGTACAATATCACAAATATGTGATTTACAACAACATCAATGTAATTCTGATAAGCAAAGTCAAATCTGGTCAAACAACTCCCAAAATACCTCAAGACAACCTAGGAGAACTCAACCTCCAACAACAATAGATAGAAGCCAAAAACAGTCAACGCAAGGAGGTCAAAATAGCAGTCAATGCTACAACAATACTACAGTCAGCCCTAACCAGTCAACGTTGTCCCAAACATGTCCTCCAATAGGTCAACGCAGGCTGTCCAGCAATGCGGCTAGCCTAGGAAAGGCTGCCCAACCCAAGAATGTAGTCAACTTCCTCTTATTTGGTCAAACACATGCATAATATACCCCTGCTGCTCCATAGTCAACCCTAGGTCAACGCTATCCCAAAACTGACGTGCGTCCTTCCTTCTCCCATGTGTGAATGTCTTCCTCCTCCTAGGCATACCCAAGAGACTAGGAGAGAGAGGAATGAGATGGTGAGATGAATTTGATAATGCCTAAATGTCTTCTCTTCTTATATGCCACGTTGAGGTTTAGCTGGGGGTGTGAAACACAATTTTACTTGTTGGCCGACCCTGACAAATTGTCAAGAAATACAAATATATTCATATCTCCATGAATACATGTCGAAATCAAATTATCGTTAGATCAATACTACACCCCTCGATGAGAGGAATCCAAGAAAAATTTCAGTTGCCATAAATGAGGTGACCCACATGGAGTTTGACCCTAGTTGCCAATTATAACGCTCCCTCTCAACTAGGGAGAACTCCATCTGCTAATCCATTTGTCTATCGGTACTATATTTTCCATCAAATGAACTTCCCTGCATTGATCGGCTCTACTCTACTGAACTATGAAGAAGAACAAATGATCGAGAATGTATCATACCACCCTCTACTGACCCGAAGTCAGTCCCATATAAAAAAGAGTGTCCAATAGCACCCTTAATGACCCAAAGCCAGTCCCAATGAAGAGAGTGTTTCATACCACTCTTACTGATCCAAAATCAGTTCCAAATAAAGAGAGTGTCTCATACCACTCTTACTGACCCGAAGTTAGTTCCAAAAAGAGAGTGAGCTATATCACTCTTACTTACCCGAAGTCAGTTCCAATTGATCCCAGATCAATGTCATCCTAGCATAGGGAGTACGATATATACACGATGCGTCCATCAGTACTACTATGGTCCCTATCCTCATTTCCCTACTCATTGGCCATATGAGAGGAACTTCCCATGAGTCCTAGACTACATGGGTAGGATGTCTTGGCAGTAGAAGGATGAATCGCTCATCCTGCCTACATGTCGCCATGGGGTATCACAGAGGAAGTTTGAATCATTCACCCTGTACATAGCACACCACTAGGAGAGGGTGAGTCACCCTATGGTCTCTTGTCACTCCAAGAAGTACCCTAAGCCCCCTGGAGCTCCCAAAGCTCAATGTATGCATCATACAGGACCCTCATAAGAGGGTCTCTCCACAACTCCTAGTCGTTCTCAGAAAGTCAATAATTTGACCTTTCTGAGGGGCTTCATCAAAATGTCGGCGACCTTCTCATTAGTCCCAATATGATGGAGCCTTATTTCTCCTCATTATACCATATCTTGGATAAAGTGGTACCTAATATCAATGTTCTTGGAGCGATCGTGAAATATAGCATTCTCTGATAAACGAATCCCACTATGGTTATTGTAGAGGATCACGGTAGTATCTAGCATATGTCCAAACAGCTCATTGAAGAGCTTCCTCAACTAGATAGCCTTATAGGAGACCATACTCACAATGATTTACTTTGCCTCAGTGGTGCTTAAAGCCACTGAATTTTACTTCCTGCTTATCCAGGATATCAAGGCAGAACCCAAAGAGAAACAACACCCGGAAGTGCTCTTTCGGTCCACCACAATACCTACCCAATTAGCATCGTAATATCCATGGAACTTCACATCTCTGGTAGTGTATCTCAATCCATGAGTGATTGTGCCCCGAAGA
This sequence comes from Pinus tabuliformis, assembly GCA_031772625.1. Taxonomy (NCBI): domain Eukaryota; kingdom Viridiplantae; phylum Streptophyta; class Pinopsida; order Pinales; family Pinaceae; genus Pinus; species Pinus tabuliformis. The sequence continues at coordinate 885,203,080 of CM062811.1, read as the reverse complement.
TATCTCAGAAGCTTCTTGGCACCAATCCAATGTGAGTGATGAGGCTTAACCATATATTGGCTCAACGTGTTGACTACAAAACATATATCTGGACGGGAGTTCACCAAGAACATCAATGCTCCTATTAGTTGGCAATACTCACAGGCATTACCCAATACAGATCTGACAACACTACCACATAACTTCTTGAAGTTAAGCTCTATCGAGGTAGTCACGGGCTTGTAGTCCACCATACCAAATCTCTCCAATATCTTCACCACATATTTTCCTTGAGATAGGAAAATTTCTCTTGGATTTTGCCAAACCTCTAGCCCTAGGAAATAGTGCATCAGTCCTAGGTTCTTCATCTCAAATTCGGAATCCAACTCCCTCTTACATGTGTGAATGAGAGGATCTGCACCTATCTGAAAGAGGTCGTCAACATACAAGACCAGAATGAGAGGCTTATCATCTTCAACCTTAAAGTAAAGGTTTGGATCGACTTCACTCCTAGTGAATCCCAGCTTCATCAAGTACCTATCGATCCTCTCATACCAAGCTTGGGGTGCTTGCTTCAGCCCATAAAGGGCTTTCTTTAACCTGCATACATGAGATTCCTGATTATGAATCTCAAACCACTCGGGTTTTTCCACATAGACTTCCTCTTTAACCGAACCATGCAAGAACACGGTCTTGACATCCATCTGATGCAGGTTCCATCCTTGTGAAGCGATAAGGGCTATGATCGAACGGATGGTGGTGTATACGGAAACAGGTGCAAATATCTCATCATAATCCACACCTTCCTTTTGAGAGAAGCCTCAAGCAACAAAGCGAGCCTTATACTTTTCAACACTCCCATCGGCCTCATGTTTTATTTTGCAAAGCCATGTCGAGGTGACAATTGTTTTGTCTTGGGGTTTGGGGATCACATCCCAGACATCATTCTTCATAATGGACTCATATTCTTCATTCATAGCATCCTTCCATACCTGATGCTTCACGGCTTCTTCGAATGATGAAGGCTCATTTTGAATGATGGTGCTCATAATGGTCAAGTATGTTTGATACTTGGTCAGCTTCTTACTTTCACGGAAAGTCCCTATGGGTGAAATATGTCTCGTGCAACCTTCAAGAGTCCCCCTAAGCCGTGAGGGAATCTTCCTAGAAGAGGAAGATCTTGCAGAGGGGGTTCAATAGGATCCATTGGTTCTTCCACGTTGGGCATCATCTCATCTTCTTTCTCATCCGGTTTCCTGGTGTCAGCTTCTTTATCATTCCTTAGAATAGGAAGATTGTCAACCTTGCTAAGAGCCATATCTTCGTCAAAGGTTACATCATGACTTATCTCGACTTCCCTTTGACCAGCCACATAGATTCAATAGCCCTCAGAATTTTCATTGTAGCCCAAGAAGATTCCCTTCTTTCCAGATGCACCCAATTTTCTTGTTTTCTCTTTTGGCACATGAAAATATACAGGACTTCAAAAAATTCTAAAATGAGAGACATCAGGCTTCTTACCAGTGAACATCTCTTCAGGGGTCTTGGAATCCAATGCTTGATGAGGGCATCAGTTTTGAACATATACGACGGTATTTGCAGCTTCAGTCCATAGAAACTTCTGAAGCCTTTGATCATGGAGCATGGAATGAACAACTTCCATAATTGTACAATTATTCCTTTTCACCACACCATTCAGCTTAGGAGTGTATGGTGTTCTAGTCTCCCTCTTAATGCTAGCTTCCTTGCAAAAGTCATGGAAATCATTGGATTCATACTCGGTCCCATTATCAGTCCTTAAGATCTTGATCCCCTTCTCAGTTTGATTCTCGATCAAGGCTTTGAAGTGATGAAACAAGGAGAACACTTCATCCTTCTTTTTCAAGAAGTATATCCAAGTCTTGTGAGAGTAATCATCTGTAAAAGTGAGATAATATAAATATCCTTGCAAAGAGTTCACGGGAATCATACCAGATATGTCAGAGTGAACCAACTACAGGATGTGAGAGGTCTTGCTATGGCTAGAGGGGAATGGTCCCCTTTTGAGCTTTCCTTTGGCACATCCCAGACATACTCCTTCATGCTCTACTTTGAACTCGGGCATCCCTGTCATCATCTGTCTCACATCGAGTAGAGCCTTATAATGAAGGTGGGAAAACCTTCGGTGCCATAGTTCAGATTGTAGGGACGTGTTGCAAGACATGACTCCCAACAGAATTCCTCCAACTTGATATAAAGAGTCAACTCAAAACCCAAGAGTGAAAGTAGCTTTAAAATTATTTTTCCACACATGTACCTTGCCATCGATGACGGCCACCTTGTAGCCTTTGTCTTCCACTGTTGAAATGGACACCAGGTTCTTCTTGAGATCAGGTACATATAGGACTTCTTTCAAATGAATCATGTTACCCTAATTTAATTAAAGAGTAACAATCCCTACACCCTTTACGGGATAGGTGGAATTGTCTCCAAGTATAATCTCCTAGTTTGTCTCTTTCTCTATCAAATTAGAGAGAGCTTCCTTGTAACTAGTTAAGTGCCTTGAAGCACCACTATCAATAAGCCAATTTCCCAACGATTCCGAAGGAGAATTAATGGAGAGGGCCAATATCAGATAATACTCATCTTTCTTGTTGTTAACAACATTTGATTCATACCTAGAGTTCCTTGATTTCTTGGAGGGTTAACCACTTCCTTGATTTCTCGCATTCCTATTTCCTTTGCCATTGAACCTGCCATTCCTTTGATTGTGGTTGGAGTTGCCCCGAGAGTGATTTTTATCATTGTCATGTGATGTGTCCTTTCCATTTGGACACTCCCTCGCATAGTGGCCAAATTTATTGCAAACGAAGCATCTTCCCTTCCTTCCACCCTTCAATCTAGTCTTTCCTTTGAAGTGACCTTTAGACCCAAAATTATTTCTCCTTTTGGCATGAGAGGAGAAAGCAGTGGGATTGCCTTTGCTTGAAGGCATTTCTTGCTCCACCATCCTTGTCTCTTCTTGAATGCATCTCGACATCAATTCTTCAAATCTTAGAATTCGATCATTGTTGAGAAGAGTGGTTCTAAATACATACCATTCAGATGGGAGACTTCAAAGGGTAGTGATAGTTAGTTACCTTCTAGGAATGATTTCTCCAATTGATAGGAGATCATTCTTGATCTCAGTGATCCTTAAGAAGTAGGATTGAATATCTTCAACCTTGCCCTTCTTAATATCCTTCAACTTATTTTTGAGGAACAAAACTTGATTTGCATCACTAACTTTAAACAAGCTTACCAGTCTATCGTAGATCTACTTTGAGGTGTTCAACTCAGAAATGTAGGCCACTAGACGCTTGTCAATTGAGTCTCAGATGATATTCTTCTCTCTGACTTCACCCCTAGTGTATTTTTTTCCTTGTAGTAGTCGATGCATTTGATGGAGGCTCCGTAATTCTACCACTCACATGGTCCAACACTTCCTGAACTTCCAATGTTAGATCAAGAGACATCTTCCATCCATGATAGTCAGACTTCTCACAGAGCTTGTCTTTGGCGGGGAAGTGTGATGAGGAGCCCATGAAGCCTTTTTACTTTTTCCAACTATCTTTCGGTGATTTCTCTTGCTCTTGTTTGGGCTTTATCTTCACCTCACCTCTAATACCATGTTAAATTATGGTATGTTCTATGCTTAAGAGAAATTTACTTCAAATCTACTTATTAACCCAATGTTAATTTCCAATATTGCAATCACATCAACATGATAGTAAACTGCAGATAGAACATAAATGTAAACAACAGAAGACAAGCCAAGACAAGAGACACAAGATGTGGCACCAGCCAGGGAAAAACCCCAATGTGAGGAAACCCTTTGATCAATTATTCTATATTCTTCATAATTCAGCACAAAGAGAGAGAGACATAGTGAAATATCACAAATATGTGATTTACAACAACAACGATGTAATTCTGATCAGCAAGGTCAAAGTTGGTCAAACAACTCCCAAAAGACTATTGAAAAATGTGCAACAAGAAATGCTAAATTTAGAAAGTTCTAAAAATAGATCTGCTAAAAATAGCATGTCTAAAAGTAGTAGTTTGGCCAATGAGCATTTTCGCCACCTTGGGTGAGAGGTGAAACTACTAAAAATAGAATCTTCTAAAAATAGCATTTCTGGGTCCCTTCTTATTTTTAGCAGTCCCTGGTCTAACTATAGGAAGTAAAAACAAATTTGGTCTTAACAGCAGTTTAAAATATTAATTAATTAATCTCCATGAGTTAATTAGTTAAGGAAAAGCAAACTTGAAGTCTTTGTGAGAACATGCAATTATTTCTCCATGCATTGGGGAATGTGTCCTTGATTTGCTCCACTGATTGAGGAATTAAGGATGAGTTCTATATTGAGAGGATCAGTTGACTTAGTTTAACTTAGTCAAGTTCAGTTAGATTAATTTAACAAGTTGTTAAATTAATGAGATATAGTTTGTTGATGCTTGCATGTATGTGACAACTATTATTTTTAGATAATTGTGTATTCACTCATGGATAACTGATGCATGTCAGTTTTGTCAGAGACCCAGTTGAGATCAAAGAAGGGACATTGTACTATTAGTTGGATGAATATTTTTCCTATAAAGGAAGCTCATCCTTGATGAGGATTTATCTCCTTCAGGTTTGTGCAGTTATTTCAGAGGTAAGTGTTGTGTGTGTGGTGAGAATCACACAGGTTGCAGTTGGAGGACCTAGGAAAAACTGCACAAGGAAATAGGAGGCTTGGAGGGCAGAGGATAAGGTTTGTGAGAAGCCTTTGAATATCTATGAGCAGCAGAGGGATTGTACTGAGAGCTGGATAGCTTCCGAGCTAAGGCTTTGTGCAATCCAGACTATATTTCCACTTGTATGATAATACAGAGATGGGGTTTTAGGCAGGTGCTTTCCCCAGGTAAATTCTTCTGTGTTATGTGTGATTGATTCCTTCTTATCAGTTATATGTGTTCTTATTGATGTTGCTTATGGTTGATTAAGCTTCCGCTAAATTGTTTGTAGAAGTAGATCAAGTGTTTTGCTTTAGTACATTGCATTACCAGGTGATCTACAGGTGGGAAATTTCTACATGGTATCAGAGCTAGCTGATTTGTAGAAAAAGTTATACATGATATCAAAGCTAGCTGATTTGTAGGAAAATTTCTACAAAATTCTACATGGTATCAGAGCATAGGTGATCAAGCAAGAACAATATACTGAGAGGATATTTCAAAGTTTTGAGTTTTGGGCCGAGAATTTGCAGAGCAGATATGAAAATTTCTGTACAAAATTTTTAGAAATAAATAGCAAATTTGGATTCCTTGAGGAAAAATATCCAAAAAAAATAAAAAAATTGGTTGAATCAGAGTTCAGATGAGGGAGATATCGCTGATTTAAAATCAGCGCCTTTTCTAGAAAATTTTGTGACGGCGGGAAAGTGGAAATAGATTGATGTGCTAGCTAAGAACCTGTATACACTTGAGGTACAAGATGCATGAAAAGTCTTGAGGAGCAAGGCAAAGGTTAGAGACTTGGTGGTTGAGAGGGAGGGTATATTACCTCTCAACATGCAGAGCCAGAAGAAGTCTCAGACGATTGTGGAGGAGCCACGATTGGTGTAGCAGCTTCAGGAGGTTGTGGAGCAGCCACAATAGGGGAAGCTAAGTGGAGATCGAGTAGAGACATCTACTCATGCAGAGACCTCCAGTGGGGGGAAACTTCGAGCCAGGTGGGCAGAGGGATCACATGCAGCCATACCTCCAGGTAGGAGGTGGGGTGATGTGGATTGATCGTTCCAAGGAGGAGGAGCGGGATCCTTGAGGTACCCAACCTCTTGGATGAGACCTTGCTACGGGAGCCCTGATGTGGAGTAGTAGGAACTGAATGATTGGGTAGAGACAGATGTAGATGGAGCGTCAGAGAGAGCGACAGTGCAGGGAATCCCAGGACAGCGCATAGCTAGTAGGCTACAACAATGCGAGAGGCACAAGTGTTTTTCACAGTGCTAGGTGGCACAGAGAGGTGTGCAATGGTGCGAGATGCATGGAGATGTTGCAGTAGCGCAGATGTCAGAGAGGGAGCAATTGTTAGCAGCAGGTAGAGCTTCAGTATCAGAGTATGTTCCTAGCCCAACAGAGAGGTTAGTTGGGAGTGTTTTTATTCCAAGAGTTTCAATAAAAATCAGTCCGGGTAGATGTGTTGCATGCAGAACATTCCAGAGTTACAGGATCAAGTTCGAGAGGAATCCTTTCTTGTTGAGAGGGAGTGTTGAAAAATGTGCAACAAAAAATGCTAAATTTAGAAAGTTCTAAAAATAGATCTGCTAAAAATAACATGTCTAAAAATAGTAGTTTTGCCAATGAGAATTTTGGCCACCTTGGGTGAGAGGTGAAACTGCTAAAAATAAAATCTTCTAAAAATAGCATTTCTGGGTCCCTTCCTATTTTTAGCAATCCCTCGTCTAACTATAGGAAGTAAAAACAAATTTGGTCTTAAAAACAGTTTAAAATATTAATTAATTAATCTCCATGAGTTAATTAGTTAAGGAAAAGCAAACTTGAAGTCTTTGTGAGAACATGCAATTATTTCTCCATGCATTGGGGAATGTGTCATTGATTTGCTCCACTGATTGAGGAATTAAGGATGAGTTCTATATTGAGAGGATCAGTTAACTTAGTTTAACTTAGTCAAGTTCAGTTAGATTAATTTAACAAGTTGTTAAATTAATGAGATATAGTTTGTTGATGCTTGCATGCATGTGACAACTATTATTTTCAGATAATTGTGTATTCACTCATGGATAACTGATGCATGTCAGTTCTGTCAGAGACCCAGTTGAGATCAAAGAAGGGACAGTGTACTATCAGTTGGATGAATATTTTTCATATAAAGGAAGCTCATCCTTGATGAGGATTTATCTCCTTTAGGTTTGTGTAGTTATTTTAGAGGTCAGTGTTGTGTGTGTGGTGAGAATCACACAGGTTGCAGCTGGAGGACCTAGGAAAAACTGCACAAGGAAATAGGAGGCTTGAAGGGCAGAGGAGAAGGTTTGTGAGAAGCCTTTGACTGTCTATGAGCAGCAGAGGGATTGTACTGAGAGCTGGATAGCTTCCGAGCTAAGGCTTTGTGTAATCCGGACTATATTTCCACTTGTATGATAATATAGAGATGGGGTTTTACGCAGGTTCTCTCCCCGGGTAAATTCTTATGTGTTATGTGTGATCGATTCCTTCTTATCAGTTATATGTGTTCTTATTGATGTTGCTCATGGTTGATTAAGCTTCCGCTAAATTGTTTGTAGAAGTAGATCAAGTGTTTTTCTTTAGTACATTGCATTACCAGGTGATCTACAGGTGGGAAATTTCTACATGGTATCAGAGCTAGCTGATTTGTAGAAAAAGTTCTACATGGTATCAAAGCATCTAATTTGTAGGAAAAAATCTACAAAATTCTACAAAGACCTCAAGACTTCCTAGGAGAACTCGGACCACATCCTAGACATCATTCTTCATGATGGACTCATATTCTTCATTCATAGCATCCTTCCATATCTGATGCTTCATGGCTTCTTCGAACGATGAAGGCTCATTTCGAATGATGGTGCTCATAATGGTCAAGTATCCCTGATACCTGATTAGCTTCTTACTTTCACAGAAAGTCCCTATGGGTGCAATATCTCTCTCAGAATCTTCAAGAGTCCCCCTAAGCCATGAGGGAATCTTCTTAGAAGAGGAAGGCTCTTGGGGAGGGGAATTAATAGAATCCATAAGTTCTTCCACATTGGGCATTGTCCCATCTTCCTTCTCATCCGGCTTTTTGGTGTCAGCTTCTTTATCTTTCCTTAAAATAGGAATATAGTCAACCTTGCTAAGGGCCATATCTTCGGCAAAGGTGACATCATGACTTATCTTGACTTCCCTTTGATCAAACACATAGATTCTATAGCCCTTAGAATTTTACTGTAGCCCACGAAGATTTCCTTCTTTCCAGATGCACCCAATTTGCTTCTTTTCTCTTTTGGCACATGAAAATATACAGGACTTCCAAAAATTCTAAAATGAGAGACATCAGGTTTCTTACCAGTGAACATCTCTTCGAGGGTCTTGTAATCCAATGCTTTATGAGGACATTGGTTTTGAACATATATGACGGTATTCGCAGCTTCAACCCATAGAAACTTCAGAAGCCTTTGATCATGGAGCATGGAACGAACAACATCCATAATCGTATGATTCTTCCTTTTCGCCACACCATTTTGCTCAAGAGTGTATGGGGTTGTGGTTTCCCTCTTAATGCTAGCTTCCTTTCAAAAGTCATGGAACTCATTAGCTTCATACCCGGTCCCATTATTAGTCCTTAAGATCTTAATCCTCTTCTTAGTTTGATTCTCGATCAAGGCTTTGAAGTGACGAAACTAGGAGAACACTTCATCCTTATTTTTCAAGAAGTATATCCAAGTCTTGTGAGAATAATCATCTGTAAAAGTGAGATAATATAAATATCCTCCCAAAGAGTTCACGGCATCATACCAGACATGTCGGAGTGAACCAACTACAAGATGTGAGAGGTCTTGCTATGGCTAGAGGGGAATGGTCCCCTTTTGAGCTTTCCTTTGGCACATCCGGGACATAATACTTCATGCTCTACATTGAACTAGGGCATCCCTGTCACCGTCTATCTCACATCGGGTAGAGCCTTATAATGAATGTGGGAAAACCTTCGGTGCCATAGTTCAGACTGTAGGGACGTGTTGCAAGACATGACTCCCAATGGACTTCCTCCAACTTGATATAAAGAGCCAACTCGAAACCCAAGAGTGAAAGCAACTTTAAAATTATTTTTCCACACATGTACCTTGCCATCAATGAAGGCCACCTTGTAGCTTTTGTATTCCATTGCCGAAATGGATACCACGTTCTTCTTGAGATCAGGTACATATAGGACTTCTTGAAAATGAATCGTGTTACCCTAATTTAATTAAAGAGTAACACTCCCTACACCCTTTACGGGATAGGTGGGATTGTCTCCAAGAATAATCTCCAAGTTTGTCTCTTTCTCTATCAAATTAGAGAGAGCTTCCTTGTAACCAATGAAGTGCCTTGAAGCACCACTATCAATAAGCCAACTGCCCAACGAGTCCGGAGGAGAAGTAGTGGAGAGTTTCGATATCAGATAATACTCATATTTCTTATTGTTAACAACATTTGATTCATACATGGAATTCCTTGATTTCTTGGAGGGTTAACCACTTCCTTGATTTCTCGCATTCCTATTTCCTTTGCCATTGAACCTACCATTCCTTTGATTGTGGTTGGAGTTGCCCCGAGAGTGATTTTTATCATCGTCATGTGATGTGTCCTTTCCATTTGGACACTCCCTCGCATAGTGGCCAAATTTATTGAAAATGAAGCATCTTCCCTTCCTTCCACCCTTCGATTCGGTCTTTCCTTTGAAGTGACCTTTATACGCAGAATTATTTCTCCTTTTGGCATGAGAGGAGAAAGCAATGGGATTGTCTTTGCTTGAAGGAATTTCTTGCTCCACCATCCTTGTCTCTTCTTGAATGCATCTCAACATCAATTCTTCAAATACCAGAATTAGATCATTGTTAAGAAGAGTGGTTCTAAATACATACCATTCGGATGGGAGCCTTCCAAGGGTAGTGATATTTATTTCCATGCCAGGAATGACTTCTCCAATTGATAAGAGATCATTCTTGATCTCAGTGATCCTTAAGAAGTAGGATTGAATATCTTCATCCTTTTCCTTCTTAATATCCTTCAACTTATTTTTGAGGAACAAAACTTGATTTGCATCACTAACTTTAAACAAGCTTACCAGTCTATCGTAGATCTACTTGGAGGTGTTCAAATTAGAAATGTACGCCACTAGACACTTGTCAATTGAGTCTCAAATGAGCTTCTTCGCTTTGACTTCACCCCTACTATATTTGTTCCTTGTAGCAGCCGTGCATTTGATGGAGGCTTCGTAATTCTACCCCTCACATGGTCCAACACTTCCTGCTCTTCCAATGTGAGATCGAGAGACATCTTCCATCCGTGATAGTCAGACTTCTCACGGTGTTTGTCTTCAGCAGGGAAGTGTGATGAGGAGACCATGAAGCCTTTTGACTTTTTCCAACTGTATTTCAGTGATTTCTGATCCAAGTGGATCTTCAGATACAATGGCATGGAAAAACTTAGAGATCAAAGTGATCAGAATGTAGTCAACCCAGGACCAGAATAGAGATCTCGTCATTCTGATTCCAACGACGCAAATGGTACTTCAATCCGAGTCTGGATGATGAAGTTACTACAAAAAGAAGGGCTCTTCAATCCTTAAGAAAACAGAGGAATTTCCTTTAAAAATGGGTCTTAAAATCCTTAAAGGCAAATCGTAATCAGAGGTCGGATGAGGGCGGACTTAAGGTTTGGGCCGTGGAACCCTCGATTGCCGATCTCTAATCAGATCGGATCGGCGGATCGGAGGCCATCGCAATCGGCGGTTATATATATACATATATGTGGATATCGGTGAATGGACAATGCGATCGGTGATTAATCGGATCGGCGGAACCTCCGACAAACACCCAGGGCGATATATGTGCAGGATGCCGATGCGATCAGCCGATGCCAATATCGACGGTCGGCGATCGGTGGTCGGTCTTTCCCGAGGATTAGGCTAGGTACACAGCGAAACGCCGATCCGCGACCTCAGCGCAGACCCGATACCGACTATAAGCCCGATTTAATAATATTTGAGGTCCGGGCATATGGGTTTTGGGCGGATTTGCAGTGTTTTCGAGATTTTTGAAGCTTTGTCATTCAACGATAGAAAGACCATTTTGAGCGGCGGTTGCACCCACCACTATACCAACCTCCATTATTAACCAGGCAACCCTGATTTGAATGGGGTTCTGTCCAAAGAACCCATTATAAAACACAGTCGATGGAAGAGCACGGAAGGAGGCATTTTTTTAATGGTTGCAACACGCTATTTCGCAGAGGCCAAGAGCATCTTTTGATCTATTTTGGACAATTATACGACTCCAACCCTCTTCTAGTGCTGCGAGAAGCTTTGGTGTTGCATACTACTCCATCTCAGGCATTCATTTCATAGCCATCAGGCAGATCGGAGGTATAAGCCTCTTATGGACAGATTGATAAATGTAATTCTGTTTATTCATGCTATTTAATTAGAAAGGCCTACCCATTGTTGAGTTGGGCATGGAGACATAGTCCGAATTGGACGAACTCCGTTATCAAGCCTTGGTGTCTTCTTTTTGTGCCTGTTATGTGTTTTCTTCTTCTTTTCATATGTGCACATTTATGTGTTAAGCTGCGATTTTTATATGCAATTCTTTTCTATACATCTATAAGCGAAAACATCCTGGATCAAGTGGTATCAAAGCAGGGCTTTTTAGATGTGAATTGCATGTTTGTATGCTAACAAGAGACAGGCTTCAAAGAGGCTGAGGGAATGTAGAACCTTTCGATCCATAGGCCGGGCATGCACCTCAAAGAAGAAACATGGCTGAATAGGAAGCCCGTATTGAAGAGGAGCACAATTTTAGAAATACTTTCTATTCAATGGCAGAGAATATCAGTCAGCTGGTTATAAGACTGGAAAAAGTTGAAGAGAGGAATCCAGAAGGACAAGGTTCAGCACATGGGAATGATGGAGAAGAACCCCCTCCTTTTCCTTTTGGTGGTGAAGGTTCTTCTTCCCCACACCACCATAATCAGAGAAATCAAAGGATGCATCGAAGAAACCTTTTTCTAAATTAGATGTTAAATTTGATCTTCCTATGTTTTATGGTGAAAGTAACGCATAAAAGCTTAACAATTGGATCAGGTAGATTGAGGTTTATTACAGGATTCAGCAAATCATAGAGGATGAGGTGAAAATCTATCTGGCCTCTCTACGACTAGGCAGCATAGCTGTCATTTGGTGGGAGAGTAAATTGCAGAACAGTAAAAATGCGGGTAAGCTCTTTTCCTAAGGGTCTACTTTTACTTCTGCGTTAAAGGAATAGTTTTATCCCTTAGGATACAAATAGAAATCTTTGATGAATTGGCAATATTGATGGCAAGGCAAGGGGCAGGACGTTCAGAGTTTTACAGAAGAATTTAGGAAGCAAGCACTAAATTTGGATATTGCACTAGATACACTTGAAGTGTTGGAAATAATATTGAGAGTGGGGGTGAATCAGTATTATCAAGTCAAATATTTTTTCATTTAGATATACGCTACTTCAGATATGGAAACCAGCGTATACATGCAACTGTGTCTACAGCAACTAGCGTATATTCAGTAAACTTAAGATTTAATTAATCTATTTGATCTTTAATCAGTGCATCTGAACTTCATTAACCATAAGGACAGTAAACAGGTGCAGTAAACAGAACAGATCATCACACATATGAACACAAGATATAAGGTGGAAACCCAATGTGGGTGAAAACCACTTGCTGCAATGCTTCTCTATCTTCTTGTTAATAAGAAACTTCTTTTTACAATATTTCTGTACTGGTGCAGTCTTATACTAGTACGCAGGCTTCTACCTATAGAAGGCTACAACCTTCTCTCGTTCTCCAGCTTCTCCTGGAAGGGAGCTACAACCCCCTTAGCTCTTGTACTAGCTGATGTACTAGTATGTAGGTGCTGACCTACAAAAGGCTACAACCTTCTCTTTTCTTCCAGGGACCACGTTTCATAAATTTTCAGACTGGATCCATAAATAACATCAATCAAACATCAAATATATCTGCATCAACCAATCCCCTTTGCACCAACCAAAACTGAATCAATCAATCACTTCTCTGAATGCTATAACCAGAATACAATAACAGTACCCAGACACCAATCCTGATCCCAGAATACCGCAGCAATAAACAGAAGTAGCTAAAACATATTTTATGAGACATATGCTACTTCAATATGTAGAACCTGCGTGCATATGCCGCTGTATTAAGGCAAACTTGCGTATACGCTATTTTGAATTACTAAACCTGCATCTATACATGCCTTTGCTATGCCGAACCTGCGTATAGATCTATAAATGACAATTTATCCTTTTTCCATTATTCAGACATCAGTTATACCCAAATTATCAGATTTATAGATCAAGTCATGCGCCAAATATAACAGATCAAAATCACACAAAGATACTTCTCTTCAAGCCTTAAGATCTTGACCCATCAATAGAACTTATCCTTCTCCTAGCGCTCAGGTTCCTCCTTGATTTAGATCCAGCTATGCACCATAACCCAATGACCAGTATTCTAGATCTTGCTCTTCATAAGATATTCAATCCTTGAGTGAGTGCCTTTGCCTAATGATCTCCTTCCCCTTTTATAGTCTTAGGCCTTACTCAATACCATGGTCCAAAACCACTTAGAACCAATACTTGGGACCCAATACTTGGGTTCAACACTTCGGACGCAATACCATGGTTCAAAACCATAGGTCCAAATACCAAAGACTAAATACCATGGACTAAAAAACAAGTTTTCCCACATGTACGCGCTTTTCCTTGCATGAAAGTGCGTGCATACGCATACGTGCCTTTTGATCGGTGATCCCGCGTGTATACGCGGCTTGGTTAAGAGGAAACTGCGTATATCTCTTTTTCTTTCATTCTGAGATCCTAAACTATGATCTGTCATCTGAGTGAGTTGCCATTAAGGACAACACCTGTGTCATAGTGCCAAACCTGTGTCATAATGCCAACAATCTCCCCCTTTGGACTTGATGGCAACCCCAAGTCACTCTCCCCCTTTGTCATCAAGGGAAAAGGGTGATGCTCCCCCTGAGTACATGCTGAAATCTTCTGCTCTGTTGTGCTGTCCATGCTCCCCTGATTGTAGGCAAGGTCTGCAAAAAGATGTTCTACAAGAAAGAACATGACTCTATAAATGACCTTCCTATCACCAAAGACTCATACATACATCCATCTCCCAACCAAGTGGGGATATACCAATATTGACCAATCCACCCAACCAAGTGGGGATACACCAAAAGTTTACACATGATAAAACAAGAACATTACATCATCCATCCCAGGCATAGTGGGGAAACAAGATATACATGACATAGAGACAAAATATCTACAACAAGACTATGATAGTCATCAACAACTATCATCAGTAGCATCTGTCAATCATCATTCAGACCAGCAACCATGTTCTCCCTCAACACCTGTTCCACCTGAAACCAAAAACAATTGTGAAATTGAACCAAGATCTTCTAAGATAATGCCAACAATGCATTATTAGAAGTATATGCTCCCCCTGAACTTGTGCCAAATGGTCTCTGTCAGACCCATGTCAGACTCTTTTCATCTTAAGTCTGGCCCACTGTTTTTCTTCAAATCAACATATACGTGACTGTATCCACAGAAACCAGCGTATGTATGTGGATGCTCCTCATGAAACTCGTGTACAACCACTTTTCTCTGAAACAGATAAGTTTCAACAGCAAGATGATGCATCAACTACTCCCAGCTTCTGTCTGAGGTATTCAAATGTCTCCCTGGGCAGTGGTTTGGTGAATATATCAGCAACCTATTCCTTGGAGGGAACATACTCCAATTTGACCTTTTGTTCAAGCACTTGTTCTCGGAGAAAATGATATTTGATAGGTATGTGCTTGGTCTTTGAATGCATGACTAGATTCTTTGAAATACTGATTGCACTTGTATTATCACATAAAATGGAGATAGGTGGAGTACAAATGATTTGAAAGTCTTGCAAAGTTTGCATCATCCAAAGGAGTTGTGTGCAGCAAGATGCAGCAGCCACATATTCTGCTTCAGCTGTAGATAATGCAATTGAACTTTGTTTCTTGCTGAACCAAGATACTAATCTGGAACCCATAAAGAATGCACCACCACTAGTGCTTTTTCTGTCATCCATGCTTCCTTCCCAATTTGCATCTATGTATGCATGAAGTGTGAGATTTGTACTTCTAGGATACCAAATGCCATAGTTTTGTATTCCTTGAATATATTTGAAAATACTTTTAACCGCCTGAAGGTGTGCTTCTTTTGGATTTGCCTGGAATCTTCCAACTATTCCCATTGCATGCATGATGTCTGGTCGAGTACCTGTCAAATAGAGCAGATTACCAATCATGGATCTATAGGTTGGTTGATGTACTGTTGCTGAATCATCATTTGCGCTGAGGCTGCATCCTGTTACCATAGGGGTACATACTGGTTTTGAATCTTCCATGCCATATTTCTTCAAGATCTGCTTGAGGTACTTGGTTTGTGATAGAAAGATACCGTCTTTGTTTTGTTAGACTTGTAAACCAAGAAAATATGTCAGCTCACCAAGCAGGGACATTTCAAATTCTTTCTACATCACCAAAGCAAAGTTTTGACTCATGGCTTCTTCATTGCTACCAAAGATTATATCATCAACATACACAATAAGTATTAGCAATTTATCATTATCAATTTTTATATATATATTGCTATCTGCTGATCCTTTTGAAAAACCTTGTTGATGGAGGTATTTGTCCAGACGATAATACCAAGCCCTTGGAACCTGTTTAAGACCATAGAGTACCTTCTTAAGTCTGCATACAAGTTTTGGATCATTTCCAAGGATGAATCCATCTGGTTACTCAATATACACTTCTTCTTCCAAGTCTCCATTTAAAATGGTAGATTTCACATCCATTTGATATACTTTGAACTTCTAAAAGCTAGAAAGAGCAAGGAACATTCTTATGGCTTCAAGTCTAGCAACCGGTGCAAAAGTTTCTTCAAAGTCTATACCTTCTTGTTGAGAACACCCTTTACAAACAAGTCTGGCCTTGTTTCTAATAACATCTCCATTTTTGTTCAGCTTGTTTTTGAATATCCATTTGGTCCCTATGACATTCTTATCATTAGATCTAGGAACCAATTCCCAAGTGTTATTCTTTTCAATCTGCTCAAGTTCTTCATTCATGGCCTTGACCCAGCATTCATCTTTGCATGCTTCACTTACATTTCGTGGTTCAATGAAGGAGAGCAATGCTAGATAGCTTGAAGCTTCTGTTATAGTTCTTCTTGTTTGAACACCTGCCTCTTTCTGCCCCAAAATTTGAGTCTCTGGATGGTTCTTCTGAGCATATCTGGATGGAGTCTTTTCTTCTATTCTTATCTGTTCTTTTGGTGCCTCATAAGTTTCTTCTTTAGCATTAGTTTGATCTGATGTTGAAGGATAGTCCTCTTCGTCTTCAAAATATTCAGTTTTCATTTGTTTTGAATTGTTGCCTTCTTCATCAACCACCACATCAATACTTTCAACAATTTTGCCAAGTCTTTTATTGTAACACTTATATCCTTTACTCCAGGAAGAGTAACCAAGAAGAATGCCTTCATCTGCTCTAGGTTCAAACTTGCCAAGATTTTCATTAGTCCTTTTGATGTAACATTTTCTTCCAAAAACCTTGAAGTATTTTACCGTAGGAGTCTTACCATACCAAAGTTCATGAGGAGTTTGAGATCTGTTTACCCAAACATTTGTTTTGTTGAGAATAGTAACGACAGCAAATGCAGCTTCACCCCAGAAGGTTGCAGGAGTTCCAGATTCATCAAGCATAGCACGAGCCATTTGTTGAACTGTTCTGTTCATCCTTTCCACTACTCCATTTTGTTGAGGAGTCCTTGTAGTAGAGAATTCCCTTCTTATTCCATGTTCTTCACAAAAGTCGAAAAATTCATCGAAGGTAAATTCCCCTCCTTGATCAGACCTGAGGCATTTGATTCTGCGATCTGATTCATTTTCAACCAAGGCTTTGAAAGCTTTGAACTTTTTGAAAGCTTCGTCTTTATGCTTCAGAAGTCCTATCCAAGACATCTTGGAAAGTCGTCAACGAACAATATAAATTATTCTTCTCCTCGAGGTGACTTTTTCCTTGATGGACCACATAAATCAGTATGGACAAGTTCAAGTGGCTTACTAGCTGATCCTTCCTTCTCAGTGAAATTAGTTCTAGTTTTCTTACCAAACTGACATGATTTGCATATTGTATTGTCTGGAATTCTGATGTCTGGGAGATCACGAACCGCCTGATATTTGCATGCTTTCCTTATCTGAGAGAAGCTTAGATGCCCCAATCTTCTGTGCCACAACCAGTGTTCATCATTCTTGCTTAGATAGCATTGTTGTTTTTGGAGTCACGATTGTCATTACACCAAAACCCGCAGGTGTTCGTAAATAGACACATCGCTATATTTAAGCACATGCCACGAAACACATGGGAGCGTTGGATCAACACTGCCATTAACTGGGAGCACAACAATCTCCCCCCTCAACAAGAGGCAGGTGTGTTTCGAACTCGAGACCTTTGGCTCCGATACCACTTGTTGTTGTCCTCCCTTGAGTATGTATAAATTATTTGGAGTTCTTATGCCTTTGATCACTGTTTCTCCTATATCAAGCTCACAAACAATACATCCATTTGATCGAAATATTACCTCATTTCCTTGATCACACATTTGGTTAACACTCAATAGATTATGCTTTAAGCCATCAACATACATAACATTTCCAGCTTTGAATTTTTCTTTCAAAAGAACAGAACCTTTACCTTTTATGAGCGCATGTGTGTTATTTCCAAATGAGACCTTCCTTTCCTTTTCTAAGGCACTATATGGCTGAAGTTTTTCTTTATCAGTTGTCATATGTTTCGAACATCCACTGTCGATGTACCACTGATTTTCTTGTCCTTCTGCATATAAGGCTATACCACATCTTTCTGGTTGCGGTTCTTTCTTTCTCCATGTTTTGGGACCCAATGAAGGTTGCTCCTTCTGAGATGTTTGCCAAAACTTACTCCTACATTCAGAATCTTCATGACCAAAGTTGTTACAAATAGAGCATTCTATTTCATTTTCAAGAGTAGAAAATTTATTGTAGGTCCTCTTCATGATCCCAGTCATGCTCCTTTGATTTCGTGCTTCTCGAGTCATGATGGTCTTGTAGGCAACACATTGAGTAGCTTTGTGTCCAAAGTTATGACATGAAAAACATTGGCCATTAAAGAAATTCCTGCGATTATCAAATCTACCGTCCAGGTGATTGTAGTTTCCATTGACATTCATTCTTGAGGCAAATTGAGAATGATTTACTTGTGGTTGGTTGTAGCTTATGTTCATCCTTGAAGTAGATTGACCCTAATTTACTTGGTGATCTGTTTTATGCCTTTGCTAACGATTGTCAACATGTTCACTTCTCCTTGCTACATCAAGATAACTTTTGGAGGTGGATGGCTTTTGTGCTTGAGATGCTTCTTCAGTATATCCAAGACCTGTCTTGATTAGAGGAGAATGCTGCACTTTGATAATCTCATCTAAAGTTTCAGATCCTTTAGCAAATCTAAGATTAAGAGCTTTTGTTTTCTCAATATCTTTTCTAAGTCCCACAATTTCACATTCTAACTTTTCATTGTGTTTTTCCCTTTCAGCAAGTTGGAATGTCAGAGTATCTATGATCATATTCTTTTCTTCTAAACAAATTTTAAGTTTAGAAATTTCTTCATAGAGATCATCTTCATCTATAGCATCCAAGAAATCATCATCTTCAAAAGCCATCAAAAGTCTATAATCATTACCATGTTCATCTTCATCACTATTTGAAAGTCCATCGCTATCTTCATGTGTATAATAGCTCTTCCTACTTACATTCTGTTTTATGTTCCATTTAACTGGTTCCTTACCTTTATCAAGCTTATCTTTATGAGGACATTTGGCTGCATAGTGACCGACTCTCCCACAAGCAAAACATTTGAAAGGTAGCTTACCTCTGAATCTTCCAGAACCCCGTTGAAGGTTCTTGACAAAGTTTGATTCTTCCTCTTCTTCTGATGTATGCCCTGACTCATTGTATTCTCCTTTTCTTGAAGCTTTGAATGTGGCTTCTCTCATGTCTGGTGGTCCCCCTTTTCTCATTTCGAAAGCAGTTAGGATTCCGTGCAGTTGTGACATAGTAATACTCTGAAGATTATGCTTTTCTTCTATGGCAGAAACTTTTGATTCAAACTTAGAAGACAAAGATCTTAGAACTTTTTCAACTAAAGTAACTTCTTTTATTTCTTCACCCAAGTTTTTCATGCAATTAACAATCTCATCTATACGTAAGAAATAATTAGCCACACTTTCATCATTGTGCATTCTGAGAGTTTCATATTGAATTCTGAGAGATTATAGTTTTGCATGTTTTACCTGATCGTCTCCTTCATAGCTTAGAATGATCTTGTCCCATATATCTTTGGCAGTTTTGAGCTGCATAACCTTGACGAATTCTGATTGAGATAGACTCCCCAATAGAGTATTGACAGCCTTTGAATTTTTTTCATACTGCTTTTTACCAGCTGTGTCTCTAGGAGTTGCTGATGGGAATGTGTATCTTCCTTCCACGATATCCCAAACTTCTACACCAAGAGATTGAAGATAGGTTGTGGTTCTTACCTTCCAATAGACGAAGTTGCCCCCATCAAAGATTGGTGGCCTAATGGATGCCTCCTTTTCATAGATGCTCATGATGATAGATCTTCCTTCAAGTGATCAAGCTTCTTTTGAAGGACCTGCTCTGATACCAATTGTTGGAAATAATACTGAGAGGGGGGGTGAATCAATATTATCAAGTCAAATAATTTTTCATTTAGATATACGCTACTTTAGATATGGAAACCAGCGTATACACGCAACTGTGTCTACAACAACTAGCGTATATTCAGTAAAATTAAGATTTAATTAATCTATTTTATCATTAATTAGTGCATTTGAACTTCATTAACCATAAGGACAGTAAACAGGTGCAGTAAACAGAACAGATCATCACACATATGAACACAAAATATAAGGTGGAAACCCAATGTGGGTGAAAACCACCTGCTGCAATGCTTCTCTATCTTCTTGTTAATAAGAAACTTCTTTTTACAATATTTCTATACTAGTGCAGTGTTATACCAGTACGCAGGCTTCTACCTATAGAAGGCTACAACCTTCTCTCGTTCTCCAGCTTCTCCTGGAAGGAAGCTACAACCCCCTTAGCTCTTGTACTAGCTAATGTACTAGTACGTAGGTGCTGACCTATAGAAGGCTACAACCTTCTCTTTTCTTCTAGGGACCACGTTTCATAAATTTTCAGACTAGATCCATAAATAACATCAATCAAACATCAAATGTATTTGCATCAACCAATCCCCTTTGCACCAACCAAAAATGAACAAATCAATCACTTCTCTGAATGCTGTAACCAGAATACAGTAACAGTACCCAGACACCAATCCTGATCCCAGAATACTGCAGCAATAAACAGAAGTAGCTAAAACATATTTTATGAGACGTACGCTACTTCAATATGAACCTACGTGCATACGCTGCTGTATTAAGGCGAACCTGCGTGCATACGCTGCTGTATTAAGGCAAACCTGTGTATACGCTGTTTTGAATTACTGAACCTGCATCTATACGTGCCTTTGCTATGCCGAACCTATGTACAGATCTATAAATGACAATTTACCCTTTTTCAATTATTCAGACATCAGTGATACCCAGATTATCAGATTTATAGATCAAGTCATACACCAAATATAATAGATCAAAATCACACAAAGATACTTCTCTTCAAGCCTTAAGATCTTGATCCATCAATAGAACTTATCCTTCTCCTAGCACTCAGGTTCCTCCTTGATTCAGATCCAGCTATGCACCATAACCAATGACCAGTATTCCTTGCTCTTCATAAGATAGTCAATCCTTGAGTGAGTGCCTTTGCCTAATGATCTCCTTCCCCTTTTATAGTCTTAGGCCTTACTCAATACCATGGTCCAAAACCACTTAGAACCAATACTTGGGACCCAATACCTGGGTTCAACACTTCGGACGCGATACCATGGTCCAAAACCATAGGTCCAAATACCAGGGACTAAATACCATGGACTAAAAAACAAGTTTTCCCACATGTACGCGCTTTTCCTTGCATGAAAGTGCATGCATACGCATACGCGCCTTTTGATCGGTGATCCCACGTGTATACGCGGCTTGGTTAAGAGGAAACTGCGTATATCTCTTTTTCTTTCATTCTAAGAGCCTGAACTGTGATCTATCATCTGAGTGAGTTGCCATCAAGGACAACACCTGTGTCATAGTGCCAAACCTGTGTCATAATGCCAACATGAAGTTGTAACTAAGTATATTGGCTCACTACATAGTTATATTTGGCATTCATTATTGTTGTTTGAACCAACCACTATCGACGGAGCTTGTGTGAAAGCAATTCATATTGAGAACAGGGGCAAGAATGAAAGCGAGGACCAGTCTAGAAAGCCACCGTTCAAACCTCCCAATGGCAAATCCAAAGCGAAATGGAAAGGGAAGGAGAAGAAAACAATAATAGCCAAAGAAGGAGAGTGGCCTTATTGCAATCATTGCAAGAAATAAGGCCACGATGATGATCATTGTTGGAAGTAGCACCCATAGAAATTCCCAAAGAAGTATGGAGGGAAAGGGAAGCGGAAAACAATGGCAGTAGCACAACAAGACCTTGGATCAGATTCAGGAGATGAAGCATTGGTCACAACAGTGTGAACAAAAGGTACCTTTACACCTCCTGTTGATTCTAAATCACAGGGAAGCACCAGTTCTATAGATGAGTCCATTTCAAATGATAGAAAAAGGATTGAATTATTTTGTATCAGAGTAGTAGTAAACCATACCAAAGTAGAAACTCTGTTTGATACGGGGTCTCAAGCAAATTTAATTGCAGAATCTCTGGTAAAGAAGCTAGGCTTAGAAACAAAATCGCACCCAAATCCTTACCTACTGGGATGGATACATGATAAAGATAAATTGAATGTAACCCAGTAGTGCAAGGTAAAATTTGTGATTGCTTCTAAGCTGGTAGATGAAGTAGAGATGGATGTTATACCGCTGGACATTTGTGGCATGGTATTGGGGAGCCCCTACCTATATGACAGAAAAGCTATCTTTTTCCGCCATGAAAATAAATACCACATCACTAAGGATGGGATAGAGTACATAGTGTGGGCTCATCAAAACAAAATTAACGCTAGCCTCATAAGCACTGGGCAGATGAAACGGTTGGTGAACTCCAGCAAGGCATGCATGCTTATGGTCATCAGGGAAAAGGAGGCTAAATTCGCAGACGCGTTCCAAGGCTGCGATGGTAAGCATAAACAGGAGTTGATGGATTTAATTGCTGATTATAATGTATTATTTTAGGAGCCACGGGGACTACCTCCACAGAGGGAGATCCAACACGAGATCCACCTGTTGCATGATGCCCCTCTGCCGAATATCGGCATGTACAGAATGTCAGCAATCGAAATGGAGGAGATCAAGCGTCAAGTACAGGAATTGTTGGACCAAGGCGTGATCAGGCCGAGCTCCTCTCCATGTGGGTCGCTGATTGTTCTAGTACCCAAGAAGGACGGCAGCTGGAGGATGTGCGTGGACTACCGCATGCTAAAAAAAAATCAGTAAAAAAATCGCTATGCCCTCCCACGCATAGATGATTTATTGGATCAATTAAAAAATGTTGTATATTTCACAAAATTGGATATGCGCAATGGCTATCACCAGGTTCGAATTGAGGAGTAGGACGTGTGAAAAACTGCTTTCAAAACCAAGCAAGGGCTGTTCGAATGGATGGTCATGCCATTCGGGCTTTGCAATGCTCCCGTCACCTTTATGCGGGTTATGAATAATATATTTCAGCCCTTCATTGATGAGTTTGTTTTCGTATATTTAGATGATATACTAGTTTTCAGCAAGAGTTGGTTTGAACATATGGGTCATGTAAAGAAAGTGTTTGATGTGCTGAAGAAAGAAAAACTCTTTTTAAAATTGTCAAAGTGTGAGTTCGAGAAAACCTCTTTGGGTTACCTAGGTCATATTGTTGGTCATGGTCAGCTAAAAATTGATCCTGCGAAAGTTGAAGCAATTTTAAATTGGCCTAAACCTACTAGTGTAACTGAGGTCCGTAGCTTTCTAGGTGTAGTTCAGTGTTGGAGGAGATTTATTGCTAATTTCTCTATTATTGCAGCACCTTTGCACACATTGACAAGAGTGACATAGGTCTTCCAATGGGGAGGAAGACAACAGAAGTCCTTCGAAACATTGAAGGAAAAAATTAGCACCGCGCCATTCTTAGCCTTACCCGATCTCCAACAACGATTTGAGATCGAAATCGATGCCAATGGTTATGCCATGGGAGTTGTACTGATGCAACAAAAGAAGCCAATTTGTTACCATTTTGAGAAGTTTTCTCAAGCTATGATAAACTATCCCATCTATGACAAGGATCTTTATGCCTTGGTGCAGAGTGTGAAAAGGTGGAAACACTACCTGATCGACAAGGAGACCATCATCCATACAGATCATCAGCCCTTGCAGTATCTTTTAGTCATAAACCAAGTTGCAGTGAACTCGTCATTTCAAGTGGATGGGCTTTCTTCAACAGTTTCATCTAGTAATAAAGTATAAGAAGGGCACTAGAAATAAAGTGGTTGATATGCTATCTCACCCTCCTATTTTTGCTTTTGTTATTTTACATAATGCTTCGCTGTCTTTTGAAAGTTATGCTGACGATCATGACTTTAAGGAGGTTTATGCAAAACTAACCATGGTTCACAGGTGGACAACTATCACTTGCAGGGGAAATTGTTGTATCACCTTGGTAAATTGTGTATTCCCACAAGAGAAAAAGTGCATGTAATTCGAGAGGCCCACACCTCTCTTATCTCTGGAGACTTTGGTGTCGAGAAAACTTTAAGTCATGTACAAAGATTATGCTTTTGGCCTCATATGAAAAACATTGTCACTCGCTATGTAAAGGGTTGTGTGATGTGTTCTGTTTCAAAACCCTCTAATAGAAAACTTGGGCTCTACACACCACTCCCTATTCTGAGTCATCCATGGGAAAGTGTGTCAATGGACTTTGTAGGAGGTCTACCTTTGTCTAGGAAGGGTCACGACTATTTGTATGTCATCGTTGACCGGTTTAGCAAAATGTGTATTCTTATGCCTTGTAAAAAGCAGATTACTACAGAGTAGACTACTTCTCTTTTCTTTCAGTATGTTTGGGTCCACTTTGGATTACCCACATCAATTGTTTCGGATCGAGACTCTCGCTTCCTTGGGGAGTTCTAGACCAGCTTGTGGAGGATGATGGACACCAAACTGAAAAGGAGCACGACATTTCACCCGCAAACCGACGGGCAGACAGAGGTTGTTAATCGTACCATGGTACATCTATTATGAGGCTATTGTGGGAAGCATCCCAAGTTGTGGGATGAACATCTCCCCTATATACAACATTCCTACAACCGAGCAGTGCATTCATCGACGCAGCGTTCACCATTCGAGACATGCTTTGGTTACCTGCCAAAGGACCCTTTAGACATGGTCTTTGGAAGGGAGGATGGCTCCAGTGGACGTAATGATAAAGACAAAGCTCAGCAGTTCATTCAGCGAATCCAAATGATTCACCAAGCAGTGCAAGAACAGTTGGAAAAGAGTCAAGCCTGTTACAAGGCTCGACATGATAAACACCGGGTCAACCATCAATTCCAAGTGGGTGACAAGGTGTGGTTCCACATCAGTAAGGATAGGATGAAGGGAGAAGGAAAGAAGTTGTGGCCAATCCGGTATGGACCATTCACCATATTGGAGAAGATTGGGAACAATGCCTTTAGTCTTGACTTACTAGTATATATGCAGATGTACTCAGTAGTGAATGTGGAGAACCTGAAGCTGTATGAACCTCCTTTGATCATGGACACTGATGAGGTGGGCACAATTCCTATCGTCAATGATTTTGCACCTGAATATCTCGATGAGTTGCCCAAAGACATCATCCTCGACAGAAGAACCAGGACTTCACGATGAGGAGATGTAGAGTACCTTCGAGTTGGATTCAAGGGAATGCATCCCAGCAAGGCCAGATGACTAGAGAAAGAGAAAGTGAGGGTACAATACCCTCACTTGCCAATTGACTAATGAAAAGCTTTTGGAGGTCCAAAAGCTCCTCAATGGGGAGGATTAATGCAGGTGGATATTTAGATACAATGGCATGGAAAAAATCAGAGATCAAAGTGATTAGAATGTAGTCAACCTAGGACCAGAACAAAGATCTCGTCGTTCTGATTCCAGTGGCACAAACGGTACTTCAATCCAAGTTCAGATGATGAAGTTATTGCAAAAAGAAGGGCTCTTCAATCCTTAAGAAAACAGAGGAATTTCCTTTAAAAATGGATCTTAAAAGCATTAAAGGCAAATCGCAATCAGAGGTCACATGAGGGCAGACTTAAGGTTTGGGCCGTGGAACCCCCGATCGCCGATCTCTGATCAGATCGGATCGGCGGATCGGAGGCCATCGCAATCAGCGGTTATATATACATATATGTGGATATCGGCAAATGGATAATGCGATCGACGATTAATCGGATCGGCAGAACCTTCGACAAACACTCGGGGTGATATATGTGCGGGATGCCGATGCGATCGGCTGATGCCGATATCGACGGTCGGTCTTTCCCAAGGATTAGGCGAGGGACACAACAAAACGCCAATCCGCGACCTCAGCGCGGACCCGATACCGACTATAAGCCCGATTTAATAATATTTGAGGTCCGGGCATATGGGTTTTGGGCGGATTTGCAGTGTTTTCGAGATTTTTGAAGCTTTGTCGTTCAATGATAAAAATACCATTTTGAGTGGCGGTTGCACCTGCCACTATACCAACCTCCATTATTAACCAGGCAGCCCCGATTTGAATGGGGTTATGTCCAAAGAACCCATTATAAAACACAATCGATGGAAGAGCACGGAAGGAGGCATTTTCTTTATGGTTGCAGCATGATGTTTCGCAGAGGCCGAGAGTGTCTTTTGATCTGTTTTGGACAGTTATATGACTCCAGCCCTCTTCTATTACTGCGGGAAGCTTTGGTGCTGCATACTACTCCATCTCAGGCATTCATTTCATAGCCATCAGGCAGATTGGAGGTATAAGCCTCTTACGGACAGATTGATAAACGTAATTCTGTTTATTCATGCTATTTAATCAGAAAGGCCTCCCCATTGTTGAGCTGGGCCTGGAGACGTAGTCTGAATTGGAAAAACTCCGTTATCAAGCCTTGGTGTCTTCTTTTTGTGCCTGTTATGTGTTTTCTTCTTCTTTTCATATGTGCACATTTATGTGTTAAGCTGCGATTTTTATATGCAATTCTTTTCTATACATCTATAAGCGAAAACATCCTGGATCAATTTCTATTGCTCTTGTTTGGGCTTCGTCTTCACCTCACCTCTAATACCATGATAAATTATGGTATGTTCTATGCTTAAGAGCAATTTACTTCAAATCTACTTATTAGCCCAATGTCAATTTCCAATATTGCAATCGCATCAACATGATAGTAAAAATGCAGATAGAACATAAATGTAAACAACAGAAAAAAAATCCAAGACAAGAGACACAAGATGTGGCGCCAGCCAGGGACAAACCCCAATGCGAGGAAACCCTTTGATCAATTCTTCTATATTCTTCAATAATTCAACAGAGAGAGAGATAGAGAGAGAGATAGTGCAATATCACAAATCTATGATTTACAACAACAACAATGTAATTCTGATCAGCAAGGTCAAAGCTGGTCGAACAGCTCCCAAAAGACCTCAAGACAACCTAGGAGAACCCGACCTCCAACAACAATAGATAGCAGCCCAAAATAATCAACGCAAGGAGGTCAAAACAACAGTCAATGCTACAACAATACTGCAATTAGCCCTAACTAGTCAACGTTCTCCCAAACATGTCCTCCAACAGGTCAACGTAGGGTGTCCAGCAATGCGGCTAGCCTAAGAGAGGTTGCCCAACCCAAGAACACAGTCACCTTCCTCTTCGTTGGCCAAACACATGCATAATATACCCCTGTTGCTCCACAGTCAGCCCTAGGTCAACGTTATCCCAAAATTGGCCTACGTCCTTCCTTCTCCCATGTGTGAGTGTCTTCCTCCTCATACGCATACCCAAGAGACTAGAAGAGAGAGGAATAAGATGGTGAGATGAGTATGCTAATGCCTCAAGGTCTCCTCTTCTTATATTCCACGTTGAGGTTTAGCTGGGGGTGTGAAACACAATTTTACTTGCTGGTCGACCTCAACAAATTGTCAAGAAATACAAATAAATTCATATATCCATGAATACATGTTAGAATCAGATGATCGTTATATCAGTCCTACACCTCATGATGAGAGGAATCCAAGAAAAATATCATCTGCCATAAATGAGGTGACCTAGATGGATTTTGTCCCTAGTTGCCAATTTTAACATAAAACAAATACACACAGATATTTTCCCCTAGATCCAAAAACTGGGACTACCAGATTGATTTTTCATTATATTCCTTTCAATGTTACAATACATATATATACATGCTGAAGCATTCGTAAACCCCAATCCATTAACCCTAGGTTAGAACATAACTTTAGTTCCCTTTACAAAATCTACAAAATACCATGGGCAAAAAACCATCATGCCCAAAACCATGTGCAAACATCATGCAAAAAACCATGGGTAGGTCTATCCACCATCGTTGGGTCTGCCCCCCTCTTTGGGGCATGTGCCACTAGTCGTGGAAAGAATATAACACACACCAAAACAAATATCTTTGGAAGTTTGAACCATAGTGACTCCACGAACTAAATACTTTCAACAATGAATATAGTTCATGCAAATCTTAGATAGGAGCAATGTATGGTCAACAACTTGTAAAAAAAATCTAGTATAGCTATGTCTTATAATGATCAAAACCCATACAAATGCAACGCCCCTAAGGATTCCACAAGTTCCTTTTATTTTACAATACACAAGCTTAATTCAAACCAATGGGAACCAAAAAACATATCTATCTCAATCCACTGTAAAAGCTAATGAAATAGAAATGAATAAGTAATACTTGATATAACACATATCATCAAACAAGAAATTTGCGACAAGAATGAAAGTTGATCTGGCTGAGAGGATGATGGAGCTACGAGAAGGAGGCTATGGGTAGGCCCTGCGTGGCTACTGCTCGTCGACGCAGCTGGCTATACTGGCTACACACATACACCTTGGAATAGGCACAACATTTTAATATACCCCTTCTCCGTAACAG
Organism: Pinus tabuliformis; assembly: GCA_031772625.1. Lineage (NCBI taxonomy): Eukaryota > Viridiplantae > Streptophyta > Pinopsida > Pinales > Pinaceae > Pinus > Pinus tabuliformis. The sequence goes on along the minus strand of CM062811.1, from coordinate 885,174,918 downwards.
AGGATTTTTTACACTTTGTTTTTTACTGCGGGCATTTACCAGCATCACGGTTTGGGGTATTGACCCATGGTTTCTGTCGTTTGGTTGACATACTACTCATTCTCTCGACGGTTACCTCCGGCAGCTGGCGATACCCTGCCCTAGACAGCGATGGACCTAGACTTGGAGGATTATTCGGAGGAATCATTAGCGGAGGGTTCTATCTAGACCACCCCGTGCTCAGATAAGTATGGGGCGCATTCATTTGGCAATGACCTGCAAGAAGCTATCTTTGGGCTCCCTTCCTTCTCTGGCCCATCTGACCACCGTTTGATCCTACCAGACAAACCCCCCTACCTGGCCGTCCCTCTCCTCCCTCCTGCCTTCTCTATCTTCCCTAGGGTTTTGCCTAAACCCTAACCCTTCATCCCCCTCCCCTTGTCACACCCCTCATTCACCTTAGTCTGTTTTACCCTCCGACCCACCTGCTACTCCTTCCATTTTGACTCCCCATATCCCGCCGAGCTCGACCTCGCCCCCCTCTGGTAGCTATACCGCCGTTCCCCCTTAACCTGTGCACTCCCTGTCGACTCCCCCCCTCCCTTGGAGTTTCCCCCTGAAGCGGAGTAATCCCCTAACCGTGGAGGTACCACTGAGGCTGAAGCTAGGGCCAGCAAAAAGACCAAGTGCTTTTGCACAAAGGCGGTCGACACCTTCCTCAGACTCGAGGCAGACATTCAGCTGGGGGATACAATGGATTTCGCAGATAGGGTGCCGGTTGGTAGAATCTGGGGGCGAACTACAATGCGGCCTGCATAAAAGCATGGACAGAGGAGGTCTGGGGACACCATCTTTCCGACTTGCCCACAGTCCAGACCTTTGTGAAAGGCTGGTTTGCACTTCGTTTCTCCAGACCAGACCTCACAAATTGGGTCCTCTCGTCCTATTAGAATTTTGAGCACGCCCCAGTCCTTCTAAAACGCTGGTCTCCGCTTTTCGACCTAGAAACAGAGCAGCTTGGAGTTGGGCCGATATGGGTGAGGCTCCCTGGACTCCCATTACACTTCTGGTCTGAAGATATTTTCAGACGAATCGGGAATTCTATTGGCACTTACATGGAATCGAACAAATCCTACCTGTCCACAGGTAAGATGGCTTTTTCCAGAATTCTGGTGCATATGGATACCCAGGGAGGGCTTCAGGAGTACATCACTATTCAGTGGAGATCATTCACGAGGAAGCAATCACTGGATTATGAGGGCATACCATATAGATGTCACTGGTGCCACAAGGTTGGGCACGTTTACAAGGATTGTCCCCTTATCACCAAGAAAGGAAGTCAAGTGGAGAACAAGAATCAAGAAGAGCACCCCTGGGACAATCCACTAGCCACTATGGAAATGGAAGAGTAGCCTCCACAAGCCCTGGTTGAAGCAGATCAGGCACAAGAGAAGGAAACAAGAAAGAAGCGGGAGAAAGCTCCTCTCCGGCCTCCCTCCCCACCATTAACAAGAGCAAGGGCGGCCATAGGGGACACACACTCCACGGGTATGTCAAATCCTCCTCTCTCTTCTGTTATTTCATCTTTTGTATTTCCTGTACTGCCTCCCCTATCAATAAAATCCTGGGCCTTAGAATCTTTGGGCATCCTCCCTACTCATCCCTCCTCGCTCCCCCCCTGGCTTCTTTATCAGACATCTTTGGTTCAACACTACACTATTGCTCCCCCTCCCCCTGCTTACTCCTTCCCTCAGCCTTCCCTCACGGATGGCTCCTCCTCCCCTGTCCCCTACCATCTTCCCCCGGAATCCCATTACCCTCTTCGCTCCCGGATGTGCTCCCAGGGCCTCGACATCATTGGATTTGAGGTGGTATCCCCTCCTCCCCCTCCTAAGACCCGAGGTCGCCCCTCCCACCTATCCAAGGCTAAAAATCAGGCAGGGGAGGAGATTGCTACATGCAAACAGAAAACTATCAATTGGGCCCTTAGAGCAGAGCAAGCCCCTCATCCCCCCCCTCCATGAAGCTGCTCTCCTTTAACTGTCACGGGATGGCCAGCCCGGAGAAGAAACTAGCCCTCAAACGTCTGTTCGCTTCCAAGCCGATAGACATCATATTTCTTCAAGAAACCTTGGTCCCGCCAGCACTATATCCCATCTACTTGAATCATGGCTTCCTGGCTGGACATTCCATTCCCTAGATGCCTCTGGGAGATCTGGAGGACTAACCCTGGGCACCTACAATTGCTCAATTAAGACCTTGAGAGTTTGGGGAGGTCGGGGATACCTAGCCGCAAATATCTATTCCCCAACCCTTGAATCGGAATTCCGAATCTATAATGTTTACGGACCCTGCCAGGACAGAGCTGCTTACTGGAGAGCTTTGTTCAATTCTGCCCTCTTGCAACAGAACATTATCATCCTAGGAGGTGACCTCAACTTCTCCATGGGATATGCAGAATCTTGGGGCAACCAAGCTCATGTAGATGCTCTATCTGATTACTTTGGGAACCTTCTGGTGTCTCATAGATACATTGACATCCCCTCAGCCAAGCTACAACCCACATGGAGGAACAACAGAATTGGGGATGCAAGCTTGGCTAGACGACTTGACAGATTCATTACTAAGGAAGACCTGATCAGTAGGGGAGCTAGAATCAGAAAATGGGTGGGTTCTGGTGGCCTATTGGACCATCGACCTATATACCTCAAGATGCAGGACATAACAGTCAAACCAAAGGCCTCGTTCAAATTCAATGCTGCCTGGCTCCGAGACATGGAATATATTAAACTAGTGATCAAGTTTTGGAAGGCTAACCCCCCAGGCTTATCTGGGAACCTTTGCCAAGACTTTGCCCGTAACATGAAGGAGTTGAAGGAACTTTCCAAGGCACAGGCCAAGAAGAAGAAGGAAGTGGAGGAACTGATCCTGAGATCAGTAGAAGCCGACATCATATCCATTAAGGAAGAATTTGGGGGCGGTGGGATGACCCAGGAGCAAAAGGACATACACTCTGCAACACTGTTGAAGAGAACCCAAATCCTAGGAAATAGAGAACAAAGCTGGAGACTCCGAAGTCAAGCCATCTGGCTAAAAGAAGGGGATGACAACACAAAATTCTATCACAAATATGCAAATGGCAGTAAAGTCATTAACATAATATGGGATCTAAAAGACTCTAAGGGATGATCAGTACAATCATTTAGAGAGTTGGCTACATTGGCATGTTCACATTTTCAAAACATATACAAGGCTCCTTCTATTGCTACTCTAACAGAAGTCATGCAGGTCACATAGCTATTCCCTAGGTTTGTTGATCAAGAGACGGAACAGGAGCTCTTGAGGGAAGTATCACTACAAGAGCTCGAAGGTACACTAAAGTGGATAAAGAAAGATAAGAGCCCAGGGCCAGATGGATGGACAGTGGAATTTTATGTAGCCTTTTTCGAGATTCTGGGAGCGGATCTCCTTAGGCTCGTAGAGGAGAGAAGAACCAACAGAAGGATCCTGGGTGGGCTTAAGTCTACCTTTATTGCTCTCATTCCCAAAGCTGACAAGCCCTCATCCTTTGATGACTTTAGACCCATCTCCTTATGCAACTGAATATACAAGATAATAGCCAAGATCATCACCAACCACATCAAGCCTATACTATCCCTCCATATATCTTGGGAACAATTTGCCTTCCTGCACAATAGGCAGATTCATGAGGCGATTGGCACAGCGCAGGAACTCCTCCACTCGGTGTAGCTCAGGAAATTGAAAGGAATGATACTGAAGATAGATCTATCGAAAGCCTTTGATAGGGTAAACTGGCTCTACCTCCACATCCTATTAACTCACTTGGGCTTTCCCTTCCCCTTCATTAAGTGGATAATGAGCTGCATAACAGATGTACCTTACAGTGTTCTCATTAATGGGTTGGCATCCCCCTTTTTCATGCCGAGAGGGGGCTCAGACAGGGATGCCCCCTGTCCCCTCTCCTCTTCCTTCTTATTATGGAGGGCCTCAGCCGCACCATCAAAGCTGAACACAGATAGGGAAGGATAAAAGGCATCAAAATATCTGATTCAGTCATTTTGACTCACTTGCTCTTTGTGGAAGATGTCCTCATTTTTCTCAATGGAAGCCTTGGAAACCTCACCGCCCTACACCTTGTCATGGGCATATTTCAAAAAGCCACGGGGATGGTGTTGAATGAATCTAAATCCACCATGACAGCAACAGGCTGCTCTTAGAATGAAATACTTTTTGCTTTAAGAAGGTTCCCCTTTACAACTCATCCTATTGAGGAAGGACTAAAATACTTGGGTTACCGACTAAAGCCTTTCGGCTATAAGGTAGCAGACTGAATATGGCTCATATCCAAAGTAGAAAAGTGCCTAAACGTTTGGTACCACAAGTATCTCTCCAGAGCAGGAAGGTTAGTACTGATAAAAGTTGTACTAGAAGCAACACCTGTCTATTGGATGACCTTAGCTTGGATCCCTAGAGGCATACTAAACAGATTACAAAGCATATGCTTCTGCTTCCTATGGAAGGGGAAGCAGTCGGGAAGAACTTTTGCCTGGACCAAATGGGAAGTCCTGGCACTGCCTAAGCGATGGGGCAGCTGGGGAATAAAGAGATTGGACTCATTTTCCAAAGCACTCGCAGCAAAGCTGGGATGACAGCTCCTTAACAATTGCAGTCTTTGGACGAAGGTTGTCACTACCAAATACCTCTCACCCACAACTCCACTTGACTGGATCCAACAAGGTCACAGACACAATGGGAATATCTCAATCATCTGGAAGGCAGTAACAAAGGCTATGGATCTGATAAGAAACGGCCTAACTTGGAGAATTCGATCTGGCTCCTTGGTTCGCATAGGGGAAGACCCTTGGGTAGGCTGTGGCAACATGCATAGACTTCCAGAGGACTTGAGACAACACTTAACAGCATAGGGTATTACACATATATGTCATATTGCAGATAACGACAGATCCCTATTGACTCAGCAGGCCTGGAGATCTAGAGCAGCACTTAATATTCCCTTGCCCTGGCAGCAAGAATGGAGACAATACATATCCACGCTAACAGAGGCCCATGTCAGGATATTGAAGAGAGAAGATGAGCTCATCTGGGATTTTGCTAAAAACGAATACTATTCCCCCAATATTGGATACTTGGTACTTATGGACCCCCACAAACCCTCAGTTATTGAGTCGTGGTGGAACCTACTATGGAAATTAAAAGCTGCCCCCCGATCAAAGCTTCTTATGTGGTCCATACTTAACAACAAAGTCCTGACGGGTGCTAATCTAATGAAACGATCATTCTTGGGGCCTTTCTGGTGCCACCTCTGCAAAAACAACAATGAGGACATTGTACACCTCTTCCTGCATTGCCCAGCCACTCAAGGTCTATGGAACGACTTCCTTGCAGCACTCCCTATATCCAGCAGATGGCACGGGGTCAGTTTTACAAATGCTTGGAGTAACTAGTGGAAGGAAACCAACGGCAAGGAAAGGAACATATCGGTGGTGATATGCTGGGCGATTTGGATTGCCAAAAACCAAATTATCTTTCAACAACAATCCCCCCACTGGCCTTCCACCCTGAACATAGTATCTGCGGAATATCAGATGATACCCGAAGAAACAACACAAAACCAGTAAGAGAGTTGAGGCAAAAGTCATCGATCACTCCCTCCCATGGGCCTACTTTGATGGCTCAGCTCAGGAACAGGGATGCGGAGGAGGAGCTGTACTACATTTATCGGACACCCACTCCTTTAAAATACAAATGGGATTGGGTTGGGGAACAAACAACTTTGCCAAGCTTCTGTCTGCCAAATATCTTATCCAATTTGCATTACATAAACGCTGCACACATTTACAACTTTTTGGGGATTCAAAACTGGCTGTTAATTGGATCAACAAAAAATACATCTGCAATGCATATACATTGAAGCATATTTTGGTTGAGATTCACAGACTTATCATGTCATTTGACTCTTTTACTTGTCATCATATTTACAGGGAGCGGAACACCATTGCTGACCACCTATCCAAAGAAGCAACGATCCGGGATGATGACATCTGGTTGATTTGCGAGGAACTGGATGGTGTTGTGTATCAGCACTATCACAGACCTTTTATAGATCCTGAATCCATATGAGTAGCATGTGAAAGAACAGTCCCTACTTTTATTGATTATTTTTGTTTAATTGTACATATTTATCAGAACATATTACTCCCTCTCTGCGAAGAGGATGACAGTTTACTTATTTTTTGTTTTATACTCCAAACGCTCCATCTGTGGAGGAACTCTAAATTTTTTTCATTTTTGGTAATAGGAAATGCCTTACTACAGTAATTCTTATGCATATGAAAAATGTAATTTTCTCTTATAATGAAAATTATGACTTTTTCCACAGGAAAAAAAAAACACATATCATCTATTCAACTAAAGAGTAACAAACATAAATCCATTGGAAAATGCCCAATATTATAGACGTGATCCAACTAGAGAAACTTAATGAATATAATTCCTTGTAATAATAGAAAAAGGAATTTAGGTATAATGACCAACCATGATCATATTCAAAGACTTGCATTGATTCAAAAGAGGTTGTAGCCACAAACCTTATTCTTTGAGATGAAAGAACTTTGGAAGTCTAAATCACATTAAGATCTAGATATTCATATATTTAAGAGATGCCATATTAAATGTAGTTCACCAAGGGTTTTTCAAGAGGAGACATTTTTCCCTATATAAAATATCTAATTCATTAGTGGAGTTTTGAGGTCTAAAATGGGTCTCCTAAGAAAGATAATAAAATAAGAGTTATGAATTTTTAAATAAAAAGAAAGGAAACTACATATTTTATCATATTGTTGGCTTATATAATTATGTGTCTACATAAATGTCAAGTGTAGGTACCTGTTGAATGTGAAACCCAATGATTAACCACTCTGCATACTTATGAGTAGACCCACACCAAAAAAATTGAAAATATATGAAAAAAATGTGTTGAAACAAAAAATCAAGGAACATGGTTTTCTTTTTTTTTCTTAGTGTGGGTTTCACTTAAAAGTATACAGGGTGGGTATATTGTTGATGTAAAGTTTAATTTCACATCCAATGGGTTCCTACACGTAATTTGAGTAAAATTATAAGGATATAAGCTACAAATATTGTTGCAGTCATGATTGTTGTTACACCAAAACTCACATGTTTTAGTAAGAACTCCATTTAGGTGGGTGTGTACATCATTTAGGTGTTAGTCAATGATTATCTTGAAAATATTACATCATTGCAAGAACTCCATTTAGGTGGGTGTGTACATATAGAAGCTCTTCCTAGTGGTCTTGAGGAGCTTTCATCATTAAGATTATTGGACTTATCCAGGTGTGTAAGGATAGAATACCTCCCAAAAGGGTTAGGAAAGTTAACATTGCTTGTTAACCTTATTCTAAATGATTGTCAACATCTAACAAGTATTCTAGGAAGAATTTAGCAGTTGACATTGTTGGACTCAATCAACTTATCATGGACCCGTTTAAAAGAACTACCTGATTGGTTTTGTGACCTGTCCTCTATAAAAAAACTTGCAATGGATGGTTTCTCGAGTCTAGAGAGGTCTCCAGATCGATTTGGGGCAGTAACAAGCTTAAGAAGACTAAGCTTGAAATATTGTAGAGGTTTAGAGAAGCTTCCAGAAAGTTTCAGCAAACTCAAGTACTTGGAGAACTTGAATTTATCAAACTGCGATAATCTTGAAGAATTATGTGAACACTTCAAATGTCTCTCATCACTCTGAGTTCTATTATTGGCTAAATGCAAAAAGCTAGAAAATCTCCCCGGGGATTTCCATTGTCTCCCACCTTTGGATACTTTGGATCTTAAAAATTGTGATGTTGGAAGGGAAATCTGGAGAGCATTGTAAAGTTGGAAAAACTACAGATTGTTTTGATCCAAGGAAGTCCGTCGTTTCTGGAGAAATGGGGCGAAATTCAAAACCAATGTGATCAGTCATGGTCCTTTGAAGTGGAAACAAGGTAGGTGCTTATAACATGCCCATTTTCAAACCTGCTTTTATTCCACATTACAGTTTCTAAGCATACACTAATTTTCCTTCCCACTCATGTTAGATTTCTCTTCAGGGTTCATTTCAGGCAAAATATCATTTCAACCTCACTAACGGATAAGGAAAATGTTGGAAAACATTAATTCCAACTGTCATATGCATTAAATGTGTTAGGTAGGAAGTCTAGTTTCTTCTGGAGAGTTGAGGAGGAAGTCTCGAGAGTTTAAATAGCTTCCTGAAGAAGTTATTTCCACCGACAATCCTGAGAATTGAGAAACTTCATCAAGCATGTATAAAAATCATTCAATGGCAATGTAAAGTCCAAGTTTTGTTGTGTTATCTGCATTCTCTGATTTGGTATCAGAGCAAGGTTGAGTGCTAAGAGCGTAAGGTTCATCTGTGAGCGATCAATGTGAGAGATCGTTGAGGGTGTGAAAGCAAAATTTTGTGTACGATGCCTCAAGGTCCGGGTGAAGGGTGAGCTAGCCAAAGGATTGAGGTTACTACCTCACTGAGTGTGAGTTTTTTTTCTGCAAGAAGAGTTACTATGAACTTGCAGTCTGTCTACTTGTGTGTAAGAGTGTGCTGGTGCACAGGACTAGTTTGTGAGAATTGTTGGAGGGAGTTGAACCGCTAAGAACGTATGCGTGAAGTTTTCTTATTTGCTGGCAATAGAGGGCCAAAGAAACCAGGTAAATCCTCGACATCCAGTGTTTGGATTTTTATGTAAATTCTGTAGCATTTGTTGATTGTGCTATAACAACATTTTTCATAATCTGTGACAGATAAACCCGTCTATAGTTTTTTAAATCAAATTGTGGGTAAGGCTTAGTCGTTGTTCGGATGTGTTTTGAAGGCTTCATTAAATCCGCATGTAGTTTTTTAAATCTAAGTGTGGGAAAGGTTATTTCATTGCTATAATTTGGTTATTGGATATGTTTTTGAACGTTGCCTTTATGTTATTGTTTTTTTTTTCTGAATCAGACTAATCTATTATATTACAAAAAAGTCAAAATTTACATCATGAGTGTTACAACAGAGCCGTAGCCCTGTGATTCCTGTCGAGAGATTGACAGAATGCTCAGGAATAATCATGTCCAAAATTACATAAGACCGACACTAAACCATATCGACAGTACATAAGACCGACACTGAAAAAACATGGATAGCCGACACTAAAACACATAAGGACTGGAACATATATGGATATCCGTCATTGAAACATATAAGGACTGAAATACATAAGGACTGAGTCCTGACACATACAAGATAGCGGTGAGAGCAAACAGAGAAAATTTTCCTTTCTCAGAGACTTGTGGCGAACTGCAGGTCGAGTTAGTCATCATCTGTGGTGTGCGGATCTTCCTCCTCTTTGCTTCTGAATTGCTTGGGGATGTTCAGGTCGGGGAGAGTGTTCCTCTGCGCAGGTTCGCTGGGGCCTGCCCGAGGGTCTGGGGAGGAACTGTCTTTGACGGGGCGCAGCATATCAATAGCAGGAACTTGCATGTCGACTGTGGGAACCAACCCAGGATTCCGAGGAGGGCTTGCCTGCAAAGCTTCTTCCTGACCACCAGGATTGCTACAATGCTCCACCGAAACAGAAACTATAAAAGTTGAATTTGACAGAGTACATGGAATTCGATATCTCACCATGGGATGCACAGAGTGACCACATTCCATAATTTCTCGGTGTTTCGTTGCTCTGCCTCAGCCAACTGCACGTCCTCTGGAGCAACTGCGGTCGGATGAAACCTCAATTGAGGAAGAGGGGGAAAGAGCTTGCCTCTAAGACGAAGCACAACCTCTGGAGCTTCCGCGCCTGCTTATCATCCTTTGGCGCTCACGCTGCATCCCCGTATTGTCCAAAGAGCAGGAGTACCCCTTCGTAACCTCCCTCAGAACCAGAGAGTGAGCTAACGCAACCTCCGAGCACCCAAACCTTATGCAGAACTGTGGGAGAATGACAGAGGTGCCAGACCTTTGTAACTCCATTTTCCCGCTACCAAGGAAAGCAGTAAATGCCGAAAGGACTCGTCTTAAGTCTCGCAGATGGACTGTCGCCGCCGATCTTAAATGATCACCGGACCTGTAATGCGTGGCTCGTCCGGGCTGACACATGCCCATGTGACGAGCCACTAACCTGCTATGCGCTGAAGCCACCCGCATCCGGGAGGGAGAGGTCCTTTTGCACCAAAGAGATGCAGTCCCTTTTAAGTTGTTCATCATCAAACATGTCCAAAGAGCCGGAGAAGTATGGTGATGGCTGAGAAACACCTTGGTTGGCCATTCGGTCGGCTACCTGGTTTGCTGTTCTTCGTACATGCTGGAAGGTTATACTTTGGGGATTCTTAAGCTTTGCCTCCAGGGATTCCAATCTGCTTAGCAATCTCCAGCTAGTTGCTAACTTGACTGCTGTAGCCCCTGCCTGAATTTTCTTGGCTGCTGCTATTAGGATGAAAGAATCTCCCTCAACCTCAAGAGGGAAGAAGTGCTTTTGTTCTGCTAGACAGATCCCTTCCCAGAGGCCTTCCAGCTCGGCTACATTGTTAGTGTCTTTGCCTATTGAACCATAATAAATGTGCAGTAGTGCTCCTGTATGGCTTCTGAAGATTCCTCCGAATCCGGCAGGTCCAGGATTACCTTTAGCTGCCCCATCAAAATTGAGCTTGAATGAATTGGTAGCTGGTGGGGACCAGGAGGATGGGGAGGTGGAGCTGCGTGGGGGACGGGTGATGACCTTTGCAAAGGCAGAAAGATCAATATTCCATTCTTTCAAAATGTCCCTCTCTTGTTGCGCTTCTGGCATGTCTGTATCATACCAGGTTCTTATGGCTAAGGTTTCCTGGATATTTCTTTTGTAAATGAGCCACAAAGCGTCGATTGTCCGGGAAGTGTTGTTGAAGATTCTGGAGTTGCGCTCTTTCCAGAGAATCCAGTACAAAAAGCCTGGTACGAGACCCAATAAAGTATTGAGAAGTTGGCTTTTGAACGGGTTCTTGTCCCAGTTCCTGATATTTTCCGTTACATCCTCTCCCCTGGGTTCTGTTCTCTTATTGCATTTCTCCACTTTCTCCCAAAGTTGCTTGGCTAGTGGACATGTCTCCATTAAATGGCTGATGGTCTCAGAGTTGAGATTACAATTTTGGCATCTTGAAGGCCCAATGAATCCCCTTTTTATCAAATTGTCCCATGTGAGAATGCGCCTTTTACTTAGCAGCCATAAGAAGGTTGAGATCTTAGGCCATAGCCCTGGTAACCAAACTCGTGCCCATATTTGATCTTTATTCGCTTGGGTGTCTGAATAGCGCAGTTGATGTGCTTCTTTAGTGGTGAATGTGCCTTTGTGCGTGTGACCCCATCTGAGCTTGTCCTGCTGGTTGGAGTGACAAATTCTTCGGTGAGTGAGTTCCTGATCAATATCTGAATATGTTTCGCCCTACTAATCCCTCTGCCATCTGCTCGCTGGTTTCCATAATTGGTATCCATGATGCCCTGTTTGTTGCCAGAATTGGTGAACCTGAATAAGGTTCTCTTGCTGCATATGAGATTGCCAGAGGGGCTTTTGGAATAGATTTGCAAGTTTGGGGAGCTGCTGCCACGAATCCTCCCAAAACTTGGCTGTCGTGCCTGAGTGGATTTCCCAGAAGCTGTGTTCTTGAATGAAGTGGCTGTGAGTCTTTGCAGTATTCCAGATGGGTGATCCTTGGGCTGTGGAGTTGATTCTGATGAGATCGTTCCATTGACTTCCCAGGGCATATTTTGCTTGCCATAATCGAGCCCAAGGTGAATGAGGTTTGGAGATCCAATTCCACCACATTCGAGCTCCCATTGTGTTGTTACTTTGAAGCGGATCCCGAAGTCCTAGTCCTCCTTCTGATTTGATTTTGCAAACTTCTTTCCAGTTAACAAGAGCCCATTTTCTATTCCGTCCAGTGGAGCCCCAGAGGAAGTTGCGCTGGAGGTTGCGAATGGCTTTAAGGACCCATTTTGGAGCTGCCATGATGGAAAAGAGGTACAGCGGCATAGCTTGAAGGACAGATTTGATCAGGACTAGTCTGCCTGCCATGTTAAGAGCACGGAAGGTCCAAGATGAGAGCTTTGATTCAAGCTTATCAAGGAGAGACCTCCAGGAAGCATGTTTGATGGCTGAATCAGAGAGGGGAGCCCCAAGGTATTTGGATGGCAAATGGGATATGGTGAATCCCAGAATTCTGGCAATATTCCTTTGAGTAGAGGGGGGGGTGTTAAAGAAGAAGAGCTGAGATTTCGTGGCATTAATGGAAGTGCCAGAGGCATCGGAGTAAAGGGAGAGTAGAGACTTGAAAACAGAGGCTTCTCTCGAGGAGGGATGTCCGAATAGCATGGTGTCATCAACGAACTACTGATGAGACAGAGGATTGAGACCATGGATAGAAATACCTTTAAGCTCTTGAGAGGCAACGGCCGATTTGAGAAGTCTGCTGAGTCCTTCTGCCATTAGAACAAAGAGAAAAGGTGAAAGAGGATCCCCCTTCCTAATGCCGCGAGAGGGTCGAAAGGGGGATGAGGGAGAACCATTCAAAAGAACAAAGAAGCTTGGAGAAGTAATGAGGTTCATAATCCACCTGGTCCAGGTTGCACTGAAGCCGAAGGCTAAAAGCATTTTGTGAATGAAATTCCAACTAAGCTTATCAAAAGCTTTAGAAAGGTCTAGTTTTAGTATCATACCTGGTTTCTTGAGAATCTTTAATGAGTGTATTACCTCATTTGATAATATAATTCCATCCATGATCTGCCGACCTTCCACATATCCTGTTTGTTCTGGAGAGATGAGTAAGGGCAGGATAGGTTTGAGCCTGTTTGCGATGACCTTTGAGATTAGCTTGTAGATTACATTGCATAATGCGATTGGTCTGTATTTTTCCGGCCTGTTGGGTTCTTCTCCCTTGGGTACCAGAGCTATGAAGGTGGTGTTGAGGGCCAGGAGGATCCAGTGCATGCTTCTGGATTCTTCAACGAGGTCCCATACCTCAACTTTGATGAGTTCCCAAAATTCATGGAAGAAATTGGCTGTGAAGCCATCAGGCCCAGGAGCTTTTCCATCCTTGAGTTGAGCCATGGCTTCTTCAACTTCCTACAAGGACGTGGGCTGGAGTAGTTTGTTATTGTGATCCGCAGTTATGATGCTTGGAATATGCTGCGTGATGGCTCTGATTGCTTCATCCCTGTTATCAATGGGTTCTGTTAGAATTTCCTTAAAATACCCTGTGAATTCCTTTTCCATGTCCTCATGTTCCTCAATTCTTTCACCTTGTTGATTGTTGATGAAGGTAATATTATTGTGCATTCGCCTTTGAATGGTGGCTTTGTGGAAGAATTTTGTGTTCTTCTCCCCCTCTTTTAGCCAGTTGATTCTGGATTTTTGCCGCCAGAGTATTTCCTCTTGTTTCCGACGCTCTTCAATTTGGTTCTAGAGTATCTGTTCCTGTTGTGCTTGTTCGTTTGTTCTGCCTTCAAGAATGAGAGTTTGTTGAAGTATGTGCATTTGTTGTTCCAATTGTTGGCGCTTTGCCTGGATGTTACCAAAATTTGTGCGATTCCAAACTTTGAGGACGTGTTTCAAGTTTTTCAATTTTTGTTGGAATTGATACATTTTGGCTCCCTCTGGCGGGATGTAAGATGCCCATGCATCGCTGACTACTGCCTTAAAATTGGCATTTGTGAACCAGAATGCTTCGAATCTGAAAGGTCTGTTGCAGCAGTTACCTGGCCTGGACCATTGTAGCAAAATTGGCCAGTGATCAGATCCGCCTTGGGGGATAATGGAGGCATTGAAATCCCCTCCCAGGTGGATTGCATTATCAGAAAGAAGGAATCTATCAAGTCTAGAAGCAATATGATGAATTCCTTGACGCTTGTTAGTCCAAGTGAAGATTCCATTGGAGGTTGGAATGTCCATAAGTTGATTGGTTTGAATGAATTGTCTGAGGCCATCACTGTCACTGTCGAGCCTGATTCTACCTCCTTGCTTCTCTTCCATGGATGTTATTATGTTGAAGTCGCCGCCACCAATCCAGAGCGGGAATTGCCTATTTTCATTGAGGATAGAGATCGTTTCCAACAACTCTAATTTTTGCTGTATTGTCTGAGGAAAATAAACATTTATGAGATGCCCATGGATTCCGGTGCCTATGAGGTGGAAGGAGGCTTGAATAAGGTGGAGGGTGGCATGGAAGTCATATAATGAGATGATCTGCGGGTTCCACAGAATGGCCAAACCGCCTGAGGCTCCAGAGGCGTCTACAGAGATAGAGCTGCTTCCTGCCCAGACCTTGCCGCGAATTCTTTCAATAGCTTCAGTGCTGCTTTTTGTCTCTTGAAGAAAAACTATGGTTGGTTTTTCTTGTTGAATCAAGTTTTTGATCATTCTATGTTTTGAGGGGCTGTTGAGTCCTCTCACATTCCAGGATATTAACTTCATGTAAACTGAGGTTTGGGTTTATAGAACTTTGTCAACTTAGGGAATCGCCCCGATTCCATAAGTATTTCACCTATTGTTATGGTTCTTTGAAGGTCTGTCTTTCTTCCTCTTTTCTTGGGTTCTTTGAGCACCTTTTTTCCGTCCCATGGGCTGCCTCCTTGTATGCCAAAGCTTTTATTGTGTTGCACCTTGGTTAAGACTCCTTCCAGCTTGTCTATTTGCCAGGGGGGAATTGAGTTGTATTCTCTCTGTTTGCATGTCGTTTCAAGTGTGAAGATGTCTAAACCATCTAAAATAACATCCACCTGATCTTCCTCCATGACAATAGTATCACTCTGTTCTTCCTCATCCGCTTCTTCCTGAAGACTGAGAGCTAGAGTAGCATCTGTCTCCATGTCAAAGTCGTGCTGTTTATTATCCGGCATAGATTTCTCTTGGGAGAAGGAGAAGGGACTAAGACCTGAAACCGATTTTCCTTTCTCCAGAGAAGTGTTGGGAGTGAGATTCGAAAGAGAAGGGTCAGAGGACTGCGAGGGGGCTGAGGGGTTGACGGAAGAAGAGGGCGAAGAGGTCTTGAATGGGGGTACAGAACTGGGTTGGTCTTGCGTAATTTGCGAAGCAAGAATAGAGAATTTGTTCTGGGAGTCAGCTTTGAGGGCATTGTCCATGACTGGCTGACTTTTTTTGGCATGCCTACGGCGGTTGGGAATTTTTATGAAACCTTCGGAGTCTTTGTCAGAGACAGCGGTAGCTGCTTTGGACTGTAAATTTAATGGACAATCTCGGAAGAGGTGGCCATGCTCATGACACTTGCGACAGCGGAAGGGAATATGCTCATAATCTAAAGGTTGTGTCCATTCATAGTCATCGTGATAGAGACTTACCGTATCAGCTAAAGCTTTGGTCAGGTGCATTTGGACGCAGATCCTAGCATACGAGGTATATTTGCGGGTTTTTGTTTCAGCCGCAACTCGGATGAAGGTACCAAGTTTGTTGCCTATATCAGCCAACGTTTCTTCTTTCCAGTATTCCACTGGGAGGGAGTACATCCTTATCCAGACCGGAGCCCAGCTGAAATCTTCCTTATCCGGGCTGAATCTTGGTTTCCATTCCGTGAGATAGAGACCTGAAGAGTTGAAGAAGTATGGTCCTCCTTCGAATATCCGCACTTTGTCCTCCACACAGTGAAAGATTGCTGTGAAAAAGCCTTTTGGACCTAGTTGCAGAGTAACTTGTCCTTTGGGCTTCCATTTTGATGCTATCCAACCTTGTAAGGCTTTTTCCGTAGGCCAGAAACCTAGAAACTTTCCTATTAGTGCATGATCTTGCATGTATTGGATCTCACCATTGATGCGGTGGCTGGGCAGGTCAACCTTGATACGTTCTGCAGCCTTTGGGATACAGGTGGCCGAGGTTGCCTTTGGCTGTGACGACGTAGCTTTGTTGTGCGTCTCTTTGTCTGTATTTTCCTCTTCTGTCGGGGCCGTATGTGTCTTTTCTTCATTCATCCGATGTCCTTCTTGCCCAACGTCAGGGACTGCGCCAGAGGGGTGCAGAGGCTGTGCATGCTGTATTTTGTCAGAGCTTGAAGAGTCCTTTGGAGGGGAGGCAGAGCTCTCCCCTCCTACCGCCATTTCCATTGCAGGCTACCAGCAGAGGTCCGGCGGCGGCTACAGTGTAAGCGGTCAGGAGCGGCAACTGGCTAGGGTTCAACAGCGTTTGGCAAGGTTCTGCATCAGAGCGTTTCGCCTTTATGTTATTGTTTAACGACATCCATTAGGCCAATTTTTTTTTTTAAATAGTTTTTTATGAATCTCAAAGGATTTACGATTAATGCAAAGGCTCAAACTAAGTGAAAAGTAAATTATGGAAGTCGCTTAAAATAATTAATGAAGTTATGTAGCCATGGCGGTGAATGGTGGAATAAAATATATATAGAAATTGAGTTTTGTTCATGTAAAGTTATATCACATCTATCATACACCAATGCATAAAAATATATATAACATTATAGAGAGGAAGCAAAAAGTTAAATCACAAACTATGCTTGCCCAACAAAATTTATATTTAACTGATGGGGATTTTGATCATGGAAATTTGTCCCTAAGGGACTATGCTTTCCCAACAATTTTTTATTTAACTAGTAGAGACTTTGATCATAGAAATTTGTTCCAAAGGTGTTTGACACATTTTAACATGACACAGATAAAGGGAGTTAGAGAAAAATGAGTGGATCATGATATAATTTTTCTTGGCCAAAAAAATGGAAGAAGACCTACAAATACAATTGAGTTTGTCCATTTATTAACTCACTCCTCTATGATTTTACTATATTTGTGTTATAAGTAATGATAAAGCTAAATATTAAGCACATAACAAGGCATGTATGTTATAATTGTTTAAGATATTTATGGCCACACATGAATGCAAACATATAGGAATTGGTTCATAATGATTGCTTGGGCCCCATTTTGTGCCTACGGTTATTATTCACTTTCCACATGTCAACAAGATAATGGACCTCCTAGTATCCATGGGCATGCAATAATAGGTCAGCTTGTAAGAAACATTCAAAGTAACTTGCATTTCAGGCTTGGTCTCTATCTTACCTAGCTACCACTAAGTATCTCTTCATTGTTTGTTGTTTTTGTTTTGCTTGTTAAGAATAGGATTAGAATAATTAAAACCTCTTATTTTGTAGAGAATTGTCTCACTTATTTACTTAGATCCTTTTAATAACCAAATGAAGATTTTTAGCTTCAGACATGGCACAAGCTATTGTGAGAGTGCCAAATAAATAGAAATAAGAGATCACATATACCATATTTTTTAAATTTTAATTTTTTTCTTAAATAAAGGGATTTATAAATACTAAAGGTTGTGACACTTAGAATTAAAATGGCTCAATAACATTGAGAATTTTATGTGGATAAATTTGTAGAGAGTAGAAGCACAAGCCACAGATGCACAAAATGTCAAGAAATTTAACATGCCTAAATGCTCGCAATTTTTTCATCTTTAAATCAATTTACAAATTAACACTGAAATTTCCAACCTAGCTTGCAAGCTCTAAATGTATACTTATAAGAAAAACACAAAACAATTAGCACAAACATCTACAACACCTACAACAAGAGATGTGTATAGGGCATTTTCCAAGAAAGGAAGACAAACATAAACCAATATGATTCACCAAACTAAACTACAAGGACATGTTTGCATGGAGCAATAATGAATGAAGTGTTCCACTCATCACACACAAGGACCACAATAACCCATCTTCAATTACAAGGGAAAAATCATCATAAAACTCCATTGCAAAAGGTAATATATTCTGGGACTAGCCATCAATATAATGTTTCTTCATTTTATCGAATATGAGCGACCCCAAATTTCTAAATAGAGTTATCATTGCATAACTCTAAATTACTAAACATAGTTGTCATTGCATTTTTTTGCCATCTATGTAGATCCTAGGCTAAGAATAGGCCTAATGTTGAATGGAAGAATGGCATCCCTACTAGTGGGATGGTGTCACTAAGATTATGTTCCTAGGAACTCCATGGGATAGTCTATTTCCCCACAAAAAAAACTCCTACCCTCAAATTCTCTCCATAAACTTTGAACTTAAAACCTAATAAAAACTAAATCCCACATGAACCAATTAATATACACTCCGTAAATCATAATATTCACATTCACAACCACTACTTAAACACACCTTTATTTTTAATATTAATAAATAACGTATTTTTCAAACTTCCTTAACTAATGACATAATAACAACTCTATTTTAAAATAAATTACATTAGCATTATACTTTTATAAAAACCTTTGAAAGGCCTAAACTGCATGATTGCTATAATCACATATAACTTTGACTAATTATTTTGTAAGGTAAGTAAAATCGATACTATAAACTTTTAGACATCAAGTAATTTATACTCTAAACATTAAAAATGGCATTAAAAATTTATAAGTTGACAAATAGTACTGACCATTTCTTCTTCTCACAATATTTAAAATTAAAAAAATTAAATATATTTTCAAACGATTACTTACTTATCGATCGTGACAATTGGCCTCCATTTCCTCTTATACCCTTTATATGTTGCACCTGAAAATCAAAATTTGCAAACAATGCTTGCCATCTTGTGAATTTAACTTCCCCAGGTTTTTTGATATTTTTTGTCAAGACTTTCTTTAATGTTGATGCATCAGTCTCGAGGAGGAATGTTCTATTGATAAGATGAATTTCAAATTTATCAATGCAATTCCATGCAGCTTTAACTTCTTTTTCAATGATGGAATAATTCTTCTCAGTAGGGTTCCATGTTCCTGAAGCAAATTGAATAATTTTCTCTTCTAACCCTTTTCTTTGTTTCAAAATACCTCCCCAGCCAATATTGCTGGCATCTGACTCCATGATTTTGAATGCAACATCATCTAATATGTATAAGATGGGGAGAGTTTTTACCTTAGACTTGATATTTTGTACAGCTCTGGTATGAGCTGGAGTCCAGGGTTCAGGATTCTTGCGTAGACGTTGGTTCAACAGACTTCTGTCCTTTGCACAATCTTGATAGAAATTACTGACATAATTTAGGCAGCCAAGAAAACGTTGCAGCTGAGTCTTGTTAGTTATTATATCTGGAAACTTGCTCGAAAATTCAAGAGCATGTTTCTGCAGTGAAATTTGGCCATTAAAAATATTGTGGCCTAAAAACTTAATGGAGGTTTGGAAAACCTCAATCTTCTTCTTACTTAGGACTAAACCATTTCTTTTGATGGTATTTACAAAGATCTGGATATGCCTGAAATGATCTTGCAAGTTCTTGGAAAAGATCAAAATGTCATCTATGTACACGATTAACCAATCAAAAAATGGCTTAAAAATGTTGTCCATTACCTTCTCAAATTTTAACGGAGCATGTTTGAGGCCAAATGGCATAACATTCCATTCATAGTGCCCTGCTGGGATACTGAAGGCGGTCTTAAATTTATCTTTCTCTGAAATGGCGACTTGCCAAAAACCTGATTTCAGATCAAATTTTGACAATACTTTGGCTCTTGCAATTCTACTGATCAGATCACCCTTGTAGGGGATTGGATATGTATCATCTGATATTACTGCATTCAGAGGCTTGTAATTTATGACCAGTCTCGGAATTCCTCTGATTTGTTCTGATCTTTTATTGACATAAAACCCATAACAATTCCATGGACTAGTTGATTCTCTAATCGGTTTTTTGTCTAGCAGGTTTTGGACCTCTTTCTAGCAGAGTTCTCTATACTCTTTATTCATTGGGATTGCCTTGCTTTTACAAGGTCTGCCTGTGTATTCTGCTTTGTATGGGAGCTCAACTGAATGTTGCTTCCTGTGCCAAAATGCATTTGGTTCTTCAGCGCAGCATTCATTTTCAATCTGGACTTTTAGCTCTGAAATCTTTTTCTGTACTGCTGGAGAAGTTAACTGCTTTGAGATGCTGAGAGTGGATTTCAGATCTTTTAAGTCTGATAACTTGGCTTCTGCTTTTTCTAGTTCTTTCATAGTTTGGACCATTGTCGAGATTCTTGGGGTCGATACATATGGCAATTCTATCCTTCTGGATTGGCCACTAGAAGTAGGCAGAGTGATAAAATATCCACCTTTGTTGTTCTTTGTCCTGTATGAACCATGAGGTTCTACAACAGCTAGAAAAATGTTTCCTAGGATGCAATCAACTGGGATGTCAGCAATAGCAAATTTCAATTTTATACAATGTCTGTCAAAACATATAGAAGCTTTGGGCACTTCATAATTCAATGTCTTATTGCCTAGACCAATAACTTCTCTTTTAGCTGCCATCCAAAATTTTGTTGGGATCACTTTATTGTTGAGTATATTCATGTATGCTCCAGAATCAATAAGTGCAGTCAAATTAAAAATTTCATTCTGTATACAAATTTGTACCTGTACATGGTGTTGTTGATACTCGACTGTGAGTATCCGCATTTCTTGAAAACCAAAGTCATTATCTTTTATTCCTTCATAGATCTGGACATTTGCTTTATAGTAATCTTCTGGATTAGATTCTTCTTCTGGTTTTGTTTCTTTATGCATTTTTCCTTTTTCTAATCCCTGAACCTGAATTTTTAGCTGGGAAATTTCAGATTTGAGATTGTGTATTTCATGGCTTACTTCCCCCAAGGTAAGTGGGCAGACTTTGTCCTCTTATCTTTGTCTTTGAAAATATTTTGCATTTCTTGCATATGAGGCATCAATAAAAAGTGGCTTCTTACCAGAATTTTTGCTGTTATTTGAAATCTTCAGCTGATCCATGAAGGCTTCTGTGAGGTGGGTCTTCATTTCTCCATCCTCCATTGCACGGATCTGAGATAAGATTTTTATTTCATCTTCCTCTGTTTGAGCCATAAGAACTTTTTCTTTGAGTTTCTTATACTGTGCCTCTTCTTCTAAAGATGATTCTGTAGAATCAGATTCACTGTCAGTAAAAATGCATTTACAATTGTCTGAATCTGAGCAATTACAGGCATTAGCATGAAGATTTATTTCTTCAAATTCTTCAGATGAATAGACAGGACTATTATTTGAATTTGAGAATTCATCAGATGAGTACAACAATTCTTGTTGTTGAATTTGGGGGCGATCACCAATTGTAACATTAGGACAATGCTCTGTCCTATGAGATTTGGACCCACATTTCATGCAAAAATATTGGGTCTCAGTCTTGACTTGTTTTAATTTTTGATTTTGTGGCTGAGATTTCTTGCCATGATTCTTTTTCGACTCTTCTCCTACAGGACAATTATTTGCAGTGTGTCTTGTTTGGCCACAGAGCCAACAAGTCAGTTTGTTCCACTTTTCTTGTTTATGACTGTGTAAGTGGATATCAGATGGCCTGTAATAGTGTGTTTTTGGGATATACCTGTAATATCCCTTTCTTTTCTGTTGTGCACGGGGCCTAGATGGAGGCCTTTTCTTACTGAATCTATTATAATTTTTTCTGGTTGTGTGCAGCTTTTCTTTCTTAGCTCTTCTTTTGAGCTTCCTTTTCTTAACTAGTGGATCTTCGAGAGATAGGCCATATTTGCTGCAAAAATATTTGCTATCTGGAAATCTGGACAACTTTTCTAATGAATTATTTACCTTTGCACTAGTACAAAGGCCAACCAATGTTTTAGTAATCAAACTGTAAATCTGTCCCCATGTATAGGACTCAAATGGCATCTGGAAGACTTCTTGTAATCGAAGATAGTCTACAAACTTTGATGGAAGTGCTACCAAGTAAACCTGTTTCCACAACAGATTTTTGGAGTCCTTTGTCTCATATATCCTCTGCATCCAGTCTCTATGGAAGTCTTCATATTGAGAGATCTTGTAACATTTGAGGTTCATTAGAACAACTTCATTTTTATCAGCTATATTAGCGTCTGAACCACACCAATGTTCAACGATCATGGAGGTTAGAGCTCCAATCATATTGTTTTGGACCGTCCCATCTGGATTGTGGATTATGTTACCTTGCTCATCTTTGAGCAATTGATCTTCCATTTGCTTAATCAAAGCAGGAGAAGATTCTATTGTCTATAGACCATTCTCTATGAGAATTAGCAAAGAATGTGTGAGTTTCTGGAATTTTACCCTTGCCACGGATATCAGGGGCAACATACCTGGTGTATTGACTTTCTAGTGGCTCATATATAGGTAAAACTTCTGTCTTTTCTTCTTCTTTAAATAAAGCTGAGAATGTGATATGCTCATCTTTTGGTGTTTTTGCAACCTTAGATGATTCTTCTTTGTCGGTTTCCTCTTTTATTTCTTGGGATGCAAACTCCTTGGGGAATAAGAATGGAAATCTGTCGATGGGTTTGATAGGGTCTTGTATTTGCACAGATCCTTTGTGCATAAATGCTTCTAGAATTGGTTTCTCTGTTTTGCCAATAGATAATCTGTCTACTTTATTTACCAATTTTGTTAATTGACTTGATGTAGAATCAATGTGCTCTATCACTTTGTCTTCTATGTTCTCTAATTTGTCTAGAGATTTTCTCATATAAGTCTTGACAACTGAATTATCAAATCGTACTTTATCTAGAGCATTATTTACAGTATTCAAGGAAACCTGAACAATATCAAACTGGTCTTTGACTACGGAAGCTTTGGCAATATTCATTTCAAGGCCTTTCAAAGCAGTATTCGTCTAGTTCAACTGCTCTGCTATTTTTTAAATTCTGCCTTTAGTGCCGATTGCATTATCATCCTTTAAGACTAAAGGAACTGCTTTGGCAGAACTTTGTCCTTCTCCAAGCACAATTCCCTTATAAGGTGGAAATGTGGTTGGAGTCGCAACCTTAAGGCCATCTAGAGCTTGCCAGAGATGTTGGGATGGAGAGGATGCTGATGAGTCAGTCATTAAAACATTAGCAATCTGTCTTCTTTCTAACCAGGTATAGAAAGAAATCCAAGTATCAGTGGATTCCATGTGGTTTTTCCATTCTACAGACAGTGCTATTTTCTGAGGAACAGTATGACTGCTTCCAAATTCTTTAGCTTTGGGGTTTGTGAAAATATCCCAATTCAACATTGCTTTCATCCATTTTTTTGGGATTTTGGTTTTTGGACAACCATCCATAAGCATAAAGAACTTATGCATCTCTGTTGTACTAGGCTTTTTACAATCTTCCGAACTCGGCCAAATCTGCAGTTGGGAATCAATCTTTTTGATTTTTTAAGATAACCAAGACCATATCTTGGTTTTACTGGTCTTGTATATGAAAACAATTCTGTAAGCCTTGGATCTTCTTCTTCTAAGGTAGGAACTGTATGTATCATGAGAACATGCTCAGATTCATGCGGGAATGGAATTTCAGAGCATTTAGGATTTGGACAGGGAGTAACAGAAGTAGAAGGAGGTGCTTCACCTGTTCTGGGATTATGGTTCTCATGTAGGACCAGATTTGCAAGTTGGCTTAAATTGATAATATTTTGACACTCAAGACATTTGACTTCTAAAGAATTAAAATTCACAAGCTGGGCTAACTCAAAAAGAGAAATATGCTTACAAGAATTTACAGAGGAACTGGAGGAAGCAGTATCAGCCAGTTCTGGAGAAACATAAAAATGAGACATTCTGCAGTCTTCATCAATCCTTTTTCTATCAATTGTGGATCTATGGGGAAAGGAGAGAATGGCTTTGGATGATTCTTCATGAATATCTGCAGAGGTTATTTTTTTGACAGAAGGAGGCTTGGGATTCGAGACAACCCAGTGTTCGAGGAAAGTTAGATCTTCCCATTTGATTGTTTGGTGCTCAATCTTCTAGTTTCTTGCATCTGTGAGTACGACAACACTGGCTTTTGAATCCTTGCTTGGGGCATGCAGAACTGCTGGATATAATGTATTAGTATGTCTAAAACACCCTCGGGTCTGGATTGCTATATTATGTCGTTTTCTGTTCATGTCAAATCCAGTGGTCTGGATTTGTAATTGAAGGATGTCTTTTATGGTTTCATCAAAGACATAAACAGAGAAATTTGGATAGCAATCAAAATATACTGGCCCATTTGATAGAGGTGCGACTATCCCACCTATTAAGGAATCTGTGTATTTATTGTGGGTAAGGTCACGGACAGTAGCTAATACAAATGTATTTAGACCTTGATTAGTAAGTGCATGTATCTCTATTCTTATACAACCTAGATGAAAATATTGAGCTTTTAGTCGTTTAGCCTCGGCCTGTAATGTTTTGGGATCGAGGGATATACTCTGTACACAGTCAGAATTTTCTTGTATCTGACTTATGGACTCCTTTATACTAATACGGGTAGCAGCAACTAAATGAAATGCAGACAAATCTGCATAGACTTGTGAAGCATTAATGATAGGTAACTACCATCTAGCAGTGGGTTGACTTTCCTCATATGCAAGTTCGGCAGAATTAAGAACTCGACTAGAGGCAGTGGTGAACATATCCCGCAAGGGATTTTCTTGAGTGGATTTTCTAGGCGAACCAGACGTTACTGGCTCTGATACCAATTTTATGAGCAGAGGCTTCAACAAAACTTGTTATAGTAATGCTACAGTAGTGCTATAGTGCTGCTACAGTAGTGCACCCACATGAAAGGTTCCATTTTAAAGTTATTTAGTTAGTAGCATTGAGTTAAAATTAAAAAATTCTGTAATACTATTACTATTTATAGTGAATCACAAGCTGTCACATAACACGTTTTCCATGAGATACGAAGGTTTCTCCGTATATAAGTTTAAAGAATGTCAGTTGGAAGCTATGAAAATTATGACGTCATAGCTATGTCAGTCGCAAGCTACGACGTCGGAACCTAACCTGCTCATGACGTCGGAAAATAGCTAATTCAAAAAAACAGTAAAAAAAATAAAAAATGTTAAAATGATGCCTAGCAGGGATCTGACAAGTTCCTATAGATAAAATTAATTACTATTACTCATTTTTTCATGACAGCGAATTCTGCGATTAGGTTGAATTGTTGAACTGCAAGAAGAACCTTCAACTGCAATTGTTTATGAGATCGTGGAAGAGACTTGCAGATATAACAAATAGCTAATTAGATTTATTAAAAAGGTAAGGTGGATGTGATAGTGCGGCTATTTTTAAGATTCCATAGTTCTAAGGTTTTGATGCTAATTTTATGATGGTTTTTAAATTGTTAGCGTGGTTAGATTACATAATTTTTTTTGCATTTTTAGCATCACAAAGTGTCAGAGGGAATCAATAATTTTTTGGGGAATTTCTCAAAGATGGACTTAGATAGAGTGACAAAATGAATCTTCACCTTTGATCGAATGATTTTTAAGAATATGCAAAATGTAATTTTGTTTTTTTGAATATATGTATAAAGTTTTCAAGTGTGATTTTTTGGAGTTTCCGACAGATTCTGTGAACCCGATGAAAACAATTGTAGCCAAATCTTGTGTTGTGTTGTTTAAACTAGGTTTTTGACTACATATATAGATTCAACACCCTCAAAAACCCCTGAGGCACTTAGATTGTGAAGAGTTCATCTATCAAACTTGTGATTTCAATGAATACCTACATGATTATAGACAAATTAGATCGAAAAATAAATCAGAAAACTTTCCAAAAAGTCACATTTAAAGACTATATATATATATATATATATATATATATATATATAACATTAAAAAACTTGAGTTAACAAAATAGTTAGTCACCATTTCTTTTCCCACAATAGGAATTTTTTCCTATTAATTTAGCAAACATCTCTATCAAAGATTCCTTCTAAAATAAATAATTCATTGATATTTTAAAATTACTCATCATTGAATTAAAAATAGATTTTTGGGTGAGAATTTGGTGACAAATTGTGGTGAAATCTTGATTTGTGTTGTTTAAACTGGTTTTTTTTACTACATATATGGATTGAACACCCTGAAAAACCCATGAAGCACTTGGATTGCGCTGAGTTCACTCGTCAAACTTGTGATTTCATTGAATCCTTGCCGGATTTTAGAAAAATCAGATCGGAAAACTACATATATGGATTCAACACCCTGAAAAACGCCTAAAGCTCTTGGATTGTGTTGAGTTCACTAGTCAAACTTGTGATTTCATTGAATCCTTGCCGGATTTTAGACAAAATTTATGGGAAAATAAACCGTATAGAAAATTCAATTAAAAATTCTTAATACTTGGTAACAAGTCACCTTATATAATTCTCATATTACATTTCCACCTCTGAAATAATCATATTAAAAAAAATCCCACTAAGTTAATATGCATATTATCATTCCGCCACAAAGAAAAATGTTCAAACTTATCCAGTAGCCTTTAAGTGCTTTTCCAATTTAATTTCCAATCTAATTTGTCTAGAATCCGGCAGAGATTCATTGAAATCACAAGTTTGATAGGTGAACTATATTATCAGTCCGCCACAAAATCACTGGAAAAATGTCCAAACTTATCAAGTAGTCTTTAAGTGCTTTTCTAGTTTATTTTCGAATCTAATTTGTCTAAAATCCAGCAGGGATTCATTGAAATCACAAGTTTGATAGGTGAACTCTTCTCAATCTAAGCACCCCAGGGGTTTTTGAGGGTGCCAAATCTATATATGCAGTCAAAAAACCGTTTAAACAACAAAAATCAAGATTTGGCCACATTTTTTCCCACTGAAATCCACAGAAAACTCCAAAAAATTATACTTAAAAACTACTCCTAAAATTATTATTACTTATAGATCATGATTATTAAAAATTTAAAAGTTTTCCAACTAAACAATAATATTACTCATTAATCATAGTGGTATTGCCATTTAATTCACTTATCAAATTCCCACATTATTATTAATCATAGTGGTATTGCCATTTAATTCACTTATCAAATTCCCACATTATTATTACTCATTAATGATAGAGGTATGGCCATTTAATTCACTTATTAAATTCCCACTTGGAACACGTCTCCAGATTATCTCCGAAGATTCCTGTTCTAAATTTTTTTAGCAAAATAGGTTAAAAATATATATTTTTAACCTACTTGGTGAAAAAATATTACTCGGTAATTTCATGGCATCTAATTATCTAATATCTTGAAAGATACCAATTGACATCATAACGATTAACGATTTAGGTAGGGGAAGCAGGGGAAAAATTGAGTGGACAAAGTATAACGTGGGGTGGTTGTTCAAGAAAAATATATATGTGTGGGGATATTTGAATTAAAACTAATGAAAAAGTTTTAAAAATCTATAAAATCATAATAACTATAATTATTCAGCATATTTATCACATTAATTTAAAAAATCTATTAAATTATAATTATTCAAACTATTTATTATTGTAAATGAAGGGAAGAAAATGGAGTTATTGTATCACAATATTGTTTTATTCTTGTGTTTTTGCCTACCATATTTATCATATTAATTTAAAAAATCTATAAAATTATAATTATTCAAATTATTTATTATAGTAAATGAAGAGAAGAAAATGGATTATTGTATCACAATTATTGTTTTAGTCTTGTTTATTTTGTCTAGCAGTGGTATAGATTTATTTAACTATGGATCTAAGAAGTGTTGAGAGGGATCAAATCTTTTGGGGTGAAAACCTCTTTTAGAATAAGAAGCTTAAAAAAATATTAAGCCTTAAGAAATTTGAACCTTCTACACTTGATAAATATGTGATTAACATGGATCTATACCAATTGTACATATCTAATTTTTCATTGTTTAAATTATATTTTTGAATGCACAAATAGATTCAATGCCTAAATTGCATTTTTAAATACATAAATGAGATCGATTCCAACAAATTTTACTATGCATCTTAAACTTCAAATTCCAATATTACATTTCAAACAACAATGACAAAAAAAAATATAACTTAAAAATGCCCAAAATGTAGAATAGTAATTGAAATATTTTAACATAACAATTTATGTTTTCAATTAATTAATTATTTATATATATATATATATATATTGATCCTATTGTTTTTTTTCACGTAGAAAAAAGTCGTAATTTATATTCATATTGAAATAAATTACATTTTGTAGATGCTTAGAGCATATGCAGATAGCTGTCCATGAATAGGACAAGTATACTCGAAAAAAGAATAAAAAAAGTTTACAATTACATCAAAGCCTATACTTTTCTGCCCTTCTTCTTCTCCACCCTACGCCAACCCTGCGAGTCAGAAGGGGGAACAATGATGGCCTGTGAGTATTCCTGCGTGTTCGCTGGTGGTTCTTTGTCGGATTCTGATCCTTCTGATCCATGGGTTCTTTTGTTGCCACTAGCTTCCGGCCGTGGCGTTTCCTGCTGCCGAACATGGTCCTCCATTTGTGGGTCTGGTGCTTTTTCTTCATGTGTACCATTCTGTTCCATATTTATATCCGGTTCCTCTTGATTCACTTTATGCTCTGGCTGATTGTCCTCTTCTTCCAGCGGTTCTGTATTCTGCCACCCATTTGGCTTTTTTGGCTGTTTTTTGTTTCCTTTTGTATTCTTTCTGGCCAGTGGGCAAGAATTTTGAAGGTGTCCTGTTTGCCGGCAGCTGCGGCATCTGAATGCTGTGTTTTCATAGTCTAGGGGCTGTATCCTCTCAGTGTTATTATAGATTAATGATATTTTATCAGGCAGCCCCTGACTCAAGTCCACTTCAACGCAAATTCTGGCAAATGTGTATATCCCTCTGCTATATCTGTCTTCATCAACTTTTAGGAGTTTCCCCAAGGAATTCCCAATGGCATATAATACTATGGGGTGCCAGAGATGTAATGGGAGGTTGTGAAGCCTCACCCAAACAGGTGTTGTTGTGATTTTCATAGTATTTGGGTCGAAATCAGCAAACCAAGGGGTAACAAAGAGACCTGCACTACCCCAAAACCAAGGCCCCTCATTGATGATGCTGTCCCTTTCTTCCTCTGTGTGGAAGTGAACAATGAAAAAACCTTTTGAACATAGGTATATATTACATTCTGGTGTCCAGCGGGAATGTATCCATTGATGTAAAGCATCTGATTTTGGCCAGAAACCATTAAATCTACATATTACAGCATGTTTTGTGAAGTCAGAGTGTATTGCAGTTACCTCTGGTATAGTAACTTGGAGCATTGCATGTTCCAGTTTTTGTTCTACTATATGTGGCCCAGGTTGTTCTGGTGGTAACATTGGTTTGTCCTGCATCTTTCCCTTCCCCTTTACTGCATCACGAAAGGAGCCTGTGGTCTTTGAGCCAGATCCGTTGCTGCCTCCACGCAATCTTAGATTAAGGTATATGGTTGTATCCTGATAGATCCCATATTCCTGTAGAGTAAGATGGTCCTGTAAGCTACGCCCTGCACATATCAGGTTCTGGTGTCTTATGGGAATTCCAAGTTGGTTCTGTGTTTTGTTTTTTAGCTCTTGTATGTTTGAATTCTTGCTGAGTCGCATGCAGCAGTGGCTGCCCCCTGTTTGTTTGATGAAGATCTGGATCCAATCTTTACCCTAGCAATCCCCTGTTTTTTTAATTTTTTCCATCCCATGGGGTTTCCAGATCTGGCTGTCCCTTGGTAATGGCTCCCAGGCAGAGCCCCATGGTATGTAGGTGCTCAGATCTACATCATATATTAATAGAACAACATTCTGATATTCTATAAAATGGGTTTTTCCTTCATACCTTAAATACAAGCTGCGTTTTTCCATCCTGAAAGCTCCATTTTTACTGAAGAACGCTACCTTGCTCAAAACACTTGTGCCGATCCTAGGGTAATCGAGTTCCTTCTTTTCCTTTGCAGGGCAGCACGCAATTTTCATTGCCAAGTTTGGTTTGCACGGAATCGAGGCTCCACTGAAACTCCCGACTCTGTAATCTGTAGGGCCAAGCAAAGGCCATACGTTCTCTAACCATTGCATCTCACACGGGTTTGCAAAGGCTGGGATCAGATCCCTCTCTGAGATCAAATCTCGGTTGGGCATTTCATCAAACACTTGTCTCACATCCTCCTTGGATTTGAAATATGAAGGCGTCCGTATCTGGGTCAGGAAATCCAGCTTGGTTTTGACTAAACCCTTGCTGGGCTTACTCGTCTTCTTGCATCCCTCAAGCTTATGAGAGCCTTTCACTATGGTTAGCTTGCCGGAATTTGTCAGATTCTGGAACTGTGCCTTAAGTTTCGTCTTGAACACAGGGAGCAGATCAGATTTAAACTTTTCGCTCCCGTACTTCACTATCACATGAGGGCTAGATCCGCCGCGCTCTTTCAAAGCCACTGTGGCTTCAGAAATCCTCTGGAAATAAGGGAGATGTGCAGGCGGGGGTTTAGAACCCTTGGCAGCCTTCGACTTCTTTTCCTTCGGGTTTTTCGCCTTTTTCTCCTTCGGTTCCTTCACGAGCTTTTCTTCAGCCGCTTTGACAGCTTCATTCGCCACGGGCTTGGCAGGGACGGTATCCGCAACAGGATCAGTGGAAGCCATGGATAAGAGCCGAGTTCGCTGTTTTTTCCTCTTTTGAGAGTAATTACAATATTACCAGTTGTCGTGTGTGTGTGTATCTAATAACTTTATATCTTATTGATCCTATTGTTATATTAATTTGTTTTTTTTTAATTCATAGATTGTAAATACAGGTTCAATATTACTTAATCTTACATACTGAAATATTTTCTTTATAATTCACATTGAATTTTTTTACTATTATTAATATTTTTCTCTCATAAGTAATTGATTTTTTTACTTTCATTTGCAAAGTCTCCCACACACATATACTTACTTTTAGTTACTCTCTCTATCCTTATATATAAATATGAAGTTGATATTGAAGTGTATTAATTATAATAATTATATATATTTCTTTGAAAATATAATTTTTTTTAAATAATTTTTTTATCTTATTGCGATATCATCAACCAACCAAGAAAGCATCATGATGATGAATTTATTGATGTTTTATAGTTTTTAAAATTAAAACTAAGTATACTCTTATTATTATTATTATTACTATTATTTATTATAGATGACATTTTTTTAATTTAAGGAATATTATTTTATTTTTAAAAGGGACACTTGTCAACTCCATATTGAATATGGATTGAATCACAAATCCCCTTCATATTGGGTTCTACAATGCACCTCCCTGCTAAATTATTATTCACTACATTTGAAGGCTAATTCTTTGTTCACACATGTCAACTCCACTTTCAGCATGGACAAAATCCCACATCACCCTCATACTTGCTATATTATTATTCACTATATTTGAAGGCTCAATTTATATGTCGTGGAAAGCTTCTTCAATGTTCAATGATTTTGTCTTGTTTTGTTAACAATAAGTTTAAAACAATCCAAAGTTTTGTAAAATTAAATGTTTGTTAAAGAGGTGTGGTGTGTATATATTTGGAAGATAAAGTGCTTCATCAAAATTTCTAGTTTTTTTTCCAACGGTGGGAAAATCTATCATAATTGAGTTGGAGTTTGATAGAGAAACCCTATTTGTTTTTCCAATCTCTGAGATCATCGCCGCTGTTATGGCCAAGTTGGCGCAAAACTGGGGATCAATGCGATTGTTTAAGGAGAAAGCACGACTTTCAGAGAAAAAAGTGCACTGGCAAGGAATAAGGGAAAAAATAAAAAGATTTCCACAAATACTCCCAGACTTAACACTCTAAGGTAGAAATCAGTGATTGTGTAGACCTATACAGACTCAAAATAACTGAGAACTTGATGGTCGGTCAAACTGATCAAGAGATCAGTTGAGAAAAAAAGACGAAGAGGCTATAGCTTCCCCAGTGGAGTCACCATCTTGTTGGGAAGGTAAATCCCCTCTGCGGATAGAGGTGATTCCTCTAGCCGAATGAGTGGGTCTAGAAATAAACCAAACAAACTAACATACACTTCCCTAACATACATTTGAAGATAAATTTGATTCTTTCACTCCAGGCCTCGCTCCTTACTTGTTCTTCACATCCAAGTACCTACAAGGAAGATCAAGGATCTATGAAAAATACAATAACATATATGGCATACATCAAACATAAACTACTTAATAGATCAAGTAGTATTAAGCTAAAAGCATAAAAAATTACACAATTATGGAAAGTGAACATTATATGTATATATTAATAAGCTAAAAGGGGAAGCATACAACCTATGCCTTGATGTTGGAGACCTCCTTTTGGTGGATGTTCAAGTCCAAGCAAAGACTCTTCAAGCACTCCTTCTCCAAGCTAGAATGGGTAGCATGTAACCATAATCTCAGCATAGGAATGAAACAATCAATGAACAATGATTTGGGGATGGAAGGGAGTGAATTTATAGGAAGGGAGAAGGAGTTAGGGATCCACAAAAGAGGGAGGAAGATCCACATCTCAAGGGGAAATCTCATGATGATAAGATCATGAGGTCCAAATGGGAGAGCTCGACCATATCAACAACAACCAATATCCATCTCATTGTTCTCAAAGGTTCTAGTGTATGAAGCTTCTCATCCAATTTGGGAAAACCTGATAGAAGAGGTTCATCGTGGGGTTTCATATCAAAACCAGCGCTGGAAGTGCTAGTGTAGAACTGTGCAACCTACCATCAGCATGGGTAGCCAATCTAGCAAACTGGGCTCATGCTAAAATTTAGGTTTTTAGTCAACCTTCTTCAGAATGGATTCAAGGCAGTTTTTCTTTGATTCTTCAGGGAGGTTTTGGCCTATATATCATGATGGATATGCTGCACAGTTGTCAATGTTTTGGCACTTGGGGATATGGAACAAGAAGTGAACATGAGGTGTGACAAAATATTGTGTTAACAACAATGAAGTAGAAGTACTTCAGCCCACCTATGACCCCTCCCTTCCCTCGCATGTGTGGCTAATCGTAATAATGATATAACACACACCCAACCTTCTCCCACTTGTTCTTTTCTTTTCTACACAAGGGGTCATAGGAGATCTTAGTCATTGGTCCATCCCTATAATGCCCATTATTTCTCTACACCAAGAAAACTTCTCAATGCTCACAGACTTCGTCAATGCATATGCAACATTCTTCAAAGTGTCCACATTTACCAACAACACCTTTTTTTCCTCAATCATATCCCTCACAAAGTGATACTGAACATCAATGTTCTTTGTCTTTGAATGATAAGCAGGGTTCTTTTCCAAGAAAATTGCACTTTGGCTGTCACATTCTATCCTTATAGCTTGTTGTACCAACCCCACACTTGAACACAACCTATGCAACCAAACTACTTCCTTACTTGCATGAGTGGATGCCATGTATTCAACCTTTTTAGTTGAAAGAGCCACTATAGACTGTCTTTTTCTCATCCAACTTACTACTCCTCCAAATAGGTTAAACACATACCCACTTATAGATCTTCTCTGATCTAGATCTCTAGCCAAATCTACATCAACAAAGCCATGGATGTCCAAAACTATGTCCAATCCTAGTCTTTCTTGGTAACACATACCATAATCAATAGTGCCACGCAAATACCTAAAAAATTGCTTCACTACTGTCCAATTCTTCTTCCTTGTTTTGATATAAACCTGCTCAATACTCCCACTGCATGTGTAATGTCTATTCTAGTACAGATGATTGAGTACATTAGGCTACCGAATGCACTTGCATATGGAACACAAGACATGTCATCTTCCTCTTCTTGTGTCTTGGGACACTATTCAATAGCTAACTTTACACCTAGAAGAATAGGAACCTTCACCGGTTTACTATCTTGCGTATTAAAGCTCTGTAGTCTTGTCTCTACATACTTCCTCTCGTTTAACCAGAGCTTCACCTTTTTCCGACCTTATTTAATTTCCATGCCCAAGATATATTTTGCAACACTAATATCCTTCATGTTGAATTTGGAGGACAATTGTGTCTTCAAATCATGGATAATTTCTTTGTCATTTCTAATCAACAACATATCATCCACATACAAGACCAAATAAATGAAACATTCAACAATTAATTTAAAGTAGACACATTGATCCGCTTTGCTTCTAGTGAAGCCAAGTTCCTGTATATATGTATCAAATTTTTGATACCACATCCTTGGTGATTGTTTTAACCCATATAAAGACTTTTTTAACCTGCATACCAGTTCTTTCTGACCCTTCGCCACAAAGACTTTAGGCTTCTTCATGTAGATCTCTTCTTCCAGATCCCCATGAAGAAATATTATCTTCACATCCATCTGTTCTGCCTCTAAATCAAAAGAAACAACAACAGATAAAAGTAATTTAATAGAAGCTAACTTCGCAACAAGAGAAAAAATATCACCAAAACAAATTCCTGGCACATGAGAATAACCTTTTGCTACCAACCGATCTTTGTATTTCTCCTCCTTTCCTTCTGAATTCATCTTATTTTTAAACACCCATTTTCTTCCAATGGGTTTCCTTCCAGCCGGAAACACCACTAGATCCCAAGCCTCATTTTTGTCCAAAGATGTCATTTCATCGACCATGGCCTCTTTCCATCGTTTTCCATCCTCACAATCTACTGCCTCCCTGGCAGTTCTAGGATGATCATTAGTAACAGATAAAGAAAAATTTGAACAAAAAGAAGATTGACTATACCTTTATGATTTCCTTCTCTCTCGAACTGATCTTCTCAAAGCTGGAGTTTATGACTCTTCATGTTATAATTACTATTCTGTTGTAGAGTATGATTCTTCCTCCTTTAGCTCAAACTCTATCTTTTGAGGTTCCTTTTGTAGGAATTCATGTTTAACAACATCTTTCACCTCTCTAAACATCACATCTTGGTTGTACACAACATTTCTGGTTTCTGGTTTCCAACGCTTATAACCTTTTAAACCATCCTTATATCTAATAAAGATGAACCTTTCAAATTTACTATCCAACTTGGTTATTTCCCCTTTGGAACATGTACATATGCATCACAACCAAATACCCTCAGATGTGAAAGAGAGGGTTTCTTACCAGTCCTTACCTCATGTGGAGTCTTATTCTCCAATTCTGATGAAGGTGATCTGCTAACTAGGTAACATGCAGTCTCCACTGCCTCTCCCAGATTCCCTTTCCTAACCCAATGCCAGTTTGCATGCTTTTTTTCCTTTTCTGTCAACATCCTGTTCATTCTTTGTACAACTCCATTTTGATGAGTTGTGTATGGAGTAGTCTTATGTCATGCTATTATCTATACCACACTTCTCACAAAACTCTTCAAATTCCTTCTTTCATAACTCTCCACCATTATTTGTCCTCAACACCTTTATCTTATTTTCTGTCTGGTTTTCCACCACAACCTTAAATTCTTTAAACTTGTCAAAGACTTTATATTTCTTCCTGAGGAAATATATCCATGTATTCCTTGAGAAATCATCTATAAATGATACATGGTACTCAGACTTACCAGTGATGGAACTGACATAGGTCCAAACATATCACTATGCACAAGCTCTAATATCTTGTTTTCCCTCTTAGCACCAGAGGATAAACTCACCCGGTTTTGCTTCCCATATACACAATGTTCACAAAAGTCAAAATTCAAATAGAAATTAGACATACCTTCTACCATACCATTACTGTGCAGTATTTGAAGGCCCTTCTCTCCAATATTACCAAGCCTTTGATGTCATAGCATGGTATTTTCTCCATAGACCACAAGGTTTTCAACTCCACTTTTAGGAACCACAGAATTGTTGCATCCATCAATAATAGTGCTACCCAGAAGCTTGTACAAAGTTCCAATCTGAAATCCCCACATCAATACCAATGCTCCCCGAAGCATCTTGCAGGTATCCTTCTTGAACACTATTTTTACACTTGCATCATCCATATTGCTTACAAAAATCTGATTTATGGCCAATGCAGGAATATGCAGAACACCAAGAAGTGTTCTAATCCTTCCACCTTGCAACATCAACTTGAATTTTCCGCATTCGACGATTCTGGCCTTCCCTCCATACTCGCAAAACCACTCCCTATGGGGATTGAAGTGAAAGGATGCACTAGAGTCAATCAACCATACCTCATGATCTACATGTGTACTTGAAGAAGAAGTTAAGTACACTTCCCCACCTTCCTCTGAGGTGGTTTTTGCCTCTGCAAAATGAGCATCATTAGATCCCTTTCCTTTCCCAGGAGATTTAGATCTATAATCCTTTTTGTAGTGCCCTTCCTTTCCGCATTTCCAACACACTTTTACAGGTTTTCCTGGAGATATAGATTTCCCACTTGAGAACTTATTTTTATTTCTCTTCTAGGATTGTCCTCGTATAGACAAGGCATCTCTATTTTGGCTCTCCATATTTTTCTGTCTTATCTCCTCTTACAACAAGGATGAGACTATTTCATCAAACTTCAAAGTTACAATTGTATTGCTACATATTGCAACAACCAGACTATCCCACGAATCTGGCAGAGAACACATCAAACTGATGCACTTATCTTCATGTGAAATTTTAATATCAATAGATAACAACTAACTTACCATATTATTAAAGGTGTTAATATGCATACTACTGTAAGACCTGGTAAGGCATGTGTACCCCTCGGTGATCACCGGTAAAGTCTAGGTTAGACCTAGGTGATAGGGGGGATGTCGGGTTAACAATACCCCGGGTAAAAACTCTGAGGGGGGTAAGAGCTAGAGTGAGCAGGATTGTCTCACTTAGCAGGTTTGGCTGGAGTTAGTCAAGGAACCCCAAGTCAAGTTTAAGGGGGGAATTGTTAGGTAAACTTGACTTGGGATAGAGTCAAAGTTGACCAGGTTAAACAGTGATGGTTTTGGGGCACATGGTATTGTGCACCCATAGTATTCTACCCATGGTATTATATGTAATGGAGCTTATAAAAGGCTGGAAGGACTTCATTGTAATGTAAGACCTGGAGGTCAGCGGTGAAGGCTGACTTGGTCGAATTGGCCAGGGTTTTGGCCAATGATAATGAGATCTTATTAGGTTGGGTTTTTCCCCGGATTTGGGGTTTTCCCAGATAAACATTTGTGTTTATGTGTTTATGGTTGTTGCTGGTTATTTTTATATTTATTCCTCTCAGTAATTCTCTGTAATTAATTTGTGTTCTCGAGTAAATTTCTTAACACTGTCACAGAGTCTCCATTCTTTATCCTCAGGTTATAGATCTTTTTCCATAGGAAAAATTTGTTCACCAGAGACTTAAATTGGTACAAAGTCCCTAACTTGTCCCACAAAGCCTTCGTTGTAGCTTCCCCTAATACATTCAACAATACTGAATATGAGATACACAACTATATTTTTCTTTTTTCCTTTCGATCCAACTTCACCAAGTCTTATGCTGACATTGTTGTTGGTTTAGTACCCAGATCTACTACAATCCAATGATCTTTATCCACGAGCATATTGTTGGAAATAATACTGAGAGGGGGGGGGGGGGGTGAATCAGTATTATTAAGTCAAATATTCCTTTTTCAAAATCAAATGCTATACACTACTTCAGTTAATTAAACCCGCGTATATACGCAACTATGCAGAAGAAAACCCGCGTATATAATGCAAACTTTTAAATTAGTTTATCTTTCTGATGTTGATTGATAATCTGTGATTCAGAAACAAATAACCAGTAACCAGAAACAGTAAAACAGAGTAGAAAGACAATCGCACACAAGATATAAGGTGGAAACCCAATGTGGGTGAAAACCACCTGCTTCAATTCGTCTCTGTCTTTTCTTTAATTAGAAACTTCTTTTTACAAATGTACTGGTGCAGTCCTTTACCAGTACGCAGGCTGCAACCTGCAGAGAGCTACAACCCTCTCTCGTTTTCCAGTTTCTCCTGGAAGGGAGCTACAACCCCCTTAGCTCTTGCACTAGTCAAGATACTAGTACGTAGGTGCTGGCCTACAGAAGGCTACAACCTTCTCTTTCTTTTAGGGACCACGTTTCATCAATTTTCAGACTGGATCCACAAATAAAATCAATCAACCATCAACCAATCACCTTTTCACCAATCAAAACTGAATCAACATAAACACTTCTCTAACGACTGTACCCAGATCACAGTAACAATACCACACACCAAAACTGAACCCATAACACTGCAGCAATAAACAGAAGCAGCAAAAACACAACTCAAAATGTATACGCTACTTTAATGGCCTGAAACCTGCGTGCATACCCTTTTGCGTATGGAACAACCTGCGTATACGCTATTTTCCTTCACTGAACCTGCGTATATACGCACCTTAGCTTAACTGAACCTGCGTACAGATCTACAAAAATAATTCACTCTTTCAAGTATTCAGGCACTAATTAACCCAAATTATCAGATTTATAGATCACGCATGCGCCAGATATAACATATCAAAATCATGCAAATATATTATCATTCAAGCCAAGAGATTATGACCCATCAATAGAACTTATCCTTCTTTTCGCTAAGGTTCCTCCTTCATTCAGATCCACAATGCTAATCACCAATATTTCAGATCTCGTACATTATCAGATATTCAATAATAATTCAGATGATCCCTTGTCACATGATCTCCTTCCTCTTTTATAGTTTTAGGCCTTCCACAATACCACAGTCCAAAACCATAATAAACCAATACCAAGGGCCCAAAACCTGGGGTCAACACTTCTGACGAGATACCATGGTCCAAAACCATAGGTTCAAATTCCAAGGACTAACAACCATGGACCAAAAATAAGTTTCCCACCATGTACGTGCTTTTCTGTGCATAAAAGTGTGTGTATACGCATACGCGACTTCTGAACGTATAACCCGCGTGTATACGCGTCTTCGGCAAGGTGAACCTGCGTATACAAGATTTCCTTCATTTTGAGTGCCTGAACTGAGGTCTGACACCAAAGTGAGTTGCCATCAAGGACAACACCTGTACCATAGGGCCACACCTATGCCAAAATGCCAACAATCTCCCCCTTTGGACTTGATGGCAACCCCAAGATCCTGAAAGTCATTCTCCCCCTTTGTCATCAAGGGAAAAGGGCTGTGCTCCCCCTGAGTACATGCTGATATCTCTGCTCTGAACATACTCCCCCTGACTGTAGGCAAGATCTGCAAAAAGGTGTTCTTCAAGAGGAACCATGACTTATACATCATAAAAGACCTTCCTATCACCAAAAGACTCGATACATACAACCATCACCCAACCAAGTGGGGATCATCCACCCAACCAAGTGGGGATACATCAGAAATTTACATATGACAACCAATCACATTGTATCAATCATCCCAGGCATAGTGGGTAAACCAAAATAGGCCGTTACATGACCTTGATAAAAAAGATATACATGACATAGAGACAAAATATCAAGACTATGCAAATCACCAATAACTACTATCAGCAACATCTGATAATCACTATATATATCAGCAACCATGTTCTCCTTCTGTTCTCCTTTCTGCAGCTGATCCACCTGAACCAAAACAGCTTGAGTACTAGAACCAAGAGCTTCTAAGGTAATGCCAACAATGCATTATTAGAAGATTATCTGCTCCCCCTGAACCTATGCCTGATGGTCTCTGACAGACCCATATCAGACTCTCTCCAACTAGAGTCTGTCCTTGCTGATTTTCTTCAGAATTCCATATACGCAACTGCACCTGCATAAATCGGCATATGTACGCGGATGCCCTTCATCTAACTCGCGTACACCATCTTTTCTCTGAAACAGACAAGCTTCAACAGCAGGATGAAGCATTAACTACTCCCAGCTTCTGTCTGAGATATTCAAAAGTTTCCCTGGGCAGTGGTTTGGTGAGTATATTAGCAACTTGTTCCTTAGAAGGAACATACTCCAACTTGACTTTTTTCTCAATCACTTGTTCCCGAAGAAAGTGATATTTGATAGGTATGTGCTTGGTCTTTGAATGCATGACTGGATTCTTTGAAATGCTTATTGCACTCGTATTATCACATAAGATAGAGACAGGTGGAGTACAAGTGATTTGAAAATCCTGCAAGGTTTGCATCATCCAAAGAAGTTGAGTGCAACAAGATGCAGCAGCCACATATTCCGCTTCAGCTGTAGATAAAGCAATTGAACTCTGTTTCTTGCTGAACCAAGATACTAATCTGGAACCCATAAAGAATGCACCACCACTTGTGCTTTTCCTGTCATCCACGCTTCCGGCCCAATCTGCATCTGTGTAAGCATGAAGTGTGAGATCTGTATCTCTAGGATACCATAAGCCATAGTTTTGAGTTCCTTGAAGGTACTTGAAGATTCTCTTGACTGCTTGAAGATGAGTTTCCTTTGGATTTGCCCGAAATCTTCCAACTATTCCCACTACATGCATGATGTCTGGTCGGGTACCTGTCAAATAAAGTAGACTTCCAATCATCGATCTATAGGTTGGTTGATGCAATGCTGCTGATTCATCATTTGCACTGAGACTGCATCATGTAACCATAGGGGTACATACTGGTTTCGAATCTTCCATGCCATATTTCTTCAGAATCGGCTTGAGGTACTTGGTTTGACACAAGAAGATACTGCCCTCATTTTGTTGGATTTGCAATCCAAGAAAGTATGTCAGTTCTCCAAGCAAAGACATTTCGAATTCTTTCTGCATCACCAAGGCAAAGCTTTGACTCATAGCTCTTCGTTGCTGCCAAAGATAATATCATCTACATACACAACAAGTATTAGCAATTTTTCATTTTCAATTTTTATATAAATATTGTTATCTGCTGATCCTTTTGAAAAACCTTGTTGATGAAGGTATTTGTCCAAGCGGTAGTACCAAGCCCTTGGAGCTTGTTTAAGCCCATAGAGAACCTTTTTAAGTCTACATACAAGATTTGGATCATTCTCAAGGATAAAGCCATCTGGTTTCTCTATGTACACTTCTTCTTCTAAGTCTCCATTCAGAAAAGCTGATTTTACGTCCATTTGAAATACTTTGAACTTCTGGAAGCTAGAGAGAAAGGAACATTCTGATGGCCTCAAGTCTAGCAACGGGAGCAAAAGTTTCTTCAAAGTCTATTCCTTCCTATTGAGCATACCCTTTACAAACAAGTCTGGCCTTGTTTCTAATCACTTCCCCATTTTCATTCAACTTATTTTTGAAGATCCATTTTGTTCCTATGACATTTTTGTCTTTTGGTCTAGGAACCAACTCCCAAGTGTTATTCTTTTCGATCTGCTCAAGCTCTTCATCCATTGCCTTAACCCAACACTCATCTTTGCATGCTTCTTTTACATTTTGCGGTTCAGTGGAAGAGAGCAATGCCAAATAGCTTGAAGCTTCTACTATTGTTCTTGTTTGTATACCTGCTTCTTTCTGCCCCAAAATTTGAGATTCTGGATGATTCTTCTGAACGTACCTGGATGGAGTCTTCTCTTCTATCCTTATCTGTTCCTCTGGTGCCTCTTGGGGTTCTTCTTCATCATCTTTCTGATTTGGAGAGTAGTCTTCATCCTCATCGATATTTTCATGATTCACTTGCCTAGGGATGTATCCTTTTTCATCAACCACTACATCAATGCTGTCAACAATTCTTCCAAGTCTTTTATTGTAACACTTATATGCTTTGCTGTAGGGAGAATAACCAAGGAGAATGCCTTCATCTGCTCTAGGTTCAAGTTTGCCAAGCTGCTCATCAGTATTCTTAATATAGCATTTGCTCCCAAAATTTTTGAAATGCTTTACCGAAGGAGTCTCACCATACCAGAGCTCATGAGGAGTTTGAGTGCTGTTCACTCGGACATTTGTTTTGTTGAGAATAACAACCGCAGCATATGCAGCTTCACCCCAGAAGGTTGTGGGAGTTCCAGACTCATCAAGCATAGCACGAGCCATTTGTTGGACTATTCTGTTCATCCTTTCCGCCACTCCATTTTGCTAAGGAGTCCTATCTATAGAGAATTCCCTTCTTATTCCATGTTCTTCACAGAAATCAAAAAATTCATTTGAGGTAAATTCCCCACCTCTGTTGGACCTGAGGCACTTAATTTTGTAATCTGATTCATTTTCAGCCAAGGCTTTGAAGGATTTGAATTTTTCGAATGCTTCGTCTTTGTGCTTCATAAGTCCTAACCAAACAAACCTGGAGAAGTCGTCAATGAATAATATAAGGTATTCTTCTCCTCGAGGTGAGCTTGTCCTAAATGGACCACATACATCTGTATGGACTAGCTCAAGAGGCCTACTAGCTGATCCTTCCTTCTCAGGAAAGTTAGTTTTGGTTTGCTTACCAAACTGACATGATTCGCATATGGTGTTGTCTGGAATTTTGATATCTGGAAGACCACGAACTGCCTGGTATTTGCATGCTTTCCTTATTTGTGAAAAGCTTAGATGCCCCAACCTCCGGTGCCATAACCAGTGTTCATCATCCTTGCTTAAATAGCATTGTCGTTGTCCTTCTTCAAATATGTATAGATTATTTGGAGTTCTTCTGCCTTTGATAATTGTTTCTCCTGTATCAAGATCACGAACACTACATCCAGTTGATCGAAATATTACCTCGGTTCCTTGATCGCACATCTGACTAACACTCAGTAGATTATGCTTCAAGCCATCAACATACAAAACATTTCCAGCCTTGACCTTTTCTTTCAACTGAGAAGTGCCTTTTCCTTTTATGGCCGCAGGGGTATCATTTCCAAAAGAAACCTTCTTTCCCTTTTCTAATGCAGTATATGATTCAAGTTTTTCTTTATCACCTGTCATATGCTTCGAACATCCGCTGTCGATATACCATAGATTTTCTTGTCCTTCTGCATAAAAGGATATCCCACATCTTTCTGGTTGTGGTTCCTTCATTCTCCATGTTCTGGCACTTGAGGTTTGTTCCTTTTGAGTTGTCTTCCAAAACCTGCTCCTGCATTCAGAATATTCATGACCAAAGTTATTACAAATAGAACATTCAACTTCATTTTCAAGGGCTGAAAAGTTGTTATAAGTCCTTTTCGTGATCCCAGTCATATTCCTTTGTTTTTGAGCTTCTCTAGTCATGATTGTCTTATAGGCAACACACTGGGCTGCTTTGTGACCAAAGTTATGGCAAGAGAAGCATTGGCCATTGAAGAAACTCCTGCGATTATTAAATCTATCATCCAACCGATTGTAGTTTCTACAGACATCCATTCTTGAGGCAAGTTGGGAAGATTTTACCTGAGGCTGATTGTAGCTTCTATTTGTCCTTAAGGTAGCTTGCCCTCGACTTTCTTGATAGTCTTTGTTCGTTCTTGAGGTAAACTGTCCTTGATATACCTGATGATTTCTATTAGGCCTTTGCTCGTTCCTCCTTGCTGCATCAAGATAACTTTTGGAGGTGGATGCTTGAGATGTTTCTTCATTATATCCCAGACCTGTCTTAATTAGTGGAGAACGCTGCACATTGATAATCTCATCCATAGTTTCAGATCCTTTAACAAATTTAAGATTAATAGCTTTTGTTTTCTCAATCTCCTTTCTAAGACCAACAATTTCACATTCCAAATTTTCAAGATGTTTTTCCCTTTCAGCCAGTTGACATTGCAGAGAATCAATAATCGCATTTTCTCTTCGAAGCAAATTTTGAGATTAGATATCTCTTTATAAAAACCTTCTACATATATAGCATCCATGTAGTCATCATCTTCAAAATCCATTAAAAGTTTATACTTATTACCTCGTTCATCTTCGTCACTATTTGAAAGTCCATCACTATCTTCATGAGTGTAATAGCTTTTCTTATTTGCATTCTGTTTCTTGTTCCATCTAACAGGTTCCTTCCCTTTGTCAATCTTATCCTTGTGAGGACATTTGGCAGCATAGTGACTGACTCTTCCACAAGCAAAGCATTTGAAAGGTAACTTACCTCGGAACCGCCCAGTACCCCGTTGAAGATTTCTAACAAAATTTGATTCTTCTTCTTCTTTTGACACGTGTCCTGACTCATAGTACTCGCCTTTGCCTGAAGCCTTGAAGGCAGCTTCTCTCCTATCTGATGGACCTCCTTTCCTCATTTCATAAGCAGTTAGAATTCCGTGCAGCTGTGACATTTTAAGGCTTTGTAGATTCTCTTTTTCTTTTATTGCAGAAACTTTAGATTTAAACCTAGGGGACAAAGATCTTAGAACTTTTTCAACCACAATAGCCTCTTTTATTTCTTCACCCAAAATTTTCATACAATTAACAATCTCATCTACACGAAGAAAATAGTTAGCCACACTTTCATCATTATACATCCTGAGATTTTCATACTGAATCCTGAGGGTTTGAAGTTTTGCTCGTTTTACCTGATCATCTCCTTCATAGCTCAGAACAATCTTGTCCCATATCTCTTTTGCGGATTTAAACTGCATTACCTTGACAAATTCTGATTGAGATAGGCATCCTAATAGAGTATTGACCGCCTTTGCATTTGTTTCATATTTCTTCTTTTCAGCCGGATCTGTAGGAGTTGCTGATGGAAAAGTATACCCTGTATCTATGATATCCCAGACTTCAGTACCAAGAGATTGAAGATAGGCAGTAACTCTTACCTTCCAATAAACGAAGTTTATCCCATCAAAAATCGGTGGCCTGATTGATGCTTCCCTCTCGTAGTTGCTCATGATGAATGATCTTCCTTCAAGCGATCAAGCTTCTTCTGAAGGACCAGCTCCGATACCAATTGTTGGAAATAATACTGGGGGGGGGGGGTGAATCAGTATTATTAAGTCAAATATTCCT
Organism: Pinus tabuliformis; assembly: GCA_031772625.1. Taxonomy (NCBI): domain Eukaryota; kingdom Viridiplantae; phylum Streptophyta; class Pinopsida; order Pinales; family Pinaceae; genus Pinus; species Pinus tabuliformis. The sequence goes on along the minus strand of CM062811.1, from coordinate 885,130,300 downwards.
TTTTCAAAATCAAATGTTATACGCTACTTCAGTTAATTAAACCCGCGTATATACGCATCTATGCAGAAGAAAACCCGCGTATATAATGAAAACTTTTAATTTACTTTATCTTTCTGATGTTGATTGATAATATGTGAATTAGAAGCAAATAACCAGTAACCAGAAACAGTAAAATAGAGTAGAAAGACAATCGCACACAAGAACACAAGATATAAGGTGGAAATCCAATGTGGGTGAAAACCACCTGCTGCAATTCGTCTCTATCTTTTCTTTAATTAGAAACTTCTTTTTACAAATGTACTAGTGCAGTCCTTTACCAGTACGCAGGCTGCAACCTGCAGAGAGCTACAACCCTCTCTCGTTTTCCAGCTTCTCCTAGAAGGGAGCTACAACCCCCTTAGCTCTTGAACTAGTCAAGATACTAGTACGTAGGTGTTGGCCTACAGAAGGCTACAACCTTCTCTTTCTTTCAGGGACCATGTTTCATCAATTTTCAGACTGGATCCACAAATAACATCAATCAACCATCAACCAATCACCTTTTCACCAATCAAAACTGAATCAACATAAACACTTCTCTGACGACTGTACCCAGATCACAGTAACAGTACCACACACCAAAACTGAACCCAGAACACTGCAGCAATAAACAGAAGCAGCAAAAACACAACTCAAAATGTATACGCTACTTTAATGGCCTGAAACCTGCGTGCATACCCTTCTACGTATGGAACAACCTGCGTATACGCTGTTTTCCTTCACTGAACCTGCGTATATACGCGCCTTAGCTGAACTGAACCTGCATACAGATCTACAAAAATAATTCACTCTTTCAAGTATTCAGGCACTGATTAACCCAGATTATCAGATTTATAGATCACGCATGCGCCAGATATAACAAATCAAAATCATGCAAAGATATTATCATTCAAGCCAAGAGATTATGACCCATCAATAGAACTTATACTTCTTTTCGCTAAGTTCCTCCTTCATTCAGATCCACAATGCTACTCACCAATATTTCAGATCTCGTACATTATCAGATATTCAATAATAATTCAGATGATGCCTTGTCACATGATCTCCTTCCTCTTTTATAGTTTTAGGCCTTCCACAATACCACGGTCCAAAACCATAATAAACCAATACCAAGGGCCTAAAACCTGAGGTCAACACTTCTGACGAGATACCATGGTCCAAAACCATAGGTTCAAATTCCAAGGACTAACAACCATGGACCAAAAATAAGTTTCCCACCATGTACGCACTTTTCTGTGCATAAAAGTGCGTGTATACGCATACGCGACTTCTGAACGTATAACCCGCGTGTATACGCGTCTTCGGCAAGGTGAACCTGCGTATACAATATTTCCTTCATTTTGAGCGCTTGAACTGAGGTCTGACACCAAAGTGAGTTGCCATCAAGGACAACACCTGTACCATAGGGCCACACCTGTGCCAAAATGCCAACACATATCCTCCATATTGAACTTCCACAACTCAAAACTCTGACCATTAAATTTTTGGATCTCTATATTTCCACCGCTTGCCATCTTCTTTCACCGGATGAATCGATCCCACAGATATCCCACTGAACATGGTCTACCACAGGCCCAATAAAATACCCTCAGTAGCAAAGGTGTCCCCTTGAAGTTGAAACAACTCTGATACCAAATGTAGGTTTTAACCCTGTACATAAATTACCTGTAAACAAATTCTTAAAATAATAAAATAAATAGTGGCGAGAACATAAAATAAATACACATATATATTTTCCCTTGGATCCCAAAACTGGGACTACTAGATTGATTTTTCAATTTATTCCTTTTGATGTTACAATACATATATATACATGCCGAAGCATTCGTAAACCCCAATTCATTAACCCTAGATTAGAACATAATTGTAGTTCCCTTGACCAAATCTACAAAATACCATGGGCAAAAAACCATCATGCCCAAAAACATGTGAAAAACTCATGCACAAAACCATGGGTAGGTCCGTCCACCATCTTTGGGTCTGCCCCCATCTTTGGGGCGTGTGCGACTAGTCGTGGAAAGAATATAACACACACCCAAAAAAATAGCTTTGGAAGTTTGAACCATAGTGACTCCACAAACTAAATACATTCAACAATGAATATAGTTCATGCAAAGCTTAGATAGGAGTAACGTATGGTCAACAACTTGTAAAAAAAATCTAGTCTAGCTATGTCTTATAATGATCAAAACCTATACAAATGCAACGCCCCTAAGGATTCCAAAAGTTCGTTTTTTTTTTACAACACACAAGCTTAATTCAAACAAATGGGAACCAAACAAACATATCTATCTCAATCCACTATAAAATCTAATGAAAGAGAACCAAATAAGTAAGACTTGATATAACACATATCATCTATTCAACCAAAGAGTAACAAACATAAATACATTGGAAAACACCTAATATTATAGAAGTGATACAACTAGAGAAACTTAATGAATATAATTCCTTGTAATAACAGAAAAAGGCACTTAGATATAATGGCCAACCATGATCATATTCAAAGACTTGCATTGATTCAAAATAGGGTGTAGCCACAAACCTTATTCTTTGAGATGAAAGAACTTTGGAAGTCTAAATCACATTAAGATCTAGATATTCATAGATTTAAGAGATTCCATATTAAATGTAGTTCACCAAGGGTTTTTCAAGAGGAGACATTTTTCCCAATATAAAAATATCTAATTCATTAGGGGAATTTTGAGGTCTAAAATGGGTCTCCTAAGAAAAATAATAAAATAAGAGTTATGAATTTTTAAATAAAAAGAAAGGAAACTACATCTTTTATCGTATTGTTGGCTTATACCATTATGTGTTTACATAAATGTCAAGTGTAGGTCCCTGTTGAATGTGAAACCTAATGAGTAACCACTCTGCATACTTATGAGTAGACCCACACCAAAAAAATTGAAAATACATGAAAAAATGTGTTGAAACAAAAAATCAAGGAACATGGTTTTTTTTCAATTTTTTTAGTGTGGGTTTCACTTAAAAGTATATAGGGTGGGTACTTTGTTGATGTAAATTTTAATTCCACATCCAATGGGTTCCTACACGTCGTTTGAGTAAAATTATAAGGATACAAGCTAGAAATATTATTGCAGACACGATTGTTGTTACACCAAAACTCACATGTGTTAGTAAGAACATTTAGGTGGGTGTGTACATCATTTGGGTGTTAGTCAATGATTGTCTTGAAAATATTACATCATTGTAAGAAATCCATTGAGGTGGGTGTGTACATATAGAAGCTCTTCCTAGTGGTCTTGAGGAGATTTCATCATTGAGATTATTGGACTTATCCAGGTGTGTAAGGATAGAATACCTCCTAGAAGGGTTAGGAAAGTTAGCATTGCTTGTTAACCTTCTTCTAAATGATTGTCAACATCTAAAAAGTATTCCAGGAAGCATTTGGTGGTTGACGTTGTTGGACTCAATCAACTTATCATGGACCCATTTAAAAGAACTTCCCAATTGGTTTTGCAAACTGTCCTCTATAAAAAAAATTGCAATCGATGGTTGCTCGAGTCTAGAGAGGTTTCCATATTGATTTGGAGCAGTAACAAGCTTAAGAAGGCTAAGCTTGAAATATTGTAGAGGTTTATAGAAGCTTATAGAAAGTTTCAGCCAACTCAAGTACTTGAAGAACTTGAATTTATGAAACTGTGATAATCTTGAAGAATTATGTGAACACTTCAAAGGTCTCTCATCACTCTGAGTTCTATTATTGGCTAGATGCAAAAAGCTAGAAAATATCCCTGGGAATTTCCATTGTCTCCCATCTTTGGATACTTTGGATCTGAAAATTTGCGATATGTTGGAAGGGAAATCTGGCGAGCATTATAAAGTTGGAAAAACTAAAGACTGTGTTGATCCAAGGAAGTCGGTCGTTGCTGGAGAAATGGGGCAAAATTCAAAACCAATGTGATTAGTCACGATCCTTTGCAGTGGAAACAAGGTAGGTGAGTATAACATGCACATTTTCAAACCTACTTTTTATCCACATTATAGTTTCTAAGCATACACTAATTTTCCTTCCCACTCATGTTAGATTTCACTCTAGGGTTCATTTCAGGAAAAATATCATTTCAACCTCATTAATGGAAAAGTAAAATGTTGGTAAACATTAATTCCAACTGCCGTATGCATTAAATGTGTTAGGTAGGAAGTCTAGCTTCTTCTGGAGTGTTCAGGAGGAAGTCTCGAGAGTTCAAATAGCTTCCTGAAGAAGTTATTTCCATTGACAATCCAGATAATCGAGAAACTTCATCAAGCATGTATAAAAATCATTCAATGGCAATGTAAAGTCCAAGTTTTGTTGTGTTATCTACATTATCTGATTTGGTATCAGAGCAAGGTTGAGTGCTAAGAGTGTAAGTTTCTTCAGTGAACGATTAGTGTGAGAGATCGTTGAGGGTGTGACAAAAAAATTCTGTGTATAGTGCCTGAAGGTCTAGGTGAAGGGCGAGCTAGCCAAAGGATTGAGGTTACTACCTCACTAAGTGTGAGTTTTTTTTTTGCAAGAAGAGCTACTGTGAACTTGCAGTCCATCTGCTTGTGCATAAGAGTGTGATGGTGCAGAGGACTAGTTTGTGAGGCCTGTTGGAGGGAGCCGAATGGCTAAGAACGTCTATGTTAAGTTTTCTTGTGTGCTGGCAAGAGAGGGCCAAAGAAACCGGGTAAATCCTCAGCATCCAGTGTTTGGAATTTGATGTAAATTTTGTAGCATTTGTTGATTGTGCTATAGCAAGATTTTTCATAATTTGTGACAAAGAAATCCGTATGTAGCTTTTTAAATCAAAGTGTGAGCAAGGTTCAATCATTGTTCAAATGTGTTTTGAAGGCTTCGTTAAATCCGCGTGTAGTTTTTTAAATATAAGTGTGGGAAAGGTTCTTTCATTGTTATAATTTGGTTATTGGATATGTTTTTTAAATTTTCCTTTATGTTTTGGTTTAACGACATCCATTAGGTCGATTTTTTTTAAATGGTTTTTTATGATTCTCAAAGGATTTACATTTAATGCAAAGGTTCAAACTAACTGAAAAGTAAATTATGGAAGTCGCTTAAAATAATTAATGAAGTTATGTAGCCATGGCGGTGAATGGTGGAATAAAATATATATAGAAATTGAGTTTTGTAGAAGTAAATTATATCACATCTATCATACACCAATGCATAAAAATATATATAGAGTTCTAGAGAGGAAGCAAAAAGTTAAACCACAAACTATGCTTTCCCAACAAAATTTATATTTAACTGATGGGGATTTTGATCATAGAAACTTGTCCCTAAGGGGCTATGCTTTCCCAACAAAGTTTTATTTAACTAGTGGAGACTTTGATCATAGAAATTTGTTCCAAAGGTGTTTGAAACATTTTAACATGACACAGATAAAGGAAGTTAGAGAAAAATGAGTGGATCATGATATAATTTTTCCTGGCCAAAAAAATGGAAGAAGACCTACAAATATAATTGATTTTGTCCATTTATTAGCTCACTTTTTGTTGAAAATGCAACAAGATGATGGAGCTTAGTGAAAAGAAGTCGCCTTCACTAAGTGGGTCCGCAGGCTATTTTTGGCGCAAAGTCTATTTTTAGACTATGTCTATTTTTAGACATATGGATCATGGTCTATGAGTTGCAGGATGCTATTTATGGATGATTGGTCATGTTGGTAAAAATAGATGGACCTCTATTTTTAGACATATGGGCGGAGTCTATTTTTAGACTGCTAGTCTAAAAATATAACAGTGGAATATTATTAGCTCTTAATAATATTTGGACTATAAACATTATCTTATCCTCGTGCAACACTTCAGTTCGAGCTACGGATGTGGCACATGCAACTGCCAGAAGGAAATACGCTTTTCCTATGGGTTAGTTGAGCTATTGCATGATGGACTTCAGTTAGAACTCAAGTGATTGAGTTTGGTGGAGTTGATTGAGAAGTTGATGGAGTTGTGTTCAGTTTGACTTAGTTGAACTAGTTGTATTTAGTCTAACTTCCAAATACACTAGTGATGAGTGGTGTGAATTAATTATTAGTTAATTCACTAATTATTAACTCATAAAGCAACTAAAGGATACATCAGTTAAATCAGTGCATGGACAGTTCAATGGAGACAAGTGTTAGAGGTGAGTGAAAGGGTGAGACTACTATCAGTTGTGACTATAGTTGTGCATGAGATTTGCGCATGCATTGATTGAGATTGCCAATGAAGATTGCGTGGTACAAGCAAAAGGGAATTCGAACTTGGTTTGCATTCAATTCATTCTCACAGGTTGGATTGCATAGTGGAGGCAGACAAACAATGGAGGAGCTTTGAACCTGTGACTTGATTCAGATCTGAGCTAGTTTGTGTGTAGCATGTGGAAATAATATTGAGTACTTGTGAGGAGTATTGTACTATGTATTGTTACATGTTCTCTATCATTATAATATACAGATAGTTGGGGGTTTTCAGCTGTATGCTTTCCCCAGTACATACTGTGTTGATATGTGCGATTGATGTTTCAATGTGTGCATGCGATTGTTTTTTTATTCCGCAGATTTATGATCAATGGTAGAGGAGGTTATGTATTTTGCATGCATTCCGCAAATAGTGTATAATCGGGATAATCTCTGTGAATAAGTGTTATATTATTCAAATTTCTACACTCTCTATGATTTTTACTACATTTTTGTTATAACTAATGATAAAGCTAAATATTAAGGACATAACAAGGCATGTATGATATAATTGTTTAAGATATTTATGGCCACACATGAATGCAAACATATAGGAATTGGTTCATAATGATTGCTTGGGCTCCATTTTGTGCCTATGGTTATTATTCACTTTCCATATGTCAACAGGATAATGGACCTCCTAGTATCCATGGGCATGGAATAGTAAGTCACCTTGTAAGAAACATTCAAAGTAACTTGCATTCAAGGCTTGGTCTCTATCTTATCTAGCTACCACTACGTATCTCTTCAATGTTTGTTGTTTTTGTTTTGCTTGTTAAGAATAAGATTAGAAAAATTAAAACCTCTTATTTTGTAGAGAATTGTCTCACTTATTTACTTAGATCCTTTTAGTGATTTCTTCCATTTTGTGTAAGAGGGAGTGTTCCATTGAAACCTCTTATAGATCTAGGTTTCATTTTCAAATCCATTTTATATTTTAATTTCTTTGTAAACATAAGGACACAATTCACTACATAGTACTAGTTCTTGATATTGAATTGACACACACATGAAAAAAAACATGGAAATGCCTTAAGAATAAAAGATGTTGGACATAGACAAACTAGCCATCCATAGAAATAGCTAATTGTTTATATAGTACATAGGGTTAGGGGTGGGATTATCAAGTAAAAGTAAATAAAATAAATAATTAACATTAAAATTAACTAGATATAAATCCAAAGCTCTATAATTTCCAATAAAGTTGTCTTCTTATCATTGCATATTTTATGACTATCAAAATAGATAGAAGTTTATTGTAAATTTCCATATAGGTATGAAAAAAGAAAAAATGCAAGCCATAGTGAGAACATGTGTAGAAAAAAAAAGGCCAATAGGAAAGTAATTCAATTTTCCAGAAAGAAAAAATGGAAAAAACATGGGTATATACCTTATCTTATAAAGGAAAACAACATTTATAGATCCGAGACCCCAAAATGGTACAAAACAATTTAATCAAATTAAAATCAAATTGTGCTCAAACTAGGTGGCTACAAATTAAATACCCTTGATAGGAGGGAATAGGGATGCCAAATAATAATGGAGTCAATTTTGATATATCCAACAGATAAAGGAAAAGAAAATTATTAAAGCCAAAGGGGATCAACTTGAGCCAATATGGAAAGGACCTAATATTGTCACAATCACTGAGCAATAGAGAGATGAATGAAAATCATTGCAATAACACCAAAAAACAACCATATAAATTATCCTACCATAAGCATGAATTCAATGTTTTTGCAATGCAAACAAAATCATAGCCACATATTTTATTCTTCGAGGTGAAATAGCCTTGGAAGTTTGAACCACAAAACAATCCAAATGTCCACAAACTAAAGATCTTCAACAACAAAAGCCATTCACCCAGGGCTTAGATATGAGCAATATGGGGTTAACAATTTGTTAAAACATTCCATTTGAACTATGTCCTATAGTTATTAGAGCCCTTACAAATGAAACACCCCCATTGATTTCACAAATTCGTTTTCTTTTGTAATGCACAAGCTCAATTCAAACCGACTTGGAACCTGTTGTAGCAGCTACAACCACCCTCCAAATTTTTTCCTTAGCTTCGTTTTGGAGCCTCCTTATCAACCATCCTTAGCAGCATGTCTTTCACTTTCCAACTACAAATGCTTCAGTTGAGTTTCAGTGGATTACCAGCATGTGCTTGTCAACTTGTTTGTCTCCCACCCATAGGATGACACTTCGGGACTTAACCATTTTCTGGTTGTGATGCTCACCTAGAAAAATTGCATAATTCTGGAGGGGAACCAACCTTCCCTTTGGAAATTGCGCAATCCATCTGGGCTACCTACTGGGCTCCAGAAATGCGTAAGCCAGTCAAGCAACCTTCCCTCTGAAAATTGTGCAATGTAGCCCAACACTGGGCTTCATCTAAACAATTGCGCAATTCTTACTGACTACCAGGGCTTCAGTCCAGAAATTACGCAATGCATGAGGGACAACTAGACTTGCTCAGCCCAGAAACTGCACAAATGTCATTCCCAAGCTTGCAGGTTGTTGCATGTGCTTCCAGGTTGACCAGTTCCCTCCAGGACTGACCAATATTGATTTGCATGCATAGGCTAATTTTTCTCGAAAAAGAACAAAAAAAAAACAAAAATCATCCATAGATTTTAGGGATCTATTTTTAGCAGCTGGAGGTTACATGCAAAACCGTTTTAGAAACTTCCCGACAAGTGTCGCTTTTTCCTAGATTTGTGGCATGCACGTCATAATCCTCGATCTTATCAAACTTATTTATTCGACGCTTCAAAGCTCTCACATCGATCTTGGAGCTCTGGCATCCCACATGGCATCTAGGAGAATTCGGCACATTCAACTCAGTTTTTTTCCAAGAAGTCTTCTTTTCATGTCTTTTGCTACTTTTCTATCGCGTTTTGTATTTCGCTTTGTGTGAATGTTGTTTTCTTGGTTTTGTTGAAAGTTTGTTGTCGGTTTTAATGCATGTTAGCTTGTAGAAACATTGTTTCATGTTTTTCATTGCATCTCACTATTGTCGCATGCATGACATTGTTTCTACACTAACGGTCATCGTTGTGGCGACTCGCTTCACACATGCTTGTTTTCCCATTTTCTAAATCCTGCACTCATTGTTTTCATGCATGATCATTCACTCTTCTTTGCACTTAGCTTCGCCATGCATTCAGACATTTCATGTTTTCAGTCACCCTCAGCGGGTTTGGGCTGCTTTGGCCAGGACCTTGCCTTTCCCGGCTAGCAATGTGCATTTCTGAGAGTGAAGACTCAACCTTCCTCCCAGAAATTGTGCAAAGCTGGCCCAAAACTGTCCTCCAGGCTTGCTCTGCGCAATTCTGACAAGCAGTGTCCTGCTGGCCCCAGAAACCATGCAAATGCAGCTTGTTGGTTTGCAGTTCTTGCTGAATGAAACTGCACATTGCGCAGTTTCAGTCTTCAGAAGTCCAGGCTGGATTGTGCATTGTGCAATTTTAGTAGTCAGTCAGCCACCTAACAGCTCGAACTGTGCCTTTCACAGTTTTGGCAGTTAGTCTCACAACCTCCCAGTGAAAATTGCACAATCTTCCAAGTTAGTCACCCAGGTATGTTACATGTCAGTCCTTAAGTTGCTTTTGGTTTTCAACTGATAGACTTATTTCCATGAGTGTTTCTATGTCTGCAGGTATCACAGGTGTTCAGTCCTTCTCTCAGTAGTACAGATACAATGGCCTGTAAGAGAGCAGGGTCAAAGGACACCCTTGAGAGTGCAACTGGAGATGCAGTTGAGCAAGTGTCTATGAGCTTTCCTACCTATGAAGACACCAAGTTGTTCATAGACAAAAATATCAAGATGAAATGGTAGGACATCAATGACACATTCTTAGGCACATTTGAGGAAAATCTGGAAGACCGTAGGGTCTATGTCAACATTCATAGGTCTGGCTTCTATCGGATTGCATGCAGGTATCCCGAGTTTCCATGCGCAGACATGAGCCAATGGATTGTCTCGCATACTTATCCCAAGACAATGGTGTTGAGAAGTTCCAATGGAGCACAACTTGCTACCTTCAAGGTGAAGGACTTTTAGGAGATGTATCACTTGCCACAGCTGGTGATCACGATGGAGAAACCCTTTAATAGACCCAACAACAGTGCAAACTCAAGAGATATCTTGAAGAGATGGGTGAAAGAGCCAGCCAAGTTCAGGACAACACCCAACCAGGTTTACAAGACGAAGATATTGCGGAAGGCATATCAGTTCTTGGTCATATTTGCATGTCACTTATACAGCCAAGAGAGCACATAAACCTTCCCGTAGAGTTGGGTGATCGTGTTGGATCAACTGGCGAGTGAAGGAAGACCTTGCAACTAGTCCGACATGTTGGCTCTTAGGTTGAAGGAATAGGTAACAGAAGCCTGAAATCTGCCTAAGGGTCTGCAAGCGAAGATATACATGTCTGCCTACATACTGGACATAGTCTGTGCCTGTCAGCAATTCCTAGGCTTGGGTTGGGCATGGACACCTTTAGAAACCTTTGTGCACACTTATTGCAGATTGTTCTCTCAATGGAGCTTCCGCAGATTTGTCATATAGTTATCAAACCACTTTGTCACCCCTGTGTGCAAAATGATATTCGAGCAAGATCCACCTTACATGTCATAGGAATCGATGGAGGCATTGATCGGCGTAGTAGATTCGTATGCCTCACCCCTTGGTACCTTCATACGGATGTACAGCACGGAGAAGGCTCTGTGTGTTTTACCGAAGTTTTCGATGGATAAGCTCATCATGTAAGAAGTGTTGTATCACATCTCGACAGTGTTGTCAGTGAGACTGAACAAGAAGAAGAAGGCATCTTGGCCCTCTCTACCTTTGCAAATCGAGTTGTATGAGATTCAGAATCCCAAGCATGCTGAGGCCAAGACGGAGGAATTCAAGAGATTCACCTTTGGCACCAAAAATTTCAATCCATATGACCCGCATTTTTTAGTGAAGGACCACTATGCGAGAGTGTAACATCCATGGATCCACGAGGTGTGTCATTGGCCTGAGGACGACCGATTTAGATATTGCTATCACTTCTCTAAGCTCAATGAACCGATCAACATAGCTGTAGAGTGGTTAGCAAAGCAGAGGGAAGCAACATCTTAGAGAGCAGCATCATCAACAACAGCAGAGGGTAGTAGACTTGCATGTGAGAAAGGTAGGAGAAATATTTTTGACAAGGCAAAGGTAGAGAATAGCTGCAAGTTCAAAGCAAATCCACTGATGTTGAAAGAAGCTTTGGAAATTGATTCTAAGAAGCGACAACATGACAAGAGGATCGCGCAAAGGAAAAGAGAGAAATAGAGGATGGAGGAAATAGAAAAGGACTTGCAAGAGTTGAAGCAGAAGCTCAGGGAAGAACAGGAGTTGCACAGAAGAGAGAAGGAATCACATCATGAATAGGTACAACAAGAGGCACATCATGCACAGATTGATGAAACTGCACCCATACAGGTTGTGAACTCATCCAAGCAACTGGCATAGAGCAGACATGGTGAGCAGTCGCAGAAGCAGGACTTAGCTCAAGAGATTGAACAGATTCTAGAGCAGATGGACATGGATATGGTTTAATCAGAGTCAGATCAAGATATTGACCTCATGCCTCAAAACTAAGACGTTACCCCACTGGATTCACCAAATCTGGAAGTCGAGCAAGTCCCAAGCGATTAAGGTGACACAGAGATCCTTAAAGACAATCCAGAAGTGGAGATGCACAACATATCTTTTGACGAGTCATGACACAGAGTTGTGAAGTCGCACAGAGTGCCCACTTCGGATGTCCATATATCTCCTGTGTAGTTTGAAGAACGAGTGATCGTATCTGATGTGTGCAAGCATCCAACAGCATTGGCCGATTCTACGAAAGCATATGCCAAAGCCACCAGCTTGAGTGTTATATTATAGATAACTGAGAATGAGCGCATGGATAAGGAATTATAAGCGGCCAAGCAAGGAGGAGAACATGTTACAATATCTTCCAGAGCAGAGTTAAAGAGAGCGATACTAGATGAAGTATCATCTCTTGAGACAATCATGCGGATGTTGTACTCCAGATTCATCACCGTGCATAAGTCAGTTGTCCATCTCAACGGTTGGCAGAAGCACTGTGCTAAGAGAGCACGCATCTTGTCAAATCTACACACTGTTGTCGATCACATGAAAACATGGACAATGAGGTACAAAGGAGTCCCATTGCACTTGCCCAAGATGATGAAGCCAAAGGCCATAGAGTTGAAAGCATGCATCCGGAGTCAGATTCAGAACTATGAGGAACTCCCGCAGTTCATCACCAGTTTGCAGGCTTCACATGCATGGGTGTTTAGGAGCATGGATGTCATTATGGGCACGCATGTGATCCCATCCATTGTCACACTCACTGAGGCAAAGTTAAAGAACCAAGTCTAACTGGAGCTGGACATGTACTTTAATGAGTTCATTCGTGTAGCCACTGGCACAGACTTGGAGATTAGTGCAGACACTATGCATCAGTGTGTTGTTGGTTCGACTGCACTCAAGACTATGATGCACATGTTATCAAACGAGTTGGACAAAGGTGCCAATTAGTGTACCTGGATGCAACATAGGCAAGAATTCGCTTTCAGAGGGATATCACCATAGAGCACACGAAAACCATAACAGACTACCAAGTTTGGCATTAGTTTGCCACCATCGATCATCGCGAGGATGTCGAAGAGCTGGTCTTCCCACAATTGTCCGGGTCTTAGTGATGTCTTGCATGGCTTACTCAAGCCTATTTTGTCTCACATGGGTACATGTGCAGATTGTAATGAAACATATTGTAAAAGTGAAAGACCAAGTGTCGATAGTAGAATGTAACAGTCATGTAGTAGTTGAAGAGTCATGAGGGTAGGTGAAGAGTCACAAAGAGGAATGTCAAGGGGCACCCCACCGTTTGCTATTTATAGAACCTCATAACTAATTGTACAGGCTTCTGGGAGACAAGCTTCCTATAGGTGTAACTTAGAGAAATCTTGGAGCATATTGTAACGAGGCTTGACTTCTCCATAGTGCAGAGCTACTATATCTCTTTGGAGGAGCATGCGGCAATGACTGTAACGTTCTGTTGTTGGGACTAGTGGTTGGTCATGGTTGTATGTATGATTGGATCTTTCACTCTTTTAATATAACAGAGCGAGCACGTTTCATGCATATGTTGTTTCAACTATCTTGGTTACTGTAATGATATATGTGGTTGTTATTTACGCATGTATGTATGGACTATTCTGTATATGTTTGTATGAATCTTATCGAAATGTGTTGTTGGTATAACCATCACTTTGGATCGTCGACTAACTTGCTTTCCATCTTGTGATGTCTTGCTGCTCGTGTGTTCCCTTTCAAGCTGCATGCTATCACAAGTTTCTAAGGGGCGCACTCATCCCCCCATTCCATGTGTTAGATCCTTTCATGCACCTTCCTTGACTTGCTACAAATGTCACACCCTTGCTACCAACAAGGACATCTTACTAACCTCTGTGTGCAACCACAGTTAAGGTGACACCGTACTACCCCACTGCTGGGACTCCTACACCAAAAGGTCTGAGGTCTAGTTGGGACTTCTTACCAGGGAGATCCCTTGACATGTTGGCAGGTCCAACACTGTCAACACAACCAAACAAAGGTATTTATCTCAAGCCACTACAAAATCTATTGAAAAATGATCAAAGAGTAGATATACCATTGGTTATCTATTCAACCAAAGATAGACAAGCATAACCCCTTAGACAGCCCTAATCTTTTAGTAATGATTCAAACAAAGAGAGATAAATAGAATTCGTTACAATAACACCAAAAGGCATATAGATATATGACTAGCCACAAGTGTATTCAATGTTTTGCAGTGCAAGAGAGTGTGTAGACAAATACCTTATTCTCTAAGTTGAAACAACCTTTGAATTCTAAATTTCTTAATGATCTAAATATCCATAGATTAAGAGCTTCAACAACAAATGCAATTCACCCAAGGATTTGTCACGATGGATTTTTTTTTCCCAATTTAACAACGTCTAACAATAATAAAAGGCCATAGGAAATGCAACAACCATGATGATTCTTTGCATCCCTTTTTTTTCTAATAATGAAAAATTCTAAATTTCATCAGTTGGGAACCAAATGAAGATTTCTAGCTTCAGCAATGGCACAAGCTATGGTGAGAGTGCAAAATAAATAGAAATAAGAGATGACATATACCATAATTTTTTATTTTTTATTTTTTTCTTAAATAAAGGTATTTATAAATATTAAAAGGTCTAAAGGTGATGACACTTAGAATTATAATGGCCCAATAGCAATGAAAATGTTATGTGGAGAAATTTATAGAGAGTAGAAGCCCAAGCCACAGATGCACAAAATATCAAGAAATTTAACATGTCTAAATGCTCGCAATTTTTTCATCTTTAAATCAATTTACAAATTAACATTGAAATTTCCAACCTAGCTTGCAAACTCTAAATGTATACTTGTAAAAAAACGCAAAGCAATTGGCACAAACACCTACAACAAGAGATGTGTATAGGGCATTTTCCAAGAAAGGAAGACAAACATAAACCAATATGATTCACAAAACTAAACTACATGGACATGTTTGCATGGAGCAATAGTGAATGAAGTGTTCCACTCATCACACACAAGGACCACAATAACCCATCTTCAATTACAAGGGAAAACCATCATAAAACTCCATTGCAAAAAGTAATATATTCTGGGACTAGCCATCAATATAATGTTTCTCCATTTAATCAAATATGAGCAACCCCAAATTTCTAAATAGAGTTATCATTGCATAACTCTAAGTTACTAAACATAGTTATCATTGCATTTTTTTTCCATCTATGTAGATCCTAGGCTAGGAATAGGCCTAATGTTGAATGGAAGAATGACATCCTTACCAGTGGGATGGTGTCACTAGGATTATGTTCCTAAAAACTCCATGAGATAGTCTATTTCCCCACAAAAAACTCCTACTTTTAAATTCTCTCCATAAACTTTGAACTTAAAACCTAATAAAAACTAAATCCCACATGAACCAATTAATATACACTCCATAAATCATAACATTAACAATCACAACCACTACTTAAACACACTTTTATTTTTAATATTATTATTTTTTAATATTAATAAATAAAATATTTTTCAAACTAATCAAACTTCCTTAACTAATAACATAATAACAACTCTATTTTAAAGTAAATTACATTAGTATTATACTTTTATAAAAACCTTTTAAATGCCTAAACTGCACGATTGCTATAATCACATATAATTATTGGCATCGACCGCTAGAAAACTTTGACTAATTATTTTTTAACGCAAGTAAAATCGATACTATAAACCTTTAGACATCAAGTAATTTATACTCTATTTTCATTAAACATTAAAAATGGCATTAAAGTTTTATAAGTTGACAAATAGTACTGGCCATTTCTTATTCTCACAATATTTAAAAATAAAAAAAAATAAATGATTAATTTATATTTTCATTAAAAAAATAAATGACTAATTACGCCGTAAGGCGTTCCTCTGGGAAAAACTCCCCTCCAGTGCCACTCTGTACCTTCCTGCGCCATTGATTTCGTTGTTAGACGATGGAATTGATATCCACCGTTTGATTCGAAGTCTTCGATTCATTATCCCTCGCCGTTCGTGGGCCTAAAGTTGTAGACACATTGCGGTCCGTTTCCAAGATGGCTCCTCGATGGGGTTTGTGATGTCGCCGGGAGGGGAAGTGCAAAGGAGAACCATGGAAGCCCTGCCGACGTTTATAGGGCCGTATAGCATCTTTCTGGATTCCTCTGAGGTATGTGGGGTTTATGAGTTCACTTGGTCACCCATGGCGTTTGTAATTGCCGCTGCGAACAAATTTGGTTGCTGGTGTGGGCCTGTGGAGATTTCGCGTGGAGATTTCTGCAGCTGCAAAGCCTCTGTGTTTTCCAGATAAAATAGTAGGCAAGCATCCCTGTTTTTGAAATTTGCAGTGAGAGTCAACTTTTTTTATGGACTTTTTTTTGCTAATGCGCTCGCTGTTTTTTCTTTCTGCATTTTTGTTGAAGTTTGTGGAAAACATAAATAACAGGAAACATTAGGAAACTGTCGTAAGAGACTGAAAAAATAGATTATATGAGCGCCAGCCGTAGGAAACTGAAACTGTAGTAGGTTAGTGCCAGAACAGAATTTCCGGCAGGGGCCACCCGCTCGACACAGTCCCCAGCGGATGCAGTTTGTCAACACAAATGTATTTGCACCGCGGCACATGAAAGCACACCATCATGTTGCAAGGCGTACCAAATATATTTCCACAGTATTTCACAGGCTACTATCCACAGGCTCAACGGATTCGATTCAAACTTCAGTGGAGAACTGTAGCCCACACTCCATGATGACTATAAGCTTCATCAACCCAGTGATTCGACACCCTCAGAGAAATTTCAATTTCTAGCGCCTACGGAACGGTAGACTCTGAATGGCCCTCTTAATCGCCACTCCAGTGATTAACCTCCATAGATTCAGTCTTCTTCAGTCAACAGAAATTCGGTCCCTCTGTTTGTAATTGAACTTGACTTTTCAACTTAATTAATTGGGTTCATTAGAATGAGAAACACATCCATTCGAACAAACTGTACCCTCGACCTTCATAAGAGGAGTGGTCCCTTTCGAAATCAAAACTTGGCTTTTGATAAACTTTGGCTCTCATGATATAATACGAACTTCACAAAGAGTCGGCCCCTTTAAGAAAAGAAAATTCCACGCCCGCTTCAGAATATTTTACAGCCTCACAAATGATCTGATCCGTCTGTAGTCACGGGATGATGGCCATACCATTCTCTGTGGTGACTAAGCTCTAAAACTTATCCCGATTACCACTCAGATTATAATGAGAAATCAAAACTCGACAGACTTGTAATTTCCACCGGGAAGGAAAATAACATCGTGCTGAAAAGATTTAATTCAAGTTATGCCCCACTTTAATAAGATTTTCCATTAGATAAATCAATTGGGCCTCGGTTAGCATAACTCTCGAATAAATAAATAAACTAGCACTTCCAAAAAGAATTCGATTAGTCCACGGCTCTTCAAATTAATACTCATGCGACCTTTGAAATTTGATTTACATGGACATTATAAAATATGAGTGTGCTCGTACAGATCCATGCAGTTTAATTTAAAACTTTTCCCTAATGATGGTTGTGGCAATACAATCTTTTCCTTTAGCGAAAAATACCTTCACAACACAAGCTCCCCAAACTCGATCTTTCTTGCCAAATATTGGCTCCGGCAATAGAATTTGGCATACTCAAAGTAAACCTTCGACTTGGCATTTCAAGATAACCTATGGCTGATCCAAAATCAAAGCTCTAATACCACTGTAATGTCTTAAATTGAGAAAATTTGGAACAAATCCTTCGCATTTAATTATCTTTCACTTAACAGAAGATCGCCATGTAAAATCTAAACGCTGGAAATTTGATTGAAACAATAAACCCATACCAAATATATTTCCACAGTATTTTACAGGCTACTATCTTCTCAATTTTCCCATCTACATAACCCACTCTTCCTCTATGCTTATTCAGGTTAATTTAATTTTTGCAAGTGGATATTACATCTTCAGTAGCCATTTTGTGAAATTATCTGAAATGTACCTTCAACATTATTATTTGTGTCCTCATAGGGTGATAAAAATCCTATTTTCCAGGCCTTTATATTGTTATTTTTCGTGGTAATAAATGTTGACTAAATGATCTTGAACATTGTAAATATATCATTTTGAAACATTATAATGTTGTGCAGAGATTGCATTGATTTTACAAGACACTTCAAGCTACTAGTTCATTTTCTATTGGCTTGCCTTACAGCGTTTTCTTTGCAACATCAGGTGCAAATGCCAATTAAATTACAACGCTTTTCTTCACTACTTATAAGCTTCAAGAAATAATCTTCTCACTCTATTACCTTTCAATACTTTCATTTAAAAAGCCCATGCAACACTCTTAATTATTTTATTATTATTTTACAATCTTAGCCGTTTTCCAATGATTTCATAATATTTCATAATAAATCCAAGCATTATTTGAGAAACTTTCTTC
This sequence comes from Pinus tabuliformis, assembly GCA_031772625.1. Classification (NCBI taxonomy): domain Eukaryota; kingdom Viridiplantae; phylum Streptophyta; class Pinopsida; order Pinales; family Pinaceae; genus Pinus; species Pinus tabuliformis. The sequence continues at coordinate 885,111,893 of CM062811.1, read as the reverse complement.
GAATTTTCATCTTAATAATTAATTATTTTTAATGATCTCACATGTTATGCGATGAAATTTTTTAATATTTTTTTTATTTTAAAAATATAAAATTTATATATTAAGAATAAATTATCTATGTAAAAATATAGAATTGTGTAAGGTTTAGTTTTTATTAAATTATTGATTTAATTTTTGTGAAAACAAATTAAAATCTTAGCTCAGTTACAATAATCAAAATTAACCTAACATGTAAAATGGATTCGCCATTCACACAATTTTAATAAAAATATCAATAAATAAGGAAATCATTTTTCTATTCATTATTAAGATCAATAAATAAGTAAATCATTTTTCTATTCGTTATTAAGATTAATCCGAACTTTTAATTTAAAAAAATTATAGGAATGGAATTGAATCTTATTTTCTACTCACTAAAATAATAGATATTCTTCCAAATACATGCATTTTTGAGAAAAAAAAAAAACCATCATAGATTTATATTAAGAAAATATAAAGATCTTCGATACATAAGCTATTGGATTGAGCCAAATGCCCAGCAACCTTTGCAAAAATTGGATACAGATAGTCTGAATCTTCCATATCTAAAAAGGGAAAACATATACATCCCATCTACAAAGCCCGCATGACCAAAGATGCTAACAGATTATACGATCATTTGAAGAAACAACCCTATTAAAAGATTACATACAATTAGCACATAAGAAAATAGGAGCAGTCGGCCCAGCCTTGGAACAAAGATCCAGAAATACTGAAACCATCTTGCAGGAGCAAAAACCCTCAGAATCATATAGTAGGCGCCTTTGGCAGAGAGTCATTTTGATGAAAGGATTCATGGCATGCCTGAATACGCTGAAGAATAGCATGAAGGGGTTCCTTAGAACCTTGGAAAATTTGTGCATTCCTCCAGTTCCACAAGAACCAACAGGAAATGATAAACAACGATCTCCAAGATGAGGATTGCCTACTCCACCATATAAAAGCATCCTGAACAGAAGAAAAGATAATGTAAGGAAAACCAAAATATAAAGACAACTCATACCAGATATAAAGGGACGAGGCACATTGAAAGAACATATGCAGATTAGATTCCGCTTCATTGAGGCACATAGCATATCGGCTTGGACCCTGCCATCTTTTCCTTTGAAGAACCTCCCATGTAAGGTTTTTGTTCCCAAATAGCAGCCAAGAGAAAATAATCATTTTGAGAGGAGATGCAGCCTTCCAAATATGTGGAGGGAACAGCGGATGAGGACTCCTTGCACTGACAGAGATCATATCTGCACAAATATGCTTTACGCTCACAGGGTGGTTTTATTTTTTAAGAGACCAAACCAGAAGATCCTTTGATCCTAATCGAATAATCCCCATACTACAAAGGCTCACTTTTACCGAATTCCAGAGAGGGGGCATCGATTGGGGCAAATGCAGATCCTCTCCATCATACCAAACCGGGGAAGAACCAGACCATTCTTTTATTAGCTTGTCCCATGTAAAACATCCCAACCTATGTAGATTGTAGACCAACGGACAAGGGAACGAGAACTCCCGGGCACATGAAATAGAATCATAACCAATAAACATACTAGTTCCCGAGTAGAGTTTCCAGCGAAGATTCTCCATGAAGAAAGGATGGACCTTCCTGAGACTTTACCAAATTGTCGAACCACTCCTGATGCCAATGGACCGCCTCCTGTACCAGAATTCTATACTCTTGCCTTTTAAATATTTTGCCTTAATAATCTTACTCCATGGCCTGTCGCCAAAAATTCCTCTATGAAAAGACTTATAGAGGAGGGCTTTCCCGAAAGTGGGCATATCTAAAAGGCCCCATCCACCAGCCCATTTTGGTTTAGATATAGAAGCCATTTTGACAAGATGAATTTTGTTCTGAAAAGCATGTCCTCCCAGAGGAAATTAGCAATCAATCTGTTCATTTGGTTTATGATGCTGGCAAGAAGAAAGAAGATATGAGCCCAGTAGACTGAAAGTTGGGAAACGACGGCCTGTACTAAGATGAATCTGTCAGCCAGAGAAAGAAATTTAAACTCCCATCCTGAGATCTTTTTATAAAACTAGTCCAGTAGCCATTGCCAATCCCTTTTGGAGTTTCCTTTTGCCTTTAAGGTGAAGCCCAAGTATTTAAACCGTTGCTTAATTGAAAAAGGAGCAATGCCCATCAATTCAGATACCCAGTGAACGATTTCCATATTTGAATTGTTATGAAACAAAGAGGATTTTTCCTTATTGATAAACAAACCTGTAGCTTTCTGAAATTTTGAAAGAATATCATTTATGCATGCCTAGGAGACCTTACAAAGCATAGCAAAGATGAGGACATCATCAACAAAGAGATTATGAGAGAGGGATACATCCTTACAAATCTTTACTGGACGACATCTCTTGTCTTCAACTGCTTTATTTATCTGCAAACTGAGAGAGTTCATTACCAGAATGAAGAGAAATGGGGAAAGGGGACATCCCTGTCGGAGTCCTCTCTCCGCTTGGAAGAAAGATGAAGGAAGTCCATTTACAATCACTAAATATCTGACGTTATCAACACAGGACATGACCCAATTGACACTTTGTGACTTCAGTCCAATTTTTGCCAGCATAATTCTTAAAAAGCCCCAATCTACACAATCATAGGCTTTTTGCAGATCAATCTTAAGGATAGCTGCATCCAAATTCTTTGTCAGCATTGAAAACAGACTTTCCTGAGTCATGGAAACCGCATCCAAGATAATACGGCCCTTTAAGAACGCATGTTGGTCCCCAGAAATGAAGGAATTTAGAATAGGCTTCATTCTTTCTGCAATGATTTTTGAGGTTAATTTGAACATGATGTTGCAGAGCAATATAGGTCTAAAGTCATGAAAGGATTCAGACCTATTCTTTTTTGGAATTAGAGCTATGAAGGTAGAGGAAGTGGCCGAATGTATGCTTCCAGACATCCGGGAGGCTTCAACCATCCGTAACAAGTCTATTTTAAGAAGGTCGAAGAAATGAGAGAAAAATTCGATTGGCCATCCATACGGCCCCAGACTTTTATCCTTTTTAAAAGATTTGATAGCACTTGAAAGTTCATCATCAGAGATTGGCTTTATGAACTCTTCATTTGCTGCACCATCAAACATTTCTGGAACCAACTCTATGCCCCACAGGGCATCTTGAAAGACGACCTCCCTTCTTTTATATTGATTTTGGAAAAATCTCACAGCCTCCATCGAGATCTCTTGGTGAGATAAGAGAACGTTCCCCTTTTCGTATTTAATGCTCCAGATAGAGTTTTTTTTCTCTTCTTGCATTTGCATACCTGTGGAAGAATCTCGTATTTCTGTCTCCCTCTTTGAGCCAAATGGCTCTGCTCTTTAGTTGCCATGTAGCCTCCTCCTTTAGCAAGATCAATTGTTTCCTTTTCTCCAAATTTCTTATCTTGCTTTTTAGATCTAGAGATAGACTATTGGGATCAGCTAACTCTAATAGGGAGTCCAGTTCCTTTCGAATATTATTCAGCTCTTGTTTATCCATCCTCCTCTTTTGATTTTTCCATTCCTTCGTCACAGCCTGCAATCTCTCCATCTTTACACGGAATGGCATAAAAGGCACCATTTCGGATTCGAGGAGACTCTTCCATTCCCTGGCAATTATTTAATTAAAGGATGGGTCTTCCAAATGGATCCTGTTGAATTTAAAAGGGTAACCAAGTCTAATTACATTTTCACGCCATTTTAGAAGAATGGGTCTGTGGTCAGAGGAGTGATCATTCCCGATAGATAATACTGGCATACCAAATTTCCCGATAATGCTAGCATGTATAATGATTCTGTCAATTCTCTTTGCTATGTAGGCTTACCCAGTCCTTTTGTTATCCCACGTAGGCCTCATTTTATCAGGGGTAATGTCCACCAGATCCCTATTTAGTAATTCCTTCCTTATTATGTCAGCCAAAGGGTCAATTTTCCTGCAATTACCCCAACATTCATCAGAACTGAGAGTCAAATTAAAGTCGCCAACCATCAACAGCGATTCGATCTCTAGAATTCGAGATTCAAAAAGCCTCTCGCAAAATGAAAGTTTGTTTTTATATGGAGCATAGACATTAAGAAAGTTGAGTGCAAAAGCTTGACCCGTGATAGATGCTGATATTAAAATTCCTGCACAACACTTATAAGCTTTTGTTGACACCTAATCCGAAACGGATGAGGTGAAGCCGGACAATCATCTAGAAGATGAACTGATCCGTTTTTGTATTTGTATAAATAATAATAGTTGAATGAATAATACACACTCAGTTGTTTTGCGCTCATTAATTTCTGAGCTAACCTGGCCTGACATGGTATCAGAGCCCAGGTCCCTAGGTTGCAGAAATAGCGTAACTCCTCTGCTGCCTCTGCTCCCTGGCGCACCAGCGCTGCATATGCTCTTTGCGCCCTACATATGCTCTCTGCGCCCTCTGCCATTAAGTACGTTGCTGCCAGTACGTTGAATTGAGGTATCGTTTTTGGAGGTATGAGCTGTGGACTGTGTTGTTTAACGTTTGGGCTATTGTTCATATGGACTGCGTTTTTTAAAAAAAGACTGTTCTAAATAGTATCGTTATTGAAGCTGCGTTAATGTATTGAAGCTGGGTTAATGTATTGAGAGCTGCGTTGTTGTATTGATCTGACATTGAGGTTGTGATCTTGTATTGAGGCTGTAACTGTATTTTTAATGAAGACTGCGTTTTTTGTATAAGAAAAACTGCGTTTGTAATGCCTTGACTGCGTCTTTTTATTAAACGCTGTGGTATATGGTGCTGGTGACTGCGTCTTTTAAGAAAGACTGCGTTTTTTAAATCGTTGACTGCATTGAAGCCTGCGTTTAATGTATTGAGACCTGACAACATATTGAAGACCTGCGTTTAATGTTATGGTATCATAGATTTGGTGAAAGAAGTGATGGTGTGTGGGACTTGAGACTGCGTTAATGGTGTGCTATTGAGACCTGCGTTTAATATCAAAGCAGTGATATATATTGAGACTGCGTTTTTTTGAGCACGGTCTTAAGGTTTTTTCTGGCAGAACTTGTCCCCTGCTATTAGAGATACCTTTGCTGGTTCGAATAGAATATATATGTGTTATTGGATGTTTTTTTATTTGAAAAACTTGTGGATACAATAGCCAGCTCGAGGGACTTTTAAGAATGGTCACGTTGATACCAATATCTATCTTGCAGCAATAACACGCCATCAACAAAACCTATCACGGGTCGCAACAACAACAGTAATACACTTCCATTACAACCCCATAAATTGGTGGTATTGGTGGTATATGTTCACTGTGTTGTGAATATATATTGGTGACTGCTTTTTTTGTCAAAACAATGGTATATGCTGAGCGCCCTCATTTTTTGTTGAACTGTGATATATATTGATATATGGAAAAGCAGTGAGCGCCCTCATTCTTTTTAAAACAGTAATATAGTGATATATGTGAGCAGTCTTTGAGCAGTGAACACTATTTAAGCGCCCTTTGATTGATATATGTGAGCAGTGAACAGTGTATTGAGCGCCCTTGTTTTGTTGAACAATGATATATATATGTGACCAGTGATATATATATACTGTTGGAATGTTAGAAGAAAAATAAAATTGCATAAGGCAATCATATAAGGATTTTTTTTTCTCTCTCAACAGAAGTGTTTTTGGCAGAGATTTTTTTTACAGAATGCATAAGGCTATGACATAAGATTTTTTTTCTCCAGCAGAAGTCTTGCTGTGGCATAAGTATTTTTTTTCTATCAGCAGAAGTTTTTTGTTACAGTATGCCTTCAAGAGAAAGAAGAAGATACTTCAGAGGCAGGGGGGGCAGACACCCTCAAGAAGAAAAGGCAGACTTACATTGCATTCGCTGCAAACAAAAAGGATCTCATGATGCTTCTACATGCAAGCTACCATGGGAAAGGATTGAGCAGAGAAGAAATCAGCAGAAAGGTAAAACTGATGACTCAGACAAAGGTAAAGCACCTGAATCCGCTCACTATATTGAGGCACAATGTAACATTGGAGTAAATGAAGATCTGTTTAATGCTTCACTTACTTCTTCGAAAAATGACTGGTTGCTTGATTCAGGAGCAACCTGTCATATGACTCATAGGAAAGATTTTTTTGAAGATTTCACTGATAATGTTGATGGAGCAGTATACTTTGCAGATCAGTCAAAAATCAAGCCATCAGGGCTTGGCACAGTCAGGCTTAAACTGCCTGGTCTTCCAGACTTTCTTCTGGATGATGTTCTATATCTCCCACAGCTCAAGAGAAACTTGCTGTCCCTGGTCCACATCCGCCAGCAAGGTCACTCCATTCATATGTTTGATGGAAAGCTTGAGGTAAGAAAGGCATCTGACCATTCACTTGTCATGAGGGGTATAGAAGAAGAAAGACTTCTTAAACTGCAAGGAACCTCTGCTCATGCACAGCATTTTTCATATATTTCTCATCATGATGAAGGTACACTTCCATCAAGTTTATTATGGCATGCTAGATTTGGACATTTAAACTATGATAGTCTCCGCTTGTTGAAGAAAAATGGTGTTGCTGGTTTGCCTACAATTCCTAGAAAACATAAACAATGTGATGCTTGCATTCTAGGAAAGCATAGCAAACAGTCTTTTCATGATTCACATTCAAGAGCACATAGGAAGCTTGAACTTATTCATTCAGATTTATGTGGTCCAATGCCTGTTCCTTCTGCAAATGGAAATAAGTATATAATGACATTTATTGATGATTACACCAGAATGTGTTGGGTTTATTTATTGAAGAACAAATCTGATGCTTTTCAAACATTCAAGAATTTTCATAAGTGGATTGAAAATGATGCACAATCTCATATTGGGTCTATTCGCACTAATAATGGAAAAGAATATACATCAAATGAATTTGAACACTATCTTCGCCAACATGGGATTAAACATCAAACAACTGTGCCTTATAATCCTCAACAGAATGGTGTAGCTGAAAGAATGAACAGAACAATTTTGAATATGGTACGATCCATGCTTTTCTTCAAAAATGTAAAGACAATGTTTTGGGCTGATGCTGTTCTATGTGCTGCATATATAAAGAATAGATGTCCATCTAGTGCTATAAGAAACAAGACTCCTTATGAATTGTGGTATGGACATGTTCCTTCGGTAAAACATCTCAGGATATTTGGTTCCACCTGTTATGCTTTAATACCAAAGGTACATAGAAACAAACTTGGTGCTAGAAGTCGTAAGTGTATCTTCCTGGGGTATTCAAACACATCTAAAGCATACCGCCTTTATGATGAAGTAAATAAAAAGTTTGTTTTATCTAGAGATGTCATTTTTCTTGAATCATCCAAATCTGACAGTGTTGTTGAGCGGCAACTTGATCGCTTGGATAGATTCACAAAACCGAAATCATTCCAAGAGTTTGATAATCAGATTCCACATCTTGAAGGGGGGATTCCTATACTAGATCAACATGTGGAATCTTCTTCCGAAGAACAATCTCCCCTGCATGACACTCCAACAACGGATGATGCTTTAAGTGATGTAATTGATAGAATTGGGAGACTCAATCTTGATTCAGACCCAACTCCATCAACAGAACAGCCTGGACCATCTCAGAAAGGTCCTCCAAAGTGGCTGACAAAGACACTTGAAAGTGTTCATCTTGATGAAATTGGAAAAACAGGGACCAGAAACTCAAACCGACAAGATGGAGGTGATGTAGATAACTCTAATTCACCTGTTGATATGGATGTTACTTATGATTGTGAATTGAACTTGTCTACAGATTTTGAACCAACTTCCTTCAAAGAAGCTGCTTCTCATGATGAATGGAAAGAAGCGATGCAGAAGGAGTATGATGCCCTCATAAAGAATGGCACTTGGAAGCTGGTTGATCCTCCATTTGGAACCAAACCAATTGGCTACAAGTGGGTCTACAAGAACAAGTACAAAGCTGATGGCTCACTTGACAAGCACAAAGCTAGGCTTGTGGCAAAAGGTTTTGCACAGAAGGAAGGGGTCGATTATGAGGAAACTTTTGCTCCCACAGCAAAATGGGCCACCATCCGGACACTCTTTGCACTAGCTGCTTAGAACGGTTGGAAAGTCCATCAAATGGATGTAAAAACTGAATTCTTGAATGGAGATCTAAAAGAGAATGTTTTTATGTCCCAGCCTGAAGGATTTGTTGTGAAAGGACATGAACACAAAGTATGCAAACTTGTGAAGTCCTTGTATGGCCTCAAACAAGCACCACGAGCCTGGTATGAAAAACTAACTGAGCATCTTCTGAAACTCAACTTCAAACATTTTGATCTTGATGATGCAACTTTATTTGTCAAGAAAGTTGGCAAAATAGTTGTATATCTTGTGGTATATGTAGATGATCTTTTAATGACAGGGAACAATGAAAGTTATATTGCATCCATAAAGAAAGAATTAGGAAAATTTTTTGAAATGACTGATTTGGGCTATGTTCATTACTATCTTGGCATTGAAGTAACCCAACATCCAAAGTCCATATTTCTTTCTCAAAAGAAATACATTGGAGATTTGTTAAACAGATTTGGCATGACAGAGTGCAATCCCCTTTCTACTCCAATGGAACAAAACTTGAAGCTCACATCTATTGAAGGAAAAGAATTTGAGGATGCAACAAAGTATAGACAGCTTGTAGGAAGTCTCATCTACCTCACTACTACCAGACCAGACATTTCATTTTCTGTTGGAATCCTCTCAAGGTTTATGCAAAAGCCTTGTGAAGGACATTGGTCTGCTGCAAAAAGATTTCTAAGGTACTTGAAGGGAACTCAAGACCTTGGAATCAAGTATACACAGGTGGACGACTTCAACTTGATTGGATACTCTGATTCAGACTTCGATGGAGACAAAGAAACTGGGGTATCTACTTCAGGATATGCTATGAGTCTTGGATCAGGAGCTGTCTCCTGGAGATCACGCAAACAATCAGTACCAGCAGATTCCACAACAGAAGCAGAATATGTGGCAGCAGCTGAAGCAACGAAAGAAATTGTGTGGCTCAGGAAAATTCTTGAAGATTTGCAAGTAAAACAAATACAATATACTCCACTCATGATTGATAACACATCTGCAATAAAGTTGGCCAAGAATCCAAAGTTCCATGATCGTACTAAGCACATCAATACTAAATATCATCTGATCCGACATCATGTTGAGGCCAAAACAATCCATCTCCGTCATTGTTCCACAAACGAGCAAATTGCAGACATCTTCACCAAAGCGCTTGGAAGAGAAAAGCTTGAAAGATTCAGAACGATGCTTGGACTCACCAACATCCCTTCAGATTAAGGGGGGGAATGTTGACACCTAATCCGAAACGGATGAGGTGAAGCCGGACAGTCATCTAGAAGATGAACTGATCCGTTTTTGTATTTGTATAAATAATAATAGTTGAATGAATAATACACACTCAGTTGTTTTGCGCTCATTAATTTCTGAGCTAACCTGGCCTGACAGCTTTTGCCCTTATCCAGGCAGGATCCCACAAAACCACCAGACCACCAGACTAACCATTTGCCTTAGTGGCAACCATATACCACTTCAGAAACATTCTCCTAAAAAAAAGCAATAGACACATAGCTAGGATGCATGGTTTCCTATATAAAAATGATCTTTGGATGAGCCAGGAAGAATACATCTTTTAGCGCATTAAACTTAGGGGCTGCGCCTAAGCCCCTGATATTCATAGAAGCAAGAAAGGCCATTTAGATGACTCACCAACCACGCATGCTCTAAGAGGCTGGAACTCCGATGAATCCAGAACATGAACTTCCACTAGAGATAAGTTCCTCACACCATGCTTTGTGACTACAGATCTTCCTCTAAAATGACGACTACCACCCTTGGATTTCTTCCTGACCGTGATATTTTTTGTATATTTTGGACTTATGGTTAGATGGGACGGACTGAACGGTTTATGAATGGTCAATGGTTCAAGTTCTAGAGATGTCCTATTGAGAAGGGAGTCAATGTCGCTATCAAAATTGTTGACTGGGGATGCTGAAAGCGAATTATCCCTTTTGGGTCAGCAGGACGAGATTTGACAGGTGTCGGAGAAGAGGAGGAAATCTGGATAGGAAGAGAGCCAACAACAATGTCCCTTTGATTCATAACAGGGGGAGAGGGGACCGGGATGTCCTCTCGGGGTTCTGGAATTGGAGTGCATAAAGGAGGCGAGGTATTAGCATCGAAACGCCCAAGAGAGTCTTGAAGGGAGCAGCATGGGTCCGGCTCGGATAGTGGATCATGAATAGGGAGATTATGAGAAATTTTTTGAGCAGGAGCCGAAAGATTTTGATTTTCCAGTTGAGAGGACTCCCGAATATCCAAAAAGTCCAGGGAGCGTTCAGATTCAGACTTCCTAACTTGTTTGAAGTTAGATTTCTTGATTCTTCGGGAAAACCGATGACTGCAATTTTTAATCAGGTGTCCTGTTTTATGGCACAAGGAACACCTGAAGGGGATACCCCAAAAGTCTAATCTTTGATGGATTTTGGAATTGCCCCAAGCTATCTCCATATGATCAGGATATCCACCTTTGTACGACTTCTCTATAAGGATCCAAGCAATTCTCTTATCTTTCTCTCCTCTACACCAGGGGTCTACATAAACAAACTTGCCTATTGAATTCCCAATTTTTTAGAGAGATACTTCTGACCATAGTTCCAACGGCAAGTTCGGAAGTTTCACCCAGATCAGACTGTTCGATGGGGTGTTCTTTAATGGGTCAAAACCAATATAGCATCGAGAAAGGGCCAAGAAGCTTCTTCCAAAAACCCATGGAGCATTTAGAATAAACTCTAAATCAGATACTTTTAGGAAATGGAAAGAATACCATTCCTTCATAAGTCGGGAGATGATAGGAGTATATCTAATCAAAGGAGACCATTTGTCCGACAACCACTTCCTCATGTCCGAATCACCCATTTCAGGGAAATGCCATTTCCCAACAATAGCTAAATTCTTCATACTGTCAATTCGTTCAGAGAGGGTAGCACCATCTAAAGAAATGGCTTGCGGGGGGGGTACAGTCTTAACAGGATTCTTGGATTTGTTGTAAAAGAGAGAAGGAGACCCGTCTTTTCTGGGAAAATCCCTTTTAGACTTATGAAACACTTTACAAGCTGGATTGATTATCATGTCTTCCACCGTAGCTTGCCAGCCTGTAAGGTTCGAGCATGTTTTTTTCGCCTCCTCAGCTTGGATAGTGGCCTGTACAAGCGCCCTCGTGGCCAATGAGTCAGACCCATCCGCCATTTTGATAGAGATAAGGATGCAATTAATCCGACAGGTGCTTTGAGACCTTCAACTGCAGCAGCAGTACAGGCAATATCTAACCTGTAGATTCTTTTCTAAACAAAATCCCCAAATGGAGTAACTCCTAGAGGCTGAAGAAATTAATAGGGCAAGTCAGGAAAAATCCAGACCGTAGATCCGATCCTGATAAAAGGACACAGCTAGAAAGGGATAATTAAGAGCTCCAGCAAGATGAGAACTTGGGATCCAAAAGATAGAAGGCTCCAGAAAGGGAAATTGGAGGCAGAATGACTGACACTCTAGAATATGCTTCTATAGAAAAGACAGGAAAGGACAATTCCATTCCCCCAGTCAAAAACTAGAAATGAATGGAAGAGATTGGGGTATTGTGCCAAGTTAGGAAGTACTGAAGCTGATAATTATCCGGAAAGATTTGAATTTTTCAGATCGCCGGAGAGATAGGAAATCTCGGAATCTCATCTGGTATTCTGACAACCATTTTAAAACAGCTTTGAGAAAAACCAGATTGGAGCTGTAGCACTATGTAGAAGAGTGGTCTTGTCAATCGATGCAGCAACAGAATGGGTGGAAAACACAACACCATTTCCCAAATCTAATGCGAAAATCTGAACAGGGACTGTAAAAAAATATAGAGTTCTTTATTTTAATAAAAATCGACTTCAGCATTTTTATCAAAACTAGAAAATTCGCCTTATCTATTCCATTAATAGATGACAATTTACTACAAAACCTGATTAAGAACAACCTTCATCTTCAAGACCATTAAATCAGATGACATACGAAGAGAAACGATACTGACCTTTTTGAGCTTTTGCCGGAGCAACGGGAGAGAGCATCCATTACCATTCCAGAACCATCCAAGCAAAGTAGCATAGAACCACGAAAAACTAAAGCCCAAAAAAATCGGATATTTACTGCAAGGAATAACAAAAATTTGATGTTTACAGACCTCCCTCGTGGAAATCCTTGCAGAGCATCCTGAAGCCGTGAGGCCCAGGATTGGAAAAGGAAAACACAAGATAGCTTCTAGGGGAATATTTATAACTTAGAAGGGACAACGTAGCGCCATACAATTCCCCCTCCATGCATTCTCTTGCATGGAAACGAGAAACGATACCATCTCTACGTGTCCGAAGGATAGGGTGGGAGAGCATGCAGGAGACTACAACTAGAAGTAGGGTGGCGAAGCGAGAAGGAGGCTATGATGCCTTCCGACCCAAAAACCAATCAACTGATGACACCCATCGAAACCAGGGAAACCAATCAGCTGCATGAGGTTTAGTAACTCCTGAAAATTGTCTGGCTCATACTTTGACGAGTGGCTGAAACCTGTTGAGTCTGAGAAATGGTGGCATGATCTCTCTGGGACGTATACTCTCCCGCGCTCTGGCTCCTCCTTCTCTGATGGGTTTGCAACTCCCTTGCCAAATACATGCATTCCTAATTGTAAAACACAATAATCGATCAACCACTCGTTTTGGGTTATTGGTAACAACAATTTCACGCAACATGAGCCTTGAATAAAAATTTAATTTCAGATTTTTATTATTATTAATTTTTTTGGAAAGGAGGCTTTCATATTAATCAGAAAAATATGTTATACATAGGAGATTCAGGTACATAGCTAATTAATCATAAAAACATGTTATATATAGGCGATTTAGAATGTTCTCTCAAGGAAATTTTTATCACTCTCCATTTACAATCTCACATATCCACAAAGAAACTAGGATCCAAGCTTATATGATGTTGAATCCAAGCCATCACAAAATACAATCTGAAATCCAATGTTTTTTCATCTATATATAGAAAATTAGAAACGATAATAGAGCCACTGTCAAAATTAAGAGATTCAAAACTCACACTAGCTACATAACTCTTCATGGATACACACCATTAACAACAAAATTTAACATGAGAATCCAAAAAAAATATCACAACACATATTTACAGCAAGTTCTGCCAAGACCTAGAGAAAGAAGGCCCACGATATTCATTTTGAAGCATTAGTAACTAGGACACCATACTTGAAGATTAGACCAACTTTTCAACGACAACATGATTGAGGCGAAGAACATAAATTCCCACGAACACTGCCAAATCTTAGCAACATTAACCCTTCTCAGAAGAAGAAATTGTTCCTGGCACTTAGCACTTGAACCTAGGGGATCTGAAAGGTCTTGTTTCTTAGAATCACTCACAATGTGACCCTCAACACATGCCAAACAAGAATCCAAGTTGTCCAAGTAGAATTGCTGATTATGAATCATTCTATAAATGTACTCTAGGGAGGAGAAAATATTATAGTTTTCTACCTGCTTATCCTTGAGGACTGATCTCAGGAATGTGAACATTTTTTGATGCAAAACTAATGAGTTCAAATCTTGTTTCTTCTTGCACATGTACTAACGAGAGCCAAGAATATTTTTCCAAGCATTGTTAAGAAACTTTGTATCAGAATGAAATTTGGCATCCATTCTATCTTGAAATTCCAACCCACTAATTTCCTTTTGTAAATATGGAGGAATAACATTAAAATATGTAGCTACAAAATCATAAGTAAAGGCCTTGACCATTCTTTGTCTCAAAGAAACATGGCTACCTCCTCCCCTTATTTAGTGCACGCATTGTCTAGGAGGCATCAGTTTTGTAGAGAGAGGACACATTGGGAAGCCACAACCTGCAAAAGAACAATAGGAAAGACAAGATAACGTAACAGATGCTCTAGGTTGACTTCCTGAACCGAAAACCATTGAATCATCACTAAAGCTGCTAACAATTAATTTAGAGCCTACCAAATTTATAGAAGGGGAAGATGGAGACTCACCACCTTCAAGAAAACCCTCACAACTGAACACCATTAAAAACATAATTCGACCCACACACGATTCAGATAAAACTAAGCATCTAATTAAGAAGCAACCTAGAACATTTCTAAACGATTTGGCATCACACTTTCCAAATTTCCCAATACAATTTTCAAGTCTCAAAGTAAATGATATTTCCTACCTCAGGACTTTGTTTGAGTATAAATTCATAAAACAGAGACCCCTGAGAACCGGAACAGACCATCAACTTCTAAAAACTACCAAGAAACCCACAATAGTTGAAAGATAGAGTAACCACAAGAACACAAACCACCTATGGAATTGGAAATCACCTTGAAAACAACTCAAGACAAAGGAATAAGAAGAAACAAAAATGGAAATATATAGAAACCTCACCAAAAAAAATTACAAAGCCTAAAGTGAGAACAAATGCCAACACAAATAATTCTCCAGAAAGCCAAATTAACTCTTCCCACTGAACAAACTACCTTCCAAAATAAGGAGAGTGAGGTCTCATCCTCGCCTCCTCTCTAATGTTCATCTCCTAACACCAGCACCTCAAACATACCTCACATATAAAGAAGTCAACCTTCCTTTCCAACTGTACACTTGAATGGAACAATGAGCCTACTTATGCCACACTCCTCTATGTCATTAATATCGAATGTTTGAAAGGTGATATTCTCAATCTCCAACTTCTCATCTCATCAAAATTTACACTATTTACATCCCCATGAGAGGTTAATCCCATAAGCATTAAACACTTTCAAAATGTAAAGAAATTTAATTTGGAATCAAATCATGTGCTTCTTCATGTTTACGATGGTTGGTAACATTTTTCTATTGATCTATGTGATTTATCTGTTTTTTGTGTTTTTGCCTTGTTTTGATGCACTTATATTCAAATTACTGTACTTATTAAATTAAATGGATACTAAATGTTGAGAGATCAATTCATAAGAAATATCAATACATTTATTATATGTTATTAACATTAAAAAAATTATAAATTTATTTTATATTATTATTAATATTATTAAATAGTTTAGGGAGCATGGGTGTTCTATTAAGACACTCTGTGGTGTCATTATCACCAGTTTGAAACTTTGTGCAAAAAATTCAAGTCGTGCTAAGGGTTGTTGTGGTCTAGGACGGGTGGATACACAAATGATTTTGACATGCTCCTTGGTCACTGCTAATGAAGCCATAGGTTACGCGTTTTAGCCATCTCAGGACTCACATAACCTAGGGAAAAAAGAAATATTAATATTATTAAATAATGAAAGAATTAATATATAAGATAAATATATATATATTTAAAAATACATAGAATAAAATTCTTAGCCATGGAGATTTAACCTCACTTTAACATGGAGATTCTTAGTTTGTAAATAGGTCTTGTTATATAATATCATGGGGCAATGAAGTATCAATACCACATTGCAAGAAGACCATAATTCATTCATTAAATAATAAAAAAACCATAGCTAATTTATTGAATAATAAAAAGAATTAATTTATAAGATAACTATATACATGGTGATTTACCCTCACTTTACCATGGAGATTCTTGATTTGTAAATAGTCTTTGTTATAATATCATGGGCCAATGGATTATCAATGCTAAATTCCCAAAAAACTCATAACTCATTTCATATCACACATGTTCATATGATTATAATTATAATTGGGTCCGGAGTAATGCCCTAAAACTGTTTCTCCTTGGCTACTATCTTCTCAATTTTCCCATCTACATAACCCACTCTTCCTCTATGCTTATTCAGGTTAATTTAATTTTTGCAAGTGGATATTGCATCTTCAGTAGCCATTTTGTGAAATTATCTGAAATGTACCTTCAACATTATTATTTGGTTCCTCATAGGGTGATCAAAAGCCTATTTTCCAGGCCTTTATATTGTTATTTTTCGTGGTAATAAATGTTGACTAAATGATCTTGAACATTGTAAATATATCATTTTGAAACATTATAATGTTGTGCAGAGATTGCATTGATTTTACAAGACACTTCAAGCTACTAGTTCATTTTCTATTGGCTTGCCTTACGGCGTTTTCTTTGCAACATCAGGTGCAAATGCTAGTTTATATTTTCAAACCATTACTTACTTATCGATAGTGACAATCGGCCTCCATTTCGTCTTATCACATATACCATTTTTAATTTAATGCACCCACATCAAAGGTTCCTGACATTTTAAAGTTATTTAGTTAGTAGCATTGACTTAAAATTTAAAAATTCTGTAGAGTGAATCACAAGCGGTCACATATATTTTTGCTGCGTGGTTATATATTTTTGTAATTTTTCAAATTTTTATTGCTTTAACTAAATTATTGTCTTAAATGACCCACTTCATTTTTTGGCTATATATTTTTTATTTGATTTAATTAACACATAATTTTATTTTAGTTTTTAATTAATTTTATTTTACTTCTAATTAATTTTTTATTTTTTTTTAAGTAAAGTTGTTTTATAAATATAATATTTTAAATTGTATTTTAATTTTACATGGAGGTAAATAAAGTAATTGAAAGTTAAAAAAAAATACAATTGTTTTTAACTTTTTAGTATGAGCAATATGTATAATTCCTTCACAACTCAATATGGAGTTCACAAGTGAAATCTAAAAATAGCATTACTCATAGTACAATTCAATATGAATGATATGGATCATTCATTTCTATTAATATGTGATATTTAAAACAAAAATATTTTAATCAATCATAAATAAAAAAATTTCAATATCCATATTAAATAGCATAATTTTTTTTTCTTTCTAACTAGGCTAATTAGATTGGTGCCTGCCCCAATGTTGGATTAAGTAACATAATTTTATATAGTTGAAATTAAAAAAATCTTTATATTTCCAATTCAAGGTATGAGTGATATTTATAATTCCTTACATGCTTATATGGAGTTGATATGTAACATTTTAAAAAATATTGTCAACAGTGAGTGGTAGGGATGGTGGTGTAGATCATTTTTTTGAGTAAAAAACTTGAGGAAAAATTTACACATTGAGAGATTTGATCCCTTTCGACACTTGCTAGATCTGTGGTTATGATAGATCTAAGATGGTTTCAATCATGTTCGACTATGGAAAATTTGTTGAACATCTAATTATTCTGATCATTTTAAATATGTTAAATATATCTAAGATGAAAATTCAGGTATTTTATTTATGGTTGAATTACTATAACATAGAAATCATTGCACATCATCAATAAAAAAAAATTGTGCATACATTGAAGTTAATGCACACTATCAATCTAATTAGTTTGAAATTAATATACATCATACATCTAGTTACATCAAATAAAAAATCAATATCTACACTGAAATCAATGCATCTAGTGCAAGCATTCAAATAGAATTAGAAATCAACATATACACTCAAATCAATGTGTCTAGTGAAAACAATCAAATAGGATTAGAAATCAACATCTATACTGAAATCAATGCATCTAGTGTAACCAATCAAATAAGATTAGAAATCAACAACACTAAAATCAATGCATCTAGTGCATTCAATTAAATAGGATTAGGAATCAACATCTACACTAAAAACAATGCATTTATTTCAGTGAATAACAATGTATCTCCCCCTCCCTCTCTTTTCTCCCCCTCCCCTTTGTTTCTCCCCACCATCTATATTTATATATCCATCCATATCTCACCCCCCCCCAAAACACACACACACACACTCTCTCTCTCTCTCTCTCCATATCTATATATCTCTCCCCCCTCCCTCTCTTTGCCTCTCCCTTCTTCTCTTTGTCCCCCCTCCATCTATATATCTATCTCCCTTTCTGTCTCCTTTTTCTTTCTATCTCACCCCGCAACAATACACACTCTCTTTCCATCTCTCTCTCTCTCCTCCCCCTCTCTCGGGCACTCTCTCTATTTCTATCTCTTTCCTCCCACTTCCTGCTCCCCTCACTTTCTCGCTATCTCTCCCTTCTCACTTCCTCCCTATCTCTCCCTTCTCACTCCCTCTCTCTCTCCACCCTTCTCTCTTTATCTCTTTCTTCTTCCCTCCCTCTTTATCAGGGTAATGAATGATCTATTTAGGCCTTTTCTTGATCATTTTGTGCTTGTATATCTGGACAATATTCTTATGTATTGTAGGACATGGGATGAACATGTGTGTCATATGAAGGAATTGCTTGATGTTATGAAAAACGAAAAAATGTATTTGAAATTGTCCACGTGTGAGGTTGGGAAAACCTCTCTGGTTTATTTAGGCCACATAGTTAGTAATGGGAAATTGAGGATAGATCGCTCTAAAGTGGATGTGAATATGAACTGGCCTGAGCCCACAAATGTTACAGAGGTTAGAATTTTCTTGGGCATGATACAATACTGGAGAAGGTTCATTGTGAACTTCTATCAGGGAAAATTTTAAGAACCCCCCCTAAATTTATAAATATAATAAATGGGCGAATCTCCATGGTATATAGGAAAAATGGAAGGCGATTTTATCAATAATATAATATGTATATATAATTTTTTGGCGAATCTCTCACCAAGCATGGCGAATATTTTACTCAATTATAAAATATTGTACGATCTTGGTGAGTCTTTCACTAAATAATAAAACTTTGTAAAGTCCTAGTGAATCTTAGCATAGGCTACATGCTGGTTTAATTCCCCCATTTAAATAGGCTACATTCCAGGTGAATACCATGGGTCAATACCATGTGCCATTTTGGTGAATACCATGGGTCAATACCATGTGCCATTTTTATTTTTATTAATTCTAATATTAGGGTTAATAATGTTTTTTGCATGGTATTAATAACAATCTAGTCCATGGTATTTGTCCCATAGTATTTTGGCCATAGGTTTCACCTAAATATAACCCATTTTTTGAGTGTTCGTAAATATAAGGTGACTTATGGAGTAAATATAAAAAAATGTTTTATTTGTTTACCATACCTCTCATTTATTTATATTTTTATTAATTTACCATACCTCTTTTACAAATATGGTATTTGGCCCATAGGATTCACTTAAATAAAACCTCTTTCTTGAGCCTTCATAAATAGAACGAGGGTTATGGACTAAATATAAAAAGAGGTTTTATTTATTTACGATACGTCTAGTTTATTTATATTTTTATTTATTTACCATACCTTTTGAGTAAGTATAAAAATACATTTTGTTTATTTACCATACCTCCACTTTACTTATATTTTTATTTGTTTACACCCTTACATGTATATAAGGTGACTTATGGAATAAATATAAAAAATGTTTTATTTATTTACCATACCTCTCATTTATTTATATTTTTATTAATTTACCATACCTCTTTTATAAATATGGTATTTGGCCCATAGGATTCACTTAAATAAAACCTATTCTTGAAAATGGGCGAATGGAAGGTTGTAAGTCCTAATTTCAAGGGCTAAATTTACCTTTTTTACCCTCTCCCTTAAAATAAGGTGGGCTATTTGAGGTGATTTGTAAAAATGTACTATGATACAAAATATTCGCCCACTAAAAATTTAAAACCCCTTAATTTCGCCAAAGGGCGAACATTCGCCCCTAAAATTATCCTTGACTTCTATGTTATCGCAGCCCCCTTGCACGCATTGACTAGTGTGAAGCAGACCTTTCAGTGGGGAGGAAAGCAGCATAAATCCTTCGACACGCTGAAAGAGAAGATCAGCACAACACTAGTGCTAGCCTTACCAGACCTTCAACAACCTTTTGAGATTGAAACAAATGCCAGCGGATATGCCATGGGCATTGTATTGATGCAACAAAGAAAGCATGTATGTTACCATTCAGAGACTTTCTCCCAGGCTGTTGTGAATTATCCCACGTATGACAGGGAGTTATACACCTTGGTTCAGAGTGTAAAGAAGTGGAAACACTACCTTATCAACAAGGAGACCATCATCCATACTGATCACTAGCCCTTGCATCACCTCCAGTCACAGACCAAACTTTAGCAAGCCTGTCATTTCAGATGGATGGGTTTCCTCCAACAGATACATTTGGTAATTGGATACAAGAAGGGCACTAGCAACAAAGTAGCAGATATGCTTTCTCGCCCTCCTATTTCTACATCTATAGTTTTGCAAAATATTTCTTTATTGTTAGAAAGTTATGATTTTAAAGACATCTATGTAAAACTGACTCATGGATCGCAGGTGGACAATTATTACTTACAGGGAAATCTATTGTACCACCTTAGCAAACTGTGCATACCCATTGATGAAAGGGTACATGTAATCCGAGAGGCTCATACCTCTCTAGTGTCTGGTCATTTTGGGATTGAAAAAACTTTGTCATTTACAGAGGTTTGTTTTTTGGCCTCATATGAAAAACATTGTGACTCACTTTGTAAAGGGTTGTGTGCTGTGTTCTGTTTCAAATCCCTCTAATAGAAAACTTGGGCTCTGCACACAACTCCCTATTTTGAGTCGGCCATGGGAAAGTGTGTCCATGGATTTTTTAGGAGGTTTGCCTATGTCTAGGAAGGTTTACGACTATTTGTATGTTGTCATGGATCGTTTTAGTAAAATGTGTATTTTGATGCCTTGTAAAAAGTAGGTCATTTCTGAGCAGACTGCTTATCTTTTCTTTCAGCATGTTTGGATCCATTTTGGGTTGCCCACATCTATTGTGTTAGATTGAGACTCTCGCTTCCTTGGAGAGTTTTGGACCAGCTTGTGAAGAATGATGGACACTAAGCTAAAAAGAAACACGAAATTTCATCCACAGGCCGATGGGAAGACATAGGTCGTCAACCGCATCGTGGTACACTTGTTACGAGGCTATTGTGGAAAACATCCCAAGTTGTGGGATGAACAACTTCCTTATGTGCAACATGCATACAGTCGAGCAACACATTCATCTACACAGAGCTCATCATTTGAGACATGTTTTGGCTATCTACCAAGGGATCCCTTAGACATGGTCTTTGGGAAATATGTGGATGACAATGGATGAGATGATAAGGAAAAAGCACAATTTTTTTTAGTGGATACTGGTGATTCATCAGGTAGTACAAGAGCAGTTGAAGAAGAGTCAGGCTCGGTATAAAGCTAGACATGATAAGAACCGAGTTGACCATCAGTTTCAAGTTGGGGACAAGGTATGGCTCCACATTAGCAAGGATAGAATGAAGAGAGAAGGGAAGAAATTGAGACCCATTCGATTTGGTCCCTTAACCATATTGGCAAATATTGGAGACAATTATTTTCATCTTGACTTGCCTGCTCATATGAAACTGTACTTAGTGGTAAATGTTGAAACCCTGAAGCTTTATGAACCTCCATTGATTATGGATACCGAGGAGGTTGCACAAATTCCTACAGTGAACGATGTTTCACCAAAGTATCTAGACAAGTTTCCTAAAGATATCATTCTCGACAGGAAAACTAGAACTTCACGACAGGAAGATGTGGAGCATTCTTGTTGGTTTTAATGCAATGCATCCAAGTAAAGCTCGATGGATGGAGAAAGAGAAAGTGAGGGAGCAATTTCCTCACTTTCCAATTATTTGAAAAGGATTTTGGCAGTCCAAAAGCTCTTAGTGGGGAGGATTTATCTAGGAGGGTCAATGGAGGATTGATCCAGGAGGATCCTGGAGGATTGATATAGGTGGATCTTCAGAAAATACCAGTGGCATGGTAAAAGGCTCAAAACTCAAAGTGGAAGAATTTGGATAAACTTAGCATCAGATCTAAGTGCTTGTTATCCTAATTCCAATGGTGAGAATGAAACTCAAATCCGAGTTCATATGAAGAGGTTAGAGCAAGTCAAAGTTTATGTTTGACTTGTCCAAGTGGTAGGCTGAGATGACGAGGCAAAAGTCTCAGCGAATGGGGATGCGCCAAGTGGTAGGATTCCATTCATCCCGCATATCGCATATCGCAGCAAGGAGAAGAAACGACTTAAGGAAAATCGTCCATAGGAAAGTTGTGATGCGATAATTGCTTATTGCAATTGCAAAAGGCAAGTGTTAAAAAATCAGCCCCTAACAGAACCAAGGTTGCGATGCGATCAAATCACAATTGCAAATCGCATCGGGAGCAGTCATATGGAGTACCACCTTGGGATCTTCCGATTGTGATTTGCGATGGGGTTCCTGGATGCAATATTTTATATGTCATGTTCAATACTCTCGACGGGTCCGCTGTATCACAGAGTGCCTGTTGTTTTGGCTTGGGTATGACTGTCGATTTCAGGGCATGTCAATAGTCATGCTGCCGAGTTAAACAAACAGTTTAAAGGAGTTTCTCCATATTTGTAAGGTTTTTTTCCATGTCTTATTTAGGCCTGAGAAACTCCGTTGGGAAATAAATCTCGCCTACTTAACTTGGTTTATGGTTGGAAACTACCCAGGCATTGAGAGATTTGCCTCCATGCTTATATAAAAGGTCGTTTGTGTCGGAAGAAGGTAGTGGGATCAACACAATATTTTAGAAACATTGCATGCAGAAAACCCTGACTTGGCAGCAGGCCGGGACCTCGCCTTGAGCAGCAGGGAGATTCCGAGAAGTTGTAGAAGGCCCAATTATCCAAATTGGATGTTTGGATAGGCATTTTTGTACGATTTTTTTGCCAAGATTTTAGTGGTACTATTTGTTTCTGAAGCTGGGCTCTCTATTCTTCATCCATATTCCAGCGTGGAGGTATAAGGATTGTAAAGAATGTTTCTTGTACTTTTATCTCTTTTTATGCCACTTAATGAATGAAGGCCTCCCCACTATTGAGCAGGGCCAAAGAATTTCCTTCATAATCTACTAACTCATAGGCACCTTTTTGTAAAAAACATTTGACAATGTAAGGCCCATGCCACATAAGTTCGAATTTCCCAGCTCCCAATTTATCATTGGTTTGATCATATATTAAGACCAAGTCACCTTAAAAAAATGCATGGAGAAACAGTTATATCGTATTCAGCCTTAGCTCATTTCTTTTGGGCTTAAATTACTAATGTTGCAAGATGGAAAGTTTCATTGAGCCTTTCGAGGCAAATAAAATGTTCCTCCTTAGGTGAGGTATCACAGATTAATTTGACAACTAGTTTCAGTGAAGGAATTTCACACTGAATTAGAAGAGTTGCCTCTAGACCATACACCAGCTGAAAGGGTGTGAATCTGGTGGAAGTCTTAGTTGCGGTTTGGTAAGCCCAAAGAGCTAAAAATAGCATGAGATGCCAATTTGATTTATGCATCCCAATGGTGCGTTGAATCATGGTAACCAAGAATTTGTTGACTGCCTCAACCTCGCTATTGCCTGTGGATAATAAGGAGTTGAGTTGTCATGATGCAAACCCAACCGAGCAGTGAGCTCTACCATCATGTAATTTTGGAAATGAGATCCATGATCAGTAACTATGGCTTGAGGGACACCAAATCAAGATATTGCATGGTTGAAATAAATTGAGTGGCAATGTTACTATCAACATCATGTGTGGGCATCGCCTAGGCCCATTTATTAAAATAATCAATGACGACGATGATATAATCATGACCCCAACCAAGCGAGGGTTACATGTCATGAAATCAATACCCCATTTCAAAAATGGGTCGACAATAACAACTGGGTGTAGGGGTGCGGGTGGGGCGCCCTATTTATGGTTGTAAATCTAAAAGGCATGACATTTTTGGACTGCTAAAATGCAATCTTTAAAGATCGAAGGCCAGAAATAACTGGCACGAAGGATTTTTTGAGCAGTAGCATAAACTGACATGTGACCACCATAAGCCCTAGAGTGGCATTCATTTAGGACATTATCAGTTTCTTTGAGTGTCAAACATCTACGAAGGATAGAATCAACATCAACACCGTACAAAGTATTGCCAATGATTCAATAGTGTTGGGACTAATGTTGAATGAAAAAATGTTCAGAATTGGACAACTCTGATAAAAAAAATTTGGCTTTGGAGATAAACAATAATATCCCCGTACCATGGGTCAAGAGTGCTGATGAGAAAGAGAGTTTCATCAGGAATGAGCTCATCAAAATTCGTAGATGTGGTTGCAGAGGGAAGGTCACAAATTAACTCAGCGAAAACCAATAATTTCTTTGATTTGGGAGTAACAAACTCCAAATCAAACTCCTAAAGGATAAAAATCCACTTAGAATACGTGCCACCCAATAGCTAACGAGTTAGGATGTAGGTCATGGGGTTGTATTCAGAAATCACAGTGGTTTTTCGCAAGAGAATATAGTGTTGAAAGGGTTGAACAATGTGAACAACTGCTAAAGCTAGTTTCTCAACATGGGCATATCGAGTCTCAGTATCAATAAGATTTTGACTTAAGTAGTAAATCATGTGTTTGTTTCCATCATCATCATCCTGCACCAGTGCCATGGTAATAGTACTATCAGCTACGACTAAGTACAACAAGTAATCGTGGTGATAATTGGGGGGATGCAGTAAAGGAGCACTAATGAGGGTGTCCTTTAATGCATCGAAATAATTTTGAGTGATTTCATCCCAAATAAATGGGATCCCCTTTTTCAACAAATGAGTAAATCCCTTGGCAAGTTTAGCATAATTGGGTACAAAACGATGAAGGAAATTAGCTTTCCCTTGCAAGCTCTGCAACTGGTGTAAAGATGATGGAGGGGGTAAATTCACAATGGCCTCAACTTTGAGTGGGTCAATCCGAATGCCTTCTTTAGATACCAAAAATCCTAGGAGATGACCAAATTCAATGTAGAATACACACTTATGCAGATTCAAACGAATATTGTAGTGTCTACAATGAAGAAAAATCGCTCGAAGGTGGTTAGGATGATCATGATGCTTAGCAGAATGGGTTGGTAAGTCGTCAAGATATGGTTGAACAATGTGTTTGATGTCATGAAAAGCATAAGACATTGCTCGTTGGAAGGTAGCGCCAACATTTTTCAACCAAAAGGGAGTTTTTTGTAGGCAAAGGTTCCCCATGGACAGATAAAAGCATTTTTATGTTGATCGACAGGAAGAATGTTAATCTGGTTGTAGCCAGAAAAACCATCCATAAAAGAAAAAATCTCACTCCTGGCACATTCATTAATGATATGGTCTATAAAAGGAGTGGATAATTATCTTTCAGATATGCCCGAATGATATAATGGTAATTAACACAAACGTGAATAGTTCCTTGCTTTTTAGTCACAGGGAAAATGTTCGAAACCTAATATGTTAATGGAATGGGGTAAATGAAACCAACCTTTAGAAGTTTTTCAACCTCTCCCTTTATAGAGGCTTCCTTTCTAGGGTGCACTGGGCGAAGGCACTGATGAATAGACCTTGCGTTTGGATAAGTAGGAATTTCGTGCACCACTATGCTCAGATCTATGTCAGGCATTTCTTCATATGACCAGGAAAAGACATCGTAGAACTCCTTAAAGAGGGTAGTGTAAATCTTGATCTCATCTGTAGAATAAGAAACCCAGACATGGATGTTCTTGACAATTCATGGTTTAACGGAAATGTCGATGGGCATTGTAGCAGTAATGTTCCCCATGTTTCCCTCAAATAAAACTTTGTGCACCAAAATAGGCATTTGAAGTGGATGGGTCAGTGTACAGAAAAAAAAGGTATCTAAACACGATGAAATCTCTCCGAGACTCAAGAGAAATGAGGAACAATGATGGGCATCATTCTAGGTAGTTTCCTCAAGAGATATAACCTTGGTGATACCCTCGTCAGTGGGAAATGTCTCATTCAAGGGATCTGAAGAATCCCAAGAACCAAGCCAAGGGGATTGTGAATACGCGTCTAGATGCATACTAAGAGTAGCATGACTTTCAAAAGTGACCACTGAAGCCAAAAAAATAGCTTGATAGGCTTGTTCTGTTGGGCTGAGCGACATGAAATTTATAAAAGAATGAACTTGACCAGGATGAGGAACGATCCAAGGCTTGTAAGAAGTGGAGATCATGCTGATGGAACCGACATTTGGTGGTGGGAGGCAAAAAGTTACTATAAGATCAGAGTCTTTGAAAAGACCCACCCTAGCACTCTCATAAGGGATGTCAATATTTCCCACATATGGCACATTGTCATTCGAAGAACTAGAAGAGAAAAAGGCTAATTGATCAACGGTGACTATTTTCCACTCTTGAGGAAAACGGAGCACACAGAACAAAGAAGAAACCAGCAAAACATAGCGTGAGTCCAACTTCGACCAAGTAGAAGGTTATAATTCAAATTGGCATCAACAACTTCTACTTCTATGTTAACGGTTTTTCCTTCCAATGTTATGGGCAAGTTCGTGAGAATACCATAAGGATGAGATCCTTTGCCATCAAAGGCTTCTAAGTTGTTAGGAGACTAGTTGAGAGGCAGAGAACCAATAAATTTTGAGCATGAGATAGACATGATGCAGGTGGAAGCACCCTCATCAATCACAATTTGATTAATTGTCTTCCCTTTTATAATGACTTGGATTAAAAAGGAAAATTGATGTGGAAGATGTGGAACATGATTTTCTTGGTCAAAAGTAATCAGACTCGAATTAGTAGGGTCAATTCCTCCTATAGTGGATAGTAATTCTTCCCGCTGCGATGGACAACTCTGGAGAACTTCCAAGGCAGACATCGTTGAAGGTGCTTGAGCTAAATCTTCAACAATATTGTAATGTTGGGAAGTTCGTGCATTCATATTGTAATATTATTTCTAAAGGACACCTTTAGTAGGTGGTCGGATAACAAAGTCATTACTAGGTCTCTAAATATGAAGAGGACCGAAACTAGGTGGAGTAGAAGTGGAAGGTGTATCAGTAACTTCTTCCTTCATAACCTGTTTGGGAGGAGTCGAATAGTCTTTTGACTAAATGGCAACATAAATAGGTACCTTTCCACTCATATAAACCTGAGAACCCAAAGATGTAGAAGATTGTGGTTGTTTTACCAATTGGGTTTACTGTGATGGAAAAGTTTCTTTTAGTATAGTTGGCGTCCCTTGAGTTCCTTTTAGCAAGTGATTGACTTCAGCACGATGGGGACAATCCTTGGTATAGTGATCTTCCTCACAAATGAGGCAAGGATATTTGGGCTTACGTTTACATGCATCATCAAAAAACAATTTCGGAGAATCCTATTTTGGGGTATCAGATTTGGATTTTCCTTTACCCTTCTTTTTACCTTTTGAGGTTTTGTCTATCGCGGTATACTGAATAGCATTAACCTCGGAGGTTTTACCAGGATTTGGAGAGGAATTCGAAGGAGGATTGGATGCAATAGTTGAAATGAATTTCTGCTTCGAAGAAGCTTTACTGGAAGTTTGAGTCACTGACCCAATAATACCATCGAGAGGTGGTATGTCTGGAGGTTTAGAAGATGCTAGATCCGTAGATGGTCTCGGAGCATCAAGAAAGAGATCATATAACGTGCCAGATTGGGAATATACCAAATATAAATATTGGGCATGAAAAATGGCTTGATCTTCGGTCACACAACCACCCATAGCTATGTCCTTGGCAATTTTATTGACCAATGATTTGGTAAACCATTCAGTTAATAGCTCATCAAGTATATCAAACTTGATAAGACGATGCTGACGTCTCCACTCATGGATATGATCAGAGATGTGGGTAGCAATATTATGTTTCAAAGACATAAGGATTAGGGGAACTTTGAGGTCTAAAATGGGCCTCCTACAAAAAATGTACAACCAAAATAAAATTAATAAGAACAAATAGGATTAAAGATGATGATGTCAACCATGGGGGATGATTCACCATTTTTGGAGTGAAAAAGTAAAAAGATCAATAAATAATAAAATAATAAAACTACTTTTTCAACTCGTATTTTCAACTTACATCCCTAATATTTTACTCAAATTTCGAGCGACAGTACTCATTGGATGAAAAATTTAATTCCTAATCCAAAGAGTACCCATGTTGCATATTTTTTATGGACACTTCTACACGAAAAATGAAAAATACATGAAAACACATGATTGCAATCATGTTTTTAATGTATTTCTCATTTTTCATGTAGTACAATCCATCGAAAGTATGCAACATGGGTACTCCTTGGAAGAGGAACCAAATTATGCATCCAATGAGTGTTTATGCTCAAAATTTGAGTAAAACCATAGGGAGATCAGTTGAAAATACGATTTGAAAAAATATTTTTTTCTTTTTTCCCTCTAAAATTTGATTATGTAATCTAATATTATTTTATTATTTCCAGTATTATTTTATAATTTCCTTAGGAGGCCCATTTTAGACCTTGAAACTCCCCTAATTCAGATTTGTACTAGTTTCATATCGAATTGGTAGCTGGAAGTGAGAAAGGAAGACCTTTGCCAAAGATTTGAAGTCTTGATAGGCACCTTGAGGTAACTCAATGTACCATTTCGCTACAGCACCCGTCAAGGTTCGCTGGAAAAGGCATAGATGAACAGAGTCCTCAACCTAGGAATTAGATGAACACCATAAATGGTAAGTCATAACGTGGGCCTGGGGGTCTTCTCCAAACTTTCCTTCCAATTTCGGACAATCATCAGGAATATTAGTAGGAACCAGAGGCCAATATGACAAATGGAGTATTGGATCATTCGTGAGTCTTGACACATCTGGTAGTTCCAATGTTGCTAGAAATGGAAATTGTGGATTGAAAGGCATGGGAAGCCTTTGATAAGGCCCAAATTGTGGATTGAAACCTTGTTGGTATAGTTTTCCCCCAAAGTGGTAGTTTTTTACTGTAAGGAACTTGATATTGCCCCCATTGAGAGGTATTCTGACCATACAAAAGTGGATTTCCCCCCACAAAGGTGGTTATTGACCAAGGTAAGGTTGATACTGACCCGTCATAGGTTATAAGGTGGATAAACAACTTGCGAAGAGTATGGATTATAAGGTTTTTGTTGCAATTGTTGACCCTGGTGGTAAAATTGCTAACCCTGCTGCTACAGGGGTTGACCTTGTTGTTGTAAGGGTTTACCTTATTGATACAAGGGTTGGTTTTGTTGCTACAAACATTGTCCTTACTGCTGCAATGGCTATTGATAAAGCCCCTGTTGCACATAAGGTCCTCGTTGTACATAAGGATGCTATTTTTGGAAATTTCCTTGTGGAATTTGTTGATTTCCAGGTTGGTACTGATAGGTTCCATCTTGAAATTGACCAGATGCCCTAAATGATGGATTTGAACCATGCTGCATTTGGGGGCCTACCTGTTGGGTAAAGGGTGGATTTTGAGGTTGTTGTGATCCATACAGAGGGTACGGTTGCTAGTAGGGTATATAGGCCGAAAGAGGTTGTTGATATGGGATTTGGCTTGATCCAGATGGAATAGATGATCCACTAGGATAGGGTACAGTGCGTGAGTTTGAGATCCACTCACATAAGTTCCACCCGAAATAGGAGGTACATATGGAGGAGGCAGTTGTTGCCCCCCATGTGGTAGGATAGGAGGTGGCACATATTCTCCACTTAATGGAGGACCCGAAGAACCTATAAGGAAATTAATTGTCCCAACTGTAATTGTCGGTTATACAAGAACTAAAGAAATTGTAGTCAGTATAGGAATTTGAGAGACTACGCTCGAAAAAAACAGATCAAAAGTAGGCATGGTGCCTGAAGACCAAATAGGATTGTGATAAAGTGAATATGCACTTGGATTACCTTAAATCAATTGAGCCAAAGAGGTATAACCAGGTGGAAACAAAGGTTCACTACTTTCAGGTGGTGGTGGAGGTGGTACATGTCCCACATACAAAAATCCTTTAGGTGGAAAGTCATATCCAGAATAATTGCCAACACCAAGAGTGTGAGTGGTTGAGACTTCTGGAGAACCTCGAGGAGAGGTTGGGAACTCACCTACTGATTCCATGGGTGGAAATAGTTGGCGAGGGGGAATCTGAGACGATGGTGGAGATAACTCCAAAGGCACACTAGGATTAATGTATGGAATATACGTCAGTTGAGGAGATATGACCAATGGATAAAAAAGAGGATTTGAAGGGAATAATACAAACCTTTGTGGACTCTCAGGAGTTTTTGGTTCATATTCCTGAAATGATAAGTCTCGAGGTGGAGGACAAGAAGAAAGGGGTTGAATACTCGAGATAATTCCAAGTTCAAGACCTTGGTCTTCAAGTGATTGTGAAATCTCAAGATGGACTCCTTGTGATGACCCTTTAGTGTCAGATGATGAAGGGGAAATGTAAGGTGAACTCGGTGGTTTAGCCATGATGACCTTCTCTCAAAAACAATAAGGGGTGGTTGATTTGAGCCTACAATTAAAATTTACTATTAATTAGGAAATATGAGGCCAAGGATAACTGCATAGGTAAGTCATGTTATCGTGGGTAGTTAAATTTTAGAACTTAAAAACAAGAAATAAATAAAAAAGGGTGTACTAGGCAAGAGGGTTTACCAAGTATCCATGAACCATTATATACACCTTAGCCGAAACCAAGGATTTAACGTACGACAAATGATCTCCCTGAATGTTGTGCTCAGTGTATCACATCTACAAGGCGGATGACTCAGTTACCTGTGGCAAAAGGATAGAAACATAGTGGGGTCTCCCAATATATACTCAATGGTACGAGGAGCACAAGTCCATGTTAGTGTTGTCTAATGCATAATCGTTTGGTGAGAGCGTTCCCATATACTTTCCATACTAGAGTGAATCTGATATACCAAAGAGTATTGGAGAACCTTTGATATACATCCGTACTGGAATGAGATTTCATCCTCGGTGTTGTTGCTAAATCTTTCACTTGCAACACAAGTGCAACAGGAGGCAAGGAAAGCTCCCTAGAGACAACCTCTAGGTTGATTGTAGACCAGTGCCTACGACATCTTAAATAAAGGAGTGCTTGTAAGGTTATATGTGAGGGGTTTGCAGCACTCCAATTGTCACGTAATGAAAGATAATGAGGGGGATTGGTTCATTCCTCCAAAGGTATGAGTTATGGATTTCAGGTACTCCCTCACACACACAGTTCCCAATAGTATCACATATAACAGTGGAGGCCGATTACTTAAAAGGGGATTACAGTGTAATAAGTTTTGTTGAGTAAATGAGAGAGGATTAGGAGAGAGAATAACTCATCATATAGAGCCCAAAACATCCATAATTCTATGTTGAAAACATAGAGTGGCAAGCAATGGGAAATTCTACACTTGTTTGAGTTACAAGAAGAAATAATGGACAGAAGAGAGGATGGGTGCTATAATTCTTATAGAGCAGTTCAAAGATATACTTCAACCCTTCATACATGAATTATGCATTAATAAATCAACACATATGGATCTGTAAGGAAGCATGAAATAATTTCTAGAAGTTATTGTAGCACACATACAGAGAAGAATATGAACATAATGGAATTAACATAAGGAAAAACATATTGTAATGCTAAGAAGGAGTAATCACCACCAGTTTTGTGATAGTATCAAGATTTTCCTGTGTAAAGTAATACAATCTCAGATAATAGTCATTCACTTATAGAGTTATGAGCCAAAATGGTATCACAGAGTTCAGCCGTCTTAGGTGAGAAATTATGGAACCATTGTATACTATTGCTTCCCCCTATTTATAAGAGGAGGGGGTTATGGAATTATAGTCTACAAAATATCTAAGCCTGAGCCCCAACTGTCATGCTAGACTAGTTGTCTCAGTCAGTGTTAGGCTTTGTTTCCCAAAAAAGATTACAATTGGGATCCAATCCCTTTCTTCGAAATAAATAGAAATAAAAGCACAAAGAAAGAAGATGGAGAGATGAAGGATGAGGTGTCCCCTTGCTATTCCAATGGAGGCCCCTCATCAAGCCATGTACCTACTATCATCATGCTTCTCACTGCTGCTTGGCTGGTTTACGTCAATTCTTCCTTAACAGATTGAGTGACCTACTCGATGGGGTAGGAAGTGGAGTGGGACAGTCATGTGCCCGAGTGGTCGTTTTCTGTTTAACGGAGGGGAGCACCATGCCATGCCATTAAGACTTCCTAAGTTCCCCCATACTGATCTGCAGCAGTGCCATGCTCCATTAAAGTCCTTAGCTACCGGCCCATCCACCCATTTAAATCTTTGTGACAATGCTCTTTGCGTAACACGGTCACAGGCCTTTATCATTAAAAATAGATGAATAGGCAAGTGTTTTTAATTTCTCCTTTGGCCCCTATTCTTTCAGTTTATTCATTCATGTGACCGGGGGCCTGAACCAAGCGCTTAAGGTCTTGATTTGTTGTGTGGGGGCCTTTTTATTTATAACATATAAGTCCCTCATCGACCGATTTTCGGACATGACAACTTTATGAAATGTGGCTTGCATTTTTTCTTTGTTATCGATTTCTCCCTCATATCAGTGCTTCAACTCTATTTTTCCATGTTCTATGCTTTTTCCTTGGCATGGGTGACAGTCCAGACACGAGGTCCTTCTAGACCCTGCCCTATTCATTTATCACATCGAGGGGAGGAGTCCCACATATCGCAATTGCACTACACTGTTTTCTTAAGTATTTACCCCTTAGCTATTGTGATCGCCGATCTATGGGGTGACGTCATTACTACCACATGGCACCCTCATTTTCTTGAACTTTTCCTTTGTAAATTGTTTTCTCGACCCGCCAAGGATGTTAAACAAAAATCGCAAATCATTAGTTTGTAGGTCTTTAAAGTTTTATAACCCGCTGATATGCTGAACTATGAGATTGCTATGATGTGAGGTCACCAGGATGTGGGATTAATCCATGTGGAGGAGAGAGAAAAGGGGAGGCCCAACCCTTGTTTTTCCATGATTTTCTTTGTTAACACTTTCCAAGCCTTCAATGACAGTGCAACTATATATCGCAAATAGTCTCCTGCATGGTTTGGAGTATGTTATAACTAAGGGACTGCTAGATTTGCGGGATGCAATATGCAATATCGGCATTCGGGACTATGATATGTTGATAACCTTATTTGTGTGCCCTAGGACCCTGCCGATAGCCGATAAATGCTGGGCCCTGACCTGCCGCCCATTGATATGCGATATTTGCGATCGGCGGATCGGTGTTTCATGCTCCGTCAATGCTCCATACTTGTCTGAATGCCGATATGCGATATGCGATGAGCCTCCCGGGTCCCGGTTACAATTTTCCTCCATACTTAGCCATTTTCCTTGTTTTCTAAGTTTTTCAAAGGAATTCTTCAATAGGGTCTAACTTTTGATCCATGAACCCTTTTTTGCACTTCTATATACCACTGAAAAGCTTATTCTGAGCACTATGCAATGTAGAGGGTACCCTAAAGCTCTAACAGATTATGTGGCTTGTAATTTGGAATCAAAAATCACTGTTATTTGGCTTTTGAAGCATATAGTGACTGAAAAAGCAGTGGATGACAACATTGGCTCCTACTGGGGAAAGTGCCTTGTTGGCATGGGGCTAAGAACCTAAAGACCAGTATCCTTCACCATTGGGCATGGAGTCAGTAATAAATGCATCTTTGTAATCAACAAAATCTCCATGGGACTTTCCTCTTCAATCTAGAATGTAGAAATAAAAATTCTAACAACTAAAAAGTAAATGCTCAGCTGGTGAGTTTATTTATGTACAATCCTACTTATGCACTGTACTTAATTCAGCTAAGTATGTTTAATTTTTCAATAGAACCAAGCCAACATAAGAGTAACAGACCACATGCCTTCATACTACTGAAAAAGAAAAATTAAAACAGACATGCAACATGAAAAATCTGCAAATATGGAACTTGATGCATGCTCTTGAAATGAACTTTGTCATTGGCTTATGAATAGGTTCATGTGTTCAGCCACAAGGTCATGAAATAGAAAGGAATGTTTGCAACAACCTCTTCTTCACATACAGACTGTTGGCTTATGTCTTTCTTGTTATGGTAGCTATAAACACCCTTCAACTCCTTAAATTTAGTCTTTTCAAGGAAGACTAGCTACTGCTCTTTTACTACCCATTTTTCAATGGGACAACTCTCTTGGAAATCTTTCTGCAACAATTCAACTTTCGGCTCTTCTTGAAAAACTTGATGTTGAGAGATTTCTCCCCACTTGTCGGTAAAAAACTCTTTTTGAACTTCCTGGACCATCTCTTCCTCCTATGAATAATTTTAATCACAAATAGGAAGAGGGTCTTGGTCTAGTTCTCCGTGTGAAGGGCGTGCGTTGTGAACTGGAGCCTCTTTTCTGACCTCCTGATCAACCTCCTCTTCTTGTGCATCTTCCCCTGACTGGAAGCGTTGTGGCTCTGCATCACTCGAATCTCTAGCTGAGTCGTATTCATTAGAGGAAGGAGAAACATCCAGTTCGGCCAAATCAGACCCCTGAGGGTTTGTTGGCAGCTCAATGATATCTCCTTCTTCACTTTCTCTTTGATTTGGTGATGCTTCTTAATGTGAGAAGATGCTTTCTTGGAGAGGAGTTCCACAAACATCTTCAGTAGGGTGTTCGACCTTGGGAAAGTCTTCATCGTTAAAATGTGTGCAACAATCTTCAAATAGAGAATTCAGTGGATATAGTCTTCTGCAGTAGTGGTTGAATGCTATATGAAAACTTTTTAGGGAAGATATGTTGCCATGAGGTATTTTTCCGTACCAGACTCTAGCATCCCCCTCTAAAGAATACATGAACAACTTCATTTGTACATCTTCAAGGAAGATACCTTGTTGTTTGATGCATTCATGAAACTCTTCGAGGTGCTGGTCAGGCCTTCTCTTTGTGCTCCCAGTAAATCTAGGAAAATAGCTATCCCACTCATGAAATGAAGGGACATGATTGGGAGAACCAACAATAGAAGAAAGATCTAGTGGGGCGAATTTGTTGACTAGGAATGTAGGAATGGTCATCTTGAAAGCCTCCCTATACAAGTGATTTCAGCTTCAAAAGCAGGGAGAGTTTTGGGATGTTGTAGCATCTGAGCGAGTATGGGGTTGCTTGAAAGCTAGGATGATCAAATAGAGATATGGATAGTGGAGTCGTCAAGATGTTTACCATAAATTTGATAGTGGAGTTGCCAAGGTGAGAGATCTTCAACCCACACTTCCTTAGCTCACCTAACAGGGGAAATGTAAAACTTTTTCGTACCCAGGGAAAAATATTCTAATCCGTTCCCGCACAACGGGGCTAGAAAGATGTTATCACTAAATCTTACACCTGTAACACGAGTGTAGAAGGAGGCAAGGAAAACTCCCTAGAGACAACCTTTGGATTGATTGTAGACCAGTGCCTAGGACATCTTAAATAGAGGAGTGCTTGTAAGGTTATATGTGAGTGGTTTGCATCACTCCAATTGTCACGTAATGAAAGATAAAGAGGGGGCTTGGTTCATTCCTCCAAAGGTATGAGTTATGGATTTCAGGTACTCCCTCACACACACAATTACCAGTAGTATCACATAGAATAGCAAAGGCCGGTTACTTCAAAGGGGATTACAACTTAATAGGCTTTGTTGATTACATGACAGAGGATTAGGAAAAAGCATAACTCATCATATAGATCCCAAAACATCCAGAATTCTATGTTGAAAACATAGAGCCGCAAGCAATGGGAAATTCTACACTTCTTTGAGTTACAAGAAAAAATAATGGACTGAAGAGAGGATGGGTGCTATGATTCTTATAGAGAAGTTTAAAGATATACTTTAACCCTTCATACAGGAATTATGCATTAATAAATAAACACACATGGATATGTAAGGAAGCATGAAATAATTTCTAGCAGCTATTGTAGCACACATATAGAGAAGAATATGAACATAATGGAATTAACATAAGGAAAAACATATTGTAATGCTAAGAAGGAGGAATCACCACCATTTTTTTGATAGTCTGAAGATTTTCCTGTGTAAATTAATACAATCTCACATAATAGTCATTCACTTACAGAGTTAGGAGTACTACAATGCATGTGATGTGATTTTACAATGATAAAATCACATATATCATACACCAATGCATAAAAATTTAAAATTCAAAAGCATAGTTATCTACAGTTACTCCATGCAGGTGGCCCATTGGAATTATCTTTTACTGATTTGCCATGCACAGCTAAATTGATGACCACTCTAACCTAGGCTTTCCTATACGTTCCCAAGTTTTCTTCAGAAATAATTTAGCATTAGAGCCCAAGTCTAGGATTACCTGGTCCATTTTGAAATCGCTAATCTCCGCAGTAAACTGCATCTCCCTACCAATTATATTCTTGCTTCAGTTCACCTTATTGACTGTGTGCTATTTTGGTAACAACTTATCCTTGCTGGCACAATTATCTATCAGTTCTTGTAGTCCTTCAACTACCTTCTGATCTTGTAATAACTTCATTCAATTTTGCAGAAATGATTTTAACATAGTGGGATTTGAATCCTGTGTCACAATAACTTCTTCAGGTTTCTCCTTTTGTGGAACTAGTGGCATTTGATTCTTAGATGTAGAAGCACATGGATCGATAAAACGTTTTATTGACTCCATGAACGTCTCTTTTTCTCTATGTAGATCAAATAAAACATTCTTCTCACCATCGTTTTGAAACCATAGATCTGATTCTGGTTGTTTTCCTTCAACTTTGTCATCACCAGTGGCTACAACAATTTGTGTGGCTATGTTGATACTAGGATCGTCTTCGCATGGTCCAGATCTCGTCATCTAAATGTTCACGTCTGTTGTTGGTTCTTCTTCTCTTGCACCTTCACTATTAATACTGAGAAATCCTCTATAACGTGATAAAATTGACAATAGTACTGACAAGAAGGGTGCGTTAGATTCTGACAGTCACGCGCAAAGTGGCCTGGTTCTCCGTAGTTGTAACCAATAATCTAGCTTGACCTTTTCTAGCTCCTTCTCCTTGTCCTCTTCCCCGTCCTTGGAATCCTCAGCGAGCTGTAGGTGAGACTTGATCATTCTACGCATGATTTTCAACATACATTCTATACAATGGATTCATGTCCATCATTAGTTCATAGCTTGGAAAATTCCTTTCATCATGACCAACCAATTTACAAAAGTTACAAAAGCGTTGCTTTGGAGGTTGTATAAACTTTTGTAAAATACAACAATTATCTGTCGAATGTTGTCCTGATACTTGGTAGATGTTACACCAGGAACTTGCGCTGCTACTTGATCCAGTGGAAGATTTTGTCTTCAGCAGGTTAGGACCTCCCGCAACTATATAATCCCGAAATACAGGGCACTCATCCTTATGATGACCTTCCACCTTGCACTTCGTGCAAAAAACTTCATAATTTGTTTCTGACTTAACCTCCTTTTCCTTCTTCAGATCATGCAACTTCCATATGAAGGATTTCTAACTGCGACTAGATCTGCTAAAGTTTTATATTCATGTCTTGGATCAGAAAAGCTTCTAGCTTCATTGTGATTTCCAATGCCTTGGCCTAAGACCCAATCTTTTGCTGAGATATGGAAATCTTAATTGAGGTAATAGAGAAGCTATGTACTAGTCCCTATGTTGTTCATCTGAAATATGAAGATTAGCTTGGATCAGTAAGCACTTTAGTCGCTATCTATATCCAACGCAGACTCATTAACCCTCTTCTTGATTTCCTTGATTTCAGTCACACACTGAGCTTGTGACTCTGGCTTCCTAAACTCTACATTCAATGCATCCTTTAAGTTAGCTAATGAAGCAGCGAGATGAGTCGTACTATATTAGATGTACCAAGTAAGTGCTCTATCCTTCAGCACTATAACCAGCTGCGCTATTTTCATGTCATCATCATTGACCTACTACACTTTCCACACATCTTCTGTGACAAACCAAAACTGAATGGTATCCTCTGATCCCTGACCCCTGAATACAAACATTTTCACTGTATTCACCATATTGAACAAAGGAGGTGGGGGTGGGGGTGGAGGTGGAGGTGGAGGTGGAGGTGTAGGTGTATGAGGTGCGGGTGAAGGTGGAGGTGGAGTGGATGGATGTGTAATTCCATAAGTACCCTGATCTACTGACTGTGTCGCACCTCTGGGCGTACTACGATTACTTCTTTCTTCTTCACTTTCAGACTCTCCCAATAAAGGACTTTATTCACTTTCAACTAATTTGTCTAGATCTACCTTAAATCACTTTCCACTTCACATAGATCCAGTCTGACCTCTCTTGGACATTAAGGTAAAGGCACAATCCATTTTTGCCACAACAACATTTTAAACCAAGTCCTTAGTGACTTCAAGTACTTACCTCTCGGACCTTTGAAGAATTGACATTCAACTTTTCTATAAGGCACAGATGTATCAATTGCAAATTTAGTGATGAAACCACCCAAGATACTATCAATCTAGTAATCGACAGCCCTTGTAACCTTATAATCAGATCCTTCAAGATGTTTGACTAATTCTAGAGTCCACACAATAGGGTCATCATGCCTCCAACTAGGTTCATTGTCTACTAATTTGGATAGCCACTCATATAGTTTGCAAGGGAACGTTGAAAATAAATCTTTTTGTACTTTTGTGTAGAGATACCTCTATAACCAATTTCTTTTGAGAAGCATGGATTTTCATTCTCCTAATATGAAAACTCGTGAAACTTCTGATCTATCCACTTCTCAATTTCTTTCTTCGTTGGTATCCACTTACGCCACATCACACATCGCTCAAATAGATCCCGATCCTGGAAACAAAACCATTTGTTGGCTTGAGGTGGCTTAGACCCAGGTTCAAAGTTAGCTACGCCAACCAACAAAACCCTACACTACCATCCCATTCAGAAACAACCTTCTTGGTGCAGATTGCAGTCTCACCTGAGGTAGTATTAGGGGATGCTAGAACCAAGCTTCTACATCCAGAAGGCTATATGATGTGGAGTTAGGGTGCTTCTTGAGTTTCAGGCCTGATTTGACCTTCGCAAACCCTTATCCTTGAAATCCCCAAACTTAAAGTGATTCTCAGTTAAACAAAATTATAAACTTCGCGTAAGCGTTGAATCATGCATGAAATAACATATAACACTATATCTGGATCTTCATAGAGAAACTAAGATAAAAATACAGATAAATGGCATTCAATTGCACGTAACTACAGAAAAAACATAAGAATATAAATTGGACACAACATTGCTTCAAATACTCTTTATTACTTTAGATCTTCAATATGCATACTTTCTAGATCTTGCGCACACAACTGCAAGGGCCCATGCAGTTAGTTGCAGACTTACCAACGTCTCCACACACTAAGTTGTAGGAGCATTCCCCTTCACCCAAAATACATAAGATATTACAATTACATACTCAAAACATATCTAATATGACTCTACTAATTGCCTTAGACTTGCTAAGTCATCCCTTTTTATATGCTTTCCTATTACAATACCATGGTCCGAAAACCATGGGAGGATCTCAAAACAATACAAGAATTAAGGGGTTTTGACCTTCGTAACACCCCTTGACTCCTATTGACCTACGTGCTGCACATTTTCTCCTTAAAATTCAGAGACTTTATAATATCTTAGTCAAAATTGGACCTAGAAACCCTGTCCCAACACAAATGACCTATAAACCCTAAAATCAATCCAATTGCACTCAAACACTTGAAAGTTAAAAAAGGTAATAATTTGCTAATGAAATTAGGTAATCAATCAAAACATCAATAAATCCAATCATACGGGACAAGACAAGACCTTAGGGGCTCAGACACACCAGAGTTTGATAGAGAAACCCTATTTTTTTGTCAATCTCTCATATCAGCGCGATTATTATGGCCAAGCTGGCATAGAACAGAGGATCAACGTGATATTTTAAAGAGAAAGCATGACTTTAAGAGAAAAAAGAACACTGGGTGAGGAATAAGGCGAAAAATAAAAATATTTCCACAAACACTTCCAGACTTAGCACTTTAAGGTAGAAATCAATGATTGTGTAGATCTATACAGACTCAAAAAAACTGAGAACTTGATGGTCGATCAAACTGATCAAGAGATTAGTTGAGAAAATAGGATGAAGAGGCTATAACTTCCCCATTGGTGTCACCATCTTGTTTTGAAGGTAAATCCCCCCTACAGATAGAGGTGATCCCTCTAGCCGAATGAGTGGGTCTAGCAACAAACCAAACAATCTAACCTACACTTCCCTAACATACAATTGAAGATGACTTTGATTCTTTTGCTCCAGGCCTCGCTCCTTACTTGTTCTTCACGTCTGAGTACCTACAAGGAAGATCAAAGAGATATGCAAAATATAAGAGCATATATGGCATACATGAAACATAAACTACTTAATAGATCAAGGAGTATTAAGCTAAAATCATAAACATTTACACAATTATGGAAAGTGAACATCAGATGTATATATTAATAAGCTAAAAGGGGTAGCACACAACTTATGCCTTGATGTTGGAGACCTCCTTTTGGTGGATGTCCAAGTACAAGCAAAGAATCTTCAAGAACTCCTTCTCCAAGCTAGAATGGGTAACATGTAAGAATAATCTCAGCATAGGAATGCAACAATCAATGACCAATGATTTGGGGATGGAAGGGAGTGAATTTATAGGAAGGGAGAGGTAGTTAGGGATACACAAAAGAGGGAGGAAGGTCCACATCTCAAGGGGAAATCATGATGATAAGGTCATGAGGTCCAAATGCGATAGAGCAACCATATCAACAAAAACCAATATCCAACTTGTTGTTCTCGAAGGTTCTAGTGTACGAAGCATATCCTCTAGTTTGGGAAAACTTGCCAAAAGAAGTTCAACACGAGTTTTCATATCAAAACTTGCGTTGGCAGTGATAGTGTAGAACTATGCAACCTACCATTAGCATGGGTAGCCATTGTAGCAAAATGCACTCATGCTAAAATTTAGGTTTTTATTCAACCTCCTTTAGAATGGATTTAGGGCAGTTTTCCTTTGATTCTTCAGGGAGGTTTTAGTCTATATATCATGATGGATATGCTGCAGAGTTGTCAATGTTTTGGCACTTATGGATATGGAACAGGAAGTGAACAGGAGGTGTGAGAAAATATTGTGTAACAATAATGAACCAAAATTACTTCAGCCCCCCTATGACCCCCCTGCTTCCCCCGCACGTGCAACTAATCGTAATAATAATATAACACACACCCAACATTCTTCCACTTTTTTTTTTCTTTTCCACATAAGGGGTCATAGTAGATCTTAGTCATTGGTCCAACCCTACAATGCCCATTATTTATCTATGCCAATAAAACTTATCAATGCTCACAAACTTCGTCAATGCATATGCAACATTCTTCAAAGTGTCCACATTTACCAACAACACCTTTTGGTCCTCAATCGTATCCCTCACAAAGTGATACTAAACCTCAATGTGCTTTGTCTTTGAATGATAAGTAGGGTTCTTTGTCAAGAAAATTTCAATTTGGCTGTAAAATTCTATCCTTATAGCTCGTTGTACCAACCCCATACTTGAACACAACCCATGCAACCAAACTACTTCCTTACTTGCATGAGTGGATGCCATGTATTCAACCTTTGTAGTTGAAAGAGCCACTATAGACTGTCTCTTTCTCATCTAGCTGAATGCTCCTCCAAATAGGTTAAACACATACCCACTTGTAGATCTTCTTTTATCTAAATCTCTATCCTAATCTACATCAACAAAGTCATGGATGTCCAAAACTATGTCCAATCCTAGTCTTCCTTGGTAACGCATACCATGATCACTAGTGCCATGCAAATACCTGAAAAATTGCTTCACTACTGTCCAATTCTTCTTCCCTGTTTTGACATAAACATGCTCAATACTCCCACTGCATGTGTAATGTCTAGTCTAGTATAGGCGATTGAGGACATTAGGCTACCGAATGCACTTGCATATGGAAGACAGGACATGTCCTCTTCCTCTTCTTATGTTGTGGGACAATATTCAACAACTAACTTTACACCTGCAGGAATAGGAACCTTCACTGGTTTACTATCCTACATATTAAACCTCTACAATCTTGTCTCTACATACTTCCTCTGGTTTAATGAGAGCTTTGTCTATGTTTGACCTTATTTAATTTCCATGCCCAAAATATAGTTTGCAACACCAATATCCTTTATGTCAAATTTGGAGGACAATTGTGTCTTCAAATCGTGGATAATTTCTTTGTCATTTATAATCGACAATATATCATCCACATACAAGACCAAATAAATGAAACAGTCAGAAGTTAATTTAAAGTAATCCCAGTGATCCAATTTACTTCTGGTGAAGCCAATTCCTTGTATATATGTATCAAATTTCTGATAGCACATCCTTGGTGATTGTTTTAATCCATACAAAGAATTTTTTAACCTGCGTACCAATTCTTTTTTACCCTTCGCCACAAAGCCTTTAGGTTGCTTAATGTAGATCTCTTCTTCCAAATCCCCATGAAGAAATATTATCTTCACATGCATCTATTATACCTCTAAATCAAAAGAAACAACAACACATAAAAGTAATTTAATAGAAGCTAACTTGGCAACAAGAGAAAAAATATCATCGAAACTAATTCTTGGCACCTGAGAATAACCTTTTTCTACCAACCTAGCTTTGTATTTCTCCACTGTTCCTTATGAATTCGTCTTCTTTTTAAACACCCATTTGCTTCCAATGGGTTTCCTTCCAGCCGGAAATGCCACCAGATCCAAAGCCTCATTTTTGTCCAAAGATGCCATTTCATCGACCATGGCCTCTTTCCTTAGTTTTCGATCCTCCAAATCTACTGCCTCCCTGAAATTTCTAGCATGATCATTAGTAACAGATAAAGAAAATTTTTAACAAAAATAAGATTGGCTATACCTTTATGGTTTCCTTCTCTCTCGAATTGATCTTCTCAAAGCTGGATTTTGTGACTCTTCATCTTCTGATTACTATTCTGTTGTAGAGTAGGATTCTTCCTCCTTTAGATCAAACTCTATCTTCTGAGGTTCCTTTGGTAGGAATTCATGTTTAACAACATATTTCACCTCTCTAAACATCACATCTTGGTTGTACACAACATTTCTGGTTTCTAGTTTCCAAAGCTTATAACGTTTTAAACCATCCTTATACCTAATAAAGATGAACCTTTCAGATTTACTATCCAACTTGGTTCTTTCCCCTTTGGAACATGTACATATGCATCACAACCAAATACCCTCAGATGTGAAAGAGATGGTTTCTT
Source organism: Pinus tabuliformis (assembly GCA_031772625.1). NCBI lineage: Eukaryota > Viridiplantae > Streptophyta > Pinopsida > Pinales > Pinaceae > Pinus > Pinus tabuliformis. The sequence continues at coordinate 885,068,663 of CM062811.1, read as the reverse complement.
ACTAGTCCTTATCTCATATGGAGTCTTATCCTCCAACGTTCATGAAGGTGATATGTTAACTAGGTAACATGTAGTCTCCACTGCCTCTCCCGGAATCCCTTTCCTAACCCAACACCACTTCACATGCTTCTTTCCTTTTCTATCAACGTCCTTTTCATTCTTTGTACAAGTCTTATGTCATGATATGCCACACTTCTTATAGAACTCTTCAAATTCCTTCTTTCAGAACTCTCCACCACTATTTGTTCTCAACACCTTTATCTTCTTCCCTATCTGGTTTTCCACCAGAGCCTTAAACTCTTTAAACTTGTCAAAGAATTTATATCTCTTCTTGAGGAAATATATCCATGTATTCCTTAATAAATCATCTATAAATGATACATAGTACTCAGACTTACCAGTGATGGAACCGACATAGGTCCAAACATATCACTGTGCACAAGCTCTAATATCTTGTTTGCACTCTTAGCACCATAGGGGAAACTCACCCAGTTATGCTTCCTATATACACAATGTTCACAAAATTTGAAATTCAGATAGAAATTAGACATACCTTCTACCATACCATTACTGTGCAGTATTCGAAGGCTCTTCTCTCCAATATTACCAAGCCTTTGAAGCCATAACATGGCATTTTCTCCATAGACAACAAGGTTTTCAACTCCACTTTCAGGAACCACAGAATTGTTGCATCCATTAATAATAATGCTACCCAAAATCTTTGGCAAAGCTCCAACCTGAACTCCCCACATCAATACCAATGCTCCCTGAACCATCTTGCAGGTATCCTTCTCGAACACTATTTTTTCACCTGCATCATCCATCTTTCTTATAACAATTAGATTTATGGCCAATGCAGGAATATGTAGAACACTAGGAAGTTTTATAATCCTTCCACCTTGCAACTTCAACTTGAATTTTCCACATCTGATGATTCTGGTCTTCCCTCCATACTCGCAGAACCACTCCCTATGAGTATTGAAGTGAAGGGATGCACTGGAGCCAATCAACCATGCCTCATGATCTACATGTGTACTTGAAGAAGAACTTAAGTACACTTCCCCACCTTCATCTGAGGTGGTTTTTTCCTTTGCAGAATGAGCATCATTAGATCCCTTTCCTTTCCCAGGAGCTTTAAATCTACAATCCTTTTTGTAGTTCCCTTCCTTTTCGCATTTCCATCACACCTTTACAGGTTTTCCTAGAGATATAGATCTCCACTCGAGAACTTATTTTTTTTTCTCTTATGGGATCATCCTCGTATATACAAGGCATCTCTATTTTGGCTCTCCATATTTTTCCATCTCATCTCCTCCAATAGCAAGGATGAGACTATTTCATCAAAATTCAAAGTTACAGTTGTATTGCTACATATTGCAACAACCAGACTATCCCATGAATCTGGCAGAGAACACATCAAATTTATGCACTTATCTTCATGTGAAATTCTAATATCAATAGATGACAACTAACTTACCATGTTATTAAAGGCGTTCATATGCTCTGTCATGAAGTCTCCATTCTTAATCCTCAGGTTATACATCTTTTTCCATAGGAAAAATTTGTTCACCAGAGACTTAAATTGGTACAAAGTGCCTAACTTCTCCCACAAAGCCTTTGTCATAGCTTCCCCTGATGCATTCAACAATATTGAATATGAGATACACAACCATATTTTTCTCTTTTTCTTTCGATCCAACTTCACCAAGTCTTATGTTGACATTGTTGTTGGTTTAGTACTCGGATCTACTGCGATCCTCTGATCTTTATCCACCAGCAGATCCTCCATCTTGAGCTTCCACAACTCAAAACTCTGACCATTAAATTTCTGGATCTCTATCTTTCCACTGCTTGTCATCTTATTTCATTGCAGGAATTGGTCCCACAGATATCCCACTGAACATGGTCTACCACAGGCCCGAGAAAAACCCCTCAGCAACAAAGGCGTCCCCTTGAAGTTGAAACAACTCTGATACCAAATGTAGATTTTAACCCTGTACATAATTTACCTGCAAACAAATTCTTAAAATAATAAAATAAATAATGGCGAGAACATAAAATAAATACACACATATATTTTTCCCTAGATCCCAAAACTGGAACTACCAGATTGATTTTTCATTATATTCCTTTCAAATTTACAATACATATATAGACATGCCAAAGCATTCGTAAACCCAAATCCATTAACCCTATATTAGAACATAATTGTAGTTCCCTTTACCAAATTTACAAAATACCATGAGAAGAAAACCATCATGCCCAAAACCATGTGCAAAAATCATGCACAAAACCATGGGTAGGTTCGTCCACCATCTTTGGGTCTGCCCCCATCTTTGGGGCTGCGACTAGTCATGGAAATAATATCACACACCCAAAAAAATATCTTTGGAAGTTTGAACCATAGTGACTCCACAAACTGAATACATTCAACAATGAATATAGTTCATGCAAAGCTTAGATAGGAGCAATATATGGTCAACAACTTGTAAGAAAAATCTAGTCTAGCTATGTCTTATAATGATCAAAACCTATACAAATGTAATTCCCCTAAGGATTCCACAAGTTCCATTTATTTTACAATACACAAGCTTAATTCAAACAAATGGGAACCAAACAAACATATCTATCTCAAGCCACTATAAAATCTAATGAAAGAGAACCAAATAAGTAAGACTTGATATAACACATATAATCTATTCAACCAAAGAGTAACAAACATAAATTCATTGGAAAATGTCACCAATGACAAAAGACTGAGATCTTATAGATCTGCTGCTGCTGAACTACTAAAGTCCTTCACTGAATTTCAAATTACCAAAATTCCTAGAACCCATAACCTGCATGCTCATAGTTTGGCCACATTTGCAAGCACCTGTAAACTACCCTTTGAACCTAGCCATTGCTTCACAGTTGAGATAAAATACAGACCCTCTGTCCCAAACAATGTTAATGACTGGCAAGTGTTTGAAGATGATACACAAATAAATAATTTCTTGACCTTGCAGCAAGAATTTGCAGGACTAAACATTGACATTGAGGGAGCAAGTCAATCACAAATACTTAGTGAACGGAACCACAGGGCAATGTCACCCAAAACAGCTAACCAAATGCTACATCCAACAATTTTTAACAAAGACAACATACAAGAAATTCAACAAATCAGTTGTGAAGAAACAGCTGGTGCAGAGGCTGAAATCATAGAGCTGAAAGACAATTTTCTTCCAACAGGCCTAACTCCATTAGAGGACATTTTTTATTCAAATGATGTCCCTAGAAAACCAAAAATGCAGCCCCTTAATGCTGCCATTGCAGAATGCAACATTGGAACTGTTGAAAAGCCCAAGATAATAAAATTATCTGCATCCTTACCTCCTGATCAAAAACCTAAATACATTGACCTCTTCAAAGAGTTTCAAGATGTCTTTGCATGGGGTTATGAGGATTTAAAATCCTATGACACCTCTGTTATCCAGCATACTATCCCTCTCAAGCATAATCAAAAGCCATTTAAGTAGAAATTGAGAAGGATCAATCCCATGCTTCTCCCTTCAATCGAAAAAGAGCTGCAAAAAATGTTTAAAGCGGGTATCATAGCACCTATCAGGTTTTCAGATTGGATTTCAAATTTGGTGCCCACAAGAAAGAAAACTGGTGAGATAAGACTTTGTGTTGATCTAAGGAACTTGAATCAAGTGTCCTTGAAAGATAATTACCCCTTACCCAAGATGGATCACATCTTGCAAAGAGTAGTGGGGGCCTCAAGAATTTCTTTACTTGATGGATTCTCAAGTTTCAACCAGATCCTAGTTCACCCTGATGATCAGGACAAAACAGCATTTACAACCCCATGGGGAACCTTCAAATATGTCAAAATGCCTTTTGGGTTAAAAAATGCAGGGGCTACATTTCAAAGAGCAATGGATATTGCTTTTGCCAAAGAGATCCATGACTTCCTTGTCATTTATTTAGATGACCTCACACCATTCTCAAAATCTGACCAAGAACACTTGAATCATTTGAGACAAATATTCATAACCTGCAGGAAATATGGAATTTCCTTAAATCCCAAGAAATCCCTGTTTGGTTTGGAAGAAGGTAAGCTGTTAGGTCACATCATTTCAAAGGATGGCATTAGAATTGACCCAGACAGGATACAAGCTATCTTACAAATGCCCCACCCAAGAAACATCAAAGAATTACAAGCATTCTTGGGGAAGATCAACTTCTTAAGGAGGTTTATCCCAAACCTAGCAGAATTGATCAGATTACTAAATAACATGATAAAGAAGGATTCAAAAGTGAAATGGACAGTAGAAGCAAATCAAGCTTTTGAAGGCATAAAGCTGGCCCTTACCCAAACACCAGTCTTAACAAATCCTCAATTTGACAGAGAATTTATCATTTTCTCCTTTGCCTCCCAGCATACCATTGCTGCTGTCTTATTACAGAAAGATGACCAAGGAAATGAAAAACCCATTGCTTTCTTTAGTAGAGCTCTTAGAGATGCACCTCTAAAATATCAAATCATGGAGAAACAAGCTTATGCTTTGGTCAAAGCCATCAAAGACTTTAGGATTTACATCCTGTACTCCCATGTTATAGCTTATGTGCCAAGTCCCATTGTGAAAGACATACTCATCCAAGAAAACCTAGAGGGCAGAAGAGGCAAATGGATTGCCAACATCTTGGAATTTGATATTGAAATAAAACCTACAAAACTGATAAAAGGGCAAGGTTTGGCCAAATTAATGACAGAGGCAAACTTTCAAGCTTTAGACATCAACCAACTGGACAGTGAACCGGAGCTGGCGACTCCAAAGATCAATGTAGCCTTTGAACAATCTCCCTGGTATTCCGACATCTGTTATATATTGCAAAACTTGTGTGCTCCCCTAGGATTGTCCAGAACTAAATGTAGGTTCTTAAAAATGAAAGCTTCAAGATTTTGTGTCATGGATGGCAATTTACTTTGGAAAAACCATGAGGGTATATTGTTAAACTTCTTGATTGAGAATGAGACTAACAATGTCATGAAAGAATTTCATGCAGGTGATTGTGGTGGACACTTGTATTGGAAGTCCACTGTGGATAAGATATTGAGGGCTGGTTACTATTGGCCCACTGTCTTCTCTGATGTTAAAAAATTTACTACCTCATGTCATAAATGCCAAGTGTTCGAGGGAAAGAAAAAGTTACTGCCACTTCCCTTGAGGCCTATTGCTACAGAGAGACCTTTTCAACAATGGGGCTTGGATTTCATTGGGGAAATTCATCCCTCATCTTCAGGCCAACATAGATGGATCCTCACAGCCACAGACTACTTCACCAAATGGATTGAGGCCATCCCATGTAGACAAGCAAATGATTCCACTATCATTTAGTTCCTTGAGACCAATATCCTTTCAAGATTTGGTTGTCCTGATAAGATAATAACAGACAATGCTGCTGCTTTCAGATCTAAGAAGATGGTGAATTTCTGCCACAAATTTCACATTACCTTGGGCCATTCTACTACATACTATCCCCAAGGAAATGGCCTAGCTGAATCATCAAATAAAAGCCTTGTGAACATCATAAAGAAGGTGTTGGAAGAAAATAAGAAGAATTGGCACAAGAAGCTTGTCAATGCCCTATGGGCAGATAGACTAACAACCAAGAGATCAATTGGGGTTAGCCCATATGAGTTAGTTTATGGATTAGAGGCCAAATTTCCTTCATCACTAGGGATCCCTGTCATGAAACTTCTTCAAGAAAGCCAGGCTGAACCAAATGACATGCAAAGAAGGATCAATCAAATAATATGTTTGCAGCAAACTAGGGACCAAGTTTATAGCAGAGTTCAAGTTTTACAAGAAAAGTTAAAGAAAGCTTTTGATAGAAGGACCAAGGCGGAAGATTTCAACATTGGTGATAAAGTCCTCAAGTGGGATTCAAGAAGGGAAGATAAAGGAAAACATGGAAAATTTGATTCCCTTTGGAGAGGACCATTTGCTGTTCAAGCAGTGCAAGGAAATAATACTTACTTCCTTGGGAATCTTGATGAAACTGATTTGGATGAAGGTCCTGTGAATGGCAGGATGTTGAAGCACTATTTTGACTACTATCCATGAATGTAGCCTAATTCTCCCTTGTACATACTCAGGTGTATATATTACTTTCTTTCAGGTGTATATATTACTTTCTGTTAACATGTAAAAGAATGCAGTTTCTCGAGTTTTGTGAATTATCAGCAAAAGGAAAATAAGTTCAGAGATGCACCAAGAGGGGAAGAGCACAATTTTGAGATTTCAAAGAGAAGTACTCCAAGTTTGGTAAGAGAACTCATGGACCAAGGCATTCTGACCTGTTGTTCTTGGTCTTTCAAATGGAAAAACCATCCCCATGTGGAGCCACTGTTAGCTACATATACCAATAGGTTTCATATTTCATGATTGGCAAATGAAAGTTCCAAATATGCTTTGCTTTGGTGATTCAAAGATCCCATATTTCCATGAGAACACAAGGTGTGTACATAAGCTTGATGTTGACTCAATTTTGGATGGATGGTCCAACAGCCTAATCTGGATCATGCCATGTTTCAATTTTCGGTTGTAGAATAGAGAAAGAAGTCTGTCCAAACTGTTTAATCTTGGCAGACCAGTAGTTAGGTAGAGAATTAAGGTTCCCAACTGCTTAATCTGGGACCTTGGAAGCAATAAGGGCAGCCTTATATAGAAAATCAAAAGAAAAAGCCAAAAGAAAAGAAAAGGCACATAAGGGTCTGCAAGTCTAAGTGCACCCTCCATAAAGAAACAAAAAATGCTAGACAAGTAGATGGGTAGGTAGATGGGGTTGCAGAAATGTCATTCATTTCAACTGAATTTTGCTGGTCTAACATAAAGGAAGCATCAATGGATAAGGGGAAGCTCCTCTTCCCCATCACTTTGCAGCAAAACAAAGGAGCATGTCTAACTTCCTATTTCCCTCCTTCACTATTCATTACTAACATCCCTTCACCAGTTGTGTTCATGAAAGAATTCAAGGTTTTATGTTGGTTCTTATTCCTTTAAAAGCCACATTTCTTGTCTAAAGTTCTTTTCATTTTGATCTACTCTCTAAGCTAAGTTGCTTCCATATAAACTTAGTGTTATCACTCCTCATTCACCTTTTCCGCTCATATTAACCCCTAACTTCTTATTATCTAAATCCCTATGTTCCCCTTTTCCCTTACTATTATAAACACTATGGTGTATAAACCCCAAGCATTGTATAAATATCCCTTCCCCTTTGGCACTATAGCCATATGTTCAAAGTAAGGGATTAAATTAACCTTTGGTCAGTTTAATAGCCTAAGCATTACCCCTCTTTTCCCTTCAGAAATCATTTAAAACCATTTGCCCCTTCATCTGCAAAAGAACCTTGTAAAAACCTCATTTCCACCCCTAACCCGCTTTATTTGCAAAGATACATCAAAACCCACTTTTCGGCTTTAGCCAAAGTTTGGCGCAAATGCGCATTTTTATAAAAAAATACATTCAAAACCCATATTATCCGCCTAAGCCTTAAGTCCCGCCGGGCACACTTTTCAAAGACAAATATTATTTTATTCCCGGCTCCCTTCCGTATTGTCCTAGCACTTTAGCGATCCGTCGACCGTCGGATCCGGGTCTTTTCATCGGACAGCCCACATGCATATCGGGTCGGGCCCGACGTCCGTAAGATAGCACCCGAGAAACTGTCAGAGGGTGACGTCAGGCCTCTGCCACGCGTCGCCCCCACAATTTCTCGGGTCGCCTTCTGACAAAACCGCGGCCGTATCTAAGGCGGTCCGAGAAAATCCACTTACCGCTTATGGTTTTCTGCTGCTCACGTCACCTCCTCATCACTGCCACGTCGTGCTCGCGTCATACCACATCACCGCCGCGCCAGCGCCCCTGTCCGCCACTGCTCTGACCTGTCCGCCACCTCACCATCCCCGTGGACCACTCATAGGCCGCCACGTCACTCGATGACGTCATGCTGATGTCATCCGACCTTGACCCCACCTGATGACGTCATGCTGACGTCATCCATAAAAAGCGCCAAAATCCCAAAAGTCCATATTTTTGTCGAAAAACGCAGTTTTTCTCACTTTTGGCAAAAACAAGAACTATTCTGCTCTGCATGCAAATTACGTTCATTCGTTGCCAACCTGCAGAAATCGACCCAGAGACCGCCGGCGCTTCCATTCCACCTGCACTTGTAGCCATTGCCGACAGTTTACCAGGTATTTATCCAAAGCATTCCTCTGCGCCTGGTTTTGTATCCATAAATTGTCCGAAGCTAGCTTAAAAGAGTGAAAAACACAGTACCTACCAGCAAATCCCGGTGGCTAGCCTCCATTTTCAATTGTTAAGTCGAAAACTCCCCTGCAGAACCTGCATTTAGCTAAATTTACCTAAAAACATAGTCTGTCCGCGCATTCGTGGACTTAAAACCCGAACTGCTCTAATTCATCGTAAAGAGAGTTTTTCAGACTTGACATTTTCTCTGGCATTCCTCTGTGCAGTATTTCAATTGCTGCTATTACAATTTACCCTCTGTTCCTTTGCAATATACCTCTCTGCTTTAAAGATACCCCTCTGTGTTGCTCTGTTCACTCAAACCACTTCACATATGAATCAGAGGCCTTATTAGCCATGGAAGCACCAATTGCATTGAATATTCAACCTCTGAATGCCCCACAAAGAGAAATAGAATGGAAGGCCCTGGGGGATAAGGATTATCAGATGCTAGACTCATTTTCAATGAATTCCAAATTTAACATCCATCTGCTGAATGAGTTAAAGGCCCAACACCTCAGTGGAGCTAATATATTAGGGATTTGGGACTCCAACTTACCCATTTTTAACCTTCCTCAAGTCAATTCCCTACCAGACTTGATCCATAGATGCTGTGAATGCTATGATCCATGCCAGAGAGCTGTTCTCAGTCCCACAAGCTCAGTCTTGTTTCATATTACCCCTGAGGCCATAAATGAGATGCTGCACTTTCATTCTGCAAGACCACTGACTCCTCTCTCCATGCTAGATTTATTAAAGAAGGGGGGCAACCTGTCCAGTGCCCAGATCATCAAAATCAATCAGTTATTCATACAGCCAAGCTCTCAAACTGTGAGAACGCCTCCTATTGGAAATCCATATCTCAATGACTTGGGCAAAATGCTTGTAGATTTAATCAGCTATGTCTTGGGCTACAAGGGAACTGAGGATGTTGATGACACCATTATGGCTATGCTGTCCATGTTTTCTCCTAGGAAGCCTCCTGCTGTGCCCTATGACTATGCTACATATATTGCAAACAAGATTCATGAGCAACTGATGAATCTAGAAAGGGATAAGGTGTTTAGATACACCAGATACATATATCATCTGTTCTTATTTTATCAACCTGACAGTTTCCCTATTCCTCTCAAGAAACTTGATGCCCAGGGAAATCCAAGGTTAGTTGTGTTTTGGACTTCAGTTTTCCATCACACCTCTTGCTCACCATACACATACTCTAAATTCATAGACCTTTTCATTCATCCAGCTTTGACCTTGTTATATGGTGTTCCTCCTCCAAGATTGACTGATGAAATGCAAAGAATTCTTCATCTCTCTAAGTCCTACAGCATTGGTGATTGGTACTTTTACCAACACCACACAGTAATCAGAATATATGGCTGTGAGTTGGACCCTTATAGGCTACCAAGATATGTCCCTATGAGACTATTTGCCTTGGAGTATTTCAGGCAGTTTGGAAATGCAGACATGATCCATTTCCATAGTAAAAACAAGAAAGTACAACTAAAAGTCAGGAACCAGCTAGGCCCTTTCCTTTACAACATAAGGGAGGAGGGATGGAAGGAAGCAGATGACATGCTAGAGGCCCTCCGATTTGAGACTAGTTTCAAAATGGATACCTTATGACCCTAATCATTTCATTTCTCTCAGAAGGATAAAACATAAATTGGGTGGCTATGCTCACACTAAATTGCCTCATATTGAGAAATATGCCAATCAACTAAGTTGGAAAGAGGGCACCCTAGAAGAGCCGATGACTAGTGAGCAAATACTACAAAGAGAAGTGAAAAATATTGAGAAAGAGGCTGACTTGGAAACTTGTGGGCAGGTTTCCTCTTCATATCAAAGGCAGCTTGGAGCAGCTGCATCATCTTCCACAGCACATCAGCAAGCAGCCAAAACTACTCATCAAACTTCCAGCAAAGGCAAAGAGAAACAGATGGAGCCAGAACAGCTAGCTTCTACAGAACAGCAGCAGGAAGTACAACAGCAAGAGGTACAGCAGAAAAAACAGCAAGAACAAGAGCAACCAGGGCAGCAAGAACAAACATTAGAGGCCCCAATATCCATAGGGCAGCAAGCACAGGACACTCTGCCTCCTAGGCAGGAGACTACAGTGGAGGCCTCGGTCCTCCAAACTCCACAAAATGAGGACAGAAATCGGAAGAGGGACAGAGAGACTCCCCTCACCACCTCCACAACTCACGGGGAGAAAAGGCACAGAATGAATCCCCTCTCCGAGGAAGAAATGCCTATAGGGCAATCTTTGGGCATGGGCCCACCAAGTATGGAGGCATCTGCAAGTTCCTTTCAGCAGGAACATGAAAGGACAGTTGGAGGAGAAGTCAGCTCTTCAAGCCAGCAAAGGGGAGCTGAAGTAGGCATCAAACAACAGTTTATTGATATCAAAAAGAGGAACGAGCCAATCAAGATACAGCTCTACAATCACTTGTTAAAGATGGCTCCTACAAACCAGCAAAGATTGATGTCTGCCTATGATGTACATGAGGGAAAAATGGTGATGAGTCATTTCATGCCAACCATGTTGCAGCCCCAGTCAGCTGCAGACTACATAAGGACCAACCTTGAGGTCCTAGCCAAAGACATCCACCCTATGGATCAAATAGAACTGCACAAGCAAACGGGTGAGATGGTGTATGCCACTCTTGCAGACAAAACATTGGTGAATCTTAGGTTGGAAAATAGCCTAAATAATACAGCTGCCCAACTTGAGTTGGAAAAAGCTTCCTCCCAGGAAAAGGATAACCGAATCAAAGCGCTGGAGGACATCATTATAGAGCTTGGGCATGATCCCAAAGACATCAAGGCTGTTCAAGCACTATTGAAACTAAGGGATGCAGACATGGCAGCATTGAGGAAAATGATTAAGATCCCAGCAACTATTCACGCACAAACAGAAGAGGTTGCTCAGCTGAGACATGACCAAGATGTAGCAGCTATGCTGGTATCGTTATACAAACAGATGATCCAGACACAGGAGAAATTGGGAGAGTCAGAGGCTGCCCTGCAGGCAGCATTACAACAGAAGGAAGGAGGCCAAACTTCTCAGCCCCCTCCAGAGATAATCAATCTTGAGGAACCGCCTCAGACTACTGCTCCTCCCACAGAACAGACAACACCATCTACATCAGCACCAGCACCAACAACAGAGCAGGCTCCAAGCCTGGACATGCAGAAGCTAAAGAGTGAAATCCAAGCCCTGGAAGCTCAAATGGCAGAACTAAATGAAGCCAGGGAGAATTTGGCTGAGCTCAATGAAAGATATGACAAGTCAAAGCAGAATGTGGCAGAAAAAGGGAGGG